>CM057449.1:456467500-457667500 GCA_016271365.2 Neoceratodus forsteri | reverse complement strand
AGTAGAAAAACAAAAGTTGGCATCCTGCACAAGTGCAGGACTTGAAGTTCACACCTGATCTCTCTCCTCTCTCTCCTCTCCAAACTAACATACAGTATTTGGAGAGAGGCTGTTCTCTAGTTTCCTAGATGCCCAGAGCACCTACAGAATGTCCCTCAAAGCATCTGAGGAAAAAGGCTTTTCCTCACTTGTGAATCCCAATATATTGAGCCACTGAGCTCCCATAATGCCAACGAGCAGAGTTGTGACCTTGGTGCCAGCAACTGGCTTATTTTATTCAGTGACATCAATAAGCTCCATTCAACTCCCAGCTAGTTTTGAATAGTTCTGGAGCTGGTCTTCCATGAAGTAAAAAAGTTAAGCTGCTCATTAATATGTAAAAATGGACTGGATTAAACCAAATCAATATTAGAGCCAAATAATTGAATTGCTGATGGTAGGACAGCATAAAATGGGCTTTGGTCCAGGTTTTCAATTACAGTAAGTAATCATAGATATACTATGTACTATGGAAGCAGTTCAGAAGAACATCAAATCATTTAAAAGTTATCTTGAAGTCCATGTAATTGTCCAGAGTTACAGTATATGTCCATGCAACTAACTTGTAGAAAATGAATCCATAGCTCCAATTCTCCAATATAAATAACCATGCAAATGAGCAAATAGACAAATATGGTGTCTTACTGGCAAACATCCTGTTTTTGCTCAGCAAGTCCATAGAACATACTGCAGCTGAAAACACACTCAGGCGTGAAGGTCTATCATGGTGCTTTTCTCTAAAGAAGATGTTACTGCATAGTACGCATTATGTTGAAATGTCAGCTAATCAGGTGTACCTGCACGGCAAATCCACATCAGGCCTTGGGTCTGTTCTTGTTTTGTCCAGGAATTCTTCCAGCACATCTCCACAGAATGATGGCAGCATGATAACAGCACAAAGCATCATCATCATAGCACTTTAAGTCTGTGGGCTCAATTCTCCATAGCCACAAGCTGCACAAAGGCAGCTTGCACTGATTGCTGGTGCACCTGGGACCCTGCACCGATTCTTTGTCAGGTACCCGGCAACAAAGTCCTGCAGCTTGTGGAAACTGTGGCCATGCACTGAAAAGATGGCACATCTGGAGAGTTTGTCTAAGCTGCTGCTACAGTCGGGTGGTACTCTTGGACCACTAGAAAAAATAGCAGGGTATGACAAAATGTCCAGACAGTGACATGAGTACATATATTGTAACCAACTTCATAAGAATGCAAGCATTAATCCACATGCAGGTGAATGCCAGTATGCCGAGATGTTACTGGAGTGTATATATAAAGCATTTCCTGGTGGCTAGTGCCCCCCTGATGTCACCTATATGTACATAAAAGAACTCCCTGGTGGCTACAGTTCCCTCCCACAATACTCGATGTCTCCTGTATGAACATAACAGACCTCCCTGGTGGTTAGCGGTCCCCATCTCCATCCCCAATCCCATATATACTAAAACATCAACACTGCCCTAGTGTCTAGTGTCCCCTTCCCATCCCCAAGCACCCGTCCAACAATACAGAACAGTCCCTGGTGTCTAGGGGGCCCCACCTTATCCCCAATCTCTCCTTAAATAATCATATCATTCCATAGTGGTCTAGCAGACCTCCTCCCCATCACTGATCTCCCTCTTAATTAATCATATATTTTTCCCTGGTGGTCTAGCAGACCCCCTCCCTGTCCATAATCTGCCGGTATATTGTTATATAACATATATCTTTACCTGGTGGTCTAGTAGACCCCCACCCTGGCAGGCAGTGTCTCACCACCCTGCTCCAATCCCATCCCCAAGCAAGTGGCTAGCACAGCCCTCCGGTCTCCACCATGGCTGTCCACTGACTGTGCTATCAAGGAGTGTATCCTGTGGTGTCAGGAGTACGCTTTAACAGCTGAATGTACAGTATGTACTCCTTGGTAGCTACAGGGACAAGCTCCTTGACAGCTCAGTCAGCAGCCAGCCATGGTGGAGGTGGAGAGCTGTCTGAATGTCAGAGTTCAGGGATGGAGTGGAGCAGAGGTTGTGGGGCACTGCCTTCCAGGGTGGGGGTCCACTAGACCACCAGGGAAATCTATATGTTACACAGTAATAAATGGGCAGATCAGGGATGAGGAGGGATCCTCTAGATCACCAGGGACAGATATGATTATTTATGGGGAGATCAGGGATAAGAAGAGTCACTAGATCACCAGGGAATGATATATGTTTATGTCAGGAGGATTGGGGATAGAAGAGGGAGACAGTGGCAATGTTCCCCACACCCAGAAAGGGCCCTGTGGGTGGCATAAAGTCCATTAGACCAGCCCTGGCTGGTCTAGCAGGTGTTTGAGTGTGTCAGCAATGCCCACCATTGAGAATTCCAAATAAGGGGATGGTGTGGTATTTCCGCACAAAGCTCCTTGCAACATGCCGATCCCAGTTTCTGCTGCACAGGCGGTGGAAGACCTCCTTGCTGCAAGCAGGCTGTGTTTGCCCCAGGCTGCTTTTGAGAATCACTCCTGATGCAAATTATGGCTCAAGCAGCACCTTGCAGCACTCCTTTTGATGCAAGCACCTTGTGTCATATGGGGATGCTTGAGAATCAGGCCCGTGTGTTCAGTACTGTAGCAAGTTAGTTGGATTGCACTTGGATTGCGCCTTTAATTGAAAGGCGTAGCCTCTAGTTATGTGGGAAGAGCCCTCCTCAACATCCTATTTAACTCAAACACCAGACTTCCACTCTGCTTAGAGTGAGGTTGCACTCACTGGCATGCTCTGGGGCATGGTTGCTGCTTCTGTTTGTCCCCTCCATCCGCTCATTCCCTCTGTTGCTCCATCTCGTCTCTGTCTCCCTTTCCTCTTGCCTGTTGCCTCATTGTTTATTTACATTTATTTAGAGGGTTCTGCTGCCATGCATTTACTCTCTACCCCCCGTCCTCTCCTCATTAGCCTCGCCTGGCAAACTCCTGCTGCCTTTTCTTGGCTGCTTGTCTGCTGTTCTCACCTTTTGCAATACGCCACCCGTGCCACCACTTAGTTTGTCGCTTCCATTTGCCTTACTACTGCCTCTTTTGATTTCCTAGTGCCTCTCATCCCAGCTGCATACCGCTCACCAAAGACCGTGATTTTGCTGCCATGCCCTTCTCTGATTCGTGGGCTATGGTTCTATCCATTGGACCTTTCTTGTACCATAGGACTACGTTGAGCTGGTTCCTGCACTGCCATTCATCAGCGTTCACAACACCACTACAGGATCAGTTGTCTGCTAGTCATTTGCTCGTTCTGACTAGCCTTCATTGACTACTTCCTCATACGCTCAGTTGTTTCTTGCCCTGCTGAATCATGCAAGGTTTCCGCTGCCTTATAAGTTCACTACCTGCTGACTTCTTATTGGCTGTCCACCAATCCTGAGAAACTTGCTTTGTTTTTGTTCAGCATATGTTATTAAATCCTCAGCTGCAGCTCTACTCCCTATTGTTGTGTATATATCTGTTCATTCACTCGCATGTACTTTTCAATTGCCAATAGATGGCATCTTCATTCAGTTGTTCTTCGGCTTCCACTTCTCATTTTCCAGAATTGCTTCCTGTGCTGCAACATTAAGGGTGCCACCCAGCCTTCCAACAGTACCAATGCTCACCGTGTCATGTCTACCTTATTTCTGCTTCATAGCAGCTCAGCCACCCACCTGGTTTCCATGGTGATTTGAACTACGTCTTATGTTGCTGTGCTCCCTGCTTCTATTGTTACCTTGCTATCACAGACCTATGTGGAGTCCGGCCCCCATCTTAAACCTGGGGAATTTAGCTGCTGCTTTAATCTCCTTCCCTATTTGCTCTGCAACTTATTTTATGGTTTGCCTATTGGGACTAATGCTTGCTGACCTTGTGCAACTCTACCTTTGCCTACACAGCTGTCATTCCTTGCTTCACAATCCATTTCCTTACATACTGCCTCCCTTGGCCTGGGATTCTGCTGCACTCATTATGCACTTGGCCTTTCAAAGTCATAGCTTTCCTGGTCACTTGTTCTCAGCATGCCGTGCTCTTCAGCTCACCACCTTCAGCTCACCTGATTACCAGCTGACCTATAGGGTCTGGCTGCCCTTCAAGGAGTCTGATGCGATGCTTGCTTCTATGCAGCTGGCTACTACTCTTACCTTAACAACGTACCTATGAAGAATACATCTGTCCCTGCTCGCTTCCTTAGGTCTAGCTGCCTCCTTCCTCACCTTGTCACCTACCTTACATGGGGTATAGCGAAAATATTTGCTACTATGACCTGCTTCACTGGTCAAGCCATGTGTAAACTCTTCTACTCCACCGCCTCACCAGCTCAGAGCCTACTGGTTCACTTGTTCTATACACCTGCCTGCTGTCATGGCTGCCAGCCCAGGAGCTCCTTATTATGGATTTGCATTTAATATTTTGACATTCAATTTGAACAGCTGTGCCTGCTTCCTGCTATTACATCTACATCATACAGCCTACTTACTACTACAACTAATATGGTTCACCTTGTTCCTTACCTGATCCAGTTACCTGCTCACCCTCCCAGGACTTAGAAGTCATCATCTGACTTGTCATTACATTCTACTGAGCTCCTAATGATCTGGCATCCTTCTAACAACTGATTTCTTATTACTCGATATCTTGATACTGGGAACCTGTGCCCATTTGAGCCCAGAAGTCCTTTGTTCCTATCTTCATCAACCCTTAATCGCCTGCTTCTACACCACGCACTCACCCATCAGGCTGAGGCGTTGACTTGATAGTCACCTGTTTCTATGCCCTGCCTTTTACCCATCAGGCTGGGATAATTGCCTACTACTTGCCTTTGCCGGAACCTGCCTTCGCCCTTGGGGCTGGGAGGTTTACCTTCTGCTCACCTGCCTCTACAACTTGCCTCGCCCATCCAGCTGAGAGATTTACATACCTCCTCTGCCTCTATGACTTGCCTTCACCCATTGGGCTGGGAGGTTTACCTACTTATGCTCTTCTCTGCGCCAAGCTTGGGGCCTGGAGATTCCCATTCTTCTATGCCTACCTGCTCCGTGTCAGCCAGCCAGATGCTCCTTTCTATAGATCCGCATCTGGTAGTTTCTTTGTTCCTCATCTTTCTT
The DNA here is from genome assembly GCA_016271365.2 of Neoceratodus forsteri. NCBI lineage: Eukaryota > Metazoa > Chordata > Ceratodontiformes > Ceratodontidae > Neoceratodus > Neoceratodus forsteri. Next base: position 457,662,373 of record CM057449.1, on the reverse strand, counting down.
GGATGCTTTGCCCTGCTGCTTCAGCTGTGGATTTGCTGCTGCTTCACACTTTCTAAAGACACTTAGTTGAGATTCTCCTGAAGACATTCCTTATCCTGATTGTGCTCTACCGCTTCTTGGACCCTGGGACACTACTACTCCATTTGACTCAGCCTCTTCAGTTATCTCCCTTCAGTTTTGGATGTTATTCCTCTCATCATGTTGCCCTTCTGCCACAGTCTCTTCTCTACGATCCCTGCCATCTTTGATCTACTGGATGCATCGGTCCTCAACACCATTCCATTTGTTGGGTCTGCCTTCCCAAAGCAGTGCTACTCTGCTCTAACTAACTCAAGATACGTCTCCTGGAAGCTCTATACCACAATTATTCCTCTTAGCTGACCTCCATAGGTCTGGATGTGTTCCTGTTACCTGGAGCTAGTTGCCTCTTTACTTACTGCACCAGCTGATGGATTTGCTGCGCATCTCATCGAATGACTATTTACCACGTTCTATTTCTTCTAGCTAGGCGTACATGGGTTGAGCTGTGCTTCCCATACCTGGAATCAGCCACCTCTCTCCTACCTCTCAGCTGTCAGTCAAGATGCGCTTTCACCAGGGGCTGGTTGCCACGTCCTATTCCTTCTCACCTGCATCCATGGTGCATTCCATGCTCCTAATACATATCTCTTCGGATTAGCAGTCTTCCCACCTTGCTTCCTTTTGGGCTCACCATATTCTACTATTTGGATGCACTCTAACCTCACACCAGTGCCTTCGATTAATCTTCACAGCCTACCATTATTCCAGCTGAGCTCTACAGCCATTGCCTTTATATCAATTCCTAAATCTATACTCTTCTCCTATGGTACTAATCAAACTGGGTTCATCAGTCAGTAGCCTGGCTCCAAGCCTTCTCCCATTCCACGTGTTATACAAGCCATATAGTAGTAGAAACCTGAATGTTGTACTACTTCTAGTCATCGTGCCTCATTTACATCAAAGCCTGGATGCAACTGTCTTCGTCTGGTCTCCTGTATTGAGTTAGTCAGTCATCAGCTTCATTCCACCATCATTCAATTCCCTAGATTTATGTCTTCTATCAACTGAAGTCCGGAAGACAGTCATTTCAATATCCATTCTCCATTGATCTGAATTGTGCATGGATTCTCAAACTCAGAGTTTATTAGGAAGAGATTGCTTCTGGACATTTACAATTCAGTACTTTCTTAAGCTCATTTCTTGGATTAAATTCTTCAATTTAGAATTCAGATTAGCTGATTAATTTATTTGTTAATTAGGATCTCTCTCCTTTACTATGCCCAGAAGGATGGGCGGGTCAGTAGCCATGGGTCCTCAGAGGTTTCCTCCCAAGGTTTTTTCTTCTCCAGCATGCTACTGGTCATACTTTCCAGAGTTGGAGGAGGTGATCGTCTATTCATATTATTATTAGGATTTTTCTGTTCAATTCCTTCATCCGTCAGTTACAGATCAATCATTTATATTATATATATTTTGGGGAATCTCATAATACAAAACCAAGCTTCTTCCCTACAGGTGGGATACAGAGAATAGCCAAAACCATCAAATAATATCAAATGACTCAATTCATGTATCCAAGTACATTGCTCAGAATATCCGATTCATATAATATACATTGTTTCTTATCTGCTGGCCTCTGTATCCAACAACAATCTACATCATCCAGCTTTAATATGTTGCATAAGCACTGAGCTATGAACCACACATAATTGAAAGGCGTATCCTGTAGTTATGTGGGAAGACTCCTCCCACATCTATTTAACTCAAATGCAGACTTCCGCTCTGCTTAGAGTGAGCGCACACACCCACCATCCTCCCGACACCTCCTCCTTCTGCAGCACTCTTATCCCACCAGGGGAATCTCATAGTACAAAACCAAGCTTCCTCCCTACAGGTGGGATACAGAGAAAAGCCATAACCATCAAATAATATCAAATGACTCAATTGAAGTATCCAAGCACATTGCTCAGAATATCCAATTCATATAATAAACATTGTTTCTTATCTGCTGGCCTCTGTATCCAACAACAATCTACATCATCCAGCTTCAATATGATGCATAAGCACTGAGCTATGAACCACACATAATGAACAGTAGTCTGGTCTATGGCCTGACAGTAGAAAATGGATGTTTCCTGAAAATATGCTCCTATTTGTCTATTTACTCATTTGAACAATTATTTATATTGTAGAATTGCTGGTATAGGAAGTATTTTTACAAGTCCTTTGCTTGGGCTAATAATTTTAAACAATTGTGTGGACTTTAAAGAAACTTTATAATTGATTTTTATGTTGTCCTCGTAGACTGCTTACATATTATTCATTATACTGCATCTGAGAATATTTAATGTAACTAGAAGAGTCAGACATAGGAAAATTTTTCCTGTACATTCATACAGCATTTCCTGTAGATCCCAATTTTCAATACTTATCACAAATTTGGATCTATAAAATACACAGTGAATGCATGTATGTCATAAATCACGATTACGATTTAGTCCAGTGAGGCGGTGAAGGAAAAAGGTGGGTTTGTGTCAACCATCATGTTGGAGGGCATGACAGGCCACCACTGAGGATAGACTCCTCATATTCTCCTTTGGTAATAGAAGCAGGAGGGTGAATTAAGGCAGGCCACAGAGGATGGGCCATGGCTAAATCTTTTATCTTTTAACCTGCATGTCCGATACCAGGGTTGGGCTCCCGCTGTCAAAGTCCAGCTGGGAAGAGAAGCAGGGATCAGCCAATAGAGAAGGGCTCTTAATGGCCATTTTAAAATTAATTTATTACTGACTACCGGGATGGGATCTCGATGGTCAATGCATTCTTTTAATTATGTTTAGGTCTGACACTGAAGTTGGACTCTCAGTGTCGGAGTTCCATTTGGGAGTGTGGAGGATACTGATCTATACTGCTACTTCCCAACATTGGGAGTCGGTTCCTTGTGTTGAGCATCAGGGCAGTGAGAGAGACATAAAATGGCCACTGCAGATCATCTACCAGTTGGCACATCTTTTATGTTTGCTTGTGCACATGCACAAGAAACATTATGTGGCAGCTTAGTAGAGAAGCGGTTGTGGAGGTGCGGCACTGTGGTGGCCAATGCCAGCACTGTATTTGTGGGCTTGGCAGAGATCAACCGATGCAGGCCCACCGTCCTGATGACACTGGTTCTGCAGAAGTGCCACCAACTTGAAATTATTTGGCTGCCCACAATCAGGGGCCGCCTCATCATTGCAGCATCAATCATTCCGCTGCAATGAGGAAGCAACCCATCATTGCAGGGCGGTATCTTGCCTGGTGTACCAGTTTCATAAATATGGCAGTGGCTATCTCCATCCACCTCAGAGCCCCATGAAAGCTGATGGGGTACCCAATCCCCCTGTCGGCATGCCCTGACCCAGTTCATTTGCCAAAGGAGGAGCCCACTCCCAGCCGAATAATTCCTCCATTTTTGTGTGGGGAGGTTACCCAATCCCCTCAGCATCATGCCCCCAAACAGTCTTTCTTTGCTGACAGGGGCCCAATCCTTGTTGGCTCCAGTCCCCTGTCCCCAAACACAGGTGGCACACTGGGAGCCCACCCCAGTGTGACCAAGAAAACGGTCCCTAGCGGTGTCTCGTGTCCCTCCTCCAACCCGCACTCACCCTCTGCACACTGGCTCCCCACACCCCTCACCCCATACTTATCTCTGTAGCCCAGTACGATGATCTTTGGTGGACCAGGAACACGTCTGCACTCTTCAAAGCTGACTGTGAACTGAAGAAATGCCAGTAAGCTGTATAATGGCATAGTTTTTTAAACTTATGTTGATGTGTCAGCCATTTTTTCAACATTTGGCACCAAATTTTCAATATGGGTTATTGGGACCCCTCCTCATAAATTCAGTCACTGTCATGGTGTTATTCGGTCCTGAAAGGTGATTTCATGGCCACTGCACAGAATCACTTTTCGGGACCGATTACAAAATAGCAGTGCCACTGTTCATGAAGTGGGCTCTCAAAAACCTAGGTTGCAAATTTGGTGAAAAAAAGCCAAAAATGACTGTTTCAGAGCGTGCATTACACAGTTTCCACGCACACTCGCAACTTTGCAAATTTATAATATTTTCATTCCAGATTTTCAACATTGCCATTTTTCCACACCTTCTTATGAACAGTACAGCTTTCATTTTCACATCCTGGCTGAAATGTGTTTTCGCACTTCTGGCGCAGAATATCGCGTTGCTGTGGAAATCAGTGTTTGAGACTGATTAAGAAAATCACAGTGGATCTGTTCATGAGCAGAGTGTCCTAAAATGCCAGTGTTGAAAATTTGGTGACAAATGTCCATAAAATGACTGTGTTACTGAGCGTGCGTTGTGCAGTTTCCATGCACCTTGTAACTTCGCAAATTTGTAGTATTACTTCAGATTTTCAACATTGGCATTTTTCAGATCCTTCTAATGAACAGTACAGTGGTCATTTTCACATCCTGGCCAAAATGTGATTTTGAACTTCCGGCACACAATAGCGCAGTTGCAGTGGGAAGTCAATGTTCAGGACAGATTAAGAAAATCACAGTGACACTGTTCATGAGCAGAGGTGCTAAATGCCTATGTTGAAAATTTTGTGACAAAAGTCCATAAATGACTGTGTTACAGCGCATTTAGGCTAGTTTCCAGGCACCCTTGTAATTTTGCACATTTGTTATATTTTCAATCCAGATTTTCAACATTGGCAATTTTTCACACCTCCTTATGAACAGTACAGCTGTCATTTTTATATCCTGCCTGAAATATGTGTTTACATATCTGACGCAGTATTGCACGGTTGCTGTGGGAAATCAATGTTCAGGACAGATTAAGAAAATCATAATGACAGTGTTCATGAGCAGAGGTCACAAAATGCCTATGTTGAAAATTTGGTGAAATAATTCCACTAAATGACTGTGTTATGAGCATGCATTGCGCAGTTTCCACGCATGCTCGGACATTCGAGCATTTTTAATATTTTCATTACAGATTTTCAACATTGCCATCTCTTCACACCTCCCTATGAATGGTACAGCTGTCATTCTTCACATCCTGCCCGATCTGTGTGTTTCGCACATCTGGCGCACAATGGCACTGTCGCTGTGGGAACTCAAATGGGACACTTTAACAAAATCACAGTGCCACTGTTCATGAGAAGAGGTCCCAAATGCTTTCATGAGGTGGGGGTCACAAAGGCCATCTTGAAAATTTGTAGTGCAAATACCAACAAAAGCCTGGGGTGTTAGGGTTTCTAACCATAACGTCCCACCCTGTACAGACTGACAGGCATCAGGGGTGTGCCTTTGGATTGCCGACTGTAATGCTCATGCCATTCCACCCCCACCCTGTAGCCAGTGACAGGCATTGAGGTGTGCCTTGGACTCTTGGCCCCAGAGTTCACCCCATTCTCCTATACTGCACCCATTTCAGCATATGTCCTTATGGAATGGTGTGACTGTAAAGCCAAACACCCAAGGCACACCTCAAAACTTATCAATGTCTGCAGGATAGCGGAGGTGAAATGGCATGAACGTTATGGGCGATGACCCAAACGACACCCAATGACTATCCGTCTCTGCAGGGTGGAGGCGGGTTGGCATGAAGTTCAATACTTCACTGCCATTCCCATTCTGCATCTGTCTAACTCTTGTATTTCCAATGCTGATACCAGCAAGCAAACATTTGGCATTGACAAATGCTTGCTGATTTCTGAATTTGATTCTCAACTCCAGGGTTGGGCTGCCAGTTTCAGAGGACTAGATGAGAACCACTGATTATTGGGGGCATATTTTTTCTATTATTATGGTTATTTCTAACACAATGTTTGGGTGCCCAGTATCGGATTGTAAGTAGGGGCTAATATTGATGTATAATCGATACTATCCAACACTGGTGTAGGTCTCACATTGTTAGAGTACATGCAAGGGAAAGAGAAGGAGGACTGGCCACTGCAGATGAGCTCCCAGTGGCTCCATCTTTTTAATTAATTCAATTTCTGACAGCGGTGTTAGGTTCCCAGTGTCAGACTGGGGTGCAAGGTAGGATCAATCACCAGAGATGGGCTCCCAGTGGCTGCATGTATCTTTCATACTTTGGGTCACTGGTGTTGAGTTACCGGTGTTGAACAATATGTAGCAGATTACATGGAAATAACCAGAGGTGGGCTCCCAATGGCCACATTTTTCAATTTAAATGTTTTCTCTGACCTAGGATTAGGTTCTCAGTGTCAGCCTCAACATGGTGACAAGGAGTGGCACTCCTGGTTTCAAGGCGACAGCTGTAAATGCCCCATGGCCGCTGCCTGACTCACTGTGCCTTCTGCAGCCATTTTTCAGAATCAGGGACTCGGAATCCTGCCTACAGGCTTCTGCACCTGGCGTCACTCCTGGTTTCAGGCGGACAGCTCTAACTGCCCCCCATGGCCACCGTCTGACTCAGTGTGCCTTCTGCAGCCATTTTTGGGAATCAGGGACTCAGACTCATGCCTACAGAGCTTCTGTGCCTGAACGGCACTCTTAGTTTCAAGGCAGACAGCTCTAACCACCCCTAGGACCACCACTCGACTCACTGTGCTTTCTGCAGCCATGTTTGGGAACCAGGGACTTGGACTCCTGCTTGCAGGCTTCCGTGCCTGAGCAGCACTCCTTGTTTCTAGGTGGCCAGCTCTAACTCCCCACAGCTGCCGCTGACTCCACTGTGCCTTCTGCAGCTGTTTTTGGGAATCATGGAGACTCGGACACCTGCCTTACAGGCTTCAGCACCTGAGCGCGCCCTGGTTTCAAGGCGACAGCTGTAATGCCCCCATGGCCATGTCTGACTCCACTGTGCCTTCTGCAAGCCATTTTTGGGAAACAGGGACTGACTTCTGCCTCACAGGCTTCCCACCTGGAGTGGCACTTCTCATTTCAAGGCGGACAGCTCTAACTGCCTCAACAGCCACTGCCTGACTCACTGTGCCTTCTGCAGCCATTTGTGTAAACCAGGGACTCAGACTGCTGCCTACAGGCTTCCACGGCTGAGCAGTGCTCCCTCGTTTCAAGGCGGACACCTCCCAGCATCCCCATGGCCACCGCCTGACTCACTGTGCCTTCTGCAGCCATTTCTGGGAACCAGGGACTTGGACTCCTGCCACAGGCCTCCATGCCTGAGTGGCTCCTTGTTTCAAGGCGGACAGCTCTAACCACCCCCATGGCCACCGCCCAACTCACTGTGCCTTCTGCAGCCATTTGTGGGAACCAGGGACTCAGACTCTTGCCAGCAGGCTTCCATTACCTGGCGGCCTCGTTTCAAGGTGGACAGCTCTAACCGCCCCCACGGCGCCCCGCCCGACTCACTGTGCCTTCTGCAGCCATTTTGGGAACCATTGACTTGGAATCCTGCCTACAGGCTTCGCGCCTGAGGCAGTGCTCCTCATTACAAGGTGGACAGCACTAACCACCCCATGGCACGCCCGACTCTGTGCTTTCTGCAGCCATTTTGGGAACCAGGGACTCGGACTCCTGCCTACAGGCTTCCGTGCCTGAGTGGCGCTCCTCGTTTCAAGGCAGACAGCTCTAACAGCCCCTGCAGCCACTGCCTGACTCACTGTGCCATCTGCAGCTGTTTTTGGGAACAAGGGACTCAGACTCCTGCCTCACGAGTTCCGTGCCTGGCGTTGCTCCTCCTTTCATGGGTAGACAGCTCTAACCCCCACGGCCGCCACCTGACTCACTGTGCCTTCTGCAGCCATTTTTGGGAACCAGGGACTCAGACTCCTGCCTACAGGCATCCGCACCTGGCGATGCTCCTTGTTTCAAGGGGACAGCAATACCCCCCACAGCCGCCACCCGACTCATGTGCCTTCTGCAGCCATTTTGGGAACCAGGGACTCGGACTCCTGTCTATAGGTTTCAGCGCCTGAGTGGCGTTTCTCATTTTCAAGGCAGACGGCTCTAACTGCCCCCATGGCTGCCACCTGACTCACTGTGCCTTCTGCAGCCATTTGTAGGAACCAGGGACTCGGACTCCTGCCTACATGCTTCTGTGCCTGGCTGGTGCTCCCTCGTTTCAAGCGGAGCTCTAACCATCCCATAGCAGTGGCCAACTCACTGTGCCTTCTGCAGCTGTTTCTAGGAACCAGGAGCTCGGACTCCTGCCTACAGGCTTTCACGCCTGGCGCAGCTCCTCGTTTCAAGGTGGACAGCTCTAACTGCCCCATGACTGCCACCCAACTGACTGTGCCTTCTGCAGCCATTTCTGGAAACCAGGAACTCAGACTCTTGCCAGCTGGCTTCCACACCTGAGCGGTGCACCTCGTTTCAAGGTGGACAGCTCTAACCACCCACAGCCACCGCCTGACTCACTGTACCTTCTGCAGCCATTACTGGGAAACAGGGACTCGGACTCTTGCCAGCAGACTTCTGTGCCTGAGTGGCTCTCCTCATTTCAAGGCAGACAGCTCTAACCTCCCACATCCACCGCCTGACTTACTGTGCCTTCTGCAGCCATTTTTGAGAACCAGGGACTTGTACTCCTACCTAAAGGCTTCCGCACCTAAGCGGCACTCCTCTTTTCAAGGGGACAGCTCTAACTGCCTCCACGGCTGCCACCCAACTCACTGTGCCTTCTGCAGCCATTTTGGGAACCAGGGACTCAGACTCCTGCCTACAGGTATGACCGCTGAACCTCGCTTGAGCCAATTCAGTCATCTCATCCCAATTGAGTGCGGCACATTGCATGGTGGACTCTGATTGGTCTGTCTGCCAACCCCTGCACTTTGATTGTCGCCTTTCTCCATAGGCAGAAACAGTGTTTTCTTTGGACTTTTGTGCTATTTCCCTCCTCTCAAACTCCTGCTGTCTTTTGAATTTTCAATGTACGCTGTTTAATTAGTTATGTAGAAATGTTTCAACTGCTTGCTGCCTGTACTGTGACCCTGATTATTGTATTAACCTGCCAATCTGTTGTAGTGACGAAAGTGTTAGTATATGAATTTTAAGTTGATTAGCAGGTTCTGTGAATACTTAAACTGTGACTTGCAACTTACCTAGATTTCCTCTGCCTCTCACCTCATCCTTTCTAATATTCCCTTGCTCCCTTGCTGCTTTTGAAACCCTGTCTACTACCTCTCTGCAAACCCTCCCCACAGCTTCCCACCTGGTGTGTCTCTGTCCCTAAAATTGCTTTCGCAACTTGGCCTTCCTTCCCCTGCCTCTGTAATCTCTTTCTTTGTTATACAAAAGTTTCCCCCACTGGTGGTCTGCTGCCAGCATCCTGCCCCTGATTTCCCAGTCACCTGTAAGTATAATAACTGTGTTTCTCTCTTTCCTCATTCCCTTAGGCTTTGGCCACCTGCACTCTGATTGGAGCACCTTTCTCCATAGGCAGAAACAGTGTTTTCTTTGGACTTTTGGGTTGTTTCCTCCTCTCAAACTCCTGCTGCCTTTGAATTTTCTTCCACCTCCCATGCCTCTTTAAATTGAGCATTACTCCGCCCCATAGGTTGTCAGACTCTTGATTGGCTCTCATTTACCCATCCTTGTCGGCTCTCTCTGTGCCTGTGCGCGCTAATTGGCACTCTGCCTTTTGCGCTGCCACTGATTGTAGGCTCTGTCTCTCTGCCTTGCACTGGTCTCTAGGAACTCGACCTTTCACTTCATTGTGTTCTGCCATATAATTTCTCCTGCCCCCACCCCTCCCCACCTTGCTTAAATACACTGCAACCCTATCCATCTTTCTATCATACCCACTTCTCCTTGCCTTCTGGCCCACCCTAGTAGTTTCCTTCCCCTCTTATACACCTACCCACCACCCTCTCACATCCGCCACTGTTCTACTGAACTAGCGCTCTCTCTGTCTCTCACTCTCTCCACTCACTCCTCTCCACCTTCTGCTAAAGAACTTAGTCCCATTGTACTGCTCGCTGCCCCTTCCACCTGTGCATGTACACCAGCCATGTGGGTTTCTCCCACCCTATTCTCACCTCTCCTCCTCCTCCTCCTTGCTCTCCCCTTTCTCTCCTCCCTGGCCCCAGCCATCCCAGCCCCCATCCCACTTCTGCCATCCTCTACTCAGGTTTTCACTGCCTCTCCCAGGGAACCCTCCACTACCAACCAAGACCAGTGCATGGCCCACCACTGGATATCGGATGCTTACTGATACCGTTATACTTAACAAAAGTGTTCACCTCCCACACTGTACCTCCTAGTGGTCCACTGGGTTTGCCACATGGAACCAGGCCACCATCTCTCCTGGGAATGTTGATCCAAGCTATCTCTTAAGGGATGCGCCTATGCTCAAAAATCTCCTCCTCCTCCTCCTATTCATCTCAGGTAATGGCCATCCAAATCCTGGCCCAAGCAGCTCCTTCCACTCAAATACTGCAGGGTGCTTATCTTCTCAACTATTAATATCTGCAGCCTACTGACCAAAATGGACGCACTTCAAGTCTTCATATGCCAACACAACCTGGACATCCTTGCTTTGGTGGAAATCTGGCTGGGCCTAAAGTTCCTGACCTGGCAGTAACCTTACAAGGCTACAACATCCACAGACTGGCCGGGTCTCTAAATAAGGTGGTGGTTGTGCAACCTATATCAAAGACTCCCTGATGTGGCTCCTGTAGCAACTCCTTCACCTGCCTTGGCCCAGATCCTGCCAATAAACATCATCCTAGGACCTAACCATAAGGCCCTACTATTGTCACCATATGCATCCCACCCAGGGATCAAAAACAGGGTCTCAAATGATGTCCTTAACTTTATCAACACACAACCATCTGACACGAACTTATTCTACTTGGAGATTTCAACATAAACTGGTTAGCTTCAGATGCTAGTGCCTACAAAGATTCCATCTCTGTGGCCAGCCTCATGCAAATGGTCAACTCTCCTACTAGGACTAACTACAAGACTGGCACCAGTACCCTCCTGGACTGGGTCCTCACCAGTCACCCGCCAGGATCTTCGTACCACCGTTCTCCCGGACTCTCTCAGTGACCACTCTCCAGTCCAATTTGAATGGTCTAACAAATTCCTCAAACCCCTCTCAAAATCATCTCTAGCAGGGTCCTCCCTCATGGAAAACTTCCCCATCTCAAACACTACCTGCTACTACAAGACTGGCAACCTATTTACAAGGTGACAAATGTTAACTAGCTCTTGATCATTTCATCTCTACATTCAACAGGGCTTGGGACCTTTTGCCCTGTTAAAGACACAATGCAAAACTCTCTGCAACCCCTGGTTCACTGCAGGCCATCTCTCAGCTGAAATTAAGAGACCACCTCTGGGTGGTAGCCAAAGCTACTGGCAATCAACGGGATATCCAAAAATACAAACATGCCCGAAATGCCTGCACTAAAAGCCATCACTGCAATCCTCTATTATAGGATGCTGTCACCAACACCTGGGGAAATAGATGTGCATTTTGGGATAATATCAAGGATGTTATGGGAAGCAGCCTAAAATCTCTCTGGCCATGTTAATAGTTGATGGATCCACCTCCCTCAACCCTGTGGTGATCGCTAACACCTTTAGCATGGCTTTTCAGACCTCAGTGCTGTTCTCCCCCTGACTTTTCGAAACCAGGACCACCTCCCTAACACCCCTTCTCCACAGTCAAGCCATCCCTCTTCTACTTTAAGGAGGTAAGGTTGAATGAAGCTCGCCGCTATATTGCTGCTGCTGTCTCTAAATCCAGATCTAGTGGCAACACCCTGGATCTTAAGCTTCTGACACTTACCCTTAATGAGGTAATTCATCCATTAACAAAATCCTAAACCTCTCTCTCAGCTGTGGAAAATTCCGGACATATGAAACAGCCATTGTGACACCTGTCCACAAAAGTGGCGATAAGACCAATCATTCAAATTATCATCCCATCTCCATACTGCCCACACTCTCTAAGGCACTCGAGCACATCGTGGCAGACCAATTTACCGACCATCTGGATAAATACAGTATACTATCGCACAACAGTGCGTTTTTTCTGGAAAGGTCACAGCACCACTACAGCCCTTCTTAAGTTCACTGGAACAGTGCACAAATCCCTTGACCATGGCCTACTCTCTGGCACCATTTTCATTGACCTCTCCAAGGCATTTGATACTGTACACCATGGGCTACTAATTGTCCAACTACTGAATGCCGGGCTTTCTCCAGGCTCTGCTCTCTGGTTTACAAGCTACCTAGAAAATCAGTCACAGAGAGTAAAGATTGCTGACACTCACTCCAGATACCTTGCATGTTCCTCTGGTGTTCTCAGGGGTCATACTGGGCACCTCCATTTCAGTCTTTTAAACTCCCTTCCTCCAGCTGCTCTGAACAAATCATACTGTCCCGATGATGCTGTTGTATTCTCCTCTCACAAAGACCCTGCATCATTACAACACAACCTTCAACTTGGTTTCAGCATTGTAGGTCATGGTTTCATATTCATAAATTGGTCCTCAATCACAAGAAAACTAAATCTATGCTTTTCATAGGCTCTCATAATCTGCACAAGCTACACCACTTGGCCATCTCCACCTCTCAGGGGATCTGCCACTACCACAACCCTTAGATGCATATCAACTGCCTTAAATAAGGCTTGTCAGCTCATCACTGGTGCACCGTCTCACCACATATGTGACCTGTACGCTGTGACTGGCTGGATCCAACTATCAAGTGACTGAGTAGGTAGCACACTCACCTCTGAGGCCAGGAGATCAGAGGGCTGTGGGTTCAGGTCCCACATCTGGCACTTGGGTGAATATCCCAGTACTGACACTGTGGTGCAACATGAGAGGGTGCTGCACTTCTGAGGTGCCATCTTTTGGATGAGACGTTAAACCGAGATCCCATCTGCCTGGATTGGTGGTAGATCGGGTGGATGTTAAAGATCCCATGGCACTTATCGAAAGAGTAAGGAAAATGTTAATGAAGAAAGCTGAACATGACACAACACAAAATATGACAACAGCAAAAGAAATTTACAGGGACAGAATGAACAAGATACATAGAGCAATAGTGTCATACTTAAACCAGCAATTTATTCTTTTTGTCTTTCATAAATGGGATTATTGTCCATCTAATTTTCCATGCACTCTTGAACATGTACTGTTGTTCAAATTGACATTGTTTACTAATTTCAGTTTCAATGATTCGAATAACCATCCCTGGATCCTGATATATCTGTTGTAACATAAATTTACATCTTACTTGCCATAAAATAAACTTTATAAAGGAAATAACTAATCGGACCATATTATTCAGTAAACCTAAATCGGTTGTACTAAAACCTCCTACCACTTCAGCATAGTAAACCTACCCCAATGAGGATGGTTCCATTCCTGTGCCAACAAACCCCATTTCCTTTACGAATGGACAAGGATAAGAAAATGAATCATTGATTCTTCCTGTTTCACACAACTCAGTCTTGGACAATTCTTTCCTCCCATTTTTATGCTTTGCATTCCCTTAACACATAAGCGTCCGCGTGCACTGGAGCCAAGTGACATCCCAAAATCTAGGCAAGGTGCATGGGTCCTTCAAGGTCTCAAAGTTTAGGAACATGTTGTGAAGCCACTCCTTAAATTGGGCCTGTAGTATATCAATTGTATTTTGTATTTTATTATATAATACTTTATTTGTAGTGGAGGCCAAGACACTTAATTCCAATCTCCACTGTTTCAACTTTCTGAGAGCTGGTCTAAACAACACACATTTCATCTTAACTTGTGCAGTCAGCACTCTCTATTTCTCCCATGTTTGGTAAAGAGGTCTTATCCAATGTTCAGCAAATAGGATCCACAGTGCTATATGAGGTTTGGACAAATCAGAAATTACTATAAAAATATAGTAAAAGAATACGATTGGGTTTATCAGATTCAAACCACCTTTCTCTATTGAAAGATATAAAATATCTCTCTAATGGGGTTCAGCGGCTGCCCCATATGATCTGAAATACTAGTCCCAAGAAGAGGCGTGTTTCTAATTTCGAGGCAGAGGGTAAGCTACACTAATAAATAAAATATTGGAATAAAAAATATCTTGACCACTGCCACTTTCTTCTTTTTGTTTGGTTCCATGATTTCCAAATGGCTACCTTAGCAGAAGCAAATACTAACTTTTGTTCCAGTTTAATACACTATTGTCCCCATTCTCAAACCAAATCCTAAATATTGAAGCGGTTCATTAGAAACTGTAGTATCATGCCAAGTCTCATTCTTGGTAACCAAACCTCCCAAAGGATAAATTATACTTTTTGTTTATTCAAACATGCCCCTGTAGGTTGAGAAAATTTTTCAGTCAAATTCAAAACTCTATCTTCTGACTGTTCATCAGCTATAATAACATGCAAATCATCTGCATAAGCAGTGACACTTACCTACACCCACTTGTGGCCTAATGCCCCGATTCCTGTATCCTGTTGTATTAAACATAACAATGGATCCAAGCAAAACACACAAAGCAGAGGGCTCAGTGGGCACCCCAATGCACTCCCCTAGAAACAGTGATATATGTTCCTAGATATCCTTTCACCATGAGAATTGCCTGTGCATGTTTATACAATAAAGTTATCCATTGCACAAAACATCCTGGAATGCCATAAAATGTAAGAACCTGTGTAATAAAATAATGTGGAACCTTATTAAGGCCTTTTCCTGGTCCAGTGACATAATATACCTTGATCCATGCCTCTTTACCCTGTTCCACTAATTCTCGAATCAACAACAAATTATGCTATATGGAACAATTAGGTACTATACATGTTTGTGCTGATATAATTAAATAAGATGTCAAGGTTAGTAATCTAGAATTAAGTATTTTCCTCAAGATTTTATAGTCTGAATTCAATAGACTAATTGATCTCAGTTGTCTAGATTAGACCTGTCACCATGTTTATATACCATAATTTGTACCACAATACAAAAATGAAAATCTATCTGTAAGGTTCGTAATACCCAATTAAAAACAACTACCAAAATTTGTGTCATCAAATCCTTAAAGGTTTGATAAAAATCCACTGGGAGTCCATCAATACCAGGGGCAGTATTTCTCTTGAGACTGCCAATTGCCTGCTCAATTTCTTTAATGGAAAGGGTCTGTAAGTATCGGTAACAATTCTGATGGCACATCAGGTACATCAAAGAGGGATAAAAATTCATTCAATACTCCGACATCAATTTGAGGGGTTGTATATATCTGCCAAATAGACTGACACAGTTTCCAAAATACTAGGACCATCCTGAATTACTGAACCAGTATGTGTTTCAGGAGAAGGCATAAATCGAGCTGTTACCCTCTGAGAACCAGCTTTTAAAGCATCCCAAAACCTGTTTTCCCTGAGAACATATCTTATGTTCATGTAACATTGTTGTGGCTCTAGAATATTGTCGCACAAACATAGCTATTTTAATATTCAAAGTCTCTGCTGTCAAACTGAGGTGATACAGATTAATGGTTGAGTAAATTTTGTTTAACTGTAAATGTAACTTAAGATATTGTTTATATTGATCTTGTTGTCTTCTTGTAGAATACATTTGAAATATTTTCCTTAAGCCCATTTTGGTGTTTTCTCACACTATACTCACATTAGCAGTCAAACCAGCTAATGTCATTCGTGCTCTAAAAATTCAGTAATCTTTACCTGCAACTGTTTCTCTATTAGGACTGCTGTATTCATTTTCCAATAGCCCCTCCCATAAGTAGGACCATAATGGTACTCAAGAAATCCTGTAGAATAACATGGTCTGAAATCTCCAGAGGAATCAGAATTGCTCTTTTACCCCAATATTAGATTCTGTAAACACAAAGTCTATCCTGGTTGACAGAGCTCCTCGAAAATAAGTATGCCCTCCCTTCTGATATACAGATCTGTATGAATTTTGTAATTGGCTATGGCCAATACATTAATGAGACAATTAGAGTCACAATACATTTTTTGTTCTTGCACTCCTGTCACCAACATTCACCACACAATTGAAGTCAACCCCCAGATCACTGACTTTGTTGTTACTAGGAAAGCTTTAGTAGAGTTAAACAAAACTGTCCTTTCCTTCTTAGTGAGAAGGGCATAAATATTTATCAACCTCCACCCCACTCCCTCATATGTGAAATCTACCAATAAAGCCCTCCCAGTGAAATCTCTACCAACCTAGAAATTCTAAATTTATCCCAATTAACCAGGACACCAACTCCTCACAGACATCTGTGCCAAAGGTAAAGACGGTCCTAACACCACAACTGTTGGGCCGATCTAGTCGATGAAATGGTATTCAACCTAATGTCTTGCAAAAGGCTGATATAACTCCCTAAATCTTTTAATACTGAGAGCACTAACAACCTTTTGCATTTTTTATGCTATTAACATTAATAGTAGCTACTCTCAACTGGGGAATAAAGGTAGTCTGTGATGAAATTATTTAAGGCAATTAAGGTGGTTTACCACTCTAGTACTCCTATGTACTCTTGTTCTAACCTTAGTTTCACTGACAGCAATATCCCTTTTCATGAGACTCTCCATCAGTATCAGAAGAAGGAGGGGCTAAAGATGAGGCCTCCAAATTACCACCAGGTTCTAATTCCTGGAAATGATGCAGCAAAACCTCATATTTATTTGAGAACACTATATTCTCATCTTTTGTGAAATTTGCCTTAGCAACCTTGGATCTAGGTTTGGTCTGCTTCGGGCTTCATTTCTATGCCACACATTTAACAACTCGAGGGGCATCTCAGCTATTTTTGCCCTTGGCAATATGGGGCTGTTTCACAGGTAACTGAAGGGCCTGAGCTGCAATTACATCTGGTTCTTCAGGCATTATGGTGGTTGTTTCCTCAAGTCTTTCAACCATCATAGGAGAGGGTGGGGCTGGCAGATCAGTTCTGGGTTTGGGCAGAAATTTTGGGACTGTGCTTTCCTTTGGACATCTCTCATTTCTGTGCTCCTGAATAATAACATCCTGACTTTTTGTATCATAGTAGTTCTGGGTAGCCCATGGGCAAGATCTATAAGTATGCCCTGTCTCAAAACACAAGTTGCATTTTAAATCTGCCTGACACTCTGAATTATGATGACCAAATTCCAAACAGAGGTTACACCTCAGTCTATCACATGCTGAGCCCAAATGAGTGTGTGCCCCACATTTAAAAACAAGCCCCTGGTTGACCTGGGTAAAACAATGCCCCCATCTTTACCTAAAAATATACTATTAGGCAAATGAACTGGGCCCAAACTATTATTCCTCAAATGTACTTTCAATATCCACCCCATTCCATATACACTCGTCAAAAATGGGGAAGGAAAACCAAGTATGTCACACTTTTGTAACCAATATACAACATCATAGACTGATACTGACTCATTATGGAACAATACAAGCACATTTTTAACAGATGGTTTTGTCAAAGGTATCACTTTAAAGGGCAGCCATAATTCAGTGTATTTAGAGAATCCAATTTTGACCGGAAGCGGTCTAGGCCCTGTGGAGAAACAAACTGACATCATAAATCACTGAGCCTGATACATGAATCAAAGCATGGATTTCATTTGAAAAGAAACCCATTGAACCCTTTAATGGTGATCTCCCACATACACACAGTCCGGTGCTATGTCCAGACCACCCAGATACTCCAAATGTACTGCATTCCGTCTTTGTGGGGGTCCTGAAAAGGATCTTTCCAGCAGAAAGACTCCCATGCAGTTTTGCCTGTTTAGTGAAGTCAGATAATGTGTCAGCCTGATGCAATTCCATCTCTGCAATGTCTCCCCACTCTATGGGTTTAATAACAGACCCCTCTGACTCAGAGAAGAGGATTCCAAAATGTGCAGAATGTTTGTTACGTTTTACTTTGCTCTATCTTGTTGCAAAGTACAGTCTGTAGTTCTTCTATTTTTTTCTGTGGATAGCCAGGGCCTCCTAGGTCAGTCTGCACAATGACAAGAGCAGTAGTTTGTCTTGGAGATTGGACGTGGGCTGGGTCAGGGATCCACACACCCGACCCCCACACTTCCATCCTGCGCCATCAAAGAATGCTCTAATGAGGACAGTGAGCGTTTAAGGGTAGGGAAGGGAGGATTTTCCTCAACTCTACCTTTCCTTAAACTGAAGTTTTACTTTGAGCATCAACAGGTTCTGTAACAGGAGGCAAAGAAGTATTCATTGACATTGGAAGCCACTCCGAAGAAGGAACTGCATGTTCTATTACACCAGGCCCTAACTCAGATGTCAGTTTCAGCATTCCAGGTTTGACTCTGTCAGATGTTGCTTGATGATAGTGCATCATTTGGCTGACTCATACAGTGCTCCATTTGCAATCTGTCAGCCTCTGCTGTAGCCAACTCAGCCTGAATCATTCGTGCTGCTCTGTATAAGATCACTATCTACAATGTCACTCTGTAATTCAAAATGTTGGAAACCGCCTCACCAGGCAATGCAGTTTCAGTAGGTAATTCCACATTTAGTTTATGACATGCTTTATTTTACTGCAAAATGGATTCTAGCCAACCCGCATCTGATCCAAACAACCTTTCGGTACACTTATATAGAAGTTGAGGCTGTAATAGTCACACTGTCTTCTGTTTCCATACATATTATTCAGAACAAATTGATCTCCTGTGCTGGACCTGAGGCTGGAAACCTGCTCTCCCCAGGTACACCAGCTGAATGAACTTTCATCACGTCAGCCTCCATAGCAGCAGCTACTGCAAAGAGTAGGGAATTTTTATTCAAAATATCAAACAAGAGAACAAAAGTATTGCAGCACACAAAAAATTAGAAAAGTAAAAGTTCAACCCATTAAGAGAAAACAAAATGCAAGACACCAAACCCCCACCATACAAAAAATGGGTAAAAACATAAGCAAAAAAATCCCTCAAAGGGCACAGAAAAGTAGGTCATCTGACAAATAAGGAAAAAGCAAAATTCAAAAGGATACAGCACACAAAAAGCAATAAATATGGATGTAGCCATGGGTTATATTGTAATGGAAAGTCAAGTGATAGGAACATCAGAGTCTGTTATCCAGGAAGGTTCCTTCATGCTTGAAAAATCCAGGAAGTGGGACGAGTACTCAAGTCAGTTCTATAAAAGCTTAAGTTCCCATGTAATTTTCTCCCAAGGACAGTATGAGACACCAGTTTTTGTTGTAGGGTAAAATAGCAGCAAGAAGTCCAGATATACCATTTCAGTACTGTGATAACAACCTATAATGTAGACAAATCCCAAGCATGCCAAGATGAGGGAAAGAAACCATACAACAAAGTGTCCATAGACATATGACAAAAAGGAGGCATATTCCACTGAGTAACCAATAATGATCAAAACTCTGCTATATAGGAACAGGAAAAAAACAAATGAGACATTGTTTGAGTTGTTGGATACAATCAGGTCTAGAACAAAATTGTTCGAAGCTGTTTATGCTTCTGATGTTCTTTAACATTCAGTCGGTTATGGCAACAAAGCCAGTGAATGTCCCACATTTTCTCAGGGATCCTAGGTTGTTCAAAAATCCAGCATACCAATTAAGAAAACAAAAGGACAAGTGGGAAGAAAGATAATTCCCTGAATTTAGTAAAATAATCTGCTTATATAAAAATTTCCTATGTTGACCCGCACCATGGAAACAGTTAGCTGCCAACGTTTAATTTTTACAAATACATCCCTAATGTAAGGAGAAGAGATTCAAGAACCTAAGTACCACGACAGAAGCAGCTTCCCATTGAGGAAGCCAAGGACTACATGTAAGGACATACAGCGGAGTCCAGGATCTGTTGACATGAGACAATAATGGCCTGAGATTTATCACTATATATAGCACTGAAAAAAAAAGGTTTACCATGCCCAGACCACCCTGAGCCTTTTGCAAATACAAAACATTCCTCTTTAAAGGATTCAACCTGCTGCCCCAGACAGCTTGGAAGAAAACACTATATAGGAAGTTTCTAATGAGCGGAGAGAGAAGAAATATCTTACTGATGTGAATCAAAAGAGGCAAAAGAAGGACTTTATAAGATAACACATTTCAGTTTTCCATATGCACTTATTCCATGCTGCAACCATTCATTGGGCTTGAGAAAGTTTGGGGCAATTTAAAACAACTAGACCTTGGTAATCAAACACAACACCTACAATAGTAATAGGAACTTTGGACAAATTAACCCCTGCTAATGAATCAAAGGGAGGTTGTGAATGACCAAACTGTGTCCCTACACTTTTAAACATATTGAGGATGGTGCCAGGCAAGGAACTAAAGGATCTGTAAATAGCCATCACTGTGTAGCAGAGATAGCATCTCCAATCAATATTGTGAGATCATCTGCATAAGCCAAGGCTACATCTGGAATAACATGAGTATCAACACTGATGTGTGTCAGGAAGGAGCCAAATTCAAGGCCCGTAAAGTGGGTCAATACTAAACACACAAAGTAGAGGGCTAAAGAGGGCGCCCTGTCGAACACCATGTAACACACGAATCATGGGACCTACCAACCATTAATAAAGGAAACACGGTAGCCACAGTGTATAAGGATTTCAACCAGGAAAGAAAAGAGTCAGGTATACCATAACTGACAAGTACTCCATAAATAGTTATGTTCAACAGTATCAAATGATTGCTTTAGATCCAAAGATAAAGAAACCCAGAAAAACCCTCAGCGTTATCCCTTTCAATGAGTTCCGTAAAGAATAAGATGATCGTTCATACTTCTCCAGGAATATTACAGGTCTGATTAGGGAAATTAGATATATGGCTACCTGCAATAACCTGGTATGTAAAATTTTGCAAGAATCTTAAAGTCCGTGTTAAGGAGATAAATAGGCCTCCAGTTAATTAAATCAGTTGTATCCCTTTTGTAAAACAAAACAAAACAAAAGACCTCTTGCCATGTTCAAGAGAACAGAGGTTTTATGCAACAAAAAGTGAACACTGCTGCCAGTTCTGAGGAGATCAGAGGCCCTATCAATTTATATAATTCTGGAGTAAGCCCATCCAAACCCAGGACTTTATTATTACATAAGGACTTAATGGCCTGTTCAACTTCAGCGGCAGTAGTATCCACAGTTAGCTCGTGTACCAAATATGGTGGACAAACAGGAGTATGGGAAGTAGGTAACAATGAATCTATAGAATCAAACGAAGGAGAATGAGAGGAGAAAAGAGATGTGGTATGTCAGGAAGCTATCCTAAAAATGTTGTGTTTGTCAGAATAAACAGGTCCATCAACATCCTTCAGACTATCCATCACTTTATGTTTAACAGTGTTGGACAATATAAATAAAGGCAGAGCACCTCGGCAGTTCCTGAGTGCCAAAATGCTGTTGCCTCTTCAGACTCTCAGATTGCCGGAGATGAAAGGTTTGCATATCATGCTGCAATGCTTGTATTTGGGTCTTAAAATCATGCAAAGTAGTTCTAGCTAATGTTTGTAGTTTCTGAAGTTGCATACATTGGGAAAGGTAATGAATATAGGCAGTATTTTGAAGCTTCTTACTCTCAGATTGCAATAGATGTCTTAAATCATTTTTAACTGCTTCTCACCAGAGGGCAGGAGAGTCAAATAAGACAAATACTAAATGTTTATGTGCCATAAGTACTGAAGATTTGTAGTAAATAAAACCTGGGACAAAAGGGAAGAATTACATTTCCAGTAACCTGGACCCTGAGAAAATGCCACCAATGAACCCAAACATAAGCGGAAGTAATTTATGATCAGAAAATTCAATTTTTGAACTTGTATGGTAGAAACAGGTAATGATGCAATAATAAAAAAAATCAATCCTAGTGGCCAAATTACCTTTCTGAAAGGTTGGATGAACTGTTCGGTGAGTAGAGAATAAGCATCCTTCAAATATAAAATGGAAATCACATTACTCAGAGTGGACATATCACAGGACACCTTAGTAGTGGTGGACTGTGCACCCTATCATGCTTAGCAAGACCATAATTAAAATCCCTCCCAAAATCACAGCCTGTGATGACAGCAGAGTAGGTTGAATGACTTTAAACAAAGAAATTCGATCAGCTTTCAATTGAGGCACATACACATTAACAAATCTATAGTAACAGTTATTAATATTTGTGAGTATTAAAACACATCCAAGAATCAAATCTATAAGTTTAATCAATTTCATCTGCAAGGCAGAATAAAACAAATCCCTACCCCGAACAGACATCCGTGCCAAGAGACCAATAGGAAGGACCAGCATACCAAAGTTTAGTATCATGGCCCAATTCAGCAACAGTGTGCAATCTGGTGTCTTGCAAAATATGATTTGTAAGAGGCTGGCCAGGAAGTAAGACATGGCCATACAATTCTTTCTATGTTCCTTAATTCTATTGACATTCAAGGTACCTAACTGTAAAGGAACATAGAGGCAAAGAAAATAAAGGTCAACTAATCAGATATCAATCGGGGCTTCTTTCAGTCCACGTGATCTACGTTGTTGTACCACAGTAGGTGGTTGAATAACCTCAGATTCTGATGGAGGGTCTACCTAGAAAACCACAGGGAAGAACCCTCGGAATCAGCAATGGAAAGCTCAGAGGACTGGAATGCCTCATACCGATTACTTAAAGGCAGATCCAAAGTTTTGGACATTTTGAAGCTGGTTGCTCACAGTTTGGGATCTTCTAGAGGATCTCTTGCTAATTTGGGGAGGGGCATGATTTCTGAAGAAGTCTCACCCAGGTCCATCTCCACAGAAGGAGGGGCAGCAACATTAGTAAAGGCGGGCTGTGGAGGGGAGGAACCTCTACCATATGCAAATCTGGTTCATCAGGGACAGTAATGAGGGGGGCTCAGCTGGAACATCAGGTCTATTAGGGGAGAGGGAAAAGAATCATGCTAAGCAATAGCTATCAGCAGACGTTGTTCAACATCATCAGCAGAGCCAAACTGATTATGAGCTGCCCAGGTACAACTCTGGTATGTGTGTCCTAAAAGTCACACAGGTTACATTTTGGTTCATTAAGACAGGTGCCACTAGTGTGACCCAGTTCTGACAGAGGTTACACCTGGTCACAAAGACTGCTCAAGTGAGTACAGGAGCCACACTTACAGCAAGCTATAGGGTGACCGCATAGAATAACACCCTCTATCTCTTCCCAAAAAAACAATTTGAAAGGTGACTCAGACCAGCATCAGTGGCATGGAGCATAACCTTCACCTTCCACCCCCTGTCCAAATGTGTTCGGCATTAAAGATAGCCTCAGGGTACCCTAAGACTGAGCAGCACTGCTTTAACAGTAAAACAGATCAATAACACTGACACCTTCATTACGAAGAGAACTGTAATATTTTCGTATGCAGGTTTCGTAAGGGAATAACTTCAAATGGGAACATAAAGGAGTGTTTTTAAAGTGTTAAATTGGGTCCAGAACCGCTGCAACCCAGCATTCAATTTAAAACTGATATCAAAGGTAGACTCTCCAGACACATGTATAAGGGCATAAATTTCATTAGCAAAAATTTTATTGTACCTTTCAGTAAAGTTTTAGCTATAAAACCCTGTCTGGAAAGTCTGACATACCCCTTTATACAAAAGATGAACAACATTATGCCTCTTAGCTGGAAATATGGGTTGATGAAAAGAAGCATATGGTTTCTGAGTAGTAGTTTTAATCTGATTCAAAGGAGCATCAGGAGGCTCCATAGCCGTCACTGAATGTAGGAAAGTACAACATACATAACCATAGAGGAAAGAAACAAAAAAAACATAAATAAGTATTAATTCATACAATAACCCTGAATATAAAAGGAACAATATAATCCACCCCTCATAAAAGTAGGAACAATTGTTTACATATCAAGATTATAACAAAGGATATACAAGTTACCACAGTAACATATTCAATCAACTGTTCCTATACCAAGGGTTTTAAATAAAGGAAAATTGTCCCCATCTCAAGTTCCAAGTCCCAGTATCCAAATGACTTCCTTCTCTCCGCTTTATACCTTTAAGACTTGAATCTATCAAAAAATAATTCTAGAATTGAGACAGTTTACTGTTGTAATGTAATTACAACTACAGTAAATCTACTGATCCAGAGCCAGTATAAAATTGGCCATAATCAGTCTTAATGTACTAGGGATAAAGACTGTAATTCTGGAGGAATTATTTCATAATACAAAAGGTCTGATATAGGCAGAATAAACTGTACATCTTTCCACCCGTTTTAACTATGTCCCAAAACTGTATCACATAAGGACAATGAAAATATAAATGATCCATAGACTCTATTATGTGTACACCGGATAACCTAGAGCAGTTTCTGACTAACAGGGATGTGTGTTAATGGTTTCCTTTAACATTTATCCATCCATGAATACTCAACAAACCTGATCCCATCTGGGTGGGTATTCTATCATCTGTGATAAATGTAATAATTTGGTCCTTGGCAAGAACGGAAATCCCAAACACATTTGTCCCAAAATAAGACTGAAAAACTTCCAGATACAAGGTTTTCCTTCAGAAGTTTAAAACGGATGCATAGCTAATTCCCATTGTTCAATTTTGTCAAAAACTTCTTTGCATTGGTTCCTAACTGAGGAGAACGTTTATTTTTGTGAATGAACTCATTATGTTGCCACTCATTTAATATCCCCTTTACCTTCTGCATTCCCAAATTCCCCAAATGTGCATACATCCTTTCATGAGGGACAAGATATTGGTGTATAAAAACTGTAAAGAAAAATAAAATTGAGTTAAGCATCCTATTCCTCTTCTTTAATATCCATATACAATATATTCCTTTTAATTGGATTCAGCCTACCTGCCCCAAAACAACTAAAGAAACAACTTAATATTTTGACTTCTAAACCCTTGGGAAGAGGGAAAATCATACTAATAAATAAAAAGTTGGAATTAAAAGGTTTTGTATAATAAATTATTTTATTTTAGAGACCTTCCACTTATTCCATTGTGTTACTTTTGCTGTACCCATTTGTAAAGGCTATTTCCCAATTATACCTGGCCATATCTGTTCCGCTAAAGTAAATCCTAGAATTTTACAAAGTGATCTAGCTGATGTAAAGCCCCAAAAATTTCAGGGCTCAAAGGAAACCCAGTCAATTTTAGACATTTTGTTTTCCCCAAATTAAGACATGCCCTGTTTCTTTCCCAATTCCTGAATTAAGTTACATCCTCTAATTAAGGATTTCTCATCCTGTAGATTAAACACAAATCTTCTGCATATGCTATCACTTTGTGTACTGGTAGGTCCTTTGCTAAAACACCCCAACTTTTGGGAGACTTTAGGAGTATCCATAACAGTGGGTCTATAGAAAATCCATATAATAGGGGACTCAAGAGGCAGCCTGTCTTACTCTTTGATAAATACCTATCTTTTCTCTAGTCTGCTGTTTTGTAAGGTCTAACATAGCCACATTATAACACAGTTGAAGCCATTGAACAAATTCTTGAGGATGCCATATCACAGCATTCCCAAAGATATTGATGTGAGACTTTATCAAAGGCTTTGGATTGATCTAAGCTAATTATATAGCCTTCTGAGATCAGGGCCCCATCCTGTTCCATGCCTTTCTTTACTAAATTCCTCAAAAAAATCAAAGCATCTGTCAAGCGTTGGCAAGGCACTGAGGAAATATGGGTGGGGAGTAGCAGTTCCGACATGACTGACACCAGTCGGTTCCTAACAGTTTGCGAATAGTTTAAAATCTACATTGTAATGTAATCGGTGCAATTATTAATATCACTCTGTATCCTGACCTGAATAGAAAAATCAACAAACCTTCATACATTTGAGTAAGCAAAATATGATCCAATAAAAGGAATTAAATAACTGCACTAACACTGTGGCATAATAGACCATATCAATTTATAGAATTCGCCTGGTAAACCATCTGCCCAGGGAAAACTTTTGTTTTTAAACCAGCTATGACATTTTCTATTTCCTGTATTGAAAACGGTTTTAACATATCCTTTGCATGCTTAACATCTAATTTAGGGGTGCTGCTAATTCTAATATTAGGTTCGCTGTCTCCTTGTTTCCATGTGAAGATTTAAAGTTAATTCTGTGTGGATCTCTAATTGTGACATAATTTCCTCATTGCTCCTTCCAGAGGCCTCCATTAGTTAGTAGAGTAGGAATAAGTTTCTTGTCCTCTTCTCTTGAATAGCAAGATATGGGTTTATTTGGGCAGCCATGCCTGGTACCAAAGGATTGTTCATTTATTAGAGAAAGCAATCTGTTATATTGGAATTGACATATATTATCCCTTACTATCTCCAGTTCAGACGATAGATCTTCCTTCCCTTCATACTGATGGGAAGAAGGTCTTTGTAAACTATCCGTAGCCTTAAGTATTCTGTATAGGAAGACTGTGCTTTTGTATTACCTAAAACTTTAAAAACCCTATCATACAATTTTAAAATCTTCCCACCAAGACCCGATGTTATCATATAATTCTAACGTTGTTAATTTGTCACTTACTGTATAATCCTTTTTATCTGTTGTATTATACTTTCATCCTGTAAAATGGAATATTTAGTCTCCATACACCCCTCTGCTTCTCTATGTGGTGGTAGTGATATCCGGAAGCCAATTAGACAATGATCGGAAGTTTCTATTGGGATTGTTTCCACTGTTAGTAAAGGTATTTGTTGTTTAATAAAGAAAAATCAATTCTAGAGGATAATAGGCCTTTATAGAAGGTCGGTGGAGCCTTCCCTCTAGGGCCTACACTAACATCCTGCAGTCCTGTTATTTTAATTAATTTCTTAAGCATTGTCATGTCACAATATTGCTTTCAGACATATTCTTTTCCTGTAAATTTATATTAAAATCCCTCCCCAAATCACTTGCCTGCTTGTGTGTAAGTAAGGTTGTATTTTTTAACAAAGAAACTCATAACACTTTAGTTTGGGGACCATAAATGTTAACTAATCTACATGACACTGCATTCAAAAGTACATCTAAAATAAGTACTCGACCAGGTTCCAGGTCCACTATCCTTAAAATTTTAATTGTGGATGTCAAAAACAAAATCCACCCCACAACAAGTTTCCATTCGCATTGACCTTGGAAATCCCTCATTTCAATCCTCAGAAGCTTTCTCTTTCAGACCAAGAATGCAGTCTAGTATCTTGTAAAAATATACATCAAAATTTAGATGTTGGAGAATGCCATAAGTTGCTAGTCATTTCGTGTTGGATTTTATACTATTTATATTTAGACTAGCTACTTTCAGATGTATAGGCTCAGGAGGAGGTTTAAGGTCTTCCCACTTGGCGTGTTATCCGCTTCTGTGGTTTCTTTGTCAGTGAGCCACTGTGCAGCCAGAATTTTCTACTGAACTTGGAACAGTTTCATTTGGAGAAACCTCTATACCAAGGGTTTGACGCTTCCATGGGTTGGGCCATTTCTACCTGGTCCTCCCCATGTGGAAGAAATTACCATGCCTATTACTTGGGGAAGTGGGGATAGAGGAGCTTCTTGGGGGCATGCTCTTGTCCTGTATGGCATCCCTTTCTATCCTCAATCCATGACTTTTGAAATAATTCAGTTTGAGTTTCTCCTGTCATTTCCCCTTTCTCCTTCAATAACTGTTTGAATTAATCCTCTCAAGGAGGCAAATTTTGGGGTCGTAAAGGAGTATCCTCATCCCTCTATGTGTCTCTGTGGGTGTATATTCTCTAGGAGGTATTACAGTCTCTTTAGTAAACTCGTGGCGTGGCATCAGAGGGGCCTAAAATCTGATCTCACCACTACTCCCTCCTCCCCTACCTCTACCCCTCTGTCTTCCAGAGCAGGAAGTTTACATGGAGTGAAAGGGTTTCTGGGCCTGTGCTAGAAAAAACTCATGGTCAGAAACTCGTCTGAGCTATGTTCTGCCCATGGACAGTCTGGAAAAGAATGGTCATTATCCCACATAGATTACACATTGGAGGCCTGGCATCTGTTTGCTGAGTGCCCTAACATCCCACAGTGAAAACAGTTAATTTGGTCACAATCACTGATCAGGTGCTGTAATGAGCCACATAAAACAACTCTTGGATTGCCCTGCGTAAAACAAAAAGCCTCTATCCTCCTAAATAAGAGAACTCAGTAAATGCTGTATTCCCATATCATTCGTGGCAGTTGCACCCTTATTGTCCATCTCCCTGTCCAAAATCCTTTGTCATCCATGATCGGCTTGGGTTGTCAAAAACAGTACATCGTTTCTCTAACCAAAACAGAATGTTACTAGTATTAATCACTTCATTTCTGAACAGAAGGGTAACTGTTTTAATGGTGGGTTTTGTTATAAGAATAGCTATAAAGTCTTTCCAAATATCAATATCTTTTAATTCATAATATAAACGCAAGAATTTGTCCAAAGCATTCATGGTACAAAACTAATGTCATAGGTTTTGTCTCCTGGCGTGTGTATGAATGCATATATTTCTGCAGGAAGAAATCCCAAGATTCAATGATGAGAGATTCAACCACCGTAGTATATCCGGAGTATTGGTGCAAGACTTTTATAACGTAAACACACTAGGTACCTTCTCTTTGCCACCTCAGCGGTTTCCGAATAGCCCAAGCATAAATTGTTTCCCCACGACTTCCTCCGCTTGTTTTATCTTTGATGCTTTGGTATTCTCAGTGCCTGCAATTACCATTTCCGATGGTTCTGAACTCCTGGCTGAGCTGTCTTTGCTGTTTAAAATTTGATTTAGAGCCATAGGAGAGGAGGTAGACTGTCACTGATTGTGCCCACACGTCTGGTGTAGTAACCTCCTTCTTGCCTTCGCCTGAGTAGTAGAGCAAACGGAGACTTAGCTATAGATTCACAGTTGTGGAAATCTCTTCAGGAAAACAATTATACTTCTTTCTAGTGACATCACCATGCTCTGGTGTTCCGGTATTGGAAATGCTGCGTCAGAGACCCATATTTTGTCTTGCAAAATCCAACCTGTCTCACGAGAGCTCCTCCTGGGGTCCATTCATCCGAGGAGCCACTGAAAATCATTTTCCTCTTCACTCTGTGTGGGGACCAAAATCTCCTCATACTCCTTAGAAGGTCCGGGGACTTCTGTTGTAGCTAAAGAGATTGGTAAGCATTTATTCCCTTCTTGAATAGGGCTAACCGTGGATCTTTTCCGTTTTGTTCTTTCATCCAACAATTGCAATTTTTTAAAATGAAAGTCATTTTCTACTGCTATTAGCATTTCTGTCAAGTGCTTTTTCTTTTCATTAAGTTGCTCTTGTAAGGTTAAGTTTTCATCTGACTCAGGGTGTTCAGATACAAGTTCTTTTCCCAGTCATAGCCATGGAGAACTACTGAACTTTCATTCCCTGATCTTGCTTAGTATTAGGTCCACACTCAGGACCTGGAGCTGTTGTCATGCATCCATCCTGTTCCACATCCAAACCTGGACTGGAGTCCGCCATCCCTTCCTGCAGTACAACCAGCGCCCTCTGCAGTCAAAGAGTAGAGGATTTTTTATTATAACTGAAAATCAACATACAAACAATAATGTATACAGTAGACCAATCATAATACATGACAAAAATAAACAGAAATAAGTATTCCAGCATACAAAGGGATTAACAGAGATCATAAGAAAAGAGGAAAAATTAAAAAAACTCAAGAGTCAACTCCTCTTAAAGACAAGAAAGCACATCAGTGAAAGAATAAAAAAACAGAGTGATATTGTATAATAAAACAAATAATCAAAGAAGAAATGGAAAAAAACAAGTATGTACAGCATATCATCAGCATAAAGCTGTTTAAAGTTAACAGCTCAAATAGAACCAGAATATGCTAAATGCCTCCTCAAGCGAGAGGAAGCGGGTTTAAATCAGAACTAACACCATATGTAGAAAGCAGTAGTCATCACTAAAGATTACCCCAAAAGGAGGTCCTATCCTACCATTAGGGATACCCCGTACCAGACAGGAAAGCCTGGACACAGCACAATAAGCCTTACCCTGTATCAAGCCAGGTCATTTGCCTCCAGCACAATTTAAATAGTTCAGGATGCACTTTTTCCTTTTCCTATAGTCTCCAACAGAATTACCTTCGAATGTTACAGATAATCTGAGATTCGAGAGTAATTGTTGCCTAAATGTTAGATTGCACTGGCTTGCCACAGCTGAAAGCTGATATGACCCATTAACAGGCGCATTGTGACTACATCATAAATAACCCGGCAGGACCCTTCCACGAAATCTGTGATGAAGGACCCTGAAAAGGATTCAAAGGCCATACATCTTGAAAGTGAGACCAAAGGAAACAACAAAAGGACAATCTACAAAAAGTGCTCCATTGTTTCAACCACCCCATGCAAGTTTCCTCCCAGGGACAAAACCTCTCTGAGAGGTCTTTATGCCTCATATTGCCTTTCACCCTAATCTTCTATGAAGACAAAGCCATAAAAAATCCCACATATGTCGAGGAACCCTCTTGCCTTACCAATAATTGTAACTTAGAATGCTGCTCAGAAACAGATAGATCATGAAACCAAGATCTACAAAAGAAATCTTGTAACATAGTACAATAGAATTGCTGACGATTGAAGAAGAATGGATTTCTCAACAACATGCCAGGATTTCAATTTTTGAAACATCACATGGAAATGACTAGCTAAGGCATATAGCCTAACCTGATGAGCCAGAAAGGAATCATGATCCCAATGCCTAAGAAGGGGATCTATACTGTCAGCCACCCACGAGGACCAGATCTTAACAACCCCTTGAGCAAAGGAACTAAATTATAAAAAATAAATATACTATGCAAGAATACAACTGGATTTACCATACCCAGACCCCTTCTCCAACAGGTAAATAGGTAATACCCCTCTTCACCGGGTTCAATCTACTACCCCAAAAACAAAGAAAAATACATCATAAAGAGATGACTCGAAGAAGGAGGAGGAAAACAGCTATAAACAAAAAATATGGCAACAAAAAGTTTTAATCAGATAAATTCATTTAGCCTTAGACATTCGTCCTTTATTCCAGAGCAGCACTCTGTTCAAGACCTCAATAATTACCTCTCCCAATTATACCGATGGGCATCCATACCTCCAAAATAAACAAGAAGAATCTTCCTATATCTAGGTTCTATATGCATGTCCCAAATCAATGCCACATCAGCGCCCCATACCCCAAAGGCAGTATCCCACTTTTAAGTCTATTAATAGAGGAACCGGACAGGGCAGAAAAGGTGTGCAATAATGACTGTGCAGCAACAGCAAATTTCTATCTGATAAAACTAAAACTAAATCATCCGATATGTATTGACACTATCTGTGGATCCATACAACCAACTGATAGTCCAATAATGTCATCCAATACTATTTAAGGCATACAAAAGGTGGTCCAAGGATAGCACATAAAATAGGGACTAAGTGGACACCCCTGCCTAACTCCCCTATGTACCTCAATATCTCTTCCCAACCATCCATTCATGCTTGGTATCAGAGTGATGCCTCTTCATAGCAAGTTTGCAGCCAGCTTATAAATTGTAAGGAAACCATACCTCCTCAAGCTCTCCCAAAGATAAATATATTCTACTTGGTCAAAAGCCTTAGCCTGGTCAAGACAAACCAGATGCCCAAACATTTCCAGACGCTCCCTTAGAAACAAGCTCCCTGAGTAGGATCAGTGCATCCTGAACCCTCCTATGCATTACACTACTAAATTGTGATGGATGTAATAAGGAACCTAAAACCCCGTAATCGAATACATAAAATTTTCATCAAGATCTTATAATCTGTATTCAAAAGAGACAAAGGCCTCCAATTATCTAAATCCCACGATCCCTTTATTTTTATACAGTAAAAGCAACACACCCTGTAACATGCTTTTTGGTAGAGCCCCATTGTAACCCAGCATTCAATACTGACAAAGATCAGTACCCAAAACTTCCCACAAGATTTTATAAATTTCTATGAGATAACCCATCAGAACCAGGAGTAATGCCTGACTTTAAAGACCAAATTACAATCTTTAGTTGTTCTACCATAATGGCTGAACCAAATTAATCTGCTCATCTGGAGACAAAACAGGGACTGGTTTGCTAAGAAACCAATCACGAATAGAAACATCAGAGAGCAATCTACTCTTAAAGGAGGCAGAAACATAATCATGTATCGTGTCTAAAATATCAGTATTTGTTGTGACGCCCCCTTCTGAAGTATTTAAATACATCATGACCCGAAGTGTTTAATAAAGCTCAGATTTTCAAAAGGTAAAGTGTCCTTCTTTTACCACAAATCCCATATTTATGCTTTTTCTCCATATCCTGCAAAACCTGAGGCTGTAATTTAGCCATCTGCTCCTTTAACTTTTAATGTGACCCAGACAGTCAGATCCCAAAACTGGTGAAAGGTGGAAAAAAATGAAGCCGTTCTCTAAGATAATGGAGCCCATCATGCCGTAATCTCCCATTTAAATGACCTATGGTTTTAAAGTAAATTCTGACTTCACTTTTGTGTCCTCCCACCAAGTAGTTAAATCATCATATAAAAATAGAACAGACTGTCATGCCAGAAAAGGGATTGTAGCCCACCAGCCACACAAGGATATCTAATAAGACAGTGTTCAATTTCCAAAACCCGGCCCCTGCGGCTCAGGCACATCACATAAAACCAATCTAAGCAGTTTGTGATCTGACGTAGCTACCTCCTGTAAGGACTGTGATTGCACTACAACCCCAGGTGAAAGAAAAAATAGTCAATTCTGGAAGCTCTAGGTCCACAAAAATAAGTATTCCCAAACCCTTTAGAGGAAGGCCCAAAAGCATCAACCTAGCCAGTATCTGCAAGAAGTTTCAACAAGCTTGCCATATCACAATACACCTTTTCTTATTCCCAGAAGAAACACGGAAGGCAAGGAACAGTTAAAGTCCCCCTAAGAATAATAAAATAAGAGGTGCATAAAAGGGTATAATTAATTAAAAGGGACACCGGTCAAATTTAGATTGAAGTGCATAAACATTTATCAATGCATAAGGTAGAGAACCCCACTTAATATCCAAAACCAAGGCCCTGCCTGCTATGATCTCTATCTGATGAATCACTTTAATATAAGAATGAAAAAAACAAATCCCCACCCGCTACACAAATCGCTCCTAAAGACCAAAAACAATCCCCCACTACCAACCAGTAGTGGCAGCCTCTACCTCCTTGGGAGAATGCAAATGAATATCCTGAAGGAAAACACAATCCAGATTTTCATATAGAAAATGAGAATAAGTGCTCTGATGCTTAATAGGAGTTTTAATGCTGTTTGCATTTAAAGTTGCCACTCTAAAGTAAAAGGTAACCATGAATTAATGTAAGATACATTCACTTTACTTTACTGGATGCTCTTGTAATCCTTCCACTTTTGCCATCTGGTGGCTTAGGGCCTACCTGTCCTTCAGCAGGATCCTGAGGCTCAGGCCTGGTGAGGGTGCAGAAGGTTGAGACGTCTGGGACCACCTCTGGATCCTCCACCAACACTGCAAAAGTATTAAGGTCAGCTATAGAAACATTTAGAGTAGGTATAGCTGTTTTTCCCACCTTTCCTTTTCCTTTAACAGACTTTCCCTAGCCGGCCCGGTGCGCTGAGGGTTGAGGCGCTGGACACCACACCTCGCGCTGCGCGGTGACCTGGGTTGAGGAACAGACTAGGGTGGCAGGGGTCAGGGAGAGGGAAGGGATCGAGCATCCCAATGGATGCTCTCCTCCCTCAGGGCGGGATTACCAAGAGCGCATTGCGCTCTGCATTCCTTCCGTGGCGGTGGAAGCACCGGCAGTGGGAAAGGATGGAGGTGGCTTCGCTTGTCAGAGCCGGGGAGGGACGTCGCGCGCGCGGTCTGCGTGGCTTAAGCATGCTACCACTGGGACGTCGTCCCTAAGCGCAAGCGTCATAGGGGAATGGGGACGTGGGAGAAAACCAGAAAAATCCTCTGGCAGCCCTAGATGAAGGCCGCCCTAAGTCCACCTGGACCACCTACAGGGCAGACCCCACTGTGTGAGGAGAGGAGGATGGGCACTCTGGGGGCAGATCCCTAAGGTAGATACCAGGGGACATGGCGGACAGAAGAAGTGGGCACCGGAGGTAGGAAGGAGGAGGATAAAGATGAAAATAAAAAAAAAATAACAGACTTTCCTTCTTGCCACTAACCATAATGAAACCATCTTCCAAGGGTCCGAACCAGTCGATACAGAATCCAGGCGAATAACCCCCCCTTGTCATATCTCTGATACCTCATGTGCCTCAACTGCAGGTAAATCCACGGTGTCAGGAATAAAAGTAGAGTCTCTGTAAGCAAGCGTGACCAGCCAAGGGGAACAGCCACAAAAGGTACTGGGATCCAACCTTCCCCAGCTGGAACATCAAGTCGAACCGCCTCCCGAATATAATGATCCTGTACCCAAAATCAGCTTCAGTTGTGTTTTTAGCAGCCAAAGGCAAAGTTCAAATGTGTGACCCACCACATCACAAAGATTGCATTTAGAGGTTTGGAAACAGTGGGCACTAGGATGACCAGACTCCCCACAATAAGAGCATTTGAGAACATCACAGGAGGTGCTTATGTGAGTCAAAACCCACACTGAAGAAACTCTGGGCTGACCGGAGAAAAGGAGCCCTTATCCCTCCCAGAAAAACAATTGGGAAGATGCAATAAATCGGAATCAGTAGAACAGAGTTTAATTCTAAATTTCCAACCCCATTCCAAAATCCCTCAGCATCCAGGATAGGAACAGGATTCCCTGGATATCACATTTCTTAGATAACCAATTTACAATATTGACAATGTTAACCCCTTCATTTCTAAACATGATTGTAATGACCTAAAGGCCTGTTTTGAAAGAAGCAACACAATAAAGTCAGACCATAAGGGATTAGTCTTTAAATTTAAGTAGCAGCTCAGAATAGTTCCAAAAGAGCAGGGTATGAAAACTGACATCAAAAATAAACTCCCCAGGAACATGTATCAAAGACGTAGACTTCAGAGGAAAACCCCATACTCTGTTTCAATAATGTCTTACCAACATAAAACCTGTCAGGAGGATTATCCCTGGGACCAACATATCGCAAATGAATGGCATTGCGCCACTTGGCTAACTCTAGAGTTGCCTAAAATGACTGGCATAAGAAGGTTTATCCACAGGTTCTAAAGCTGGCCCTGTATGACAGAGGATGTAGTCACATCTTCAGCTATTCCTCTGACAGGTTTCCCAAAGGTATGCTGGAATCAATAGCATCCTGAGGAGGAGGGAAGCTGGAAGTTCAGTCCATAAAACAACAGGAGGTGGGACTGGTAAAGTCAATGTACTTATCTTAACAGACTCCTGGAGGCGAGAAAGATCCTTCATCGGTTTCACGCAGCACCTGAAATCGGTATCCAGCCTGCCCACGCAGCGCATGCTCCGGAGACCATGATTCTTTACGAGGTCCCCCAATCCTGAGAAGCCAAAATACCACTTGAAACAGGCCTCTCAGCAGCTGAATGCAGCTTGCTGGTCCCGCTGCCTCTGCAGCGCTCACCAAACCTTCGATCTCTTCCGCTTCCTGTGGTCCTCAACAGCGAGTTTCCAACGTTCCTGCACCAACAATTTGCTAACCGAAGTAGTTCCTCTTCCAAACAGCATTGTTTCTCCACCAAACTGAGACCCATTGTAACAGTAGAAACGAATGGACCGCTTGATCTGGCGTTGTGCTGGCCACCTCATAGGTGCATCCCAGCAGCCACTTCAGCGGATCCAGTCGGAGTGAATTAACAGGTATGGAATGGCTCTGGGCTATCGCAGCCCCATGTACAGCTCCTTCCTCCTTCATAGCAGGGAACAGAGTGCCTGCCTCCCACAGCGACAGGGTCCCCTACTGGCCAAGAATAGAGAATTTTCCGGTGTCCTGGCCAAATTTCCCTCATTCACTAAAAATACCACCAACAGCTTAATCTGGTTCAAGGTCAGTTGGCATTCATCTATATTCCTCCCGGTGGTGCCTGAAAATAGGCAGGATTTGTCTAGTGCAGTTACCCAGTCAACAAAAAAATAAAATAAATAAATAAATAAATAATCAAACTGCATCAAGTATCTCAACTGTACTATGGCAAAAAAATATATCTTGGCCTTTCACCTCCTGGGGTTTTAGCCCTATTACACCACCGATCCAATAGTCAGTACCTACGGAGATCTGATAGGCAGCTACTGAAAGTCCCCACTGTCGCACTACCCAGGGACAATGCTCTTTTGCTTATAAAGCGCCGCTCTGGTTTAATGGACTCAGCCCCACCATCTCCTCTGCCCCAACACTAGGTTTATTTAAATCTAGACTTCAGCACCATCTCACTGCCAACAGCTCCTGTGACTGCCTCTTAACCCCAGATTCTCTATTTTCCCTGCCTGTTCCTCTGACCCTCTCTCCTCTCACAAGTCACACCTGTCACACCTCTGTGTGCCCCACACTGCACTTTTCCTTTCCTTCCATCTCCCTCCCCACTTCTCCAACCTATCTACCCCCTACCTGTCCTATCCCCTTGCCTCCTCCCACCCCCACCCCAGATCTCAGCACTTCTCAACTTATGTCTATTGTTTTGACAATGCTGCTGGCTGCTTTGTTCCCTAGTTTATTTGAATTGTCTCAAAATGCAAATTGTATGTTACTACCACCTTGTTGCTAGTTCTGACTTGCTGCTCTCCTCAATCAGTATTTTTTGACATGGAACCTTAGTAAAAGAGCCTTGGCTCAAAGGTACTTATAATCCTAGATCTAAATAAATAAATAAATAAAATAAGAAGTAATAGGCACTGCAGAGAACAGATTTATGAGGCCCATTTTTTAACACATTTTCCTTAGCAGATAAATCAAACAAACAATATTTGCAAGTTACACTTCTTTCATGGATACTATTCAAACAGTAACAATGAAAGTATCTTGTGAACCTATTACCCCAGCAAAAGACAAAATAGCTTTTAAAATGACAAGAATCCTCATCTGAGCATGTGCCAAAACACATTTTAAAACAAAGAAATTTTAAAAATTGTATAAGGTTTTGTTCCTGAAACACAAAATGTACCATTCTTGTGTCAATGTCTAGCAAAACTGAATGTTTCAGGTTTCAAATCTAAACTATGTTTAGTTATTTGTGCACAGACCAGCATTTTATCTTGTAAATTACTGATTATGATAAAACAGAAGGTTCGGAGAATCTGCCACCAAGACTATGGATGCCAATTGACATCTTTTTCTGTCTAAAGATGTCTGGGTATATATATACACTGCTGGTAGCTCTGTTAGCTGCAGTTGAAAATGAAATGGACATGGGAGTCATAATATGCAAGGGCTGAAGCAGGACAAGCAGCATTTTATTAATTTATTTTACCTTTTTCATTTGATAACCAGGTAAGTACACTGGTATGAGGGATCATTTTCGGGATTAACCCAGGCCATCTAGATGGCATATAACAATACATGAGGTTCACCATACAATACAGTAGAACACAATACATCAGATTCAACATACCGTGCATTAGGAGCAGCATAGGAGTGGAGGCGGTACATATAGTCTAGTCAAGCAAAGTATTAACTTAGGTAGCTAGCTAAGAGACAAATGGAGTCACTGTGCCCCATAACATATCAGGAAGATGGTGGCTAGGAGGACATTTTTCAAATGGGATTTGAAGAGGTACGAGGTGCCTAGTGTGTGAAGGGTGGCTGGTACATCATTACAGAGCTTAGGGGCAGTAATGGAAAAGGCTTTCTGATCTAGCTTGGTTGCAGTCAATGGATGGTCAAGGAGACTTGTGAGAGGACCTCAGTTCACGTGTGCTAGCCCTAATACTAAAG
The DNA here is from genome assembly GCA_016271365.2 of Neoceratodus forsteri. Classification (NCBI taxonomy): domain Eukaryota; kingdom Metazoa; phylum Chordata; order Ceratodontiformes; family Ceratodontidae; genus Neoceratodus; species Neoceratodus forsteri. The sequence continues at coordinate 457,624,591 of CM057449.1, read as the reverse complement.
AATTTTGTTAGATGGCAGTGAACCACTTTACAAAAGGATTTTTGATGAGGACTCCCTTGAGGTAGTCATGGTGGGCCTGTGGGACATCAAATTAAGCATTGAGTAAAGGGAGCAGTGGTGGGTGTTGAATGGGACCAGAGTGACAAACCTGCAGATGTTGTTAAGGTGATACTGAGTCATGAGCACTACCAATTTGAGGTTTGAGTAAAAATAGGGAAGCCATAATCCAGATGGGGTAGAGGCATGCCTTGAGCAATAGCCAGACACACATCTGGGGTCATGCACTACTTTAGGTGGGACTGGATACCCAGTTTATGGTTCTCATGTTTGACAACTTGCCCAATGTGATCCGTGAAGGTTAAGGAGTGATCAAGGGTGACCCCTATTTGAAAGTAGTTACTTGTTCAAGTGGGGACCCATCTGGGGCCAAACTTCTCAGAATATTATTTTGCCCTGCAGTGCATTTGGCAGGCATATGTTTGGATCAAAAAGCATTGTCTTCATCATCTTGGCATTAACAAGTAGTCTATTAGATACAAACCACTTTTGGACAGCCCCAAAATCCCTGAATAGGAGGCAGATAAATTCATTGGGCTCTTATCACTCCTTTAAAGAATAAGATCATCTCGTACATTATCATGTGGCAATCTGAGCCACCTTGGTGGAGGTTGATAACAAGAGGGAGAACAAGATGGGTCCTAGTATAGACCCTTGTGGAACGCCACTATACACCCCAAGGGTACAGGATATGGCACCCCTGTACAGATTATTTGAGATCTACCAGAGAAGTAGTTGCTTACACATGTCAAAGTTGCTGTTGAGAAGCTGTAGGAGCAGAGTTTGTCTAGTTGGATGTTATGATCCATTAAATCAAAGTCTATAGAGATCACGAAGATGGCACCAGTAAGCTTACATTTATCTGAGTTCTTTAGGACATGATAAGTGAAACAGGCCAATGTAGTCATGGTATTGTGGCCCTTTCTAAAGCCATGCTGGTGGGGAGAGCAGATTGTTTTGAGACGTGGTCTGAGATTTGCTGGAAGACATTTTTTTCTAGAATTTTCTTTAAGTGGGAGAATATGGACACTGACTTATAATTTTCTAGGAGCTTAGGGTCACTTGATTTGAATATGGCGATGGCTGTAGCCTGTTCCATAATGAAGGGATAGATGAAGATGAAAGGAATAAAATAAATAAGGTGCAAGGGGCTTTGCAATTATGTCTGCTGTCAGTTTAAGCAAATGGGCGAAGACCATCACTGCTGGCACTTCTCAATTTGGGGGTCTGGAGGAGAAGATGGACCTCTGAGGGAGAAGTAGTCTTAAAATGGAAAGTAGGACAATGAGTCTCATCCCCATTTCTTACACCAACAGAAGGTGTGGCATCCTTGGGTGACAGCTAGCCAGGTGCTCAGAGAGATTGGTGAATTTGTGGTTCAGGGCCTCTGTGATCTAGAAGAGCTCAGTAAGGATACCTGCATCAGTGTACAAGTTGATTTGCCTCTGCTTGGTGCTTGGTTTAATTAAGAATTCACCATGGCCCAGAACCTACGAGGGTCTAAAACTTGTTAGTTTGTTGCTTTTAAGGAAGAAAGCCTTAAGTGATTTAGATTCTTGCTTACAGAGGTTCTAGAGCCTTCTGCAGTTGTTCCAAGTGGCAGGGGCAGGGAAGATTCATATGCCATCCATAGAGCATCACTCTGCTTCACTATTGTAAGGAGACTTTTGTTAGCTATTTGGACTTCCTGACTCAAGCTCTCCAGTGGTGATTGGGAAGTGTTTGTCCTGAATAGATAGACAAGGCAGTAGTAAGGAACTTAAGGGCAGAGTCTACATTGGTCTGGGTGAGCAGGACAGACCAGTTCACCGCCCTTATGTCTGAGCACAGTTTGTCTGTGTTGCATTTGGAAACATTTCTAAGGACAAAAGCTTGGGTGGGGGCTGGCCCAGTGGCGCTGAGGGTTGAGCGCTGGGTGCCCACCTCACGCTGCACCAGCGACCGGGTTAGGGAATGGACTTAGGTCACGGGGTCGGCGAGGGGAAGGAGGATCGAGTATCCCAACGGATGCTCTCCTCCCTTTGAGGAGGAGTTACCAGGGGTGCTTTGTGCACCCGCTTCCCGAGGAGAGCTGGTGGAAGCACTGGCTCTCCGGGTTCTGACAGCTCCGTTCACTGGAGTCAGGGAGGGGGATGCTGTCAGGCACGTGGGAGAAGGCGCACTGCGCATCGCCGCCCTGGACATACGTCCTCACGCCGGCATCACAGGAAAGGGCTGGGAGGGGACCACAGAAAATGGAAAATGCCTTGGTGAGCCTAGATGATGGCCACTCCTAACAGCCTTCCAGGTCCAGAACCCACGGGCAGAACTCCACTGTTCAGGTGCTCCACGAGTAGGAGGAGGAGGTAAGGAGTTACTGGGCACTCTAGGGGACAGATACCGAGGTAGCAGACCTAGGAGGGACATGAGCAATGCCTGAAGGAGTGGAGCACTGAGGGAGTACAGGAGGGGTATAAATGGGGCAAAAGGTGTCCCAAAATAAAAATAAAAAAACTTGGGTGGGGGACATTGGCGCTGATGAGACCATGTACAGAAAGTGGGAAGTGGTTACTGATGGAGTCTGCCAACACGCCAGCCTGAAGGATCCTTTCCTCCTAATTTGTTATGATCATGGACACTGGTTTACCATGATTGATAAAGGAGAATTTTCATTTTGCAGATGGCAAAAATAGTATTGTCACCAGCATCTGCAAAACCAAAATCAGTTTTACCAGTGTTCTATCCTTGTACCCTTTTGGTATGTGTATAAATATTCAGAATACAAGAAGACTAAGTGTACATCAAATTAAATAAAGCAAAAAGAAAATAATACTGGAAATAATTTATAGAAAATAAAATTTCTGAAGATTCACTGATCTGGTAAAATGGCAAATTCAATGAAATGCTTTGCTGTTACTGATGTATAAAAAGTCCAAACTCCATAATTTTACCAAATTTTCTGGTAAAAACTGAAAATCAGTGTCCTTGGTTATGATCCAATTCAGAAGGAATTGACTGGAAGACTTGGTTTAAGCTGAGTAGGTGCAGAGATAATCTGGGTGAGATGTAATTGTTTTAACAACTCCACACACTCCAGCTGCTGGTCAATTAATATTGAGATCCCCTACCATTATGAAATCCCTCATGGGGTGCAGCAATCAATGCACTGAGTTAGCTGGTTAAGTCCATTTAGACCACCTTAGGAGGATTGTATGCAGAACCTACTGTATGTAAATTTTCTTAATGGACCCAAGAGTCAGTTCAAAGATACTGTCAAAGGGGCCAGTGAAATGCTGGGTGTATCAAACAAGGGTGGCCAAGCAGGAAAGGTAATCCTGTCACTTTAAGAGGTCCTGGTAAGGCTCCACCTGTGGTACTGTGTGTAGCATACTTCTCAACTGTCACACATTACGAGGTACATCACTCATTTTACCTCTCAGAAACCCCTGTCTCACATCTCACAGCTAATATTCCACACTGCCCACTGAAATTTCAATGCAGAAATTTATAATAATCTATGATACTCAGTTATCAGCAAACATGAATAACATAAGTGCTTTAGACTGTGTTCTGATCTTGCAATGTAATTTTTAATGATGTGTCACACATTTTGCTCATTTGTCACACATACTGTCACACATTTGAGTGATGAAAGGTTGAGAGGTATGGTGTGTAGTTTTGCTTTTCTATACAAAAACATGAGGAAGTCAAGAGGGTACAGCACAGGGTCACCAAAATGACGAGCAGTATGTGGAACAAAGCTACAGGAGAGCTAAAGGCCCTTAATTTGTTCACCCTGTGAAAAGTAGGCAAAGTGGAGACATGATCTCAGTGTTTTAGTGGCAGTCACAGCAACCTGCATTCCCCAGTGAGCTTCTTTCTCTCTCTCTCAGGACTTTGCCACTGAGACCATCTGGAGCATCACCACTATCAGTGTCCTCTTTAGCAAGAGCTCATATCTCAATGATCTGATGACCCTTTCCTGCCACCTTGTGCCCTTTAGTCTCCCATAGTGAGAGTTTCTGCTCTGGGTAAGACACATTCTACTGTCTCCTTTCAGTATTCACCTCTTTCATCCAGGTCCCCTCTCCTCAGAGATGCAGTCACAAATGACCAGTTACTACAGTCATTAGAAATATAACTAATTTATTAATAAACACTGGTTGTGTAAACACCACAGTACTAATCAGGTATAACACTATTTACATATAGTAAAACAACAATACACATACAGGATTATAAAAAATGCTTGCACACTTGTGCAGGCAATATTCCCTCTTTCCTGCAAGTTACAGTCTTTCTATCTCACTATCCACTAGCCTTGTTACCTCAACTTCTTTCTGCAGACACACAGTCTGGCTCACTCCTTGAACACTCAGAAACCCCAGACAAAGAGGAGAAACTATTTTGGTTGAAGCATTTACAGTATGCATTCCACTCTCACTCTCTTCCCGATGCCTTCATCAACAAGGCTGTTGTCACTTCATTGTATCTATATTCATCTGATTGGCTGAAAGTGCCTCAGGCCTGGATATTTAGTGATAACCTGCCTTGCGATATTATCTGTCCTTGAAGCCAACTTCCTTTTGCAGACTATTTGGTATCTAAATGTAGTCAGATGCTGTTGAGACAGACTGTCTCTATATGCTTTGTGTACTAATGAGCTTATCCTCCTTCCAAGAAGCCAATACAATGAAAACCTACACTTATTTAAGAAACCTGCTGGGCTATATTCAAGTTAGTTTTACTGATGCATAAATGTATAAATGACAATTTATAACATTCCATACTTCTTGTTAAAATACACAATTCTCATGTCATTAAAAATAAGAACAATTGTTACATTCACAGTTTGACAAAATATTGCACATTTACAATAAGTTTATTAGATATTAACCATCATTTGGAATTTAGCTAGCCCAAATATTTCTTTTGTTTTGTCTAACTTTAGTAAATTCATATAGGTATCCGTGGTTGCCTATGTCTTAGTGATGAGCATAGAGGTGTCACCCATTTATTCCTTTCTTCTTTCAGAGATCTCAATTGAGAATGCCATGTAACACTATTGGGTATGCCATATTAACATATTTGCAATTATGCACATTCATTATATCAGAACCCATTTTAAATGTGACTTTGAAAATGGGCTAGATTGTAGGAGCTGTTTGATTGGCTGAGAGCCACAGCAGGGGGTACATTAAGTTTCAATAGGCGCCCACTCCAAAACAGGTCCAATTCAGACTGCCCTAATACTTGTGTTAACCTTAGCACCCTGAATTTTCCCTATCCTCCTCTCTAATTAGCACAAACACTACATTTCAAAACTAAATCGCAGCCATTTTTTTTGTGCTGCATAAGCGAAAGAAGTGCTGCCAACTAATACAAGCTGCCTCTAACCATTTGAGACAACTTCAGCTTCGTTTCTCACTATTTTTAAACAATGGCTTATCGTTGCCAGTGCTCTCCCTCGTCCTTTAGCCGCTCCCTTGACCACAATGCCTGCTCACCCTACATTCATTCAGGTTAGATCACGCTATAGTACAACAAGCGCTTCTGTGTCTGCGAGGTAAATCAAAGGAAAACAGCCATGCAAGCAGCACAAAACCCTTTAATTTTCGGTAACTTACTATAGCAAAGCGAGAGGTGCTGTCAGCTAATACAAGCTGCCTCTAACCATTTGAGACAACTTCAGCTTCGTTTCTAGCAATATTTTTAAGAGAATGCCTTATTGTTGCCAGGCTCTCCCCTCGTCCTCTAACGCCCGTTTTTCCAGTCTCGGTTAGCGAGAATCCATCTCGTGCTCCATTCATTCACATTACATCACGCCATCAACAACAAGCTCTCTGTGTCTGCGACGTATATCTGCACCATTCTCACCCCTTGTACCCCTTCAGACCCATTACCCTCCCTTCCTCAGTAAAGACTGAGCAGAAATACCTGTTCAATATGTCAGCTTTACTGTTGTCATCCTCCACACGGCCCCCATCCTCCCTTCAGTCTCACTATCCCTCCCTTTGTCTTTCTTTTTCCTTATGTACCTGTAAAGGTTTTGTCCCTCTACCCACTGATTTTGTAATGTGCTGTTCTGTCTGAGCTTTGGCTTCCCTTACTGACCTCCCTGCCTTCCTTTGCTTCTCCTGGTACTTCTCCCTATCCCCTTCTGCCTGTGTCTTTTGTATTGCCTGAATGCAATCTTTTTGGCTTTCTCTTTCTTTGCTACCTCTTTGGAAAACCATAATGGTCTCCTCTTCCTTTTCCTCTTGCTAACCTGTTTAATGCATAATTCTGTTGTTCTTGTAATCCCATTTTAAATACTGCCCACTGTTCCTCAACCCCTGATTCCTGTCCCATTCCCCTTAATGCCTCTTTCAAGTATCTCCCCATTTTCCCAAAGTCTGCCCCCTAAAATCAGGATCGTGTTTTTGTGTGGTTTGGTTCTGCTCTTTCTGTGATTTCAAACCACAATGACTGGTGGTCACTGTTTCCCAGGTGCTCCCCACTGTTATCCCATCACACTGTCCCTGTTTGTGAGCACAAGGTCCAGTATTGCCTTCTGCTGAGTTGGTTCCATGACCAGTTGGACATAAAATAAAACAAAAAGGAGGGACTTCTTTAACACAAACAGTTAAGCTTCATTTTCACTTTATTTTTTACATTGCTTTAACTTTGGAAAATCACATAAAAAGTGCAACAGGGAGCCCATTTTTCTAAAGCATAATAATGCCACTCAGGGTGGGCGATTTATGGACAATACTGGACCTGGCCGGTCTGGTATTGCTCAATACATCACCCTGTCGAGATGTGCCATATCAATCTAATGTATCTAACCTAAATGTGCATATGGTATTTCTATGGTAACTATTTTCACAGATTATTAAGTATCTCTCCATACCCCAGGACTGTTTAATACTAGCGTATAGACCAACTCTATATATGTCATGGATTTTTCAAAATCCTTAGATATAGCTATGTCTTTTAATTTTAAAGTGCATCAATCACAAATCTGGTTGTATTTTGAACTGTCCTATCAAACCATAACTCCTCCAGACCCACTCTTTTTAGAATTGTATTTAATCTTATAAACCAGTTATCCCTAGCTATTTTGTAATGAGATTTAGTGATAAAATCTAGCTAGCACATCTTCAGGAGTCTTCCGTTATCCATTGTCAAATTTTACCCCAGAAATTAACTGCCCTCATGTGAATTTTAATTATTAAGGAAGCATACCCATTTCCACCCTTAAGAAGGATGAGGGGAATCTCTAGAGAGATTCAGGGTATATTTAATACATTTATTTTGAATAGCCTCAATATTGTTGGTATTATCAATATAAACACCCCAGATGTCACTTCCATACATTGATTGACTAACAGTTTTACTGTCAAATGTAGTTTTAAGGCCTTAAAACTATTACCTGCAAATTTGTTAGCGAATGACCTTATAGCCCCTGTAGTTTTATAGAGTTTACTTTTTACTTCTGTTAAATGCAGCTTCCAAGAGTGATTTCTATCCACAGTTGCACCAAGATAGTTATACTCTTTAACAACTTCTAATTCTATCCCATTTATAACCCAATGATCTTTTTAACATTATTTTTACTGGTTATCATGATCTTGGGTTTGTCCACATTAGGTCCAGATCTAATTCTTTTAAGGAGGACATAATACTGGTAAATAAGGAGTAAAACCACTGGGATGGTTTCATTGTCCTCTCCAAGGCTTTTGACATAGTAAACCATGGTCTCCTTTCCACCAAGCTTAGCCTCCTTGGCTGTTCTCAGAAGGTTACAAACTGGTTCAGCAACTACCTCACTGACTGCTCACAATTCATGTGCATTGGCCAAACTTGCTCACCCACACTGCCTGTCTCTGTGGGGGTCCCTCAGGACTCCATTCTGCATCCCTCCTTTTCTCCTTATTTATCAACTCACTTCCCTCTGACTGCCTCAACTGTCAATCTCTCTTCAACACAGATGACCTTGTCCTCTTCCACAGCGACAAATCCACCACTGAGATCTCCTCAGTTCTCTCACACAACTCTGCTGCAGCCCACAACTGGTTTTCAAAAAATCTCCTCTTAGTTAAAGCCAAAAAACTAAATCTTATGTTGTTCGGATCAAAGCCCTTCCTTGCCAAATCCCCAAACCATGCCCCATTAATCATACTCTGACTGGATGGCACAGCCGTGAGGGACATTGACACCTTCAAATACTTAGAAGTGTTGCTCAGCCCTCCTCACCTTCACTGAGCATGTAAATTCCCTAGTTAGAAGGTTCCATCAGAAGTTAGGTGCAGCCTATAGATTCAGGCAACCTTACCCCAGAAGCAAACTAGCCATTGTCCAGGAAATCATCTCCTATTCTAGACTACTGTTCCCCTATATGCCTGCTACCACCATGGCCAAGCTCTCCACTGCCTACAACAGTGCCTATCATTTTGCTTTATTGGCCCATTTTCAACCCACCACTTCACCCTCTACAATACCCTTGGATGGCTCCCACTGCAAGGTTGCTTCTACCTAGCCCTCTGCTGCATGGTGGATACTGTCATCCTTACAGGTCTGGATCCCCTAACTGCTCTCTTCATAACCCAAACTCTCCTCCATGGCCTCCACTCTAACAGTATCCCCCTCTAACTGTTCCTAGGGTATACACAAACATGGGTGGCAGAGCTTTATTGGCAGTAGCCCTCATGCAGTGGAACAAACTACCTGCCGAACTCCACCTCATTGACACTCACTGCAGTTTCAAGAGTCCTGCCTCAAAGTCTGGCTCTGGCAAATTCCTCCAGCCACTGCTTCTAGGGGTAACCACCTACAACTGTCAAAACTACCTAGCATACAACTGTGATTTTCCTCCTGCTTTTGTATATATTTATATTTTATTGTACAGTATATTCTCTACATTTCGTTGCACACCTGACTTATGTATCATATCTTGAACATTGTGTTTATGATTACCTGCATTATGTATCTAATCTTTTACATGTGTTATATTGTAACCTAGTATCACTGTCACCTTGCATCATATGTTATGGCCCAGGTCGTGCCTGAAAACAGTCCCTGGGATCAGTGCACTTACCTGTTTATCAAAGTTATGAATAAATAAATAAATAAAATAATTCTCTTCTTTGGTCAAAGGAGTTCTTGATAACATAATTGCATCATCTGTATACAATGACACTTTAATTTCTTCATTATCTATGATGGGGCAAAGGTATCTATTCTTGCAATCAATTTTATTAATATTTCAGTATATAAATTAAACAAAGGGGTGTAACAAACAACCCTGTTTGGCTCCTCTAGTGATTAAGTATTTTTAAAAGCGACCATCTTTAGTATATTGAACCTTAGCTGTGGTATTAGTATGCAGCATTTTAGAATGGCCAATAATTGTGTATCAATTTGCAAGTTTTCCAAGATATCCCATAGTATTACCCTATTTTCAGAGTCAATGGCAGATTTTATATCGACAAAACATATGTATATGGCCATTTAAGACTCTAAGGTTATTTTACCCAAGAACTTATCAGAAGTTTACCATCATCTAGAACTGCTTTGTCTCTGGAATGTCTAATTGGTATATTTAGTGTATCATCTATTCCCCACTTGTTTTTGTTTTGCTCTTCAATCACATTACCAATGCATACATTAAGATCACCCACTATGAATATAATAATACCTGGGTAAAGTGACTTAATAGAATCCAGCTCATCACCTAACATTTTAACACATCACTGAACTCTTTTGCTTTAACTGAGGTGGAATATAAATATTAAAGAATGCCAGAATTTTATTATCAGAAGATAATATTATATACATAAAAAGTCATTGTATAGACTTGTTTCAATACTTTTAAGACCAAGGTTTATATTAATAAAACAGCCAGCCCCTTACTCTCCCAAATTTGCTTAGCCTATACGCAGTGATAATCCAAGCATTATAGCCCTCTATCAAACGCTCCTCGAGATACCCATCCAAGTTTCTTGATAAATCAAAACTGGAAATTTTGTCAACCATTCAGGGTACCCTTATCCTCTAACAGCTTTTAATCCTGCTACATTCCAGTTATCAAGGATGTTAAACTATTGTTTTCCAGTAGATTTCAGTCAATTTGACTCATCCACAATATTAATAGTGCTAGCCAAAGAGTCAATGGTTGCCATCGAGTACCCCGATAAGGTGCTAATATCAAAATAGTCTTCTATATCCAGCACATCACTAGTATTTATGCCTCTTCTATGCACTACCTTAGATTCCTCCCTTCTAAACTAAGTTCTGTTTCTGCTGGTTTCATGTAGCTGATAATATGAGACTGTTTAACTGCAGTACCTTTCTTTTCTCCCATTCTCTGGGCTGTTAAGGTCTTTTAAAACTGATGAGTTTTTTGGGGGTGTTGTTGCTTCTTCTCTTATCGTAGAATCTAGTGTTATTCAAATTGCAAGAACATCATTCCTTTCTGCCATTAAACATTGTCTTTTTGCAGATTCGTTAGTACAAGGCATATTCATCCTTTTAGAGGTTTAGCCTTTACCTATATGCAGATATAATATCCTGCAATCCCATTTTGTTGCCCATCACTCCTTTATTAGGTTATAGGTTGCCAATTTCAGAATATACAAATTTTCATTTTACCCTTAGGGATGCCCTTTATAAAGACAATTGGTAGCATATCATCTGACTCTATCAAGTGATTTTCCTTTCCAATTTTTTTCCTGCTGAGCTATTGAAAATCTCCCCAAATAGTCCAGTTTTCTTACTGTTGAACTCTGCCTCGTGCCCCCCCACACACACACACACTGCTACTGAAGTTACTAGTATTTGACACAATCCTAGACTATCAACAAAAGTTGTCTGGTCATCACAAACATCCCCCTTTATTTTTATGAAGTTGCATATTTGTGAGGTCCTCAAATGAGTACTTCATGTGGGATATCTGTCCAAATATTTACTCATACTGGCAAGACAGTCCATCTGTTTTAGCCTTTTGTGCTCCACTGCGATAGTGTATGGTGAAATTGTAGTCCTGGAGGATGATACTCCATTGCAACAGTTTGGAATTTTCCTCACTCATTCTGTTCAATCATTGCAATAAATTGTGGTCTATGACCACTGTAAATTACCTGCCATATAGATATGGGTGCAGTTTCCTGATTGCCCAGACAATTGATGGATGCTCCTTCTCAATGATAGAGTAGTTCATTTCACTCAATGACAGCTTCTAGCTAAGAGAAGACAACTGACCTTTCTATCCCATCCCTGGATAAGAGCATAAGAATGTAAGAACATGGACAGCAGATGGGGACTGCGTGATACATCTACTCTGCCTGTTATTTGACCTACTCCTCCCCAAGTATATTCCCTTATTTCAATATTCTGCTATGTCTGTCCCAAGATATTCTGAACTCTTTAACTGTCTTTGTGTCCACAACCTCCTGCAGCAGCCTGCTCCATGGCTCCACCACCCTTTCATTACATACTAACATACTAAAATGCCAGCAGAATAAAACGCGGTCTTTCGTGTCTGCTGGTTGGTCAGCCCCCACCCTGGGTGCTGACCTTGCTATCCCTCCTCGCCTTCTGGCTTCTCCTTCCAGTTCCGGATATTCTTGCTGCATTGGATTTTGCTTCCAGAACCCTTCCTGTACCTGTCCCACCCCTCTTGAACCCCTCCACTGTCTCTGCCTCCACCAGCCCCCTAGGCAGTGCATTCCATGGCTCCACCACCCTCTCAGTGAAGTAGCACATCCTCCTTTCTCCCTGAATCTTCCCCCTCCAGCTTCCACCCATGCCTCTAGTGACCCCTTCCTCCTTCCTTGAAGCACCCTGACTGTTCCTCCCTATTTACCCTCTTCATGTACCTGAAGACCTCTATCATGTCCCCCGGTCCCTTCTTTCTTCCAATGTACATATTTAGCTCTTGAGCCTCTCCTCATAGGTCCTGTCCCCCAAGCCCCAAATCATTTTGGTTGCCTCCTCTGGACCCTCTCCAGGAGGTTAATGTCTCTCTTTAAGTGTGGCCTCCAAAACTGCACGCAGTACTCAAGGTGTGACCTCACCAAGCTGTTATACAGAGGTAGTATCACTTCCCTCCTTCTGGAGGTGATCCCCTAGCGATGCATCCCAGCATCCTGTTGGCCTTGGCTGCTGCCCTCCTACAAGTCTCAGAGTTGTTCATCTTGACATCCACCACCACCCAGGTCCCTCTCAGCCATCGAGACTTGTAGCATTTCCCTCCCAGGGTGTACACTTGGCCTGGGTTTCTGGCCCCAGGTGGAGTACCTTGCATTTCCTGCATTGAACCTCAGCTTCCACTTTCTAGACCATCTTTCCAGAGCCTCCAGGTCCCCTGTAGAGCCACCCTCCCTCCTCCCATCCACCACCACCCCAGTTTCAGTCATCTGCAAAGAGACTCATCTCACTCCTGATTCCTGTCCTTATGTCAGATACGTGGGCGTTGAACAGAAGGGGCCCAGGACTGATCCTGTGGGACCCCACTATGACCCTCCTTGGGGATGAGACTATCCCACCAACTACGACCCTCTGGGTCCGGTCCTGGAGCCAATTGCTATCCATCTGATCATCTGGTTCCCACCCCATTTCTCCCAGCTTATCCAACAGGCCCACTTGAGGAACAGAGTCAAATGCCTTGCTGAAGTCTAGAAAGAGGACATCCACTGGTCTCCCAGGTCCAAGGCACTTGTCACCCAGTCATAGAACTCCACCAGGTTTGTCTGACACGATTTCCCGGGATGAATCCATGCTGTCTATCGTCCAGGCACCCTGACTTATCCAGGTCCCCCCTAGCCTCTCCTTGACAATGCCTCCATCACCTTGCCCACCACCATGTCAGACTGACAGGCCTGTAGTTCCCTCCACCTCCCTTGATTCCCCTTGTGCATAAGGCACTATATGCGCCACCTTCCAGTCTTGGGGCACCCACCCTGTTCTCAGAGAGATGGTGAAAAGCTCTGCCAGGGTTTCGCCAGGACATCTGCAAGTTCCTTCAGCACTCTGGGATGTAATTTATCCGCCCGGTGCTTTCTCCGTCTTAAGGGAGCTGAGGGCTTCCCTCACCTCTCTGCTGTGATTTCCACTTCCAGTACCTCTTCTCCCTGTAGCCCTCCCCACCTGCCAGTGATGCCTCCCCTATCCCCAGACCTGCCGGGTTGAGGGTCCCCCTCCTCAGTATCTCTGTCTCCTCCCATGTATGATGCAGCATCCCCATTTTCCCTGTGGTGAAAACTGAGGTGAAGTACTCATTTAGTACCTCAGCCTGCTCCCCGGTCTTGTGCCCATCTCTCCCTGATTTAATCCTGCTAATCTGCCCCTTCACCCTTCATCTTTCCCCAATGTATCTAAAGAACCCTTGTTCCCTCTCCTAATTTCCCTGGCCAGGTTCTGCTCCTTCCTTGCCTTAGCTGCCCTCACCACTCTAGTGGCCCTTCTAGCCATCAGCCTCGTACTCCCTCGATCCCTTTCACTCCTTGAGCACTTGAATTGCTTATAGGCTGCTTTCTTTCCTGCACACCTCCTGGACCTCCCTGGTCCACCAACAGGTTTTGGGCCCTACCGCATTTCGTCTTACTCTTGCACAGGTGCTGGTAGCATCCTGCACCCCTCTCCTGATGATTTCCCACCTACTATCAGCGTCCATGTCTGACCCAGTCCCATCCAAATGCTCCTTAAGGATCCTTCCCATTTCCTTAAAACTCGCCCCCTGAAGTCGGTTACTTCCGTCTTCGTGCAGCCTTCTACCCCTCCTAGGTCCAGGCAGAACCAGACCATGGCATGGTCACTCCTCGCCAATGGGTCCCTTACCTCCAGGCCCCAATCTGGTCACTGTCTGCCAGGACCACATCCAGTACCGTGCCTCCCTGGTCAGTTCCCTCACCTGCTGAGTTAGAAGCAGCGTCTTGAAAGACATTCAACAACCTCTGTTCCCTGGTCACAGAGGATGTCATAGTCTCCCAGTCTGTTCCTGGCATGTTTAAGTCCCCAACACCACCACCATTCCTCTGCCCAGTCTGCAGTGTCTCCTAACATCTGCCACCAGACTGTCCTCCAGCTCCTCCGCCAGGGCAGGGGGTCTACACACCACTCCTATTTTACTCTCTTGCCCCCTTGTTATCAAGGTGACCCAAATCACCTCCATGGTTCCCTCCGCCTCCTCTACTCCCCCTATGCCAATGCAGTTTTTGACTATCATTGCTACCCCTCTTCCCCTTCCCCCGTCCTTCCTGAACATAGTGTAACTCTCCAGGTTCAGGTCCCAGTCATGTCTTGCAGTGGCCCAAGTCTCAGTGACCGCTGCCACATCCACTGCTCCCTCAGTTAGCATCGCCTGGAGCTCAGGCATTTTATTGCCCAAGCTCCTGGCATTTAGTGCAGGACTACCTTCCAACCTTTACCTATAGTTCCATTTCCCTGCTGTGTCCCATGGGGATTCTGTTTTCCCTGGTCTGCACTTTGCCAGTTGGCCTTTTCCTGCAATCCTCCTGGTCCCCAGGGGTGGAGACAGAATCCTCCTTTATCGGCACCCCCTTGACAGCCTTTTCTCCCATCCCACCCCTTCACAAGTTTAAACCCCACTTTTTACAATGAACCCCTCTATTTTCAACTTAGGATTCCCTCCTCAAGAGCTCATTGAAGAAAAACTTCCTAATGTTGCTCTGAAATTTCCTTCCGTTAGGCGTCTGTTGTGGCCTCAATACATGTCTCCTTATTTTTCTTGGAGAGGTTCTGATTCTGTGCTAAGCTGATAACCTTTAGGTATTTAAAGGTTTCTATCATGTCTCCTCTGTTTTGCCTCTGTTCCAGGAGTACATATTTAATTCTTTAAGTCTTGTCTCATAGGGTTTGTGATGGAGGTCCTGAACCATCTTTATAGCTCTTCTTTGCACAGTTTCCACATGGTCTATATCCTTTTTAAGGTAGGGTCTCCTGAACTGGACACAGTATTCCAGGTGTGGCCTCACCAAGGATCTGTAAAGTGGGATTATCACATTGCACTTTTGCTTGTGATCCCTGTTCTGATGCAACCGAGGTTGTTCCTGGCTATCTATGATGTCTTCTCCATCGTCTCTCCTGCCTTTTAGGTTATTGGATACCAGGATCCCTAGGTCATATTCTAGGTTTGTGATGGCTAATTGTTCGCTCCTAGATAGTATTTTTTCCTGGACTTCTTTTTTTTTTTTCAATTCAGAGTTTATTGATACATTTTCCACAATAACAGGCAGTTATAATGAGAATGATATTGAAGTACAGACATAATGTAAAGGGTAACTGCCTAACCCACCCATCCCTCCCCTTACTGCAGTAACCAAACCTAGTGTCCCATAAATGCCGAGTTCTTTACCTAAGAACCTACATGGCCATGAAACCTGAGACATGTTTAAGACTGAGCCAGTGAAATTAGAGAGTGAAGGGATCCCAGATTTTGGTATATGCTGCTAATCTATTATGAAGACTGGCAATCGCTTTTTCTGTGTGTAGATTGGACAGAATTTCATTTACCCATTCTTGGACAGATGAGGAGGAGGACTTGTCTTTCTAGTGATGTAAAATAAGCTTCTTAGCTGATTAGGTAATCATGGAAATATGAAACTTTCTTACTTTAACTCTAATAGAGACAGGTCCCTAAAAAGCAAATATCAGGAGTAAAATACGCATGAAGGCCCAGCAAAGGGTCCAGGAAGTCTTAATTGCATTCCATAAGAGGGAAACTTTAGGGCAAGACCAGAACATGTGAAGAAATGTTCCTTCTTCCTGCAAACATTTATTAAATATATTGGAGTTCAAAAATCCCCATTTCTGTAATTTAACCGGAGTGTAATACAGATTATGTAAAATATGATATTGCATGAGACGCAGTCTGTCTTGAGAAATATATTTATAACAGGATCTCCACAGGGATTGCCAATCCAAATGATACTGAGGAAGATAGAGTTCCAGAATCTTGTGGGTCCAAAGAAACCCCCATATCTCTTGTGAAACAAAACCTGATATAATTTAGATATTACACCTGAAGATCCAATAAGTGAAGAAACCTCAGGTATCAGGGCTGTGACGGTCTAGGAGGGATATTACTGAAATTTATTACAAGTAAGTGTCTTAATTGTATAACTTTGAAGTGAGAGGAGCCTGAATATGAAATTCCTGATAATATCTCCACTGACAACCATTGCCCATCTTCATCCGTGAGAGAAAGAAGTTTCCCATCCCCAATTGGGACAACCATTGACAGGGAATCTGGTTCTTATTAATAGTGAAAGATGGGAATTCCAGATGGACTGGGACAAGTCCCAGTGGGGAGTATATTGCAAAATGAATACAGTTGTGCATAAACCTTGAAGAGGTAAATACTGTAGGGCATTCCTCGCTCACGCAGCTGGGAGATTTTAAGAAAGAATAAGGTAGGGGGTCCAGATTCTTGGACTTGATTACATCCAATTCAATTCTAAGCCAAACCAGTTGCTCTTTTTCTAGGCGGAAATACCCATCTCAGACATTTTGCTAGATGACTGGCCCAATAATATATAGCCAGATGGGAATCCATAAACCCCACCTCCAGTTTTGGAGCTGCCAGTTTTAATAAGCCAATCGAGGGTACCTATCAGCCCAAATAAATCTAGTGAATATGCCATGTATCTTGTTAAACCAGAGTAGTGGGATAAAAATTGAGGAGAGATAAAGGGTAAAAATTCTAGGAAATATATTCATCTTAATTATGTTGATCTGACCCCATAAAGAAATGGAAGTTTGGACCACCTCTCGATCATGAGTTATCAACTTGAGAGAGATTCCAGATTTTCCTAAACCTTGTTAGGGGCTACGAGATAGTTTAATGCCCAAATATTTAAATGACCTGGGAGTCCAGCATAAACTTAAGGGACTAATATCATTTTGAATACCTTATGGTTTAATGGGAAAATAAGGATTTGCCTACATTCAGTTTATAGTTGGACAGGTCACTAAATCTTGCTATTTCACTCAACAAGGCTGGGACAGAAGATACTGGGTGAGATAAATGTATCAGCAAGTCATCTGCATATGCAGTGACTTTGATTTCATGACACCCAACCCTAATGCCTTGTATGGAAACATTATTGAGAATATTTTGGATGATAGGTTCCAGATATAAATTAAATAACAGAGGAGATAAAGGGCATCCCTGTCTAGTCCCTGAATGGAGTGAAAAGGGCTGGAGAGGCCCCATTCTCAGAGATTCTTGCTGTAGGAGTTTTATAACGTGTGGCAATCCAGGATATAAATACAGGAGGAAATTGAAAAGCTTCCAGAACTCGAAACAAAAGTTCCAATTCACTCGATCAAATGCCTTCTTGCCATCCAGGAGACCAGTCCTGCAGGGAACTCAGCGTCATTGGTAGCCGAGAAGACATGAGATAGAATGCGCAAGTGATCAGAAGATGAACGCCCTTTCATAAATCCTACCTGGTTTATACCTATTAACTCAGAGAACTACTGTTAACCTATTAGCTAGTATCTTTGAGAGAATTTTAATATCCTGATTTAGAAGGGAGATAGGTCTGTAGCTCTGAACAAGCTCAAGATCTTTATCTGGTTTGGGAGAAAGAACAATCAAGGCCACAAAAGGTGAGGATCAGCCTCTGCTCCAGTTAGAATATATTGAAATAAAGGACTAAGTACTGGTAATAAGAGATCCCAAAAGACTTTGTAAAATAGGAGGAGAATCCGTCGGGGTCTGGGACTTTGTCTGCCAGCAATTAGCTAATAACCTCAGCAATTTCCTCCTGTGATATAGGAGTAACCAGAAAACCCTTGTGTCGATCTCAGAGGAGGGCAAATGGGAATCCCTCAGGTAACTCTCCGTACTCCCTGGACAAGGGGATGCTCCATGTCACTGTACAAATTTGCATAGTAATGGGCAAATTCTTGCACTATTTCAGTAGGAGATACTTTTAGGGACCCATCTGCCATTGCCTGATTGGAGGATAAATCTCACTGATTCTTGTTGTTTTATCACGTAATGCCAGCAGGCGCCCACCTTTTCTCCTGGTCCGTGTAACTAGCTCTTGTCACGAATAATAGCTAATTCCAGTTTTTCCCAAGTAGCTCTAGATATCTATCTTTCAACACTAGGAGTTTCCTTTTATCTTCATTAGGAACATTAGCAGAAAAATTATTTTCAAGGGTCCTAATTTGGGATAATAAAGATATTAATTCCTTCTCCTGTGCCCTTTCCTGACCACCACCGTACTAATAAGGATCCCTCTCATGAAAGCCTTAAAGACCCCCACAAAATATCCGGCTTTGCACTATCTAAAGGGTTGGATGAAAAAAAGGATTCAATTTGCTCCTTATAAGCTTGCAGTATTTGACATCTTTAAGAAGTTGTTCATTAAGTTTCCATCTGGTTTCTCTGTTAGGTAAATTAAGGAATGCCAATTTGCACAACACCAATGAATGGTCGGAGATAGGGCCAGGTTGAATCAAGGAAGTCTTAACCCAGGTAGTAGAACCTGAGAAATAAATATGTAATCAATGTGGGACTGTGAGCTGTGTGCCATTGACCTGAAGGTAAACTCCCTAGAATCAGGGTGCAAAACCACGCAGACATCACAGAGCCCACACTGGTCCACTAGGTCTTTAAAGTCCTCTGCCCTGGAGTGACCACTCCGGACCTCTACCTGACCTGTACAGATTAGAATCTATAACTTGATTAAAGTCACCCCAAAATAATCCTGATGGGAAGCATTGGAAGAATAACAGAAATAAGTCTCATAAAGAACCCTGGATCATCTATATTAGGGCCATAAATACTACTAAGTAAAAGTGGAACTGACCAGAGAGTGCCTTTGACTAAGATAAACCTTCTCTCAGGGTCTTTAATGACCTGTAGAAACAAAGGAACACCCTGTTAATCATAAGCATGACCCCACAGCTGTTAGTAGAACCCTTGGCATTATACACCAGGCCCAATTGTTGTCTCCTTAACTGTGATGCTTCAGTTTCTAATAAATGAGTTTCCTGTAGAAAAGTTATCTGACAGCGTAATAAGCTTAAATGTTTAAGAGCCTGATATTGTTTGTGTTTTTCCTGATCCTCTTAACATTCTAAGTCACAAAGTCACTTCTTTGGCCATCTAATAATGGTAGTTAGACTTAATGTACTCAGGCCAGCACTGGATACATAGTACATGCAACCCTACTCCCACGGTTACTGCAGTAAAGCCCTCCCTCCTCCTCCCCAACCCCCATTTAACTCATTCCCATCCCCAACTGTCCTCATACCCCTAACAAAGCCCCAAATCCCTCACCCCCACCCAACCCCTTACACTGCCACAAGCAATGTTCAGCACAGTACTGGGCCTTTCCTCCATCTCCGCCTCCTGATAATGCACCTCTGCTAATGGCAACAAATCCTGCATTCCACAGTAATTATTTGAATAAACAAACAATGTTTATTACCCCAAAAAATTAGGAACAGCCTTGGGCTTTCAATACCATGCACACCTATGTGTTAGCATGATAGTGAACTGGTAAATGAGGTGTACTGCCAGAACCTTGAATACCCCAGATAACCCTGGAAACCAGAGTGAAATTGAGAATAAGAATTGAGATCAGCCTTGCCTCATGGGACAGCTATGCAGAAACTAGAACCAGATTGGGAACCTAATGAGGGAATAACCATTTCTACAGACTGAGAACAAAGGTCGGGAGAAACCTTGCAACCGTGACTCAGGTGAAGAGACCAGAAAAACTAGTCTTCCCAGTGGTTACCAACCTCAGATTGCAAAGAATCTCCTTGGGAAAATGTGTTGCCCTGCACTGGAACTATCGAGAAGATTAAAGAAGATCCCTCAAATTGAGAGCTGCACAGCTATGAATTACACATACATGGTACACCCTCTAGTGGCCAGATCCAGATCCTGACATAGTGAAAGTAAGCTGCAGAGAAAGCCCAAGACAGCTCTGATTTCCAATCCATGTAAAATAAACATGATCCTAGCCTCAGCAAGCAAATTAGCCCTTCTGTTGCATATACATAACTGAGTATACTGAAACATGAAACTCTGTTCCCAAGTAAGCAAACCCGAGACCCCAAGTGTCTTTGCCCTTAACAGCATTGACCCTCTGAGATTAGGGCTTAAGAAACTGCTAGCAGGCATGCCTTGCACTGATCCCCCAGTCCAAGTAAGACAACAAGAATTTCCAATCCAACTCGTTCAGAATATCTCCTCAAAGAAGGAGAAATAACAGTTCTGATCCACAGCTCCAAGCAGCTCTTCATCCCGTGAACAAGGCCCCTCAGGACTCTCGAAACAGGTCTGGTAGCATGGATTTAAGGCTCGACAGGGCAACTGCAGGATCATCATAATTAAACCAGGATCCATTTATGAAAACTTGCAACCTGGCCGGGTATCCCATCCTGAATTTCAGGACCTTGCAGCAATAATCTTAGACACAATGGAATGGGCACCTTTCCTCTTCAGATGGACCGAACCAGGCGAATCTTGTGAGATTCTCAGCTTTGTATTCTCCCAACGAACCTCTTGTAAGCTCACTTTCTGCAGAAAATGCTGTTTCTCTAGGAAATTCAAAAATTGACAGATGATAGGATGGGGAGCATCCAGAGAAGGCTTAGGTCACAGAGACCTAAGAGCTAGCTCTATAATATATACTGGGCCAAAGGGAGAGGGACCAGCGACCTGCTCCACCAACTTCAGTGTAAATGCTACAGCATGCTGGCCCTCTTCTCCCTCTGCTAGCCCAAGTATCACCACATTGTTTCTCTAAGGCTAACAGCCCTAAATCTTCGAGCTTGGCCTTGAGAGGAGACAACTTCTGACATGTAGATACCAATTCAGGATTGAGATTCTCTAACTTTTTCTCCATCGGACTATTCGAGCTGTGTTATCAGAAACAGTTAATGAGACTTCATCCAGTTTTCTAGAGAGAGTTTTCAGGTCAATCGCCATTTCTTTCATTTCTTCACGAAAGGGCTTAAACTCTTCTAAGAACCTATAAGCATTAAAGGTTCTTGTTCCCCGACTTAGCTCAAAGGATCAGGCATCTCTGGCCCACCTGAGGCCTGGGATTTCTTTGAGGCCTTTTCAGGAGTAACAGGGGAGTGTGCTTCTGGGGCTTCTTCATGTAAGCCTCCATCTGCTGATCTAGCACACAAACCAGACTTCAGAGTATTCAGATAGTACTAAATCTCAAAAGAAGGAAATGGAGATTTAAACGTCAAAAAGGCGATTTAAGGTCAGGAGGCAGGAGCTTCACGAAGGAGCTTCTACTCAGCACTCTGCATCACGTGATCCCCATTTTCTGGATTTCTGTTCCCTAGGTGCATGACCTTACACTTCTTGGATTTGAACTTCAACTACCAAGTTCTGGACCATTCTTCCAGTTTTGTTAAGTCCAATTCCATTGCTATGGTCTCTTTCTGTGTGTCCTCCTTGTTGCATAGCTTGGTGTAATCTTCAAACAGGCATACTTTCCCTCAATCCATCTGCAGTGTCGCTGATAAATATGTTTAAGAAGATTGGTCCAAGCACTGAACCTCTGGAACCCACTGGTCACCATCCCTCTCTCGACTGGGTGCCATTCACTATAACATTCTGGGTCCTCCCCTGAAGCCAGTTTCTCACCCAGTTCATTTTCTCTTCTACATCTGCATTTCCCAGTTTGTTATTAAGCCTCCTGTGGGGGATGGAATCAAAGGCCTTAGTAAAGTCTAGATATACAACATCTACTGCTCCAACTTTTTCTACTACTTTTGTCACCCAATCAAAGAATTCTATCATGTTTGTCTGGCATGACCTACCAGTTGTGAAGCCATGCTGCTTAGGGTCTAGCCTCCTATTGGTTTTCAAGTATGCCACTATCCTTTCCTTTAGTAATGATTCCATAAATGTCCCCCAATTGAGGCGAGGCTGACAGGGCTGTAGTTCCCTGCCTCATCCTTACTTCTGCTCTTGTGTAGAGGTACCACAGTGTCCTTTTTCCAGCCCTCTGGTACCTGCCCCTCTATAGTGATTTATTAAAGAGTTCAGCCAATGGAGCAGCAAGTTCCTCCTAAGCTCTTCCAATACAGAGGATGAAGTCCATCCGGTACCATAGCTTTGTCTGTCTTCAATTTTTTAATTCTTTTAAAACCCTCGCTTTTGTAAAGGGGCTTGCATCTGCTTCCTGGATGTGGAGACCTGATACTTGAGGAACAGTGCCCCAGGCCCATATCACTTGCATCTGTTTGAATAATAAACTCCAAATTGCAATCCAGGCTCACCAGCAGTGGCACTTGGCATAATGCCAGTTTCAGTTGCTGAAAGGTTGTTTCACAACACTGTGTCCACTGAATCTTCCTGGCAGCTTCTTAGCTGTTCTGTCTATTTAAGGGACTGCAATGGTGCTATAATGTTATCAAATTTGTGCTAGTACCCACAGTTTCAAAAATGCAGTCAGTTGCTTCTTTGTTTTAGGGTGGGCCAATTCCAAATTGCCTCAACCTAAGACAGTTCAGGCTTGATGTACCATCTCCCAAATGATGTACCCAAGTATGGCACCTCTGCCATCCTAATTTGGCACTTCTCTAGCTTAATAGTCAGTCTTGTGTCCTGTAGTCTGGCCAGGACTTTCCTCACATTGGAGATGCTTGTCCCATTTCCAGCTAAACATGTCTATATCATCTATGTAGTCTAAAGCAAATTGCCCAACCCCATTAAGGACCCTGTTGACCAGCCTCTGGAAAGTGGCAGGTGAATTCCTCATGTTAAAAGGCATAGCAGGTGAAACATAGAAACATAGACTTTGATGGCAGATAAGGACAGCTTGGCCCACCCATTCTGCCCTTTTCCTACCTATTGGATAAGCTGTAGATCCTAGATAACCAACAGCCTACTTCTTCCTAACCTCCACTGAATTGCCTTATGTCTGTCTCATGCATTTTGAATTCCCCACTGTTTTGACCCCGACCACCTCAGAAAGGCTGTTCCATGTGTCCACCACCTCCTATGAAAAATACTTCCTCACGTTGCCCCTGAACATCTCCCCATGTTTAAATTGTGCCCCTTGTTCTTGCACTTCTCTTTTCTGAAAGATGCTACCCTGGACTTTGTTGATTCCCTTGAGCTACTTGAAAGTTTCTATCATGTCCCCTTCTCCCATCTTTCCTTGAGGGTATACATATTAAGCTCTGTTAGTCTCTCTTCATATGGCTTCTTGTGCAGACCCTGTGAATTCAAACAAACTAAACTGGGTGACAAATGTTGACTTCTGCCAGACATCTAT
The DNA here is from genome assembly GCA_016271365.2 of Neoceratodus forsteri. Taxonomy (NCBI): domain Eukaryota; kingdom Metazoa; phylum Chordata; order Ceratodontiformes; family Ceratodontidae; genus Neoceratodus; species Neoceratodus forsteri. Next base: position 457,601,282 of record CM057449.1, on the reverse strand, counting down.
GGGTAGCCGCGTCACACCAGTATCACTTCATCAAATCAGTTGTGGTCTGGTACCTACTGTAGCTCCTCTAACCTGTCTAGTACGTCATCTATTCTTGGCATTGGGTATGTGTCAGGTACTTTGACCTCATTTAACCACCTGTAATTGACACAGAACCTGGTCATTCCATCTTTCTTTCAAATTGGAACCACTGGGGCTGCCAGGGGTTGTTGGAAAACTGGATCACTCCTAGGCACAACATTTCATCTAGCTCTTCCTTCACTGTTCTTTTTATTGCCTCTGGCACCTCATATTGCCTCTACTTATGGACTTCTCTGTAGTGGTTTCACCACATACACAGTGAGATCAGTGCTCCTTGTGATGGCAGTAAAATGTGTCTGGGTGTGGCACTCTTAGACAACATCCTGAATGTCTGAAACTGGCTCCTTTGATAAGCATCTGCTGCACTGTAAACCATAAGGTCAATGTCAGCATGGTCATAATGGGGTTTCAGCATATTTACATGGAAAACCCGCTGAGTGTGCTTCCTACTGGACAATCACAATTCTATTACACAATCCACATCATTCACCTGTCATATGACCTCATAGGGTTCCTTCCAAAGCTTGTTATGCCTCACTGGGATGAGTATCATTACCTTCTGCCCTATGATATATGATCGCTCTGGCCCCTTTGACATATCAAGTCTTTTACTTCTGTTGTGCTGTAAATTTTTAACCCAGAAAGAAAATAAATAAAAAAGTTAGCAGTGAGAGAAGATAGACAGAGCTGTAGTACTTACTGTTGTATACCTGTTAACACTGCTTAACTTTGTGACTGCCCCTTAGGTACTGGATAACCAAACTATGCTTTGTGCAACCAAAGTCTCACTTTCTCATCCTCACTGCTGCCACCATATCTGCAACCCTGTGAGCCTCTTTCTGTCTCTCAGGCTTTGCCACTGAGACTGTCTGGTCCCGTGGCACTTCTGTCAAGGTCCCCTCTTGGCAAGAGCTCAGATCCTGGTGGTCTGATGGCCCTTTTCTGCCACGTTCTAACCTTTAGACTCCACATAGTGAGGATCTCTGCTTAGGGTAGGATACACTCCACTCCTCAGAGGCCTTGTACTATGCACCCTTTTATCTAGGTAACCTTTCTTCACAGATGCAGTCACAAACATCCAGTTACTCCAGTCTTTAGAAAAGTAACTAATTTATTGATATACACTGGTTGTGTAAATACAACAGTAATAGTCAAGTGTAACACTATTTACATCGGTACACACACAGGATTATAAAAGAAAACTTGCAGACTCGTGCAGGTAAATGCTTCTATCTTTCCTACAAGTTGCTGTTCCTCTTACCTCACTATCCACAAACCTTGTTACCTCAGCTTCTATCTACAGACACACAGTCTGACTCCTTCTTGGACACACAGAAACCTCAGTGGAAAAGAGGAATAAACTATCTTAGTTGAAGCATTTATGCCCTCCTCTCTCTCTCTCTATCTCCCCTCCCATGATGCCTTTGTCAAACAAGGCTGAAGTCACTTCTCTGCACCCAGGTTCATCCAATTGACTGAATTCAGGCCTAGAAATTTTGGGTGATGCCTACCTTAATATTATCTGTCCTTGGTGTCTCTGGGACACAACTTCCTTTAGCAGGCTATTTAGCATCTGAATGAATGTGGTCAGATGCAATTAAGATGGACTGTCTCTGATTCCTTTGTGTGCTAATGAACTTATTTCCTTCTAGGAAGCCAATACAATACAAGATAACACTTACTTAAGAAACTTGCTTGGTTATTGAAAATCTCCCAAATAGGCCAGTTTCTCTACTCTGAACTATGATTCCTGACTTCCCCAACTGCTACAGAAGTAACTAGCATTTGACAATATCTTTCAGACATCCGCAAACATTGTGTGGTTATCACAGTTTTGCATATTCAAGCATGCCAACAAGATCAAAGAGACAGAGATTTAATCTGGTGTCTTGCAGCAGCTGGAACATGGAAACATGACCTGAAGTTCAGGAGTGACAACTTTAAAGATTATATTAGGTGCTACTTTTTCTTCCAAGGTGGTGAATCTATGGAATAACCTATGAGCAAAGACAGTTGAAATGAAGACAGGTCTTTAAAGTATGCCTGGACAAGTTTTTGCTTACCAAGGATTCTCTTGGTACCCTTAGTGGTAGATAGGTAGGTAGGTAAAATGTTTTATTCATATTTCTATATGAACCAGGATACTTTGATTGAGATAAATCTCACTTACAACAAAGTCCTTTTACATAAAAATAATAAATAAAACAATTTTAGTACAACATTCCAAAGACACTATACATAACACATACACTTCACAGTTAATCAGGCTAAACACAACTAGCAAAATCATCATATACAATAACTTTTTAGGATTTATTCAAGCTTTCAAAATGGAGTATGACAACACATTCTAGTGTCTCCCAATGTATTTCTAAACCAAGACTGAATCTTTAACCATGGCCTAATTCCTATAAAAGATTTAATATTAGGTGGAATTGTATTCCACTTTGCTGGACCTCTGTAGAAAAATGAAAGACGACCAATTTAGATTACATCTCAGAATTACCAAATCTGAAACCCTAGCTGATCTCAATGATTCAATTTTGTCCCTATAAATCAAGTTATTAGAGATATAAAGAGGAAGTCGGACATGTAGGCCTTTACTTACAAACATCAGAAGATGTTCCTGTCTAATTTCATACAAAGTTAACCATCCTACCTGATTGTATAGGAGATACTAATGTACTGTATATATGGGGCTTCAAAAATGAATCTAGCTAGTTCAGCATGGCAGGCTTCTAACCGTTCTAAGTCTCCTTTTTCCCACTAACATACAAAAATCCTCATACTCTAAGGTTGGAATTACCATAGTTTACCACTCTTTTCCTAATATCCAAATTCATGCAAGTTTTAACTCTATATGAAGCTCCTATTTTAACCACCACTGTTTTAACTAAATGGTTAATATGGACTGACCAGCTTAATGTTTCATCTAACCAGATACCCAAATATTTGTAGACTTGCACCTGCCAGATTGGGACCCTCCAGAGTAACCACTGCCAAGGTTGTACCAGCAAATTGCTCTTGAGGTCAATGGAAAAAATAGACTAAGTCTTTTTTGCATTTAATATAACTACTTGCATCAAAAAAATAACTGCAGCTCATCAAAGGCTTTTGTAACTTTTCTTGAGTTTTATTAACTGTAACGTCTGATGTATAGATAATAGTATCATCTGCATAGAGGTGGTAACACACAGATGGATCTGAGAAATTTAAGCCATGGACATATATATTAAACAAAAGCGGGCAAATATGGATCCTTGAGGGACCCCGATCCGACAGGCACATGTATATGGATGTCCAGCCCCCATGGAGACCATTTGTAATCTGTCATTTAGGTATGACTTAAGCCAAATTAGACTAGGCCCAGTCACTCCTAGTGAGCAGCTCGGGGTAGGAGGACACCATTGTCCAGGAATCAAAAGCCTTGGACAGGTCTACAAAAATGGTTCCAATGGGTGTCCTCCAAGCCAGAGCAGCCTGCATCCCCCACAACCTCAGTCAGTGCCAACATGGTACTGTGTTGTTTTCTGAAACCATACTGCATACCATTTAGAAGTCCCACAAGTCTCCAGATGTTGCATAATCTGTATGGAAACCAGCCTTTCACAGATTTTGGAAATTTGAAGTAAAGGTGATATTGGATTATAATTAGGCAATTCTGACCCCCCTTTAAAGATGGGAATGACTTTAGATTGTTTCCACATTTTGGGGAATTCACTTGTTCTTATGATAAGTTAAATAAGTAAGTTAAAGGATACGCCCACTACATGAGCTGCAAATTTCAACAACTTTGATGGAATACCATCCAAGCCTATGGCTTTTGAGGTATGTAGTTTCAAAAGTTCAGAAATAACAGAATTGACCAATATCTCTGAAAAACTAACTCCTTTTAGGGCTACAGTCCAGTTCCATCCTTTGATGTTTATCCCTTTGATTTCCATTTGTCCCATTTTGCTAAAGTAGTCATTGAATCTATCTACTACTAATTGGCACATAGGAATCCTTTTTCCATCAATATTAAATACACTTGGAGTTTCATTGTTTTGTCCTTTAATAAGCAATTAATTGTCCTCCAGAAATGTTTTGGTTGATAAGCACATTTATCATTCAATAGGTGAGTATAGTGCCTTTGTTTTGCATTTCTTATTTCCTTTAGATATAAATATCTAAGTTTTTATAATTATCCCAATCTAATTTGTTACCCAATTTTTTTTGCCCTAACCCATGCCTTATCCCTAATAGACTTTTATTTTCTTGACTCATTGGAATACCAAAGGGCATTATTTTGTTTCAGACACTTAGATTTTTAGGGCATGCTTTTATAAATTGTTATGAATTCAGAATAGAAGTAATCCCAGGCTTCATCAACAGTTGGTATCAATGACATCCTATCCCAATCTATGTTACCCACTTCCAACATAAAATTAATGTAATCAAAATGTTTAAAGTTATGCCATGTGATGAATTTATTACAGACCAGTTTACCCATTTTCTTTCTAATACAAAATGTAAACTGGTGATCACATATGTAATCGGGTAGAACACCACTTGCTAATATGAGATCCAAAGAGTTTGTAAAATCAAATCCAGAATCACAGATGATTCTGGGTTAGTCAAATTAATCTTGTGGGATCCTGAATTAATTGGGTGAACCCCAAATTAATTTGCAAGTCAACTAGGGATGAGATTCACTTACACCTGATCAATTTATATTAAAATCTCCAGCCTATAGATTTCATGGAATCCCACAAATCAAAAGAAAATCCTGCAAATCATTAAATACAGAGGATTCATTTGGGGGCAGTAAACACCCAACACTAAGATTTTTCTTGTTATAGGGTAATCTTCACTCCATTACCCATACTTCCAGTCCTTTTAATTCTTATCTGTTTTATTTGGGTCATCACTAAATCCGATTTCCCATAGATTAATAACCCCCACCCCTTTGATTTCCATTCTGGTGCCAGGAGTTGTAATTATTTATATTTAATAGGAATCATCCTTTTTCATTTAACCATGTTTCAGAGATTATTACAAGATCTGGTTTATAATCCAGGATCCAAGTACTAATTAGATCCATCTTCAAAAGCATACTCCTAGCATTGAAATGTATCAGTGTTAACCCTTGATTTGTTCCTCCTATCATAAGGGGGTAGTGATGGTTAGAATTACTAGCATGTGTATTGATATGTCCAGATAAAGAATAAGGATTAGGAGAAAAGTAGTATCTAAAGGACCTGGATTTGGATGTATATCACCACAAGATATTAAACAAGATACAAACATAAACTTAAACAGTCTAAAATACTTGGACTTCATCCTAAACCATTCCAATGTATATTTTAAAGCCAGTTGGCTATAACCAAATTTCTTGATTTATGAGATTTCGTCTGCAGGCTTAAGGAGCAGTACTTATATAAGGCACTAAAAAGACCATCTGTCAATAGATTGAAAGTAATAAAATACTGTTATGTACATGACCACAGCTTACAATCTCAGTACTCCCTCATACATACAAACCCGGAACTGCTTCCTGAGTATCCTTATTCAGTTGCCCTTCCCTTGCCTGCAGATAGACCAAAGTAAAATAAAGAATAAAGTCCCCCAGAGATATCCTGCAATCCATTTTAGTTAGTGAGTCAGGAAAAAACAAAACAACTACCTTAACAAACAAAATGTATGTAATAAATATCAATGTTTGTTACTATTATCTCTATCAGTGGAATAAAATACCTACCCTTAAATTTTAAACAAAGATTCTTATACCTTAGTACTTAAGTAGAGGTATCAAACTTCCCCAAAGAGTTTATTTCTACAAATTTAAACTAGGCAAAACTCTTAAGTACTTTTCATTACTGAGTGGGTAGGTTCCTTATAAATTGATAGGTGTTTGTTCATAATAGTTATTTTGTCTGTTCTTATAGAGGAGGGTAGACATGGTGGACCTAAAGTTCCTTCCAACCTTCAATGTTTATGTTACTATGTTACACACAGCTAAAATAGGTGTTTAACACATTTCCTACTCACTCTAACTATAGTGATACTACCACACCACTGTAATATACTGTATATATAGGTCAAGATGGCCTATGAAAATTATGTTCTCTGATTGGATAAACCAGCTCACCTGCCATGCTTATACATGCTCACAAGTGCATGGTGCTGCATTTTATAGCCAAAACATTTAATATGTAGCCATTTTATAAGTGTTACAATGCAGTCCATGGTGTGACATTCATTTGGAGCAACTGGCACTACAGTGTATGCTAAGGAGAACTTGGCTAGTGGCCTTATGCCTCAGGACACAACAGAGGACAAATGTGGGTTAAAAGCAACAGGCTTTCATAACATGCCTTTCTTAAAAGTTTGCATTTACTCCTTAACAAGCACAGTTTAAAAGCAACAAACTTTCAAAAACTGCTTTCTAAACAGTTTTAGTATTCTTCCTCAAGTAGTTCAGTTTAAAAGCAATATTCTAAAATAAAATAAGACACTTGATGCAACTTTCATAATGTTGTTTCAAAACAGCAAGCAAGCAGGCAGCATGAATTTGCCTTTAAACTACTATGGTTTCAAATTATTACAATACAGAAAAGCACTGCAGCTGAGAATGAAACAGCAACTGAAGAATGAAGCAATCACATAGAAGCTGCTAGTAGTCATCTGTAGTGCTTCACAATAACATAAACTGCATGTGATGTACACGTAACCGAACATACCTGCTTCACACTCAGTTGAAATCAATAAAATTCTGTCTTTTGAAAGTTCAGAAAGTGGAAATGTTGGAGATGTCATGAAAATATATTAAATACACACATTCTTTGCTCCTGTAGGAGAAGTACCCTTCTGGTCTGAAGTATTAGAGTTCTGCTTCAAGTTAGTGGGCAAAAACTTCAGTCTTATTGTCTGTATTTTGTGAGATGTCTCTGCACGCTTATACTTTTGCCAAACATATGCAAGTGTCATTATTGTCAGCATGTCTGAGTCTTAAAAGCTTATTTTATCATGGAATACCTCACATGTCCCCAAATTGCAGGACTGGCTACAATATCCTGTATATCCCAGGGCATGCATTTAATGAGATAATTATTTACACTTCTTCTTGTAGTATTTCTATGTTTGAGCAAATCTGTACTCCATTTCTGACTTTTAGAAAATAGTTCTGCTAGTTAACAGCATCATAAGTTTATAATTTATAATCTTCTTAGATATTAACTGAATGATGAGATAATATCTTTACTAAGTATTTACTTTAAGTTATTTAGTGAGACTTCAGTATTAAATGTTTACAATCATTAACCCACATTTCAAAGCCTGGGGATGCCCATTGCATCTAGATGCACCACCCAAATAAATGGGCTGGCACAAAAAATGACTATATTCAAATGAGGTGCATGATTGCACATCCTGTCAGAATATAGCAATGCTAGTGGAGATGCAAATGAGGGCTTCTGACAATGTACCAATGCATCCCCAGATGGCCTGAATACCTGAAATGGGGATGCGTGGCGCATCTCCTGATGTACCGGCCCAAATTTCAGATATTCAGTCAGGAAAATGCAAATGGGTCCATTAGGCATGCAAGGTGCAAACAGGACATTTGTGTGTCATTATGGCTGCATTTGCATACAGTCAGCAGGGATGTGCCTGTGAGGATGCGCTGTGACCTTCCCCCCAGTCCCTGCTCCCCAATGTATATATACTAACAGACATCAACCCCTTGTTTTCCATAGTGTAGAGCCCCCGACCCCCATCCCATCCCCGATCCCTGAACCCCAATCACAACATAATAAACAGGCATTGAAGTCCAGGATCCTGGTTCAATGAACATTCTAGAATTGAACCAGGAACAAGATCCCAGTGCAGTGTATAGTTCTTAGCCATACAAGTTTCCATAGTGTAGTGGTTCCCCCACCCCATCCCGATCCCCAGTTGAATAATAAATGAGTATTTCCCCATCCCAATTTCCATAGTGTAGTGGTCCCCACCTCATCCCGATCCCCAATCAAATACAAAAATTATCACAAATGCCCTGTTCCATGGTGTAGTGGTCCACCCACCCCATCCAGATCCCCAATCAAATACAAAACATGATCACAAATGCCCTGTTCCATGGTGTAGTGGTCCTCCCACCCATCCTGATCCCCAATCAAATACAAAACATGATCACAAATGCCTTTTCCATAGTATAGTGTTCCCCACCCACCACTAACTCAGGCACACACGTCCCACCCACTCCCCCACCACAGCATGAACAATCAGCCCGTGGGCAGCACAGCCCTCTGCACACCTCCATGGCTGCCCATGGACTGAACTGTCAATAAATGACAGCTTTACTATAAAGCACTTACAAGCCCATTGGCTGACACTGTCAACAATGGGCTTTTGATGTAGTGTAAGCTGCCATTCACAACTTTGTATCATTCATATAGTTGCAAACGACACTTACAGTACACACTGCCAGCCCATTGATCAACAGTGTCAGCCAGTGGCTTGTAGTGCTTATAGTAAGCCGCCATTTATTGACAGTTCAGTTAGAAGGGCAGCTGTGGAGAGTGTGGAGGGTTGTGTTGCCTGCAGGCTGACTGTCCATGCTGGGATGGGGGAGCGGGTGGGATGCGTGTGCCTGAGTGAGTGGTGGGGTGGCGGGCCATTACACTATGGAAAAGGGCATTTGTGATCATGTTTTGTATTCAGTCAGCGTTGGGATGGGGTGTGGGGACCACTAAACTATTGAAACTTGATGGGAAATACATATTTATTATTCGATATGGGATTGGGATGCAATGGGAACAACTACACTATGGAAACAGAGATGGGGAAAGAATTTACTGTTACTCCACTGGGGATCGGGACAGGAGGGGACACTACACTATGATAAGGGGACACGGGTTGGGCTATGTGGAATTGGGTTGGGGATTGGGGTTCCACTAGACTACCAGAGAATGGAAATGAATTACTTTACGTTTTATACCATGATCAGGTTTCAGGGATGGAAGGGTGCCACTAGACTACCAGGGACTGGGGAAAAATTCTTACAATGTCCTTACTGCAGTCAAAGTTTGGGGCTTGGAGGAGTTGCCACCAGGCTGCAGGGGCTGGCAGCTGCTGTGCTGTTGCACCTGTACATTAGGGTTGAGTAATCACTTTAATGTTAAACCCAATTTTCACCTTTAATAACTTTGCCCCATTCAACTGATTTACACAAAATTCAGACAATGCAGTGTGTTAGTGGTTTCATGACCTTTGGATCCTGAAAATTTAGTGGTAATCAGCTGACTGTGGGAAAATCTATAGAGGTGCAAAAAATTTTTTTTTGCTCAACCATAATTATCAAAATAGGAGGCTTTGAAACCTGAAATTTGCAGGTTTCGAGAGTTCAACCCAAGGTGTGTACTTTTCGTTTTTTTGTGTCCCAAACTTAGGTACTTTTAAATTATTTAAGGAAAACTGTTCCATTTCTGAGCATGTGCAGTTTTAAAAAAATCAGTGTTATAACGATAACTGAATTTATGCGACAACATGAAGTCATGTTGCCATCATATAAGACTCTGTCGTATCCAATCCCTACTGTGTCATTTCTCAGTCCCTGCTGTTTTCATTCAGCAGGAATGGGACTACACATCAGTGTGTAGCTGTACCTCTGCTGAGCATGCTCTACTGCCATTAGCTGCATACTGTAGATGGCTTTTGTTCATTATAACGGGACACCAAGGGCCCAAATCCCCATGCTAGTTTTTTTTTTTTTGTATAATCCAGTACTGGGATGCCCAACCCTAGTGTCAGTTTGGTCCTCCTTCCCCTCCGTACTCCCCAATCCTGTTATCTGAACTTGCTAGCATCAGGGCCCAATCCTTCATATCAACATTCAAGCCCCACCCAGCACTGTGGGACACTGGACAGCCCACATCCTGATATCCTGAAGTAGCACGCTGACACTGGGGTGGGCCCGTTCCCAGTGTTTGAAATAACTGTTTCTGCTCCTGCAAGAAAGAAAACTATCCTGTGATATCTCTTTCTTTACCCTGAAACAAAGAAAATGGTGCCTTATCATCGCTGCCATCCCCATCCTCCATCTCAAACCTTTCATTCAGCACCCAGCACCCACAACCTCCTTATCCAGTACTTACTAAGCTGAAGATCAATGTTGTAATCGTCCCTTTACCGGAGACACATCTTCACTCTTCAGTGCCAAACTGGGAACTGTTGAAAATAGGTAAGAGTTATATAACGTATTTCAATTGTGTTTTGAACTTATCCTTATAACTTGGTCATTTATAGGAATTGTTTCAGCAATTTTCAACCACAGCCTTTTGGGATCCCACACATGAACACTTGTGCTAAAATTATGTTAATCAGGTCTGGAAGGTGATTTTGTGGTTGCTGCACAAAATCACCTTTTGGGCCTGATTAACATAATTTCAGCACAAGTGTTCATGTGATAGGATCCTAAATTGACTGTGTTGAAAATTTGCTGAAAAAATACATAAAAGTTACCAAGTTCTGAGCGTATGTTGAAACTTTTTATGTATGCTTGTAATTTGGTATTTTCAATATTTTGACCCCAAATTTTCAACATAGGCATTTTTACATCACCTCATCAACATTACAGTAGTTCTTTTTCAAATCCTGGCCAAAACATATTTTTGCATTTGTGGAATGAAATGACATTTTGGTGAGGATTTGAACATTTTCACTTACTGACTTCACAAGATGGGGTTATAAGAATACTATGTTGAAAGTTTGGGGTCAAAATATTAAAAAAACAAAGTTATTTAGGTATGTTGCAATTTTCTGCTTTGGTAACTTTCAATATTTAAACTCCAAATTTTCACATAGCCATTTTGTCATACTGCCTCATAAATATGACAGCTGTTATTTGTCAAACCCTGGCCAACATGTAATTTTGCATGGCTGGCACACGATTATGTTTTGTCCAGTACGATATTATATGTCACCTGTCATGTTCAGAAGGAGAGCTCATAAAAAGACTGTTGAAAGTTTGGTGTCAGAATGTCACAAGAAAAAAATATGAGGTAATGTTGCTTGCAAGTATGTTGCCTTCCTGTTCCAGTGACCTGAGTTTTGGTGTCAACTCAGTGAGGTGGTTTAATGGGCCAAGGCAGGAGGTGAAGGTGCTGCAGTGTGCAGCACCAGTCCCAGCCTGAGTAGGGAAGGAGCAATGTTTGGAAAAGACAAGACACCCAGTGGTGAGCTGGGGAGCCATCTCACACAAGGTATTGATGTGCATGTCAAGGCCTGATGGTCCCATGCAGTGAGTCAGGACTGTCAAGGCCTGATGGGTCCATGCAGTGAGTCAGGACTGTCTCAATATTATATTTATTTAATCTCGGGACATGTGCAAATGAGGATTCAATTCGCTACTAGAAAAAGGAAATTAATTGCTAAAAATCTGTATTTATGCAGTCATTAGGTTGAAAGAACACAAAAGTGCAGAAAGTAAGGAAATGAAAAAAACATTAGGGTTTGGGGTCTACATGTATTGGCAAATCAGTGGTGAGGTTTTCCTTGGTGTTGTCAACTTTAATGTCCACTACCTCCCTGAGCAAATGAGGTCACATGTGATCTCTTTTTCTATATGCATGGTCGCAGGGCCCTGCATGAAGAAAGCTTTGTCAGATTCTGTTAGTAACGTGGTGAGCCATACTTCTACCTTTCAAGACTGTATCACTATGAGGCACTAGCTTGGAGCTGTATCTTATGTTTTTGCAGGAGGCCAGAGGCTGGGGAGGGAGCATTAGAGTGACAACACCAAGAAAGACCCCACCACTGATTCACTAACATCTGGAGACCCAAAACCCTAATAGTTTTTCATTTCCTTACTTTTGTGCTTCATTCCTCAACTTTAATGTCTGTATTAACTCAGTTTTAACAATTAATATATGTATATTATATATAGTGAAATGGCATGCCATTGTGACGGTGCCCTGATTAGGGCACCATCATGTGAGCACCCCAACAAGGTCATGGCTGACAGGGGCATTCTGGATTTTAAGAGCATCCGTACTCACACAATGTTAGGCATCTCCACAAATTGCCCACCCATCATGGCATGTCTGACCCTGAGGTTTTTATATTGAATTTATGGGGATGCAGTGATACAGCTCCCCACAATGGGGAGTGTGGGGTTCCACCCCATAGAAAATAATGCAGACACCATGTATGGTCTGGCTGGGGGCGACCAATTGCGTGGTGCTCACCTATCATGTGGCCCTTTTGCCTGCACTCTCATTTACCAAGCGCTCTTTGTTTGTACACAGGCATGGCTGAACCAGTGGAACTCACTTATAATGGACTACTCTATGTATACCCTTATGCCCATTATAAGCGGGTGTCCAACATAGCCAAGACTAAATATTTATTCCAGTACTGTAGTAAGTTGGAACCCCAGCTCCGACCAACATGTAAAATCATACTTGCTAAGGATCACATAGCACGTTACAATATAATCAGTCAATTTTAAATTAATTTAAATTGCTTTCAATTTATAACAGATTACATTTTGTAATAGAGTTCAACTTTAAAAATCCTGTTCACAAACTCATTGTGCCCTAAAGCCACCCTCCTGCTTGCCGTTCAGAGACCTGCCTGCTTGGAATTGAATCCTACACATTCTATTTGTGTCAGGATCTTTGATTGTCACTGGGAGAGTCACCAAAAGCCAGGATCGGGAACCAGACATGGGCTGATCTTGTCAAGGACCAGGACAGGGACCAGGAACTGAGAAACCATCTCTCTTTCTTGTACAGGTTAATGCCACTTAAGTTTAGAGATGTGGGTGAGAACAGCTGGGTGCAGGTGATAGCATAGTTGTAGAAAGCTGAAGTCATGCACAGAGCTATGAGCAGAATTACACTGACAGTGTGCAGATTAATGATGGAGTTAACCTGAGAGCAATAAGTGAGTGAGCGAGGTATATTAGCTCTAAAAACTGTGATATACTGTACTGAAAGTGAATGCAGGTGAGAACAGGTACATACTGTAACTCTAAGAACAACTTCACTGCTGATTTTAGCTTTTACTGTATAAATGCTCCACTGCCTAAGCTTGCTGGAACAGAAGACTGTAGGTCTAGCACGTTAATAGCTCATCAAGGCACAACAGCTGTTAGCATATTTTTGTAGCACTGTCTAGCACCTTCTCAGCACTGAGCTTGCCTCTGGTGTTTACTACAGATGGATGCTATAGTCCATACTAAACAGCATATTTTCTATTGATGGCTATGTAACTGGCTTTTGGCAAGCAGGAAATGTCCATTCTAAATGAGTGTCCAGCATAAGAGTTTCTGATATACTGTAAGAGGTCAGACTATATACTGTATATAATCTATGCATAAAAAGTAATTAGTGCACCATTAGGGTTCCAGTAACAAAAATGGGAAATGTGATCCTAGGGTTTCCAACCCTAACACCCCACCCCGTACTAACACTATCATTCCATCCCAACCCTGCATACAGGAACAAGCATGGTGTGTATGGGGTTGTCAATCTTAATTCTCACCCCATTCCATGTGTAAGGTAGCTGACATGGGTACAGTCTATGAGAATGGGAGAGCATTGGGGTTGACAACCACACAGTATACCCCATGCCTGTTACATCCTGCAGGTTGGGGTGGGGTGTTAGGGTTAGGGTGGGATGGGGTAGTTAGTTGGTAACCCTAAGACTGCATTTCCCAGCTTTTGTTGCTGGAACCATAATGGTACATAATTTTTTTTTTTGCAGAGAATTTCCTTACTTTTTGACATATAGTAGTTTAATTGTAGACATATTTGCTTGTGGGAGTGCATGGGCCCCAACCATCCATACTTTTTGAGAGATTATAATTATATCCTTTTTTCCTGTGGGAGTGCAGGGCCTGGAATCACTCCATACTCTTGTGCATATTTGCACTTTAGAGGGCAAGGCCTGCTCTCCAGTCACTCCATAATAGTATTCATACTTGCATGTGGGAGTGCACAGTGCCATCCATCCATAATTTTTGAGACATTGTAATCATATCCCTATTTCCCTGTGGCAGTGTATCCATATTTACATGTGGAAGTACGTGTCCCTCTGGGCCTGCACTCCCATCCATGCATAATTTTTGAACAGTGGAGTCTTATCCTTCTTTGTCTGTGGCAATGCAGGACCCTCTGTGCTCTGCACTCCCATCCTGTAATGTGCACACCAAAGAAACACCTAACATTTCAGTGAACTACTATAGAAAAGATAAATATTTTTATGAAACCAGCAAAAAAAAAAAAAAACATTGGTGGGGCAATCTCTTTCTGCCCTGAAAGTTCAGGACAAAATTGCAAACCCTTTTTCACAGTGGAGTGACAAAGAAACAACTATGTACACCTCTCCTATTACAATGTTATCCTTTGGGAAATAAATCAAAATGTATCCCTCAGAACTCCAGAGCAAAGTAATATATTTTATCCAAACCAGCAAAATGCATAACTATGGGAAAGACCTTTGTACACTGAAAATTGCAGACCAAAATAACAAACTGTTTTGTAATTGTTCAGTGACAGTGAAACAACTGTCTTAAAATTCTTTTTCACAAATTGTGAAAAGAATCCTTTCCATAGTTCCTTTTTGTAATTTGCAGGAAAAGAAAACCATTTATCACAAATTGCTAAAAATATCCTGTTTCATGGTATTGGTTTTCCATGGTTTGCAAAAAAGATTTCTGCAAGTAAAAAAATATATATATTTGTAAGTCATTTATAAAAACTAACCCCAGAATCCAATTCTACAGCCCGATTAGATAAACACAACTGTTGGCGTTCAGATGGAGTCACGTGATATATACAGAGAACAGTTGCTTCTTTCTATGCTCTGTGCTCGTGGCTCTTAAAAGAAAAATGTTCTTTAAATAGTTAGCTGAATTTTGCTTTTCTGGTCTCCTTCTGCATTCCGACCATGGCAGAAGCACCTGAATATCTCCACTGAAATGGACAGAGCTATGGTACCCAAAATGTTGGTCTCTTGGAATCTGCACCACTGCTTCAGGACCGTCCTAAGCCTGCAAGAAAAGGGCTGGCACCCAACTCTCCAGAGCCTGATCAGGAACTCGATAAATTGACTTGTTACTTGCAGATTCTCAAGTTAATGCTTGCAAAAGAGGTTGATGATCTTCAACTCCTTAAGCCTACCCTGGAGTTATTCCATAAAAGGTTAAGTGATGCTGAAATGCGAATTAGTTTATTGGAGGGTGCAAACATCAGAGAGGCTCAGGAGCTATCTGATCTCTGTAAAGAGTGCTTAAGCTTGAGTTCAAAACCAACAATCGTGGAGTGCAGCCACCATAATAATTTGGTAATTGTGTCCTGGCACCTTCAGAGGGGCCAGATATATTATAATTTATTCAATGCTTCCTACAGGAGATTGCTGGCCCCCTGTCTCTGGCTCACACTATATCATCAGTGAGCACACCATTCTTTAAGCTCTCAACCAACCCTGCATGAGAGACCTTAAACCATAATTTGGAAGTGTTTAAATTTTCAAGACAAGAAATATATTTTAAGGCAGACTCAATCCAAATGTCCCCTTTTCTGGAAAGGCCACCTAATTTTATCTTTGGTGATGTCACACCCTCAGTTCGAGAAGGGACAGCAAGCATATACAGTAAACCTATCAAACAAACCTTGTATAAAGCCAGGATAAAGTTTTATGTCCACTACCCTGCCAGGCTGTTTGTCTACATGAATGTTGGTGTTATCGAATACTCCTCAATGGAGCAGGCAAAGGTTGGTCTCTCAAAATATTTTCCACAGCTTTCCTTCGTGGTGTCCAAAGTTACTCCTACTTGAATTCTGTTACCCTTTTAATGGTTTACCTATTGATTTCTGTGCTGGACTGTATGGGTGATTTTAGCTTGGTGCTTGGTGCATCTATCTGAAAAGCTGCAGTATCTTTTGTTTTTCTTGCAGTATGGCTTACATTAACAGCTGTTGTTGAGATATTCTCTAAACCCTTGAGTTCAGTGAACTTCTTTATTTGGAGACATTAATATATTTCTGTTGTTTTGGACAGACTTTTCTTGAGTGTAGAGCTGTATCCCTATGTTGGACATTAATTTCCTGGATGCTTCAATATCACTACTTTGAGACTTATGACTAAGTACTGCCCTCATTGCTGTGCTCTCAATGCTGGACTAGCTGATTGATGAACCTTAGCCTTTTGGATTTGTTGGACACAACCCTTTTGCTAGATTATCTTTTGGATCTGATCTGTCGAGGACCACAGAAGCGGCTCTTTTGGGAGGGTACTGAGCAGTTGACTTTTTAAGTATATCCTAATAGGTTTGAACCCAGCATCTACTGTGTCAGGTCCTCCTTGAACTTCAACATTGACTCTTGCCTGCAGTTTATCATTGCTGTTGGAATAATTCAGTTTGGATGCTCTGTGGCAATGTTGCAAAGGATTTTTCTTTTCTTTTCAGATTGTAATTGCTTTTTGCTAGAGGCAGGGACAAACTTCTATGAAGGGATTTATTTGCTATTTTATGTCCCTTCTACTTACACTTTTTGTGCCTTATAAGGCTCAGTTGGTTGGAAGTTTTTCTGGATAGACAATGCCTTGTTGGGCTCTTTTTGTTGGAGCACCAGAGTCGTTGTCATGTCCATCTTTCATTTTGCTGATGCATCCATTCCTCTCCTATAGTCATAATTGTTACCCCTGAGATATTGAAAGTACCCCTTTCTTAGGGTTGTAGGGTAGTTTATGCCACTTGAATATTAAATTCAATTCATCATTTTCTTTAGTTCCCCATTCATGTCTATTGGTCTTTTCACCTCCCCATTCATGTCTATTGGTCTTTTCAGCTGTGTTATAGATTATTTTTATTGTTTCTTGGCCAGGGCTGGTGTTTCTGGCAGATTCTCTGAGCCATCATGGCCTATAATAGTGAGGGCTGGCTTTCTGCCCTGTGTGGGTGTGTCCCCTACCCACTGCTCCTCCATATTGATGGAGTATACAGGAAATGGTTGTTCTTTTATACTGTTACTGGAGTTGTTTCTTATTGATGTTTGGGAGTTGTATTTTCATTGCTGATTGCAGCTGTTTATTATTCCTTTGTTTTCTTCAGCACAGGGTTTGTTTGTTTACAGGGTGGGCCTTCCCTTTTGTTTATATATATTTCTAGAGAGGCACTTTCTATTGCAACTGGACCCCGATTTCTATACTTTGGTCCCTACTTTTGGTTGTGGCAATCTATGTGGTTCTTAGTATTTGTTCTACAATGGCATTATCTCATTTGAGGTGTGTTCCTGGAACATCAAAGGAAAAATTACCCAATGAAGTGCTCCTGAGTACTTAAACATCTAGCCACTTTTAAGCCAGATTTGGCTTTTCTTCAAGACACTCATTTGTTGCCTCTAATGTTCATTTTTGCCTGCTTTTGGTGGGTTCATCCTTTGGGGCAGGTAATAGTTCCTGTAGAGCTGGTGTATTGATTTTGGTGTGTAAACATTTCCCTTATAAATTCTTATTTAGCATCAGGATCCAGAAGGCGATATATTTTGCTCCATGCTATGGTGAATGTTTCCTAAGTTTTATTAGGCAGTATTTAGGCTTGAATGTAGACACCTTTTCCTTTTTGTTAATCTTATGTGTATGCTTCCTCTGATAACTCACTCCCAAAAATACTATTGGGTGACTGTAATCTCACAGTGGATGACACTTGGAATGGGTCAGGTTCTATTAGATCTATGGGTTTGTTGACATTTGGTGTATACTCCACTCTTCCGACAGTGATTACACCTTCTCCTTCCCAGCTCACAGCCCCACTCTTGTATTGATTATGCCTTGGTCAGTCCTGTCTTTGTCAGTTGATCACACACTGTGGGATCCATAGCCAATTGATCTTGGATCATGACTCTATCACTTTATCAGTGGGTTTGACTCAAGTTATTGAAAGGGACAGATGGTGAAAATTAATAATCATCTCTTGAAAGACAAATAGTGCTGCTCTAGACTTAGAAAATGACCACTGACTTTTCACACTCAGTGTTCCCTCAGTAGATTCCCTTCCAACTTGTTGGAGTGCAAATAAATGTGTGATCTGAGGGGCTCATTAGGTTGACCTCCAATTAGATCAAACAATGAGAACAGAAAGCCCAATACCTACTCCACACTATTTATATGCTGAAGAAAAACATCTCACAGCCTCCTCTGAAGCGAATGGACCTGGTTAAATCAGGCGTGTGATACATACACAGAGCTTAATATACAGCAGGCTGAGCATCCCCTTTTCCACTCTTGGCTAAAATGCAAAACATTTTGGGAAAAAGCATCAAATTACTGGCCATGAGGCTGAAACAAATTAAGATGTCTTGAATGATTAAGGGCATTTGTTCAGTGTCCAATGGTGAGTGTTTAACTTACTTAAGAAAAATTGTTCAAGAATTTCAGAGGTTTCATGCTAATTTGTACAGGAAGATGACACCAGCCTGGACCCTTTAACATATATACAAGACTATTTAACTTTAGCTGCTATTCCTCCCTTGTCTCCAGACTCTCTTCGACTCTTATCAGGTCCTATCACAAGAATGGATGTTGATAGGGCAATCTCCTTTCTCACATTGGACAAAGCTCTGGGTCTCAATGGGTTCTCCTTGAATTTCTACTTAGCCCTTAAGGAGGAACTTACTCCCCACTTAACAAATGTTTATGTTTTTTAATCAACATGATGCTTTCCAGAAGCATTATTACTTTGCTCCCAAAACCAGATAAAATCCTGAGTAAGTGGGCTGCCCTATTTCCTTATTAAATGTGGATGTGAAAATTCTGTCTCACATACTGGCAGATAGGCTGGCTTGGATATAGCAGCCATTAATCAGCAAGAAGAAAACAGGATTTATGCAGGGACACCTGGTTTTGGATCATATGAGGAAGGTACTTCATTTGCTTTTTAGCCTCAAGGGAGCCCAACACCCCTGCAATGTTGGCCTCCCTGGATGCTGAGAGAAAGCATTTGATATGGTTTCTTGACCTCTTTTATTCCATACATTTTCTGCATTTGGTTTCCTGATAGTTTTATGAAAGGATCTGTTTATTATATAAAAGTCCACCTGCCAATATTTTTGCAATGAGTCCTTTTAGACCCTTTGTTCTTCAAAGAGGAATGCAACAAGGATGGCCCTTATCCCCCTTTTGTTTAATCTTTATTTGGAACCGTTTACAAGACAGTTATTCAACACCTCTCTATTACTGGTATTCCACTGGTCCCTTTGCATCTACCTATGTGGATGATATCTTACTTCACCTCATGAATCCTTCCATTTAGTTACCCACAGCAATATATATTTTGCCTGAATTTGGTTGTCTGTTGGGTTATAAACTGAACTTACCCAAAACTGTAATTTTTCCCTTAACTCAAGCAACTCATAAAAAAGACATTCCTTTGATATGCAATCATGTTTATCTACTGTGGGTCTGAAGTATCTGGGCATCCATCTAGCTCAGGGGTTAGAAATTGAGTGCTCTTAACCTGTCCCTCTACTAAGCTCCATTAAGGCAGACCTTCAGTGCTGGCGTCTTCTTCCGTTGTCCCTGTGGAAATTATCTGTTATTCATATAGAATGTTTTACTTCAGACTCTATTCCATTTAAATATGTTAGGTTTACTCCTACCCCAGACTTGGTTTGTGCAACTTCACAGGACCATTTCAGAATTTTTATGGACAGCAAAAAACCTCTGTATCGCTTATGATAAATTAGCTTTAATGAAATGCCATGGTGGGCCCAACTCCCGAACATCTATTGGTATTACTTGGCCTCACAGGCCAGCAGATTCTTAGTTTGGATTCTTATGAGCATGGGCAAAGTGCCAAAGATAGCTAAAACTCTACGGAAGGAGAGGGAGAGCTATTACTGTTCTCATCATGACATTTCCTCGTAAGCTCTTCCTTTCTTGACCTGGTTGAAGATTCCTCTGGAGCTTTGTGATAGCCCTATTGGCTGCTTGATGCATATCAACCTTCAGCTTTGTTGTGTTCTTGAATATACCCTTCAAAGAGATCCCCAGCAGCTGATACATTTAAATCCAATTTGAAAATAGCCAACAAACCTATATCCCTAACTTTTATGTGGCATATAACCTTTACGGCATCTGATTTACTTCAAGTGGATAAGTTCATAACCCACGAGGACTTTGTCACCAAATTTTCTATACCCCTCGAGGCTGGTTTGGCATTCAAGTTTTTCCAACTAAACACTCTGTCCAAGATTTTCTTGGTCCTCGTTCTTGATCATTTTCAGAAAGTTCAACTACTGTAAGCTTTGAGACTTAGCTCCTCAGCTGTTTCAGCTTTATACAGATCTCTTAGGGAACTGATTGGCTCCAGGAAAACTGTGAGCTGGGAATATTGGGGTAAGGATTTTCCTGAATCTGTGCTGAGTTTGAGACCTTAACCCATCTGGGAGTTTATTCATAAATATACTAAAGTCGAGAAACTACACTAAATTCATTATAAACTATGACATAATGCCTACTACATGCCTCAATGTCTACTTAAGTTTGGAAAACTGGTGGATCCATTTTGCATGAAATGCAAAACTCAAGAGGGTACTCTCAGGCACCTACTTTGGGAATGTCCCCGAATCCTGGCATTTTGGAATCACATCAAATCCCTTCTAAACCACTTTTGGGTTTGCAGGACTCTTTTACTCCTGAACTACATCTTTGGGGACTGGAATTTGGCTATTGTTAGGTGTCCGGAGATATCATATTGCCTAACCTGAGCAGTAGCCAAACTAGTGATGCTAAGACATTGGTTGGAAGCTCAGCCACCAAGCTATAGAGAATGGCATGCTTGAGATGCTGACCTTCTGGAAAATGGAAAACTCAGTGGCCAGTTTGTGACATAACCTCTCTTCTTACAGAAGAGGTGGAAAAGCTAGACACCTTATTAAATTAGTTTTATTTTGGACATCCCCATCACCACTTTAGATGAAGAGATGTTCTTATGGGATCACCTTGAGTGGGTTTCTAATTTGCCCATCCCCAAAATTTTACTTTGTCATAATTTTCTGTAAGGGCACTTTTGATTTTACTTTATCCCATTTGGCAAGTTTTTCTTTCAGAATTACTAGATAGTTATAGTATTTTGGTATACCACCCTGTTATTTTGCTTGTAATTCCCACAACTTGTTTGAACCTAGTCTTACCCTGTGCTGTTTTTTCAAAAAATTAATTACACTTATTAGGTTTTAAAAAACTGTTGTTCAGTAAACCTCTCTATTTTTTAGTAATTTAATTTTGTTGTCACACTAACTGAAAACAAGATGGCAGTAGCACAAAAAAGATTCCGCATTTGTGTGTGGCAGGGAAATCCCTGTCCCTGTAATTGGACCACTTTTCCTCTTAAAACTTCTGTTGCAACAGTGCTATCACTATACTTTATATCTATCCCTAAAGTTTCAAAGTCTGTAAGGTTGGCCACCTTTGGGTGCCCATGCCACCTCTTTCTGTCTCTGTCTCCCTCTAATATTTCCTTTCTTCTTAAGGTCCAGAAGCTAAGGAAGTCAATGGCAGTGACCTCCATCAGAGAAAAGGCACCCAAAGGTATGGTGCCTGGTACTATGAAACCTAGGTATTTAGGTATTAGTATGTAACAGAGACATGTGGTGATTTGGATAATGTGGTCCCACATTGCATTGGAGCAAGACAGCCCTTTTTCCTTATTAATTAATATATTACTCATATTTGCACCATAAAAGAATGAATCAATAGTATTAAAGGTGTATATTTCTGGAGCTGGCACACTCCTTTATTTTCTGTACCCTGTTTCCCCTTGAGCCACTCCAAGGCTTAACCTCTAGTGTTAGAATATGCTGGCAAGTCTGCTAGCAAGCCTGTTTCATGTTTAAGTGCAGCAGCATGTGTAAATAATCCCCAAAGGTATAACAAACTCTCACCTTCTGGAGATCACAGTGTGGAGATGTGCAATCTTTCATTGTGTGTTTAACAAACCCCAAAACAACCCTTTCCAGAAATCAGAAATAAATAAGAGATAAAAGTGTACTTACAGAAAGGTTACAACATGGGCAGTACATTTCCAGGAGCTCTGAATCACAAACAAGTGGAGACTCCAGGTTTACAAGAAACTCCTGCAGTACCAAACCCTTTAGGGCAGTAGCAGCCCCTAGTGTGCCATTTTATAATATTTCAATTGGGGATTCATGCCTTGCAAATGAATAAGTTCTTATTAAGCCTAGAGGGTTCTTTTAGAATAACATGCCAGCAGATGCAATTGTTTATTGTTTAGTAAGCGCTCTAGTTTTGTAAATTAAAGGAGAGCTCAAAAGAAAGTTTTAAGAAGCTTGAAAATGCTCACACCACATGATCAAGTGGGTGGGTATATAAAGACTGACTGCTGAAGCATTCAGACTGATTTGATCAGTTCCTTCTGGCCACTGTAGGTGAAGGACTGAGGAGTTCCTACTACAGCCTGTGTGGAAACTGGTGAAGAGTTTGCCATGGCCTTCAGAACCCATATTTTGTTTCTTTTCTGTTTATTATTGTTGCGACTGAAGTAAACTTTTATTTTGTTTTGCTTGAATTTTTATGAAGAAATAAACATTGCACAAGCCAACGTGCGTTAATCGTGTAGATTCTTGTGGTGTCCATTTGTTATCTCACACCATTACATTGTAAAAAGGATTTTATTTATTTAGCTTTTATTGACCAGGTAAGTACACCAGACAAGACATTTGCCTATTTTCAGGTATGACCGGGAGAGTGCAATGAAATACAAGTTCATTCCACATTTGTAATAAAGGATCATTTTAAGTAGGACATCTAACTGGTCCCATAGGAAATAATAGCAAACTTTAAAATTTAATAACTTTAAAATGGATTACATTTTCATCGAACCTTCAAAATGATTATCTGTGACCCAAGACCTAAGCACAGTTCAAATTTCAGACTAAAATTCCACACCATTTTCGCAATGGCATGACGAAGAATTTCACAAAAATAGTAATTCAAATGTTTTGACACTATGTATCTCCATATGTACACATCTGACTAGAATGAAACTTGCCACATCAAGAGATCCTTGGACCCTGATGGTGCATGCAAATTTTATGCAGATTGGTTGAATAGTTGCAAAGTTATTAAAGTCCAAAATATTCAGTTTAACATAGGGTGAAAATTGAACCCTAATATACTGTATAGTTTGATCTATATACAGTGAAGCCCACCAGGATGAAGTGAACTGATGCACACACACACACACACACACATATATATATATATATATATATATATATATATATATATATATATATATTTGTATGTAATTTGATATTCTTAGCAAAAAAAAAACTGCATTAATGCAACATTTAGGTTCTAGCTAAAGTGTCAAAAGTAAGGAAATGTGGCTTTTGTGCAGATAATTTCCATACTTTTGAGATAGTATAATTGTATCCTCATTTGTATGTGAGAGCGCAGGGCCCTCTGGCTCCCATCCTCCTTAGATGCATCCAAACACAGTATGTTGCTATGGAAGTACAGGGCAATTTCTATTAAAACATGAATGACATTTTCAGCATAGCCTTCTAATTACCCCACCTCATGGCCCTAGCAATAAAATATTTAAAATCCCCACCAAAATGTGATTTTGCACCTATAATGCAATTTGCACCACAGGTGCAAAAACACAAGTCGGTCAGTGTTTGATAAATGACAGATGTTACATTCATAAGGTGGTGAAAGCGATGACTATGTTGAGAATTTGGTGTCAAAATATTTAAAATTGCCAAAGTTACAAGCGAGCACATCAAATTTCAATGTATGTGTGAAACTTGCCCATTTTGCATATTTTCCCAAATTTTCAACATAGCTTTCTCATGTTCCCATTAAGTGAACAAAGGGCAGTGAAAATTTTCAAATCCCACCCAAAGGAGATTTCACAAGTGACCACAGAATCATCTTTTGGGACAGATTTGTGGAATTCCACTAACATTGTTCATGAGGTGGGGTCTCAAAAGGCTACTTTGAAACTGTGGTGTTAAAATATGCAAAATGGCAAAGTTATGCACTAAAGTTGAAACCCCATTGAAAGACATTGAACAGCACTAACTTTACTTTCTCATATAGCAGTAATCAGTTCCAGCAGCAAGATGTGTCTTCCATCAGAGAGTGGATCCTCAGCCTGGGAGCTGTTGAGGTGAGTGAGGTCTGTGGGGGTATGGGGGTTGGTGGGTGCTGAGTGGGAGGTCAGGGTGGGGGCAGATCAGCAAGGGATCATTTTCTTTTTACAGGTTAAAAACAACAAAAGACATCAAGGACTGTTTTCTTTTTTCAGAGAGCAAGGCCATGGAGGGTGGGGTCCCACTAGACACCAGGGAAACAGTTGATAGTTATGGGGACATCAATCAGAGGGTGGGGAGCTCAATTAGACACCAGGAGCAAAATATCATAATGAGGACAGCAATCAGAGGGTGGGGAGGGGCCACAAGACTCAGGATAAATTAAATAAAATAATTATGGGAAGGAGATTGGAGAGTGGAGGTGCCACTAGACACCAGGGATGAATATGTATGGGCACGGCAATCAGAAAGTGGGGGTGCCACTGGACACAAGGCAGTATGGCACAGTGGTTTAAAGCTCTGAGCTGCAAACTTGAAAACCTGGGTTTGAATCCCACAGTTCCCACTTGCATACTGTGTGACCCTGAGCAAGTTACTTAACTTCTTTGTGCTCCCAGGTTGCACCTGTAATCAAGCTTCAGCTTAATGTGCCTCTCCTGGTTAAACAATTTCCTCTTACAAGAGATTTAAAAAATTTAAGGGCATATGCGATTGGAGGTGGGGGCACCACTAGATACCAGAGATAAATAAGTATGGGGACAGCCAACAGAGGGTGGAGAGCACCACTAGACACCAGGAAAAATAAAAATTAGGGGACCAGCACTCAGAGGGTGGGGACTCCACCAGACACCAGGGTAATTGAAATAAGTATGGGAACAGCAATCGGAGGCTGGGGGTGCCACTAGGCACCAGGAAAAATTGAAATAAGTATGGGACAATGATCAGAGGGTGGGGTGCCACTGGAAACAAGCGATAAAATATATAGCAATCCTTTTCCATGAGGCGTGATCCCTTTCCATTTGAACAAAAGGAATCTCAAAAAGTATCTCAGTGAGTGACAGAAAAGGATTTTAAATAAAAAAACACATTCAGGGTCATTTTTTCCAGCATAAACATGCAGAATCCGCATAATGGAGTCTTCATAAGTAGCATACATGTTCTGGTGTGTCTGCAGGATGTCTTTTGGGGGTTTTAATGTTTTTTAAATAACCAAAACAAGATAGCGGAGAATCAAAACATAATTTTCCCTCATGAAAAATGATTGGCCCCAGAGAAAAGGATCCTTTTCATTTCACCAAATTCTTTTTGGTCCAGGAAGCTATCCAGGAGACTGTTTTCCCATTGAGTAAAATGGGAAATATAAAATTTAATAACTTATGAATGGATTCATATTTTTCACCAAACCAGTAAAAGGCACTTTGGTGGGCCAAGCCCTTTGTATCCTAAAATTTCATACCACAATTCAAAACTATGTAGGTGCAGTGCAATTAGGGGAAGAGAATTTTAAGGTTTTTGCTATTTGGATCTCAGAATCTGCACATTTAATATAACCATTTTGCTTTGCTATATATATATATATATATATATATATATATATATATATATGTATATATATTCATTGCAAAAAACATCAGTAATGTACTAGATTAGGGTTAAAGCAACAAAAAGTAGGGAAATGTAATGTTAGGATTTCCAACCATAACACCCCACCCTGCAGGCAGCAACAGGCATGGGTGTGCCTCCAGGTTGTTATCCCTAACACTCATCCAATTCCATGAGTAAATAAGCTGAGATGGGTACAATATATGAGAATGGGGCAATCCTTAGAGTTGACAATCCCAATGCACACCCAACATCTGTTACTGCCTGCAGGGCGGGGTGGGGTGTTAGGGTTGGAAACCTAACACCACATTTACCGTCTTTTGTTACCTTAACTCTAACTGGTGCATTAATAACATTTTTGCAATGAATTTCCTTACTTTTCAGATAGAATATATAGAATAAATGATAGATAAGTGTGTATTACAAGGAATTAATATCAGCAAGAGGTTTTGGGGACTTGGAACCTCAAGAGTGATGCTTGAGAGGTTCCTAAAGTCCCCACAACCTTGAGATTGTATTAGTGCCTTGAAATACTCACTTATCTATCTTTATTTTGTAATATATGGATCTGACACAGTATTCTATTACCTCTGGTGTTCAGAGGGCGTTGAACAGAGCCAATGATTGTGGTGAGGTGAGTGTCAGTGAGAGTCAGGTGGAGCATTTAGGACCTACAGTATTCTAGGATCACTCACAAGACTCTCTATGGCAAGGCTACTTTCGTGTTTGTTCAGTCAGGGTTGCAGTGGTTTGTGGTGGTGGCAGTATTCGTAGGCCAAACTAAAGGCAGGATCAACCAGATAGTACTTTACTTTTAAGAAAAAGAGAAGAAAAGAAAACACGGCCAAACTGGCAGGGGAAGAAGTTGCTTCGCTAAGCAAGAGGCAGAGGCCATGTTTTAAAACTGTTCTACCCGCCCACACAGGAAATGTGGCCAATCATCATGCAGGGCTTGAAAATTGACAGGTGGCATGAGTAGCAGTCACAGTTGGTGCCTTGCAACTAGCTGTGCAGTGTGAGGGGTCCTGTGGTTGTGCGGTTCTGTTTTTGATAATACTATCATTCAGAGCTCCAAACAATAGTATTACAGGCTCTGAATGATAGTATTATCAGTTTCAAATGCTCCTATTGTTGGAATGTTTTGTGTACTTTAGTGCCATATTAAAATGTCATGTCCATATATTACAGTCCCATCCTGATTTACCTGTGGGAGGCAGGGACCGGAGGGCCCTGATTGCCATCCTCCATAGATGCGTATATATATCCGATGGATTGTAGCAAAACTGCAAACCAAATTATCACAACAGCCTTCTAATTACTCTATCTCATGAATCCAGTTGTGAACATTTTCAAATCCCCACCAAAACATGATTCTGCACCACTGCAATGTCATTGCATGCCACTGATGTGAAAAGACATTTGGGCCAAACTATGGAAATGACAGCTGTCACGTTTATGAGGTGGTGAAAAGATGACAATCTTGTAAATTTGGTACCAAAATATTTAAAATTACCTGAATTACAAGCAACCATAGCAACATTTCAATGGACACACGTAAATCTGGCATTTTTATGTATTTTGACCCCAAATTTTAAACATAGACTTCTTGTGACCCCACCTCACGAACAAGGGTGGTGAAAATTTCAAATCAAGCTCAAAAGTGATTTGTCAAGTGACTGAAAATTGCCTTCCAGCTAGATTTTCATAAGTCAACTGACATTGTTCATGAGATGGGGTCCCAAAAGGCCATGCTGAACATTTGGTGTAAAATATCAAAAAATGGCAAAGTTATGCACCAGAGTTAAAACCCCATTGAAATATTTTGAACAGCACTTACCTTAGTTTCTCATATAGCAGTGGGCAGCAAGATGTCTCTACGATCATAGAGTGGAACTTCACCCTGGGAGCTGTTCAGGTGAGTGAGGGTGTGTGGCAGGTGTGGGGTGGTGGATGCTGAGTGGGAGGTCATGGTAGGGGAGCTGGATCGGTGAGGGACCTTTTAACAGGGTTAAAAAAACACTGAGGACCATTTTCATTATTTCAGGTAATTTTAATATGGGACGATGATGGGGGTCACTAGACACCAGGGAAGCAGCCGCAGGAAAGAAAGAGCTGCATCCGAGGCCAGTAGTCCACAGGCTTCCACAGGATCAAATCATACTCAGGCACAAGAAAGGCACCAATTTCAAAATGACTGCCAGGCTATGAAAACCTCAGCCCAGTAGATCAGAGTCAGTCAGGTTTGGAGCTGTTGGTGGCCACCGCTGCCACACAGAGGGTGCAGCCACACGTGACTGAGGGAGGGAACCAAAGGCAGAGTTCAACCAGAGCTCAAGCACTGTTTTTCTGACCCATGCCCCCGTACCACCACCAATATTAAATGGGCCACTTAGCCCTACCATTCTAGCAAGGAGCTAATAAGTGTGGAGTAGGGGGTATCCCCAGGAGGATCTTCAACTCGACCTAATGGGAGAACCTGCAATCTTGACTGTATCAAAGGCCCAGGGACTGGAGAGAGGAGCAGATGTAAGGCACTGTACACACTAACTTTAGCACAATAAAGTGTTGCCTATTGGCGATTGTCATACTGTAGGTAAATTGCTAGGCCAGTAGGCTGTTCTGGGGTGAATTATACATGCTCGGGAAGAGAGGGGTTTGCTCTGAGGCACATTTATGCGTGATTCGTAGGGTTTAAATCCTTGGGGACTGGTTATAGGTGCTGTGCTGGGTCTTCTTGAGGGAGCAATTGAGTTTAATTTGGTAATCCAGTGAGCTTTTCTGGGGTGAAGTGTACATTTATTTTATTTATTTATTTTTATTTGTTTGTGTCTAGGATTATAAGTACCTTTGAGCCAAGGCTCTTTTACAAAGGTTCCACATCATGCTAGTTACAGGGTAACAGACACTAAAACATAAAACAGTTACAGGTACATGGTTTTAGACAGTAACTTTGCTTGACAAAATCAGACTGAGTGATGAGTAATTCAAGAAAAATAGGAGGAAGAGGGCAAGAAGGGAGAGGCTGAGGGTAGGGGAAGACATAGGTGTAGAGGTCAGTGTGAGGCAGCCGAGGGCCTTGTCAGGACAGACACAGGGCAAGTGCATTAGAAGTTGCATTGGACAGGTAAGTGCAAGAAGTGAGGGCAGAAACTGACACCTATAAGGTCAGAAGCAGCATAGGGAATGAAGATGTTATGGGGTGCAAGCACAGGTGGAGCTGCCTGTTATGGAGTGGCAGAGCTTTTTTTTAATGCTCCAAGTGTTGTTGTGGATGAGATGTCACTAGAGAGCTCATTCAGCTAACTCAGAGCCCTGTATGCAAGCCGCCCTTGGCCTTGGGACATGCAGCAGCGGAGGATTTGAAGGATTTGGGGCTTAGAACGCCTCTGTTGCAGTTGGTGATTTTGGGTTTGAGGAGGGTGCTGACTCCTGGTGGTGCCCTTCCCATTATGATTTTCTTAGCAGTGATGCAGGTTTGATATTTGATTTGGTTGTTCAAGTTGCAGCCTGTTTTGGAGTAGAGGTCACAGGTGTGGCTGAGACAGAGCGAACCAGTAACGAGCGGCAGGCTTGATTGAGGAAGTCGAAACACACCTGAGAGATAAGGTTGTGGCAGATCCATAGATAATGAGACCATAGTCAATTATGCTGATGATGGAGCTCTAGACAGCTATGGACAGAGCTTTGGGTTAGATGTTTCTTATGTCGGAATAGTAGGCCCATCCTGGTGTTGGCTACTTTGCCACGTTATTGATGTGTGGGACATAGGAGAGATTACAGTCGAGGGTGAGGCTGAGGTATTTGAAGGTATGAACTTGTTCGAGGGTGATTCCTTGCTTGGTTTTAATGGAGAGCTGATATTGTTTGTGTTTGTTTTGGGAGCTGCAGAAGATCATGGTCTTTGTTTTTCTGCTTAAGTATAAGTCTGTGTTTTGTGAACCAGTTTTCGACTGCAGAGAAGGCCTGTTGGAGGTTACCTTGTAGATGGACTGGATCATGGTGGGATGCCGGGATGACAGCATAATCCACGTAGAGTAGGACCTGTTCAGGGCAGCATTCTGGCAGTGAGTTCAAGAAAAGGCTGAAAAGGAGGTGGCTCAAGATTGAGCCCTGTGGGACACCGGACTGGACTGGTCTTTCGTCTGAGAGTATGCCAGCAATTCTAACTCTTTGGAGTGGTTGTCTAAGTAGCTTTTGAATCAGTTCACCGAGTTAGGGTGAGAGTCCCAATAGTTGAAGCTGGGCAAGTAGGAGATTGTGGTTGATGGTATCAAAGGCTTTAGTTAAGTCAATGAAGGTGGACCCAGTAAGATGACTGTTATCGAGTGAGTGATGGATTGCACTAGCGAATTCAAATAGCGCCCGTGGAGGTGCTATGACCTTTTCTAAAGCTAGTTGCTCCTTGCACAGGATGTTGTGATTGTCTAGGAAGTCGGGTGAGCTAGTCTGACACAATCTGTTCCAGGGCCTTGGAGAGTGGAGGTAGGATGGAAATTGGACGGTAATTTAGTAGCTGTTTTGTCACCACTTTATGAATTGGGGTTACCGTGGCAGATTTCCATAAGTCAGGGAACTGGCTGAGGCTGAGGGAGAGGTTGAAAATCCTGGTCAGTGGTTGGAGTACTTCTTCAGTGTGAGTGATAGAAGTTTGAGGTCGAGGAGTCACTGCTGGCTCTGGAGTTGCAAATGGCTTTGGTAACATAGTTGCAGACTTGATGCATTTTACTGCTTTAAAGTAGAAGGAAGGGTGGCTGGAGGTGGCTGGGGGCAAGGGAACCACCTCATTGAAAAACCCTGTGGGAGTACAGCACTGAGGTCCATGAAGTATCCAATAGGAAATGAAAGGGCGGTTCCTAGGCAGAAGTGGGCGGAGCTAAGACCTATTTAATTAAGCTGGGAGGTGAGGGAGGGGTGAGTGAAATTTTCTTCTGAAACCCACTGAAGTCTATGAGCCGAGAGCCCAGCTGAACATTTTGAACCAGTCAAGATTGGTAGGGCCAATCGGTGGCCACGTGGAGCACAACAGTCCAACAGGAGATGGAAGCAACAGGCAGCAGTCAATGGGAGCTTTCAGCACTTCCCAGTTCAGCCTGGGAGTTTACCAGCAAGAGGAGGGTTTCTTGGCGGTGAGCAGTGGTGGTGTGGACAGCTAGCCCAGGTAGCCCCTGTCGCTCCAGATGTTTCCCGATCAGGGGCTGACGGATCAACAAGAGGAGGGTTCCTTGGCGGTCAGCAGTGGTGGTGTGGATGGCTGGCCCAAGTAGCCCCGGCTGCTCAGATGTTTCCTGATCACGGCTGAGAGATCAGCAAGAGGAGGGTTCCTTGGTGGTGAGCAGTGATGATGTGGACAGCTGGCCCAGGTAGCCCCGTCATTAGATGTTTCCCGATCAGGGGCTGAGAGATCGGGAAGAGGAGGGTTCCATGGCGGTGAGCAGTGGTGGTGTGGACGTCTGGCCCAAGTAGCCCCGCCGCTCAAATGTTTCCCAATCAGGGGCTGAGAGATGCACGGAGAGGGAGGGATTTGTTCTGGGACATGTTGTTGGGTGAATTTGATAACTAGGGGTGTTGATGCTGGTTACTGATGGGGTCTGCAACCTAGTGGGCATTTAATTCAGGAGGCTGATTGCAGATTTTACTTGGGAAAGGGAGTGTTCTCTACCAAATTAGGTGTTGCCTATACCCACTTACCTGGATACTAGGACAAGCTCACCAGGGGAGACTGAGGGAGAGAATCTGTCACACAGTGTACAGAGGGGATGCTGGGGACAAGATGGGGTGGTGGAGTGGGGGCGAGGAACTGCAGAGGGGTTTGGGAATGTTAGATGGCAGGACAGGGAGAGGTGGAATGGGGGTGGTACCAGGAGAAGGTAGGGATGGTGCAGGGGCAGGAGACCAACAGGGATTTGTGAGCAACAGGCTGGTGGGCTGCAATGGCTGTGGGGTGGCTGTCTGGATGGGTACATTGTAGGCTGAGGGATTGTCCTGTTTGCCAGAGGCTAAACGCACTACAGGCAGAGGTCAGCTGGTTGTCGGGAGATAAGAAGGTTAAGGGAGGGAGGGGAAGGGCAGAGCAAGGATAGAGGAGCAGCACCTCGGGTGCACAGAGAGCCAGATAGTTTAGCGACCGGGGGTAGGAGGGAAGAAGTGCAACCCAGGCTGAAATGTGGAGCCAAGGCCACTTTGGGGACAGCAAGGATAAGGCCGGTAGGAGGGGATAGGGGTAATAATAGGTACAGCTACAGTTCCTCCCAGGGCAAATTAAAGTTAAAACTAAGAAAAAGTCCACCCCAAAACAGAATCAATACTAGTTACTTATACAGGTCCAAAAAAGTTATAATTCAGTTCAGTGTAGCCTAGAAAATAACCTCCTTGATTCAATGAAGCTAGTGTCTGCTTTCTCACTCTCCCTGTCTTCAATGTAGAAGGAGACTGCAACACCTCTGAGTCAAAAAAACCTTTTCAGCAAAAAGAAATAAATAAAATAGGGGCAAACAGTAATTTTGCTTAGCCTAATGATAAAAAGTCACAAAGTTTAAGCACCACCTGTAATAATTTCAAGAAGATATACGCTGTAAGAAACACTTTACTACAGAGAAAAAAAGCAGTAACAGAAGATATACCTTGCAAAGACAATTTTAATCAGAAGATTACAGAAGTAATCTGTTACACACCTGTAGGCACACCTTGCAGTAATGCAGCAGAAGGTATACCCAGCAACAGCAATTTGAATCAGAGAAAATAAAGCAATAAAATGTTAGCAACAAACAGTACCAATCCCTGTGAGTCCAAAATAAAACAACAACACACAGTAAATCTGCTCTGGCCAAAAGTTTTAATCCTTTCCTTTACTCTGGTAAGGTTCTTAGTTCTGTCCTTTCAAGCAAGCTAGAAGAAAAGAGCTCAGGTGAAGCTAGGTGCCTTGGCCAGCAAACCTAGCCTTCCACCTCCAAGATGTCAACTAACCTGACCTTTAACCCTTCATTCTGTTGGAAGTTGCTCGGCAGTTTGCCAGCTCCACCCCCAGATACACACCTAATCCCCTAGAAGAGCTGTGAGGAAAGCAATTAGCTCTGTCCAGTGTAAGAAGGAGACTGCAACACCTCTGAGACAAAAAACCTTTTCAGCAAAAAGAAATAAATAAAATAGGGCAAACAGTAATTTTGCTTAGCTTAATGATAAAAAGTCACAAAATTTAAGCACCACCTGCAATAATTTCACAGAAGATATACCCTGAAGAAACACTTTGCTACAGAGAAAATAAAGCAGTAACAGAAGATATACCTTACAAAAGACAATTTGAATCAGAAGATTACAGCAGTAATCTGTTAGCACACACCTGTAGGCACACCTTGTAATAATGCAGAAGGTATAACTAGTACGCACTACCTGAGTGAGCTGTCACTCTGTGAGTGTGCACTGTATACAGTATGCTCACATTGACAGCTCTGTCAGTGGCTGGCCGTGGTGGAGAGAGGAAGGCTGTGCCAGTCACTGGCTCATATTCAGGATGGGGAGGAGAAGGGTGGTGGCATTACCTACTGGGTTGGGGCGGTGGTCTGCTAGACACCAGGGAAAGTTACCTCTTCATTTTGGGCTAGCGATCAGTGGTGGTGGTGGGGAGGGGGTAACAGTGTATGTCTTCATGTTGATTCAATGATCGGAGGAGGGGTAGGTCTACCCATCTGGCTTGAGCCATGACAGGGATGGAGATCAGGGTGGGGGAGGGACCACTGGACACCAGGGACACATAGTGTTGGTATCAGGCCAGTGATCAGAGATTGGGGGGACAGTGGTTCCAGGGTGATATATTTATTTTGAATCAAGCTAGTGATAAGTTGGGGTGGCACTAGGCGCTGGGGTCAGCATTGACTCCACCAGGCCCTATTTCAGTTGATAGTGTGTGCACTATCCGACTGTGAATAGAAAGATTTGACACCTGTGCAAATGCAAAGCGTAATGCACACTTTTGTGCTGTGCTTTGTGATTTTTTGTGAATCTAGCTCAAGGTCTGAAATGTTTAACTTTCAAAACCTCATTACTCAGTTTTAAAGGAAAACATTCAGTGGAACCCTTTTATAATTGCAGTAAGGCACTCCAAGTTTGCAAGATTGTGAGATAATGGCACATCTTGGTTTGTAAAGCATTAGCATTTACCTTGTTTCTCACTTCCAAGGCAGGCTGTTATCCAACCAAAAACACACCCCTGGGCTCAGCTTTCAAGAACACCATTAGAATAGCACAAGTTCAGCTCTCCTGGTGGTGCTGAGGTTTGAGACCCTGGATGCCTTACTCACATTGCACCAGTGACCCGGGTTCAGAAATGACCTTGGGTCACTGGGGTGCCAGCATGAGGGAGGGTAGGAGCAGGAATGAGCATTTGCCTCCTCTCTCGGATGGGGAGTCACCTGTCCGTAGTCCCGCCATCACCAAATGGAGGTTCAGTGACGAGTGCAGGTGGTACCGGCGACGGTTAGAGTGAGGCATCTCACAAGACATGCATGCGCATGCCTCACATGTGTACATCATGATGGGGATGTGGGAGTGGGAAGGAGAAACTCTGAAACCCATAAAATACTAATAAAAAAGAATAGTGCAAATTCTGCCAAACCCCCACCTGCCGCAACCCTGGGTTAGCTGGGGACTCTGCTCCAGATTCTCACAACAGGGGTCCCTGTGCCAAGGTTCCCAGATTTTCCACAGTCACTGGATCATGTTCAGGATGGGAAGAGAAGGGTGGTGTGGCACTACCTGCTGGGGTGGGGGTGGTCTGCTAGACATCAGGGAAAGTTACATCCTTCATTTTTGGCCAGTGATCAATGTTGGTGGTGGTGGTGGAGTAACAGTGTATGTCTTCATATTGAGTCAATGATCGGAGGAGGGTAGGTCTACCCATCTGGCTTGAGCCATGACAGGGATGGAGATCAGGTGGGGAGGGACCACTGGACACCAGGGACACATAGTGTTGGTATCAGGCCAGTGATCAGAGATTGGGGGAGACAGTGGTTCCAGGGTGATGTATTTATTTTGAATCAAGCTGGTGATAAGTTGAGGTGGCACTAGGCGTTGGGGTCAGCAGGACTCCACCAGGCTCTATTCTCAGTTGGATAGTGTGCACTATCCGACTGTGAATAGAAAGATTTGACACCTGGGCAAACGCAGTGTAATGCACCCTTTGTGCTGTGCTTGTGATTTTTGTGAATCTAGCTCCAGGTCTGAAATGCTTAACTTTCAAAACCTCATTACTCAGTTTTTAAAGGAAAAATTCAGTGGAACCCTTTTATAATTGCAGTAAGGCACTCCATGTTTTGCAAGATTGTGAGATAATGGCACATCTTGGGTTTGTAAAGCATTAGCATTCACCTTGTTTCTCACTTCCAAGGTAGGCTGTTATCCAACCAAAACACACTCCTGGGCTCAATTTTCAAGAATGCCATTAGAATAGTGCAAGTTCAGCACTCCTGGTGGTGCTGAGGGTTGAGGCACTGGATGCCTTACCTCACATTGTGCCAGTGACTAGGGTTTGAAATGACCTTGGGTCACTGGGTGCCAGCATGAGGGAGGGTGGTAGCAGGATTGAGCATTTGTCTCTCTTCTGGATGGGAGGGTCACCCGCCTGTAGTCCCGCCATCACCAAATGGAGGTTCAGTGACGAGTGCAGGTGGTACCAGGTGACGGGCAGAGTGGGAGTCTCGTCATGCATGCGCATGCCTCCACATGTGTACGTTATGTCAGGATGTGTGGAGTGGGACGGGAGAAAACTCTGAAAACCCATAAAATACTAATAAAACAAGCATTTGTCAATGCCAAACGTTCGCTTGCAGGTATTGCAGTGGTGTTTGGCAAGTATGGTGCTTACCCTAATGCCCTGTGCGATTGCTGGTATTTGCACAATAAATTGTCAGTATGACCTTTTGTTACCCCCATTGTACGCTACATAGGCGGAAACACGCTTTGGGCAGGATGTGAAAATGACAGCTGTACTGATCATAAGGAAGTGTGGTAAAATGGCAATGTCGAAAATCTGGAGTGGAAATATTGAAAATTCGCAAACCTAGGAGCGTGTGGAACTGTGCAATGCACACTGTAAAACAGTCATTGTTAGGAATTTTTTCACCAAATTGTCAACACTGGCATTTTAAAACCTATGGTAATGAAATAGTGTCACTGTGATTGTCTTACTGTGTGCCATACATTGATTTTGTGATGAAAGACAGGAAGAGCAAACATACAGGGAGGGAAGGGTGGCAGGCAGATTCAAGAGAAAGGGAGGAAGAGGTAGTAATAGTAGTAAAACTTTATTTTTATACAGGAAAATAAATCTTAGGCCGGTTGGCCTAGTTTACAAGATTGTTCTGCTTTCTACAAGTCGCCTATACATTTAAGAACACTAAGTACAAAATTCAAAATGGGTATTAACATTCACAATAAATATATGTAAATCACTCATCAAAATTCAATGACATTCTCCAGACGTCCTATAATCCATTCTTACTAAGTCATCCAAAACATTGACATGTTACAGAACTTGGTTTAGTTAATTCCTGCATAAACTGGCTATATGAAGGAAATGTGTGCACTTGATTAGGTAAGATATTCCAGTATTTTGCTGCTTGAGAGTGTAATATCTTTTCCGTATATCTATTTTTAAAAGCCACAATGGAAAAACATTTTTTGATAACTTGATCTCTTTAATCTTGAGTCAATTTGATAACACCTCTGAAAATGTTTTGTTTATATAGTGCTCAGGACTATCTGTATGATATCTGTAAAGCAATTTTTGCCATCTCATGGCACATCTTATGTCAAGTGGCTACCATTTCAGAGAGGTCAGCAAGCTGCTGTGATGTGTTCTTGGACTACACCACAAAACATACCTTGCTATCCTATAGTACACTCTATCCAGATTACTTAATGGT
This sequence comes from Neoceratodus forsteri, assembly GCA_016271365.2. Lineage (NCBI taxonomy): Eukaryota > Metazoa > Chordata > Ceratodontiformes > Ceratodontidae > Neoceratodus > Neoceratodus forsteri. The sequence continues at coordinate 457,564,576 of CM057449.1, read as the reverse complement.
ATCTTGTTTATGGTACGATACAAAAGATACCCATAGGTCAGTACTGAATAATTAGTTGTTCAGCAACCCTTTTCTGCTATTTTCTATTAAACACTTAGTTGTTCTCCTAAAGGTTCCCACCCTTTATTTACACTTACAATCAATACCCTATATATTTAACAAAAGTCATATTCTGATCAAAAATAATACCCAAATAGGTATATTCAGTCACTTGTTTTAAAAACAAACAAACACCATTATGCACTTTTATATATAATTGTTTCTTTCCTTTGAGTTTGACCCAAAATATAACAATTTTGTTTTTCTGGCTTCATCATTAGGCCCGACTTGGCTAGCCACCCTCCACTCCCATACTGTCAAAATCCCACTGTATTTTGGTTTCAAGTTCCCTGATATTACTACCTGTTGTTATTAAAGCAGTGTCATCTGCAAACAACCATATATTTGAATGTTGTATAACTTGTGGAGGCTGTTGCTGAAAATCAAAAATAACAGGGGTCCTAAGATGGACCCCTGTGGCACTCCCTAATAAGTGCCCATTTTTGAGCTTTCCTATTTATTCATTTATTTTATTTATTTATTTATTAAATTCTCGGATTACAAATACCTTTGAGCAGAAACTGCTCGTTTACAAAGGTTCCACGTCAAAGGATGAGGGTCAACATACATACAGAGGTAGTAAAAGAATGCACAATAAACAACCAAAACAACTAAAAGAAAAATAAAGATACTCAGTTATAACATACTTTGAGATAATATTCATATAAACGAAGCAGCTTGAGTAGGCAGCTGGCTGCTGTAACAATAAGAGATAAAGGCACCATAGGCAGTTAATATTGCAGGCATGCCGAGAGAGGAAGTTGGCAGGCTAATAGGCCACTGTCCGATGGTGGTGGAAAATGTCTTGTACCAGTGGAGATGTGAAGCAGGAAAGGAGTCACAAGGAAGGCCCAGTGCCAGAGGGAATGATATTGGGAAAGGTGGGCTGTGAGACATGAGTGAGCTGGGAGGTGTTTAGAGAGATCTCTGTTCAATGAAGCAGTCACACTGAGTGGTAGAGGTGAGGTAAAGTTTGAGATTCCTTTTGAAGAGTCCAAGTGTAGTAGAGGAAAGTGCTTTTTATTGAGGGAATTGAACAATTGAGCAGCTCTATAGATAAAGGACCGCTGACCCATGGAGGTACGACATCTGGGAACCTGAAAGGTTAGAGATTGGGCACCACGTGTTTGTCGAGTTCCACTGTAGGTAAGAAGTGAGCTAACACCAGGTGGCATGAGACCAAGGAGAATCTTTTGGTAAGTAAGCAGGTCTGGTATTGTATTCTGCTGTGTAGGGGTAGCCAGCTGGCCTGTGCATAGAGGTCACAGGTGTGAGTTTGTCGGGTTGCACCCATAAGTAGTCTACAGACTTTGTTGAGAGCAACTGAGATCCTCGGAGGGCACTTGTTGGGGCAGAGCCATAGATGGCAAAGCCGTAGTCAATGATAGAGGTGACAGAGCTGTAGATGGCTAGTTTAAGGGCATCCGCAGGCATACAGTGCTTGTGTTTGTAGTAGTCCAATCCGTAGATATTGGCAATCTTGGCAACAGTGTCAATATGCCGAGTGTAGGCAGGGTACTATCCAGGGTAATACCAAGGTACTTGAACTCTGACATGTTTGAGTGGGTTCCCAGCGTGGTTCTTGATGGTGAGGGACAGAGAGTTGTGCCTGCTCTGTTGGTTACAGAAGGACATGGCTTTAGTCTTGCTGTGGTTCAGGACAAGTTTATGAGAATTGAACCAGTCTTCGATGCGATTGAAGTCGAGCTGCAGCTGGATTCGAGGACTGTAATGTCACGGTGGCTGGAAAACAGGACTGCATCGCTTCATGTATAGTAATATTTTGGTGGCAGGCACTGGGAGATTATTGATGAAGAGGGAGAAGTAGAGGGCCCAGAATAGACCCCTGGGGACCCGAGTGGACGGTTCTCATCCAAGAGATCCCTGCAATCCTTACATGTTGGATCCAATTATCAAGGTAGCTGGTGAACCATGGAAGGGCATCGCTGGAGATCCCAATGGAGGACAGTTGCTTGAGCAGTAGGGGTGGTTAACTGTGTCGAATGCCTTGTAAGGTCTATAAATACTGCCCTCCACATTTCCCTTTGTCAAGTGTGGCATGGATGAAGGTTGTAAATTCAGTAGTGCAGTGGTGGTGCTGTGCCCTTTTCTGAAACCATGCTGCTCTGGGCACTGTACATTGTACTTATCCGGGAATTCAACTAGTTGGTCCGACACTGTTAGCTCCAGCGCTTTGGATAGTGGGGGAGGAGTGAGATAGGTCTGTAATGTGGTGCAGTGTCCTATCTCCACTTTTGTGAACTGGTGTGACAGTGGCTTCTTCCAGAGAGAGGGAAATGGCCCAATCTAAGCGAGAGATTAAAGATCTTTGTAAGCGTTCTAAGATTTCATCGAGGACTTGTGGCACGTTTCAGGTCAAGGGAGTCACCACTGTACCCTTGTTTGCCGATGGCCTTTGAATGTATTTTCTAGCTACTTGTGGTGGGACCTCCTTAAAAAAACTTTGGGGTTGTACATTCTAGTTGGGGTAACTTGGGAAGAGCTGGAGGAGGTCGTTGAAAAATTTGGTGGAAGGACACTGTCCAGGTTTGTAAATGCATTATTAAAAGTGCTGGTGATGATACCTAGGTCGAGTGTAGGAGTGCCATGAAGGTTGAGCATAGTGGGTGGTGCTTTAGGATCCTTGCCTGTGAGTTCTTTCATGTTGTTCCAGAATTTGTTTCTGGCCCCAAGAGTTGGGCAGAGCCTCTTTGTAATAATTTCACGTTTAGCATTCGTATTCTTAGAGTGCAATCATTTCTGGCTGCTTTGTATAATTGTATGTTTACTTGCGCCGGAGTTGCACAAGCACAATGCCAGAGGTGGTCTCTGTGTTTGAGCAGAGTTAAAAGGTCAGTAGTAACTCAGGGTTGGTCTGTCCTTTGACCTTCATCTTTTCACTGGTGCATAGATGTCACAGCTTCTTTGAAATGTTTGATAAATAGGTCCAGAGCTTTGTTGGTGTCATTGAGGGAGTCAAGCACTGCCCAGTTCAGCCTGGTTAGATGGGATTTTAACAGCTGGAGGTGCCCTTGTTTGATAACCCTGGCATAGATAAGCTTGGGAGGGGCTTGTGGTATTTGTTTGATCAGGAGCAGATGACAGGCGAGTGGTCACTTATTGTATCCGGAGTACAGAAACATTGGAGATGCGTTCAGGGTGGTTAGATAGAATCCAGTCTAGAAGCGTAAGGGAGCCTGTCCTATAGTTACACCTAGTGGGGCATTGACCAGTTGAGTGAGGTGATGTGTCATGCTGCATCCTTATAGGTAGCGGCCCCAGTGGAGAGCCAGTTAATGTTAAAATCACCCATGATTATGGTTTCAGAATTATGTTGTTGGACCTTAGATATTCCATGATGCTATGGAACCCAGCAGCCTGGTCTCTTGGGGTAGGTAAACCGAGATGACAGTGAGTTCCTTGTTATGGTGCACCAAGGAGGATTTTGATTGTGAGGACCTGAGAGAGTTGCTCAGGCTAGGGATGGATGATGTGACCCATAAGGGTATCTTTAAGATAGATGGCGCAGCTCCCGCCCCATTAAGCAATCCTGTCTTGCCTGAAAATGCAGTAGCCAGGATAGAGACTGAGGTATCAGGGATTTTAGGGTTTAGCCATGTTTCCACAACTGAGAGGACATCAGGGTTGTGCTGTAGGATCCATGTTTGAGGGAGTCAAGTTTGTTGAGGATGCTGCAGGCATTGATGGATGCCATGGTGAGTGTCCCTGTCCTTCTGCTTGGTGCCACTGCTGGCTGCCCAGGTGGTCCTGGGTTGGGAGTGAACATTTCCTGAGAGCAGGAGCAGCAAAAGGAGAATTTGTAGGAGAAAGGACTTCAGCATCTTGTAGATACCTGGTGGCTAAGTCATAAACCAAAAGAAATTATCAACAGCTGAGGTTCAGAGTCACAGAATGTGTTAGAATTCCTGCAGGTGATGAACTTTGCTCATGATATGCAGGATGTGAAACTTTGTCTGCATGCTTCTTTGTCATTCAAAGAGGTTGTTGAAAAGCCCACATACAGATCATGGAGCAGGTCAGACGAAATGTGGATTCAGGCAGACCTAGAGTCATTGAGTTTGTCAGACTTAATTGCTTGACTTATGTTTTGCTTGGGATAGCTTCCAAAAGTTGATTTTTAAATGAAAATGCAGATACCTGGTTGTGATGTTTTGCAGAAATCCAGTTCAGGAGACTTTCACGGATGTAGTGAGCAAGAATGGTGTAGTTACTCCAAGCAGAAAACCATGTAAATCCACAAAGTATCTATCTAAAGGTTTCTGAAACACGCCACATTTCTAACAGTTCAGTTTCCTGTGTAGGTTGTCCCTGCTCGTAATACTAACGTTTGAGGCAGTAGAGCGTAGATCATGGAATCAGACTCTTAATTTTTCTAAAATGTTGCTTTGAGAATGTTCAGCAGTAATATTAATAAGCAATACTGCTGAGTTACCTTTCACGGTAATTATTCAAAGAATGCTACTGTTCTGTCGACCTACTGTGTGTGATTTTCCAGACAGGATTTCAACCAGTCCTCTGGGCCTTCAGTAAACCCCATATTTCCAGCTGTTTGTAACAAAAGGGCAGTTCACCAGGTTGAAAACCTTTGATATGTCCACAAATACCACTGCAGTCTCCAACCCCTCATGCAATGATGTATTCAGAAGGTTATTAAACTCCAGCAATGTTGATGTGGTAGAATGGCCTTTTCGAAACCCGATTGACAAGGTGTAATTAAGTTATATTTCTCTAAATACTCCATCATTTGTATACGTACATGTCTCTCCAAGCATTTAGCCAGGACAGATAATAAAGCAATTAGTCTGTAATTATTTAACTCAGTAGATTGACCCCTTGGAATAGGGGTAAATTTACCACCCTCCACTGATGTGGAAAGTAGCTTTGTAAGTTTCTATTAAATATGTTAGTCACAATAGGTGCAGTTTGTTTGGCAGCTATCTTTAAAAATCTTCCCACAAGTGAGTCCAGCCCACTGACTTATTTGCATTTATTTTTGTTAATCCTCTATAAACCTCAGACACTTTTAGGGTTTTGAACCAAAAGGTGGATGTGATTCTGTAAAATTAATTATATTCTGCTTTTTTTGTAGCTCTAGAGCCGATGCCATTACAGCAAGACCTAGACTAGAGAAGTTGGGCATGGAGGTTGGGTGCTCAGTGGCTTTCTTGGAAGTGCTTCAAGTACATAGTAGGTCCACAAAAAGTCATTTAGCAAATTTACTGTTTCTTAGGTGTCTTCTATTAGACTTTCGTCAATCTTAAGAGTGTAATTTGTTTTAACTTCTTGTCTAGGCTTAGATAATGCATTTATAGATTTTCAAAATATTAAAGGGTGAGATTCATTATTCAAATGATTTTTGTAATAAAGAATTTTAGCCTTCTTGATCTGTTGTCTACATCTATTTCTCATCTGCTTAAATAGGTCCCAGTCATTGTCTTGTTTTTTTTTTTTTTTTTTTTTGCTTTTTTCCAACACCTGTTCTTATCCCTAATACTTTTTAAATCTTTCAATAATCCAATGTAGTTTTATAACATTTTAATTGTTTTGTTTTTTTTATTTTGGGGCATGTTTATCACATAATTCATTAAATGTTTCTGTAAAAAATTCTGAAGTTGAATTTAAATCAGGTATAAGTTTATATCGATCCCACTTCTCCTCTCAAAGTCCAATAAGAATGCATTTTCTGAAAAACTTGCATGTTTTTGGCCCAAGTAACATTTATCTCCAGAGTTTTCTGTTCTGTTTCTAACAAAATGTCACCCCATATTGGGTTGTGATCTCCGAGTCAAGGAGAAAGAACTCCTGATGCCTCGACCTATATAGCATGAGACTGTAACTAATAGTGTTAGGGGACTCTATACTTAAGGGGATCAGGTGGGGAGGAGGGCAAGTGAGACATTAGAATATAGATGAAATCCATACCGACTTAACAGTGGGAAGAGCAGGGCAGGCTCTGCTAAGGTGTGTCAGGGAGGGAAGGCAGAAACCTCATGTGGTGGTGCACGCAGCACCAACAAACCTGGATGGAGGGTCAGGTAGAACTGGTTAGTGAGATTTTAAGGACTAGAAAAGTTGGGCATGGAGGTTGGGTACTCAGTGGCTTTCTTGGAAGTGCTTCAGTACACAGGGTGAGCAGGGAGCAGAAGGACAGGACTGTGGAGTTTAATTTTGGCTGGTGGAGTGGTGTTGCTCAAACGGCTGTGGTCTGGTAGTGGATTGGGGAAACACATGAGCCAACAGTGACCTACTTGCAGCTGAGAGGTTGTGTTTGAGTAGGGCTGGGCAGGGATTGAAGCAGACTTGATGAATACATAGCTTCCAGAGAGCTTTTAAACTAGCGGGGGCAGCGAGTGCAGCAAGTGTGCAGTCACCAGGTAGGGGAGCTACATGAGCTGACCCCAAAAGAGAAGGGATGGTCTGAGGTGCAGGGAGGGAAAGTCAGAAGGAGGAGGAGGAGGCAAGGAGAAGGAGGGAAGTAGGTGGAGGAGTCTTTCTGAATGTGAGGAGCCTGGGTAACAAAGTAGCTGAGCTACAAGTTCTCTTAAGCATAGGGAGGGTGGATGTGGTGGCCATCACGGAGATGTCTGCCAGCCAACACCAGGATGGGGATCTGACAATGCCCAGGTACAGGGTGTATAGGAAGGACAGGGGATGGAAAGGAGAAGGGTGGTGATTTATGTGAAGGATTGAATTACATACACAAGGGATGAGGGGAGGAGGGAAGGAAGGTGGCACTGTTGATGCAGTTCCTGGACCCAAGAGGTAGAAACTGAGGCTGGGTGGTATACAGACCACCAACATGGTGTGAGGAGTTGGATAGGGTTGGTGAATCAGATTAGATGGGTATGTAGCAAGGGAGCGTGGTGATCATCAGGGACCTCAACCTGCCTGGAGTGGACTGGGGAACCCAAACCTCCTCTAGCACCAGGGAACAGGTACTTCTGGTTACGCTTCAGGATAGCCATCTGATGCAGTTGTTTAGGAACCAACCAGGCTACATTACTTATTAGACCTGGTACTATCAAACGGGAGATGGTGAGGGAGCTGCTGGTGGAGGACCCACTAGCTGGGACCGACAACCTTCAGTGTGGTTCAGGCTCGGCATGAGTAGGGAGGCGGTGGGTCAGCAAACAAAGGTAGTGGACTTTAGAATGGTGAACTCGGGACGATGAAGGAAAATACTGAGAGGAAGCCTTGAGGAATTAGGTCAAAATGGATGTGAATCAGAAGTGGGAAATCATAAAGGCTGGCCTGTGGGAAGTTAGTGCAGCATGCACCAGGACTCTGAGCAAGAGTTCCAGGGCCAATGTGCCATGCTGGATGACCAGGAGTGTGTTGGAGGGGTGAGGGCCAAGACAGTGGCTTTTAGGAAATAAAAGAACAGGGAGGGATGAGGACATGCAACTGTACGAGAAAAGGTCCAAGGAAGTAACTAGCTAGCAAGAGAGGCAAAGTCTGCCAAGGAGCTGAGGCTGGTTAGGGGATAAGGGAGTGTGAGAAGGAATTATATAGGTATATGAAAGAAAAAAGAAGCTGTAAAGACAGAATAGTCTGGATCAGGAAGGGTGAGGGGTGGATGGAGAAGGATGGGAACAGGCAGAAGTACTGCATGACTACTCTGCTCGGTGTTCAAAAAGCAGGTAGGAGGTCCACTACCCCATGGATTGGAAAGGTGGGGACGAGGGGTGGAGACGACTGATGCAGTGGTTCTAGAAAGCAGGGTACTAGATGGGCTTAAGGCACTAATGGTGGATAAGGCACTAGGACTTGATGGCATTCACCCTAGAGTGTTGGAAGGAGATGGCGGAAGTGTTTGCCAGGCCACTGACAGACTATTCACCACCTCACTGCACATGGGGTGCATACCACTGGACTGAAAATTGACTCATGAGGTGCCTATCCACAATGGCAGCTCAAAGAATGAGCCAGGTAATACAGACCTGTCAATCTTACTTTCAGAGTGAGTAAGCTCATGGATGAAATCCTGAAGGAGAGACTGGTAACATTCCTAGAGATCCATGACCTCCAGGATGGGCAGCAGCATGGGTTCGTCTCAAGGAAATCATGCCAAAGCAATCAAATAGAATGTTATAGCAACTTAGAACATAGAAATATAGAATCTGACAGCAGATAAGGACCACTTGGCCCACCCAGTCTGCCCATTTCCTACCTAATGGATAAGCTGCAGATCCTAGTTAACCAGCAGCCTACTTCTCCTACCCCCACCCCCTAGAATTGCCTTATGACTGTCCCATGCATGCTTGAATTCCACCACTGTTTTTGACTCCACAACCTCCTCCAGAAGGCTGTTCCATGCATCCACAACCTCTCTGTGAAAAATATTTCTTAAATTACCTCTGAGCCGCCACCCTCTATCTTCATATTGTGTCCCTTGTTCTTGCACACCTTTTTGAAAGATGCTACCCTCTTGGACTTTGTTGATTCCCTGAGGTACTTGAAAGTTTTTTTTTTTAAACCCATCTTTATTCATATTTCAAGTAAAAGACAAACATACATATACCTGGTATAGCCAGGGTACACAGTTCCAAACTGACTGTGTAAACTATTTACAGCCTACATATATACATGCACAGCAGGTGAAACCCCAAACTAACATCAGACTCCAAGGCAACAATACACTAAAGTAATGAAATTGCAGGTATATGTTCTCTAACCTAAATAACTCAGACCCCTTACTCCTAGAGCCTCGTGGACAACTTCCAATCAGCAGCTCCCATAAGGAGCCTTTCTCCCACAGGGTGGCCTCCTGCTGTGTCCCTGGAAAGAGAGAGAGTCCCCACCCCCATAAAAAAAACAAGCAGACCAATACTATCACATTGTTACCCTGGTATATGAGCCATGAGTGTCACAGTCAGCTGTTCAGGTAATCATTTGGACCAAAATAATACCATAAATAAAAATTTACACTCAAACCTAATTTCCATTTGCTAATCATAATTTGACAGACAGGCCTGTATTTAAGCATTTCCATCCTGCTGAATAAATCGCATCTAATGCCCCCATCTTTTAGCATATACCTCTTTCTCCCTCAGAATATAGATACCTCTTTATCCTGTCCAGAGCCCCATTAAATCTCTCACCCACTGATCATAAGCATAAACATGATCATCCTGCCAATGTTTTACTAAAAGCTTTAACTACTGCCACCATCAAAGAGAGGTGGTATTTAGGCGCAACCCCAGGATTTGATAAAATCACCCAAGACACATATCTCTGGTGTTATAAGTTCTGAATAGTCCAACATTGGGTCCATGTGCCTTTAATTTCACCCAAAGAGGTAAAATTTACTACATCCCCACATTACATGCAGGAGATCGCCTATTCCCTTTCGCATCTAAAACATAGGTCTGTCTGTCTCAGGCTTCTGTCACATAGTTTCACAGGGTAAAATAAATATTAGAAACAATGAAAATTGCATACTCTTATACTTGGGTATTACAATATACTTGTTGTTTTTCCAGATATTGTCCCAAGAAAGGTTTCTAGGGGCCATCGCTTTGTCCCAATGCGAAATTCTTCTTGGAGAGCTCAGGCTAAGAAAATCCAGGAAGACTTTATATATTTGTGAAAGGGATTTAGCCTCAGATCTACTTCCTTTAATCTCTCCCACGAGAAAAATTGTCCATAAACCCCGAACCCTTCATCACCCCTTCCAGCATTTGTTTAAGTTGTAACCTTTGAAAAAGGGCATTCCATCACATCGTGTCAGAAGGGCCACACTGTTACCCAGAGTTACATCCCTAAGCTTCAAACCCATTATGTGATTAGCCCATCGCAAACTAACTACCGACCTCTATCACCAAGTTAGGGTTACCCAGTACAGGCTGGTCTCTGGCCTTCATTTGATTCTGTCTCTGTACTGGAGTAAGAAATGACCACCAGGCTTCTGCAGTTTTCACTATTGGGTTCCCATACCCTGTTAAAAGCTTTTTCCTACTTTGGCTACAACAATGATTCCGGAGTGAGGCCAGAATCCTTAAACATTTGCTTCTCTATTTGTAGCCAGATTGGAGAATAGCTTTCTCCATCAACATTTTCCACCCATCGAGCCATAAGGCCCAGCTGACCCACCACATAATAAATATGAAGATCAGGCAGCTTGATCCTCCCGCTGTATGTGGCAAATGCATAACATTATGTTTTATCCTAGAGGTTTAGATTCCATAAAAATTCTGAGATTAGCTTCTTACTTATACTAAACCAATTATTAGGAATACTATATGGGGCCAAATAAACCGGTATAGCAGTCTAGGTAAAATATTCATTTTGATAAGGCCAATCGTGCCATAAAATTCAAAGGTAGCTTATTCCATCTTAATATATCACCTTTGACTGCTGATATAATCCCCCAGTATTTGTTTCCACCCCAGCTCCAAATTTGCTGTAATCCAAATACCTAAATACTTAATTTTATCTGTCATCCATTGTAATTGAGTGGTGCAAAATCTGCCCTGTAGACGTATGGTGTCAGAGGGAGGATTTGTGTCTTCGTCAAATTCAGCTTATAATTAGAAACCTTAGAGAATCGTCCTATTAATTCTCTTATTCTCTCAAGCTTGATGCTGGTTCTTGTAGGTGGAGAAGTATGTCATCTGCAAAGACTGAAAATTTTAACTCCACTCCCACTATCTTAATCCCCTTGATATGTCGTCCTGTTAATAGCTCTCAGGAGGGGTCTAAGTAAATGTTAAATAATATCGGTGAAAGAAGGCAACCTTGATGAGTCCCATTCTCCAATTGAAATTCATGCAAGAGATAGACATTGCATAAAACCCTAGCCATTGGGGCAGCATATAAATTCTTAATACCCCTGAGAAGATCCTCCTGAATCACATCTGTTCCATTGTGGCAAAGAGAAAGGGATGAGAGACCATCAAAAGCCTTTTCCGCATCCAGAGATATCAGAGCTAGAGGTAATTGAGAATCAGGTGCATAGTTTACAATATGATGTAATTTCCTTAGAGCATCATGTGCTCCTCCCCGGCATAAATCCCACTTGTTCCTTACTAACTAAACTGGGAGCAATATGCAAAATTATATTTGCCAAAATTCTTGTAAGGATCTTAATGTCTTGGTTCATTAAAGCTATAGGCCTATAACTGCCTGGCACATACCTGGGCTTGTCTGGTTTGGGAATTAGTGTAATATATGCCTGATACAATGGTGGATGAGGAACCTCTTCCGCATTATAGTACTAAAAATTCCTGAAGCAAAGGAAGTATGGTCTGGATATGCGCCTGATAGAATTTAGCAGTAAGGCCATCAGACCCGTGATTTACCTCAGGAAGAAATTGCACCACTCCAATAATCTCAGATGCTCTTATTGAGCTTCTAACTCCTAGCCTGTATTGGGTCCAGAACTGGTAAGGAAATTCCTCTAAGAAATTCTTGATTTCCTTATCCTCAGCCAGATCTCTAGCCTGGTATATTTCTTTGAAATATGACGCAAAGCGTCCGCCATCTCCTGGGGATCCGTAGAAGCTTTCCTTCATACTGGATAGATGTAGCCATCTACTTGCTTCCCACTTCTTGACTCTTGCTGCCAGGAGGCCAGGACATCTCCTTCAGCAAGAACTTAGCATTGATCTTTTCCAACCAAAATTCTACTTTCTCATAAAAATATCTGCCAGCTCCTTCTCAAGCTTTTAAGTTCAGCATCAATTTCCCAGAGGATCCTTCCAGTGGTGTCAGCGAATTGATTGCCCCAAAATGAATTCCTCTTTAGCACTTCTCCACCTATTTCTTTGCACTGCAATACCTGGGCTACCCCGATATAGCACCTTACATGTTGGCCAAGCCAGCTTTTCATTTTGCAACGTGGGTATTTGTAGCCTTATGATCTCATGTAGTGCCTCCTCCAACCTGTCTCGCATTATGGGTTGTATCAGTAGGAGTCATTCAACCTCCATCTGTGCACGGTCGGGAGGTGTAGGTTTTGGTCTCATGACAACTGAATAGGTGAATAATCCGAGAAGGTTCTACCCTCTGCTGTCACTTCCTAACCTCCCTGAGTGCTTCCTGTTTACCAGAAAAAATCAATTTGAGATTGTCTCCTATGGGCTGTCGAGTAGAATATCATATTACTACCCTCTCGGAGTGGGTCCCAATTGGGTCAACCAGCTGCAACCTCCAGTAATCTGCTCAGGGCAATCTGGGCCTTAGTCAAGGGCCCCTTGGATGGTGGTATCCTGTCCTCCTGGTTACTAAGATAGGTGTTCCAGTTACATGCCAGAATAAGAGGATGTGATGAAAAACAGCTACTGTATATCCCTTTCCACTGAGGCAAAGTAGTCAGGGTCAGAGGAGTTGGTTCATATATAGAAGCAACCAAATCGCTACCAGACAATGCACCTGATAGATAAATCCTCTGCTATCCTCCTTGCAAACACTTGCACCACCTCAAATGGGCAGATTTTCCTATAGGATCACCACACCCACTGAGGCTCTGTCCCTGCCTACCCCAAAGACTTGACCCACCCACAGCCTCCTGAGACCACTCAGTTCCTCTGCAAGTGTGTCCTGTAAAGCAGCAATGTGAGCCCCATTTGCTCAATATGTCACAAAATTACCATTCTCTTGCGCTACCCCTGAATCCCTTAACATTCCAGGAAATTATTTTAATAGATGACATTGGTAAACAGCAGAATTATTTTAAATAGGTCCAAACACCATACCCCTTCAAGGTCTGCTTCCTTGCTACCTCTAAATTGAACTCTTTCTTTCCAGCCCCAGTAGTCCTCCCCACCCCACAGTCCCCGATCCTTAGATTGTCCACCTTCCAAATATCGGTCATGGATGAACCTGTTCCTGTACTACTCCTCCAGCCCCAGACCCTAGCAAAGTGACTCCAGGACCTTGCCTGTAACCCCAGTAGAAACTGATACCTGAGAACATTCCTTCCCCTATATTAATCTACCTTCCTTTCCCAGGCTCACCTCCCCAATACTGCAGCTTTCCGCATGGGTCAGGAGCTGCCCTTAATTACCCTGTCAAAACATTAAGTAACCTCATCCGTGTTCCCACTAATTGAGAGAATATCACACCTAAGCAACACTCTCATCGCTATCTCGTACATCCTAGAGATCCCTCATATTTTCCGCGCTACCAGATAACTTAAGTCTTAGTCCCTCTAAGTATCTACGCCTATAGCTCTTCCCCAAAACTTTACAGGGTGATATCGGGTACCTCCCTCACATAAATTCACAATACCCATCTGCACAAATTGGAAATAGTGCCCTCTGGTGGCGCTAATGCTAACTGCCTGGCCCATATAAATTAATGTAACTTCCATTGTCCCCATATTACAACTCCCTCGGGTGTCCCAATCTCAAGAAGACTGCATTTACGCCCAGACATCACAAATGAAAGGCTCTTAGGCTTTTCACCCACCAGGGCCCCTGGCTATAAAAGCGCTACCACCTACTGTATGTCCGTGCTCATGCAGAGAATCCCATTTCTACCTGCCTCTTCTCAATACTAATAAGTTTGCCAAACCCCTATAGCCCACCACCCGTGGCTATACATTCATCAGTCATCCCCACTAGGCCTCGCCCCGATTACCTGAGCTCCCTTTCCACTTACCTTCCTATCTTTATCTTCCGAGGAGGATCCCGTAAGGACCAAGCTATGTTTGTCCCCGAATCCCTTCCACCTCCAGTACCCTGTTACCTTACTCCATCTCCCGGATAATTGCTTAGCATTTGCCCTATTCATCCCTAATAGCGATGAGTTGAACTCCTTCCCCATCCCAGAGGTGGCCTCTATACCCCACACACCTAGAATACCCCTTAAGTTCAGCATACATAACAGTGAACAGTTAAACCAAATAACCATATGAACTTTTAAAATCTTTAATTCTCCTGAGTCCCAGCCTTTCAGATTAACACCACCCTCTTCTTCTCAGAGCAGCTCAGGTCTGCAACCTGAATAACTCTGGGAGCTCAGACCACCAACCTCTAAGGCGTCTTTAGCTGTAAGAAACCTCTTCTCCCCAGCTTGAAGTTGTACCACCAGTGTTGCAGGGTACTGTAGGCGGAACTTAATTCCTGCCAGATATAGCTTCTTCTTGATGTCCATGTATTCCTTCTGTTTCTCTCTAACCACGGTGTTTGATCCTGAAACAACCAGAGAGAAGCACCATTCCATTGCAATGACTTCTTCTGTCTAGCGGTAAATAACACATGTGTCTTTTCTTTATAGTTGAGAAATGTATAATTATCACCCGAGGTCTTGCCTCGGCGGTGGCATCTCCCTTAGCGCCCTATGGGCTCTCTCCAAGTTGACGCTTCTCCAAACGGAGTAGGACCCAGTAGCTTAAGCAACAAATCCTGCATGAAGGAAACACAGTCTGGACCTTCAGCCCTCTCTGGTAGCCCTGCTATTATCGTTGTTTCTCCGACTTCTCGATTCTTGGTCCTGTATCCTCTCTTCTAATTTCTTAACCTGTTTTCTGACCATCACCAGCTCCTGCTCCATCATGGATACTTTCCTCTCCTGCGAGGAACCGGCCTCTGTGTCCCCCATTCTCTGTGCAAGTGAATGCAGCGCGGTTTTACTGCTGTGAAATCAATCACCAGCCCTTGCAGCATTGCTTTAATTTCCTGGATATCGTCAGTAGTCGCTTTGAACCACCTTCCTTTCCTGGCTCATCCTCCTGTTCGTTTGGAGTGGGTGAATGACGCTTGGTCTCTTAGTAGCTGGGGTTCTCCGCCAGGGCTCTGCAGGTTCGCTTCCATCTCAGTGCCTTGGCGCGGCCTAGTTTTACAATCGAACACTCGTTATTCATGCAGTCGCCTCCTTCCCTTTCTCTCAGACTTTCAGCAATATCCTCAAACACACACCCACAGCACTTCTCAAGCCTTTTCAAAGTGCTCTTAATCAAATTAGGCCAGTCTCGGAGGTTTAATTTCCTATTATTTGTTGTGGAGCCTTGGAGCAGCACAGGAGTGCCTGTACAGATTCAGCTCATCACGTGATCTCGAGGTACTTGAAAGTTTCTATCATGTCCCCTCTCCCGCCTTTGCTCGAGGCTATACATATTAAGCTCCTTAAGTCTCTCTCTTCATATGTCTTACGATGCAGACCCTGCACCATTTTAGTTGCCCTCCTCTGGACAGCTTCCATCCTGTCTATGTCTTTAGGAGATTGGGTCTCCAGAACTGCATGCAGTACTCAGATGGGGTCTCACCAGCTGTCTGTACAGAGGGATAATAACTTCCTGTTTTCTACTGGTGATGCCTCTCCTATGCATCCCAGTATCCCTAGCCCTCCTTGCTGCCCTCTCATGACTGGGTCACAAGGAACTGAACAAGGGCCATGCAGTGGATGTCCTGTATTTGAACTGCTGCAAGACCTTTGATTCGGTCTCTCATGGGAGACTGGAGGCAAAGCTGAAACAGGTAAGGGTGGTGGCCAAGATGGAGAACTGGATCAGGGATTGACTCATAGATAGATTGCAGTGGGTAGTTGTGGGAAGGGACTCTTCTCTCCCAAACCAGTGACTAGTGGTGTGCCGCAGGGGCTCTGTGCTGGGGCAGTGTTGTTTGGACTATTCATTTCGGATATGGCACATGGGGTTGGGAGCAGGATCAGTTTGTTTGTGGATGACACTAAAATGGGAGCTGTGGAGGATGACATGGAAGGATGGCTGAAGCTACAGGGAGATCTAATCAGACTTGAGGAGTGGTCAGCAAGATAGCAATTGAGATTTAATGTGAAGAAGTGCAAGGTTATGCACTTTGGGGCAAGGAACCAGAGGAGGGAGTTCAGGTTGGGTGGGTTGCAATTAGGATCACTGAGGAGGAAAAGGATTTGGGGACATAGTAACAGGGAGCATGAACAACTCTGCTTAATGCAGGAGGGCTGTGGCTAGGGCCAATAGGATGATGGGGTGCATTGCATGGGGATTTTGAGAAGGAACAAGGAGGTGGTCATGCCTTGTAAAGGTGCCTGGTCAGGTCGAGTTGAGTACTGTGTGTGCAATATTGATGCCTATCTGAGGAAGGATATCGTTGCTTGAGGGGGTAATGAAGGCACAAAATTGTTACAGGGGTGGAGGGCAGAACCTATGAGAAAGGCTGAGTCAGTTGAATCTGTTCACCCTGGAAGACAGAAGGGATCAGGGGACATGAGTGAAACTTTCAAATACTTGATGGTATCAACAAATTGGCTACAGGGGTCTGTTTAAGCTGAGAAAGGAAAGAGAGACAAGGGGACATGGGCTAAGACTGGAGGAGGCAGATTCAGGAGCGAGATGTGGAAGCATTATTGCACTGGAGGAGGTGTCAAATGGAATGATCTACCAGAGGAGGTGGTGGCATGTAGGATGGTGGGAGTTTCAAAAGGGCATGGGACAGGTCAAGGAGGCAGGACTGTGTAGAGGACTCTGAACAGTATCAGGAAGAGAATGGAGGGTTGGAGGAAGGGCAGCTACAAGATAGGGATGTTAGTTGTGCACATGAGAAGACTTGACAGACCATGAGGCAAGTTTCTGCTGGCATGTTTTGTATGTTCATAAATTACAATGAGGACAGCAAACAGAGGTCAGAGAATGACACTAGACACCAGAGAACTATAGTTTTATTATGGGGACATTAACTGAGGGTTAGGGTGCCTCGAGACACCAGGAAATCATTACTAAACATGGGACAGTGATCAGAGGGTTGGGGCCACTAGACAACAGGGAAGTATATGTTTATTAAACAGAAACTAATCAGAGAGTGGGGTGCCAGTAGACACCAGGGAAACATTACTAAATATGAGGACAGCGATCAGAGGGTGTGGGATGCTACTAGACCCCAGGAAATGCATAACGTTAATTGGAATGTCTATCGGTGGGGTGGGGAGTACCACTAGACACCCGTAATTTTTTATTTTGATAAAGGTATTTTGATGTGGTTACTGAGCATGCTCAGAACCTAAAATTTTAAAAGACTATAACTTAGGACTGGATTAATATGTTTCCACCAAACCAGCAAAGGGCACATCTGAAACCCAGCCCTTCCTACCCTGAAAATTTCAGACCAAAATTCAAGTGTCTTGGTGCTATGGCTCTTGACAAAAACAGCAAGGTAAACCCAGGAAGGATGTTCTCCTCATGAAAAGGATCTTTCTTCATATCAAGAGTCACGAAAAAGATTTATAATTTAAAAAAACTCTGAAAGGCATTTCTCCAATAGTTAAGTGCAGAATCCAGCTAATGGATCACCATAACCAAGTTACATGTGTTGACACTCTCCAGAATATCATTTTATGCTGCTTAAAATTTGAATTTTTTGGAAAAGAGGAAACAGGATGGCAGCAAACAAAAAGGATTTCTCCTCACAAAAAGAATGACATCAGGATGTAAAATAATTATTCTTTCATTTCATATAGCTATTTTTTAAGTGCTTACTGAGCATGCCCAGAATGAATTATTCAAAATTTCAAAATTAAATAACTTTGGAATGGATTCATATTTTTCACCAAACAAGTAAAAGTGAAATGGTGAACCCCTGTCTCTCAGACACACACACACACACACACACATATATAGATAAAAATATGGCAGAGTCTGAAATGTGTGGGTTTTATGTCACAGGTCAGAATCAAACTTAGCCTTCCATCCTGGATGCTAACATCTCTGGAAGTCAAAATATCATTTATAAAAGCCTGGAGCGATGGTGACTAAGTCTTTGGTTCTGCAGAAGGTTCCTCCAGAGTTTTTTTTTCCTTGTATTAAATCATCGCTTTCACAAATTAGGTACTAGATGGAGATCTGTTAGCTGGTTGTTAGTTATGCTGATCGTCTGTCTTCTTCAATGAATGGCACCAAAAGCATTCTTCTAAGATTACTTACTCCATTAGTTCTGTGGAAACTTCAAAGGGGAGAGAGAAACATAGAGATAGAGAAAGAGAGAGAGAGAGAGAAATAATTGAAGATTATCATTGCACAACCACTATAACATGCTCACGTTTGTTGAACCAGTTAACCATAAACATTCAGACTGATGACAATTCCAGACATGCACAGCAACATATTCATTATTTAGTTAGTTAGTAAGTTAGTTATTTGTTTGTTATGTAGTTATTTGTGTAACATTTCACATACTGGGATAGCCTCATTTGGGTGAAACAGCTATTATTCAAGACGATCTCCTGTATAACACCAGCAGAGTCCTAACAGAATAAACAGCAGTTACAACAATAAAAAATATGCATTATCCTGTATATTTACACATAAGTTATTAGCATAGTGGCCAACTAAAGTTAGCACAAACAGCTCCAATAAAGATATAGATGGTAGAAGGAGCTATCATAAGTCACAAAAAGGTAGGCAAAAGGCTAAATGGAAAGACTGTCTAATAATTCCTACTCTAGGGATAAAATTAAGCAACATGATAAGACAGAGGCTCAATTTTCAAAAGTTGGGATTGGTGCAAGGGCATGCAGCAAGGAAAAATGGAGCAAAGGGCTCCTTGTGCCACATCTTGTTCCCATCCTGATTCTAAATGGGACCATGTACCAATGGGAGGCTGCAAGTACTAACTGAACTTGCACCATCCTTGTGATGGTCACAATGATACAAAATGGCAGAAGGGGCTAGCATCATGATGGGGCCAACAGCATCCCTTAAGTTGGGAGTTTGAAAGACACAATGGCCACAACATATGGCTGTGCTAGACCAGCCAAGTGCTGGTCTAACAATCCTTGTGGCAAATGTCAGACCTGTGGGGTGGTAAACTGCAACTGGCATGGGATACTGAGCAGAGACAGGAAGAAGTGCCCTAAAGGGTGATGTGTGCATGAATGACAATGCCAGGGAAAATGGTGGCACGGGCAGGAACTGCCATCAGGCTCACAGACCCTTAGATGGGTACTGCATAGTCAGGCGTACTGTATAACATGCATAGTAAGTTTCAGTATGCAGCACACCATCTGTGGGTCTGTAAGTCACATGTAGGCACAGCTGGTTGGTGCCACCCATTTTCCTGGCATTGCCGTCCATGCATATAGTGCCCTTAGGCACTTCCACAGTTTCCTGCTTAGTGTCCTATCCCAGTTACAGGGTGCCCTCCTTTCACTGCACTGTCTATTGGTGCCAGCTCTGCACCGAGGAAGATGCCAACACCTCTATCAGATCCCTCTGGTGCACCACCCTTTGACGCAGCACTATGACTGTGGCAAATCTGGGGACTTTGCAGCAGTGACCCCTTTGTTCGAGAATCTGGATCAGAGATCCCAGTTAACCCATGGTTGCTGCGAGGTGGGGGTTGGCAAAATTTGCACTATTCTTTTTCACTAGTATTTTATGGGTTTTCAGAGTTTCTCCCATCCCACTCCCACATCCTCGACATGATGTACACATGGAGGCATCTGCGCATGCTTGTCTCTAAGTAGATCACACAACCCGGTGAGCCCAGTACCACCTGCACTCATCACCAAACCTCCATTTGGTGATGGTGGGACTAGGCAGGTGACCTCCACATCCGGGAGAGGAGAGCAAATGCTCAATCCTGCTCCCACCCTCCCTCATGCTGGCACCCCAGTGACCCAAGGTCATTTCCAGACCTGGGTCACTGGCACAATGTGAGGTAAGGCATCCAGTGCCTCAACCTCAGCACCACCAAGACAGCTGAACTTGTGCTATTCTAATGGCATTCTTGAAAACTGAGCCCAGGGAGTGTGTTTTTGTTAGATAACAGCCTGCCTTGGAAGTGAGAAACAAGGTGAATGCTAATGCTTTACAAACCCAAGATGTGCCATTATCTCACAATCTTGCAAAGCTTGGAGTGCCTCATTGCAATTATAAAAGGGTTCCTCTGAATGTTTTCCTTTTAAAAACTAAGTAATGAGGTTTTGAAAGTTAAGCATTTCAGACCTGGAGCTAGATTCACAAAAATCACAAAGCACAGCACAAAAGTGTGCATTGCACTTTATGTTGCCCAGGTGTCAGATCTTGCTATTCACAGTCAGATAGTGACCAAACTATCCAACTGAGAATAGGGCCTGGTGGATTCAATGCTAACCCCAACACCTAGAGCCCCCAACTTATCACTGGCTTGATTCAAAATAAATATATCACCCTGGAACCACTGCCTCCCCCAATCTCCGATGACTGGCCTGATACCAAAACTATGTGTCCCTGGTGATCAGTGATCCCTCCCCATCTGATCCCCATCACGGCTCAAGCCAGATGGGTAGACCTACCCTCCTCCGATCACTGACTCAATATGAAGACATACACTGTTACACCCCACCACCACCACCACCACTGATCGCTGGCCCAAAATGAAGGAGGTAACTTTCCTGGTGTCTAGCAGACCACCGCCTCACCCCAGCAGGTAGTGCCACACCACCTTCTCCTCCCATCCTGAACATGAGCCAGTGACTGGCACAGCCTCTCCACCACGGCCAGCCACTGACAGAGCTGTCAATGTGAGCATACTGTATACAGTGCATACTCACAGAGTGACAGCTCACTCAGTGGGTGCGTACTGGTTATACCTTCTGCTGCATTATTACAATGTGTGCCTACAGGTGTGTGCTAACAGATTACTGCTATAATCTTCTCATTCAAATTGTGTTTTGCTTTATTTTTCTCTGTAGCAAAGTGTTTCAGAGTATATCTTCTGTGAAATTATTACAGGTGGTGCTTACATTTTTGTGACTTTTTATCATTAGGCTAAGCAAAATTACTGTTTGCCCTATTTTATTTATTTCTTTTTTGCCAAAAGGTTTTTGTCTCAGATGTGTTGCAGTCTCCTTCTTATATTGAAGGAGCTAATTGCATTCCTCCACAGCTCTTGCAGGGGATTAGGTGTGTAT
Source organism: Neoceratodus forsteri (assembly GCA_016271365.2). Lineage (NCBI taxonomy): Eukaryota > Metazoa > Chordata > Ceratodontiformes > Ceratodontidae > Neoceratodus > Neoceratodus forsteri. The sequence continues at coordinate 457,543,630 of CM057449.1, read as the reverse complement.
CTGGGAATGGAGCTGGCAAACTGCCAGCAACTTCAACAGAAAGAAGGGTTAAAGGTCAGCTTAGTTGACATCTTGGAGGTGGAAGGCTAGGTTTGCTGGCCAAGGCACCTGGCTTCACCTGAGTTCTTTCCTTCTAGCTTGTTGAAAGGACAGAACTAAGAACCTTACCAGAATAAGGGAAAGATTAAGACTTTTGGCCAGACAGATTTACTGTGTGTTGTTGTTTTTATTTTGGACTCACAGGATTGTTACTGTTTGTTGCTAACATTTTATTGCTTTATTTTTCTCTGATTCAAATTGCTGTTGCTAGGTATACCTTCTGCTGCATTATTACAAGGTGTGCCTACAGTGTGTGCAAACAGATTACTGCTGTAATCTTCTGATTCAAATTGTCTTTTCAAGGTACTCCTTCTGTTACTGCTTGATTTTTCTCTGTAGCAAAGTGTTTCTTACAGGGTATATCTTCTGTGAAATTATTACAGGTGGTGCTTAAATTTTGTGACTTTTATCATTAGGCTAAGCAAAATTACTGTTTGCCCTATTTTATTTATTTCTTTTTTGCTGAAAAGGTTTTTTTGACTCAGAGGTGTTGCAGTCTCCTTCTCACATTGTTGTCAGGAGAGTGAAAGTAGCCACAGCTTCTTTGAATCAAGGAGGTTATTTTCTAGACTACACTGAAATATTACTTTTGGACCTGTTAAGTAACTCGTATTGATCCTGTTTTTGGGGTGGACTTTTCTTAGTTTTAACTTTAATTTGTCTGGGAGGAACTGTAACTGGGAGATATTTGCAGTCATTAGTGACTAGACCTTTACTGCTTTTTGTGAAATAGGTGTCTGAAAGAAGGAAGGCACTTCGTGGTGGAGGGTAAGAGTTGTAGGTGATTGTTTCTGGACAGCATAGGTTTAGTCCCACCCACCCTTCCACTCACCCCACCCACCCCAAGCACATAACTTCCTTTATAGCAGGGTCTCTGACATCACTTCCTCAAAACTGCTAACAACATTCACCTGTTCATATCCTTAAAGGCACAGCACACTAAATAGGGGTAGAGACACTCACAAGCTTGCACACACTAAAATAAGAACAAAAACAAAAAGCATCTGTAACAGGAAGGGACACAGACATGTGGGAAGTGGTGCAATGCACTGGCTGTGGAGCAGCAGTCTTCTGGGAGACATTCTGGAAACTGTGTGGCTTCCCTATTTGCAGGCAGCTCTCTGGTCTGAGGAGGAGGTTGTTCTGCCTCCATACTGACCTGGCAAGGATTCGAGAAACCTGTTCCCCACCCAGGGTCCTCCTAGGCCACCGCCACTACCTCAGAGTTTGCCAAGAAAGAGGAGTGGTTGGACCACAGTGGACTCAGGGAGGGTGAGGGTGGTGGAACAGAGGTGCATCCTCCAGTTGTGCCTCTCCACAATTCATTCACCACTCTGGTGAAGCATAGCACCTCTATGGAGGCACCTGCAGTGGAGACCAAGAAGGATGCTGGGAACCTCCAAAATGGAGACCCACAGAAGGGTGGCCCAGGACCCCACAGGGAAGGAAAAACTCCAGGTGGAGGACTCAACTGTTAGGGTGTAGAACTGGGGAGGGAGGGAAAGGCAGGTAGGCTGCCTGCCCAGTGCCAAAGCTTGGAGGGACAGGAAATGAATGCTCAAGATTGTGGAAGCAGTGGCAAGGGAGGGAGCTGGATGTCATTATCTACCTAGGGACGAATGACTTGGCTGAGAATTGGATCAGAGCAGTGCAACAGGAGTATGTGGAGTTGGGGAGGGCCTTAGACAAGTAGCACACAAGGTAACTTTCTTGGAAGTGCTACCTGTCTATGGCATGGATCAGGCTAGGGCACTCCGTAGCATAGGATTCAATGACTGGTTGAAAAGCTGTTGCAGAGCTCAGGGATTGGCTTCATTGGGGACTGGGGCTCCACCTGAGGGATGCAGGCCTATACAGGCGTGATGGTCTGCATCTATCCTGGAGGGAACCAGGACCCTGAGTGATAGGTTTAAATGCTTCAGTGGCAAGCATTTAAACTAGCCAAGGGGAGGCACTGAAGAGGAGAAGGGAAATCCTAGACCACCCAAAATCAGGGTAATTAGTGAGGAAACACCAAAATAGAGCAGTCAATAGGGAGAAAGGAAGGGGTAAATGGAGAAAAGACAAAGGCAGTAGGGACAGGGATGGGGTAAAAGAAATAAAGCCATAAAAAATGGAGGGTAATGAGTACCAATGGCCGTAGTGTAGTAAAAGCTCCCTGAAATGGTGGCCTTGATGGAAGAGGGATGCCTAGATATTGTGGCAGTCACAGAAACATGGTACACAGAGAACCAGAGAACCATGACTGGGATGTCAACACACCAGGGTGCACAATCTACAGGAGGGAAAGGGAGGGAAGAAGAGGAGGAGTAGCTCTCTATGTAAGGGAAGGGATAAAAGCAACAGAACTAAGGGGTAAACAGGAGGAAAGGAGGCACCGCAAGGCCACTTGGAGACTGGAAATGACTCCACAATCTGCACAGGGGTTGTATACAGACCCTCATCTCAGGGGAGGAAATGGACAAGGAAATGATAGAAGGCATCCTTGGAATGGCAGAGAAAGGAGAGATATTGCTGATGGGGACCTGAATATGCCAAATGTTGACTGGAGCACCATTGCTGCAGCCACGTCCAAGAGCAGGCCATTCTCGATGCTCTGCAGGGGGCATGCCTCATACGGCTAGTTTGGAACCCACTCGAGAGAGCAATCTAGACCTGGTAATCTCAAATGGGGATGAGAGAGGATCTCTGATCTTGAAGTGGGTAGCCATCTGGGAACAAGCGACCACCAAACAGTGTGGTTACGATAAAGTTTAGCTGTAGAATCAAGCCACACAAAAGTAAAGGTACTGGACTTCAGGAGGGCTGATTTTGTCAAAATGGGAGAGTGCCTCAGAAAAGCACTAGCAAACAAGCAAGAAGTTGGGGTGGAGCAACAATGGGGAAACATCACAACCTAATCCAGTCAATAGAAGCACTCTGGATAGGGGATGATATTAGTACTTTCACAGAAGAAAGGGTTCTGAAAGAACTCTTAAAACTGAAGGTGGATAAAGCAATGGGGCCTGATGGGATTCACCCTAGAATTTTAAAAGAACTAAGGGAAGAACTAGTAACACCACTGACTACCCTTTTAATAAATCATGGGAGGATGGGGTGGTACCTGAGTATTGGAGGAGAGCAGATGTGATTTCCTTCCCAAAAGTGGGAGCAAGACAGAGGCAGGAAACTACAGACCTGTCAGTTTGACCTCAGCGGTAGGGAAAATGATGGAATCACTTCTGAAGGAAAGAATTGTTGAGTACCTAGAGGCCAGTGGGGCACAGGACCCAAGGCAGCATGGATTCACAGCAGGAAGGTAGAGTCAGACAAATCTAATTGATTTCATTGACTGGGTGACCAAAGTAGTAGACCAGGAGGGGCTGTGGACATGGCCTACCTAGACTTTAGCAAGGCATTTGACACAGTACTGCACTACAGATTAATAAACAAATTAGCCAGCCTGGGAGTGGGTCCTAGGGTGGTAGCCTGGAAATAAAACACTGGTTGGACAACAGGACACAGCGGGTAATAGTAAATGGAGTCCACAGTTAAGAAAGGAGGTTACTAGTGGGGTACTCGCAGGTTCAGTACTGGGGCGGTCCTTTTAATGTCTTTATAAATGATATTGCAGAAGGACTGGAAGGAAAGTATGTCTCTTTGCAGATGACACAAAGATCTGCAACAGGGTTGATACACAAGGTGGGGTGGAAAGGATGAAAAGGGACTTGGCAAGGTTGAAAGAATGGTCAAATGTATGGCAGATTAGATTCAGTGCAAAAGTGCAAGTAATGCACCTGGGAAACAAAACCAAGGGAAGAGTACACAATGGGGTGAAATACTGACAACAACAAAAATGGAAAGGGACTTGGGGGTAATATTAGATGACCTAAATGTGGGCCAGCAATGTGAGAAGGCAATAAGGAGGGCTGGGGGATATTGGGATGCAAGGAGAGACATCACCAGTAGAAAACAGGAAGCTGTTGGCCCTCTGTACAGACAGTTGGTAAGACCACATCTGGAGTACTGTGTGCAGTTCTGGAGACCCCATCTCATAAAGACATAGACAAGGTGGAGGCTGTCCAGAGGAGGGCAACCAAAATGATGTAGGGTCTGCATCAGAAGACATATGAAGAAAGACTAAAGGAACTAAAGATGTATAGCCTCGAGGAAAGGAGGGAGAAAGAAAAAGAAAGGAGGAGGAAAGGTGATAGAAACTTTCAAATACCTCAAGGGAATCAACAAAGTCCAAGAGGGTAGCATCTTTCAGAAAAGAGATGTGCAAAAACAAGGAGACACAATTTGAAGATTGAGGGGGACGACTCAGAGGTACTGTGAGGAAGTATTTCTTCACAGAGAGGGTTGTGGATACATGGAACAGCCTTCCTGAGTAGGTTGTAGAGTCAAAAACAGTGGGGAATTCAAGAATGCATGGGACAGAATAAGGCAATTCTAGTGGGGATAGGAGGACGAGGCTGTTGATTAACTAGGATCTGCAGCTTATCCGTTAGGTAGGGAAATGGGCAGACTAGGTGGGCCAAGTGGTCCTTATCTGCCATCAAATTCTATGTTTCTATGTATACAGTACATGCTCATTGATAAGCTCAGTCAGTGGTTGTCTATGGTGAGAGAGGAGGGCTGTGCCAGTTGTTGGCTCAGGTTCAGGATAGGGGGCAGTAGGTGGTGGGCGCACTACCTGCTGTTGTGGGGGAGAGGGGTGGTCTGATAGTCACCAGGAAAGTTACCTCCTTCAGGTCGGGCCAGGGATCAGTGTGGGGTAACAGTGCATGTCTTCACTTTGGCCAGAAATCGAAATGGGAGGGGTGTTGGTCTGTTAACTGGCTTGAGCCGTGATGGGGATGGGGATGGGGATCAGGTGGGGGAAGGACCACTTGTACACCAGGGAAGTAATGAGTAATATATTGAGCATGGGTGTGGGTGGGGGGCAAGACCTCCGGACACCAGGGAATAGTGTCTTAGATGTGGGGCAAGGGACCACTGGACACCAGGGAAACAGTTTTGGTATTAGGCTGATGACTGGCAGGTGGAGGGACACTAGACACCAGGGATACTCATGTATATGCTCCAGGCCAGTAATCGGTGGGGGGCACTATGCACCAGGAGATTTCATGCAGTTTACTTGGGCCAGCGATCAGTGGAAGGGGAGGATCACTTGGCACCAAGGAAACATCATACAATTTACTTCAGACAGCAATTGGTGAGGGAACCACTGGGCACCAAGGACACTTCATACAGGTTATGCGGGCTGGCAACTGGCAGAGGCACCACAATACCTCCACCAACTCACGAGAGCTGCACAGAATAAGGCAAGGTCTCAGTTGTCAGTATTTGCTTCGTGCAAGGGAATCACACAAGAGGCCCTTGGGCCGAACAAATTCTCTGTGAATCAGACAGCACCGATATTCATGTCCCTCCCCTCATTTGCATTGAGGCCCCTCCACACTTTGCCCGGGCACAAACCCAGTCTGAGCACACAAACTGGGCTTTTGTGAATACCAACATGGTACATTACCCGCTTTGCTCATGAAAACAAGTTTCGCCTGGGCAAACTTTTGTGAATCTGGCCCTGAGGTGTTGTGCTAGATTAGCACTCAGTCATATGAATATATTTGAATAATAACCATAATTGGTTTATGTTCTCTAGAGGTTCATAGACTCCAAATATTAACTGTCAAATATTCAAGTACTCTGCACTGATAAGTATTTTCCACCGAGGAGAGCTATAGATTTTTATTTTCATTTATTTTACAGTTTAGCTAAGTACCGAATAAGTGTTGTACAGGTACAGTACACTAAGTCAATGAGATATGGATTAGCTGGTCTGGCAGTTCTGACATTTGCACCATGGTGTGAGTTTGGCCACATAGAAATTACAAGAGATGCAAGATCCTTTTCAAAGTCCCCAGAACAAGTAGCTTAATCATAGTGCAGTAAGATGGTATGAATGAGAAGTTAATCTAAACAGCATAAACATTCATATGCATTTTAATTAAATGTTGTAATTTTTGTAGCTCCTGTCTCATCCGTTACTTTTACTATATTTGTTTTCCTTGCAACAAAAGTCATATTTTGTGCATTTAGAAAGAGGACATTTGTAGTAGTAGTAGTAGTATTAATGGTAGAAGAGTTTATTTATTTTGGGCACTCTTCCCAAAAGGCTCAGGGCACCATTACAACAAATAATAAAAATATAAATACAGCAAAAGGAAAACAGACAATAATAAAATATATAACAATTTTCATTAACCCTCTAAAAATTTTAAACAAGCTGCTTCCTAAGCTGTCTGATGATCCCAGACTAAGTTCCTTATGTCCCAAAGTGCTGCTCGAACAGCAAGGCCTTTAAATGTTTTTGAAGAACTCTACAGATTGTGCCTCCCAGAGGTGCCTCAGCAATAAATTCAGAGGACTGGGGCTGCAACTTGAAATGCCCGGTTCCTGGAAGATTTTAACCTAGCCCTGGGGACCTCCAGGAGGGCCTTGCCCACCAACCTGAGGGAGTGAGACGGGGTGGTGGGATACAGGAGCTCCTTCAGGTAGCCCAAACCCAACCCATGTAGGGCCTTGTAGGTCAGTAGACCCACTTTAAAGGTTATGCATCAGTGCATGGGCAGCAAATGCAGTTCGCATAGCACGGTGCAATGTGCTGAACCTCAAATGTCCAGTCAACAGCCAGGCCGCTACATTCTGCAGAAGCTGCAGGTGATGCACCGCACTTCCTCTAACCCTGAAGTAGAGTGTGTTACAGTAGTCAAGCCTCAAGGTGACAAAAGCATGTACCAGCATGGCCAGGTTGTCAGGGGAACAAGGAACTTAATTCAGGAGATGTTCTGGAGATGGTAGAATCTGGACCAGACAACGGCCGAAACCTTGGCATCAAGTGTCAGCTCGTTGTCCAGAATAACACCCAAATTCTTCACCTTTAAGGAGGCCTCCAGCTTGAGTGGGCCAATAAAAAGCCCCAACTGCCCCAGGGCCCCTCCAGCCCTTCAATTCGGCTCAACCACCAGCAGCTCAGACTTCCCTGGGTTAAGTCCTAGCCAGTTCAGTGCCATCCAGGCCCAGATCTCAGCCAAGCACTCATTCAGCAGGTCGACTGTGTCCGATCTTCCAGGTGCAAAGGACAGGCTGAGCTGAGTATCATTGACACAGCAATGAAAACTCAGTTCATACCCCCTTATAACCTCACTCAGCGGCAGCATGTACACTGTGAACAATGTGGGGGAGAGGACAGAGTCTTGGAGGACTGCACAGGCAGGTCCATTGGGCCCAAGGAATAATTCCCCAGTACCACCCTCTGAGACCTGCCTTGGAGAAAGGACTTAAACCAGCTGATGACCTTGCCAGTGAGTCCTACATACTCCCTCAGCCTGTCCAATAACACCCCAAGGTCCACAGTGTCAAACGCTGAAGAGAGATCGAGGAGAATGAGAATCTTTTTCTCTTTCCCCTCACCATGAGCAGGTGATTCAAAACACTAACCAACACAGTCTCCATGCTGTGCAAGGCCCTAAATCTGGACTGAAATGGTTGTGAATTTGAAAGTCCATGAGGTGACCCTTGAGCTGTTCTGTGACCACATTATCAAGAACCTTCCCTGAAAGGGAGGTTTGAGATTGGCTGGTAAGTTACCAAGGCGTCTGGGTCCAAAGATGTTTTTGCAGTAGAGACTCAACAAGAGCCTGCTTAAGGGACTCTGGAAAAAAAAACACCAACAAGGAACTCCTGACAGTCGTGGCAAAACAAGACCCAGAACCTTGATGTATCCAACTAGTAGTCACTTTGGCCTGGATCAGGGTAGCAGAACATTGATTTAAGCCCAGAGATCACCGCACAGACCTCCACTGTCATCACCAGCTGGAACTCCCCCAGAGTGACTGAGTGCATCTGCCCACCTGAAGACCGTCACTGTTGGAGGATGGAATCGCAGCCCTCACAGAGGACACTCTGAGAAGAACTGAGTGAACTCCTCCCACTTGTGAGCTGAAAATGCTGTGACTGGTTCCAGACAGGACAGATGTAATAGCCTGTCCACAACCCAAAGGAGCTGAGCCAGTCAGTTCTTCCCAGCTACAATCACCCTGTACATAAAAACTGCTGTTTTTACATGATTGCATTTTGATACTCATTGTAATGAGTAATTAAAACCAGCCTGTTCTCCAGAGATGTGGTCTTCCTCCAGTGCATCTCCATCCTCCTTTGTAATTCCAAAGTATTTAAAATGAAAAATATCTAACATTCTCTATCTATATCAAATATGTTTAGTACCATATACTTAAAGTAATACAATTTAAGGCTACTTTACAACGAACATCAAGTAAAACCCTCAATCATTAAATTCACAACAATCAAGAATAACAGTTAACCAAGCACACAGTGTCAAAGCAGTGTGAATATAGTGCAGTTTCCATAACTAAAGAATTCTTACAAGCCAATTCAAATAGGTTTTAACACATATTTTTTATAAAGAAAATCAAGTAACATACATTTCATCACAAAATATAAGGTAGACTTTCCAGGATCAAAAAGCCTGGTTAGGCACCACTTGATTGCTAGGTGTTCAGTGATGGGGGCATGTAATAGCAATTATAAAGTGAAAATCTGCTTACGTAAGTATTTAAAATGAATACATGACTGTGCAGTGGTGTTGTGCACCACATAGCCATCCTGGCATTTAGCCTAATCACATATCAAGATGCCAGGCACCTTTTTAAAAATACATTTGACAGCCATTTTCCCCTTGTTAAACTCCACAAATCTATAGTTTCCTAACCAGAAATACCACAGATCCACAATACTGGTCTAACAAGCACTCCTTTCCCCACCACCACCATAATGTAACTGAGCCACAAAACAGTCTCAAATCACTTACCAGCTGTCATTAGCAAGAGTCAGTACCAAAATGTTTTTAAGTGTTCTCCTCACCTCACTTGCACTGCATATTCTCTGGCATTGTGCTCCCTTGCACTCTACGCTCCTTTTCCATAACATCTCTCTATCTCACCATAGTTTTCAACACTGCTAACTTCTACCCTCCCAAGTATTGACCAGCACCTGCCAACTACACAAGCAACAGTGCACACAATTAAAGGTAGGAGATCTGCAGGGGTTGGATAGAGTAACTACAGCCCACATTGTCCCACATACAAAGGTCACTCCTGACTGCAATAGAAGCCTCAACAGGCCTCTTTACTAAACTCAAAACTAAACACCTATCGAGATTCAGTAGGCGGAAGAACTACTTAAGGAAAAACATATTTAATTTTTTTATATTTTTAAATATGTAAACCTCTTTCTTCTTAATTAAAAATATGTATTTTAATTTGAAACCCATTTGAGGAGGCAGTATAGTGTAGAGGTTTGGGGCTCTGAGCTGTAAACCTTGATACCTGGATTTGAATCCCACAGCCTCCCCCGCATACTGTTTGACCCTGGGCAAGTCACTTAACTTCCTTCCACTCCCAGGTCACACTAGAAACAAGCTTCAGCTTAGTGCACCTTTCCTGGTTAAACAGTTTCCTCTTTCCCATTCCCTTATAAGCACAATGACACACTGTGCAGAGTGCATTATGCTACATTTTGCACTTCACTGGTGGTTGAAGGCATTCAGCCTGTGACCACATGCTTCACAAAGCACCCAGGGCATGTGGCAGTCTAACATAATACATGCTGTCATGTGATGTTGCTTACAGTGCATGGTCTCTGTTCCACCCTGCTGCTCAAAGGGAACAAACTGTGACATACAGCTTAGATAGGTCAAACAAATTTAAACATATTCTGATCAACTTTATCAGTTTCTCAAATGTCATAAATACTTTAAAGAGCTCTCATAAAAATAACAATTTTACATGTTAGCCCACCCCCATTCATGGGCTTACTAAAAGTTACCCTTCTTGCACTCTGGTGTTTGCACTATTAGGGAGGTAGGACTCGGAAGGTGCCCCCCCTTGGGTGTGAGTGTGATTGTTCCTGCCCTCTGGGTATAAAGGGGAGGCTCTAAGTGTTTGGGAGGCCAGCGGGTATTGCAGTGTACAAATTGGGCCATGGTTCGATCCCAGGCCCAGGAGTTATGGCCTAGCTCAGCAGTGCTGGATCAGTGCTTGGGTCTTGTGGGTGGTGTACAGGGAAGCAGCCAGTGGGATGGGACACCTGTTTAGGGAGTTAGGAGCTGTGGCCCAGAGGAATCGATGTTCAGTCCCGCTTCATGCTCCATGGCACCAGGGCGGGACCCTGTAAGGAGGAAGATGCAAGGCAGTGGGGGCATCATGGTGGAGGCAGCACCGTGGCATGGCCTGTCAGTGGTGGCAGCACTGGAAGTTGTACCTGTATGGCATGCTGTCCCTTGGGGTTAAGGTGGCCTGCTGGGAGTGAGCGTAGCCAGGCCCACCTTCCCGTGTTTTGTGAGTGTCTGGAAAAAGGTGGGCCCCAGTGTTGGGCCCAATAAAGCAGGTTGTGTGGATGAAGAAGCAGGGGGCTGGTTGGTAGTAGAACTCCCTGTTAAGGTAAAATTGCCTGAGTGCTGGAGTCATTTTGCAATATATGTGTCCAGGCCAGTTGGTTTGTCCAGGGGTGAGTTTGGGGAGCCCTGGTGTTAGTCAAACATTGTTTTTGTGCTGTATTGAATAAAATCTGAGCCCCCGCTCAGTGACTAAGTGGAGCCCACTTTGTGGCCTGCCTAGGCCTAAGTACTGAGCTGCAGTCTTGTGCTGCAGATAAGCTTGCTTCTCTCCTTGTGCCTGTCTCTGTGGTGCCTTCAGCCTCATGGAGCTGATTTTTTTTTGTTTAATATTTTAATTAATTATTTTTTATTCTATTACCTTGGTGCTCCAGTCTGGTTTGTGCTGCCATTTTGCTAAGCGTTTTGCCACCAGTTTAGCTCCAGTGTCTTACCTGCTTGTTTCCAGCTACTTTTCCATCTGTGTATGCTTTGAAGCTGTTTAGCTCCTGACTCCAGGAATTCAACGGTCAAGGTAGGCAAGCTAATTTTTCTACTACCTCTGGTTCTCTTGATGTTTCCTAGAGTCTACCCCTGCAGTAATTTTACCATCAGGACCCTAGACACTGCTGGAGGGTCAGTTACATACATATTTGTGTTCATTATTTATTTTACAGTTACTAAATTTTATTTCAGTGGCATGACTGTTTCAAGCCTGCGTAACCAGAAAGAATTGATCATCTTTATCTAAAACCCAGTCCCAAACATCCCAATCTTCTGCATCAAATAAGAAAGTTTCCTTTGGAAATGCTTTGATTATTTTCCCTGGCTGTTGTATAGTAAGATGTTATCAGCAAAGCACTACTGAATGGAATTCTTCAGCAGCTTGATATTTGTGTCCTGCAATATGAAGCTTGAGAAATTAACTGCCCTTTTAGTAATTTCTATAAAGTCAAAAACAGAAATGAAATAAAATTGTGCAGGGCTCCATATACTGAATAAACAATCTGAATGGCTCAAACCTGATAGCATGGTCAGAAATGGCTTGTGCTTCTGCATGCCACTGCCAGAGAAGAATTGTCATTTCAGCACTCAATAATATCTGAGCTATTATACATGTACACTGTCAATCTCCACTGAAATACCTGACAAAGGACCACTCTGGTCCTGAAATCTTGCATACTGTACCATCAGACAACAGTTTTGCTTGTTTAATACAAGGTATCACAATCTACAACATATCAGTTATCAACTGCCTCAGTTACCTTTTCTGCCACAGTGCTAGAACTGAAACTTTCCTTCTACCTACTACTGACAATAAATTTCTCCTGCCACACACTGGGGAACTTCATGTTTGCGCACTGATCAAACTGAGACTTTCATACTGCAGTGTAGAGACTGACGCCCAATCCTTGAAGCCCTATGTACTGTACTTCTATTCAGGTTCATCAGGCTCTCACCTAATGTAACAAGGAGAATCTCATACACAGAAACATAGACACATAGACAGTGATGGCAGAAAAGACCAGAGGTCCATCCAGTCAGTCCAAGTTCCTATAATCCCTGGAACCCACTGTTCCTCCAGGGTACTAACCCTCCCCATCCTCTCCCTGTCCTCCTCCTTGGTCCTGTTACTCCAGTAACCACTATTCCCTTCATTATGCTCCAGCCCTGCTTGAATCCCTTGACTGTTTTCGCACCACCACCTTGAACTGATGCAGCACATGCAGAAATATATGAAAATTACATATAAACATATGAAGGTTCCAGCAGAATAAGGCCTTTCGATCTATGGAATCTTCTATTGCAGAGTCCCAGTGCCAACTAAGGACTATGCACTCTCCCCAGATGATACCCACTTCTTTTAGGCTACACCCCTTTTGATGCTAACTTTCTCCTTTATCTTGTCCACACATTTTTTGAAGCCGTCCACCTTATCAAGTGATACCACTTCCTCATGGAGCCATTCCAACCTGCACCACTCTCGCCATGAAGAAATATCTCCTGGTCTCCCTCCTAAACATCCTTCCTCAACATAAGACAATGCCCCCACAGGTTTTGTGCCCACTAAGCCTGAAAAGGCACTCCTTGTCCATCCTGTTTATACTCTTCAAATACTTGAAGGTCTCAATCATGCCCATCTCTCTCATCTCCTCCAGAAACATAGAAACATAGAAACATAGAATTTGGCAGATAAGGACCGCTGGCCACCCAGTCTGCCCATTTCCCTACCTGATGGATAAGCTGCAGATCCTAGTTAACCAGCAGCCTACTTCTTCCTACCCCACCCCTAGAATTGCCTTATGACTGTCCCATGCATGCTTGAATTCCACCACTGTTTTTGACTCCACAACCTCCTCTGGAAGGCTGTTCCATGCATCCACGACCCTCTCTGTGAAAAATACTTCCTTAAATTACCTCTGAGCCACCCCTTCTATCTTCAAATTGTGCCCCATGTTTTGCACACCTCTTTTTGAAAGATGCTACCCTCTTGGACTTTGTTGATTCCCTTGAGGTACTTGAAAGTTTCTATCATGTCCCCCCTCTCCCTCCTTTCCTTGAGGCTATACATATTAAGCTCCTTAAGTCTCACTTCATATGTTCAGGGCCTCAGCCTCTCCTCATTTGTCCTACTCTGCTGACCCTTCACCATCTTTGTTGCCCTCCTTTGGACTGCCTCCAGCAGGTTTATGTATTTTAGGTAGGGATGTCAGTACTTCACACTATTCCAGGTGTGGCAGCACCAGTAACCTGTACAGTGGCAGTATTACCTCCTCCATCCTGCTGCTAATCACTCTAGCAATGCAGCCCAACATTCTATTGGCCTTTGCTACTGCTTTCCTGAATTGCTTGGTGTACTTCTGATTGATAATGATCAACACCACCAGGTCTTTTTCTATTCAGATTTGATTACCAGACTGTACTCTGTCTTTGGGTTCTTGGCTCCAATGTACACAGTGTTTAGGACTAGGTGGACTGTTCCACCGAGATCCAAATCCCTGGAGAACCTGTAATCCACAGACCTGGATAAATACAGTCTTCACCACAGAAGTCCTGTTTTGGGTCTGTGGCATGCCATTCAGTGTACCGTTGCCATGGGGATGCGTCAACATGCTCACTCCATGTACAGATGACTGGTGGCATCCAATCAGGCAACAGAGCAGGATAGTCGGTCACATGACGTACTCACAGTATATAACTGTGGGAGTGCAGAACATGGGCCCAGATGAGTTGGAGGACGGTCAGAAGAGCTTGTGCTGCTGCAGAGCAGAGCCAGACACACTACAGTTGTGCACCGTAGAGAGAGAGAGAGATAAGAAATAAAATACAAAAAATTTATGTTTGAAGTGGAGCTGAAGGGAGGAAAGAAAGAGACAAGAAAAGGAGACTTACTGGGGTGGAGGAGAGAAACTTATGGTAGGGAGGGTGAGGACAGAGAGGAATCCAAGGAGGGACTGGGAGATAGTGGTGAGAGGCTGCTGGGGAGGCACAGCAGATAGAAAGGGCAGTGTGACGGTGTACTACAGGGCATGGGTAGGCTGGCAAAATAAATCTTTGGCTTGTGCCATCCAGATCCAGAGGAGAGAGACAGAGACTATGGGGGACAGAGATTTAACAGTCCCAGAAATCCCAAATAAAAGTTTTTTCTGGCTTCAGTGTGGCTGTGTGTACAGGGCAAGGGCAGGCTGGCAAAATAAGTATTTGACTTGTGCCATCCAGAGGAGACAGAGAGACTGGAGGGGCATAAGAAATTTAACAGTCCCAGAAATCCCAAATAAAGTTTATTTTTCCCTGGCTTCAATGTGACTATGTGTACAGGGCAAGTGTTGGCTGGCAAAATAAATCTTTGACATGTGCCATCAGAGGAGAGAGATAAAGTACGGGACCCATGAGAAATTTAACAATCCCAGAAATCCCAAATAAAAGTTTCTTTTTTCCTGGCTTCTGTGGTTGTTTGTAATAGGCAAGGCAAGCTGGCAAACTAAATCTTTGACTTGTGCCATCCAGAGGAGAGACAGAGAGAGAGAGAGAGAGATTGTGGGGCAGGGGCCCATGAGAAATTTGACAGTCACAAAATCCCAAATAAAAGTTTATTTTTCCTGACCTCAGTGTGGCAGTGTTGTACAGGGCAAGGGCAGGCTGGAAAAAATAAATCTTTGACTTGTGCCATCCAATCACGATCACTTGTTAGCATTTATTCATGATTTCATGTATTAAAAAATATTGTGATAAACAAGAAACAAGTTGATGCACCTGTGCTGCTGGCTATGGGTGGCCCAGGGATAATATGACATTGTAACTCATAGCAGTCTGTTTACACTACAACACAAGTAAAGTACACACAAGTGTCATCATCATCATCACTTATTCCCCATTATTCCTCCTTATTATCATTAGTTTTGTAGTATATTTGCTTACATTACTTATAAGCATTAACCAACCTCAGTGTGGGACTGTGCTGCATGTGGCCATGCACCAGATGTGTCTGCATCTCCAATTCAAATTCTGAGGCACACTTAACAGTTGCTGAATTTGGTTACTGAACCATAATTGTAAGAGTCAGTCAGTTAACATAGAAACATAGAATCTGACGGCAGATAAGGACCGCTTGGCCCACCCAGTCTACCCATTTCCTACCTAATGGATAAGCTGCAGATCCTAGTTAACCAGCAGCCTACTTCTTTCTACCCCACCCCTAGAATTGCCTTGTGGTTGTCCCATACATGCTTGAATTCAACCACTGTTTTTGACTCCACAACCTCCTCCAGAAGGCCGTTCCATGCATCCACAACCCTCTCTGTGAAAAATACTTCCTCACATTACCTATGAGCCACCCCTCTATCTTCAAATTGTGCCCCTTGTTCTTGACACCTCTTTTTGAGACATGCTACCCTCTTGTGTTTTGTTGATTCCTTGAGGTACTTGAAAGTTTCTATCATGTCCCCTCTCCTCCTTTCCTCAAGGCTATACATATTAAGCTCCTTTAGTCTCTCTTCATATGTCTTCTGGTGCAGACCCTGCACCATTTTTGTTGCCCTCCTCTGGACAACTTTCATCTTGTCTATGTACTTGCAGAGATTGGGTCTCCAGAACTGCACACAGTACTCCAGATGGGGTCTCACCAGCTGTCTGTACAGAGGGATAACATCTTCCTGTTTTCTACTGGTGATGCCTCTCCCTATGCATTCCAGTATCTCCCAGTCCTTCTTTACTGCCCTCTCACATTGCTTGCCCACCTTTAAGTCATCTGATATGACTACCCCCAGGTCCCTTTCCATTTCTGTTGTTGTTAGTATCTCACCCCCACTGTGTACTCTTCCCTGGGTTTTGTTTCCCAGGTGCATTACCTTGTACTTCTTAGCATTAAATCTAAGCTGCCATACATTTGACCATTCCTTTAACCTTGCCAAGTCACTTCTCATCCCTTCCACCCCACCTTGGCATCAACTCTATTGCAGGTCTTTGTGTCATCTGCAAAGAGACATACTTTTCCTTCCAGTCCCTCAGCAATGTGGCTTATAAAGACATTGAAGAGGACCAGTCCTAATACTGAACCCTGTGGCACCCCACTAGTAACCCCCTTTCTTCAGAGTGGACTCCATTTACTATTACCCTCTGTGTCCTATTCTCCAGCAATTCTTTGCCAGGCTATCATCTTGGGAGCCACTCCCAGGCTGGCTAACTTGTATATTAATCTTTGTGTGGGACTGAGTCAAATGCCTTGCTAAAGTCTAGGTAGGCCATGTCCACAGCCCCTCCCTGATCTATTACTTTGGTCATCCAGTCAATGAAATCTATTAGATTTGTCTGGCATGACCTTCTGCATGAATCCATGCTGCCTTGGGTCCTGTGCCCTCTGGCCTCTAGGTACTCAAGGTAATCTTGGAAGGAAGCGGTGGTAGACTGCTGTGCTATCAGAGTGCTGAGTACAGTCACACGTCACAACAGTAAATGTATCCCTGGCCTGTGGATGTGGGTGAGAGTCATCGTCAAAAGGACATCACATAAGTTAAAGGGATCTTTTTACAGGTTAGAATACTAAGAAAGAATGGATCTAAGTGTTGATGAGGTGCATTCCATTTCTCAGTTAGGCAGTGGCACTGCAAAATACAGCAATCAGCCTGAAGAGGAAAACAAAATCAAACCCCAAAAGTGATTTCTTCACATCTAAGGTTTCATCTTCCAAGCAAATGTTTGAATCAAAAAGGCACACCTCTCGGATCATCATCAGTCCCAAGTAAAAAAGTTGTATAGTTAAAACCAAAAGCAGGTGGGTACCACCCACAGAGGCACTCAAAGGTATGGAACAACTGCATACTATATTACTGCCATACCCTCATACTATGCTTCTGAGGTTGAACCCAACAAGGGTAATACTAATAATAAAGCTGAAGAGAATGATCAGGTAGCACGAGGTTTACTGGTGGGGATAGAAATTGCAGATGAGAAAGAAACAGAGATGTTTTGGTTGTGAGGGAGCAGTGGGAATAAACCACAAGAGGAACAGACCCAAGAAAAATCCAGGGGGACCCTGAAAAGGTGACCTAGGCGCTGTGCCTTCCTGGGAAGAAAACAAAAAAATACCATCTTTTGTTTGGTCATACTTTCTATTAGTGCTTCCACTGAGTTGGTGGCAACATGCACTATGAGTAAACGGCCAATCAGCAGGGGTAAAAGAAAGGAGCATTGGGAATTTCAGCACTGAAAAGCACCTAGACAGATATCATAACATTACCGAGAACTCCAGTTGTGAGTCTTGAAGAGAAAGTGCCACTGATAGCTCACTACACGAGGTGTAACTCCCATAGATGAAAGCAGTGGCAGCAGCCACAGCACTACTGAAACGCCTCCACCACCACTTCTTTCCATTTGAAGGATTCCTCCTACTGTTACTGAAAAGACCATGTGTTCAAAAGCCCTCCTCCTTCAAGGAGACAGCTTACCATCTCAGAAACAAATGAGCATAAAGCCAAGTATGCCTCAACTCACCCTGTTACTGTTACAATAACCAAACATATTTCAGAAATGATTGATATTGATTAGCTACCATATAATGCTGTTGAACATATAGGATTCAGATGGCTGCTTGAGTACCTTGAACTTTGTATAGTATACCATTGTGGAAATACTTCTCGACCACAGGGATTCCAGATCTTTACGATGTCATATATGAAAATTAAGACTTGTCTTGTGCAGTGCTGTTGGGAGGGTGGTGTATCTCACAACAGATATCTAGACAAGCTGTCAGCCTGAACCCTTCATGTCTGTCACGGCACATTGGGCATGTGTTGATAATTCAGGTGGGACTCGGGACAGTGAAGCATTGCAGTTTGCTGTTCTGAGAATGTTTTATTTTCCATCCGAACATACCTCATACAACATCAATGAAGAGCTCCAAAACCAATACAGCAATGGCTCACTTCACAGGGACTGTCAGTTGGCTTTATAGTTGCAGATAATGGGTCCAACATAAGGAAGGCTTTGGGGAGGGGCTTTTGTTCACATCCACTGCTTTGCACATTTCTTAAATTTAATAGTTCACCGTTTTCTCAATGATAACAGGGAGATTAAGGCTCTCATTACCACTGCTAAAAGAATATGCACTCACTTCAGTCACGCAAGCAAAGTCCATCACTTGTTTGAAAAAATGCAGCAGGAGCACAGTTTACCTTTGCACAGACTGATCCAAGACATTTCTACTCAATGGAATTCAACCTTTTATATATGCCAGTTGTTGCTGGAACAAAAGAAAGCTGTCAGGCAATACACCTTGGAAAATAAAATTGGTGATACAAATGTCTATATTACTCCACCACAGTCAGCCATGCTGGAGTTTCTCATTGTACTGCTCCAGCCATCTCAGGAAATCACCAGTGAGATTAGTGCAAACACAGCAGTTCTCAGTCAGGTGATACACCTAATACAAATTTTAAAATTCAGATTGAATCAAATTAGAGAAAAGTTAGAAAAGCAAGAAAGTCCCATGATCACACAGCTTGCCAGTGGTGCTGTCGAAATATGCAGGATGTCCTCCAGAATACAAGCTCTAATGAGACATATGATCAAAAAGTTGAAGAGGATGACAAACTACGTAAAATGCTTCATTCTGAGTACTACATTAAAGCAACAATCTTGGGCTCACGTTACAAATCAAAGCAACTATTGAGTGATGATGACACTTGTTTCGAGATAAACAAGAGTTATTTGACAAGGTGCATGCTGTCATGGAACAGAGTACAACAGCAGCACCACAGTCAGAATATTCTTCATGACACAGCACAGCATCAGGTGTCCCATCCTGCGGTGTTGAGGCATTTTCTTCCTCTTTCTCCTCAGCATGCCGAATCTTCTTCTTCACCTCCAGCTAAATACAACACTGTCCCATAGTCACTTGATTCAGCTTCATGTCTCTGGAGTCACTTACAAGATGTAATTGGAACATCTTCATCTGCTTCTTCTAACATATCCTCTGCACAGACCATTATTTAAATGTACTTGGCAGAGCCCAATATCAGCTGGAATGCTGATCCTTTGAAAGACTAAATCCAAACAAAATATGTGGCCTGCTTTAGTAAACATTGCAATGAAGTACATGAATTGCCCTCCAACTAGCGTTTGTTCAGAACATTTGTTTTAGTTCAGCTGGTAACATCATTACTGACACACAATCCTGTTTAACACCAGAAAATGATATGTGCCTGACATTTATGAAAATCAGCATTTCCTCACTTTAATTTCAAATATGATAGCTGAATAAAATGTACACTGACTGCTCTGAGCAGGCCCTATCCACAAAATAATTTCAAGAATTTGTGCTTGTGGTGAAAATCTTTTGTGAATAGGGTCTACTACATGAGGCAGCAATTAATTGCAACAAGTCGGTCAAGTTGGACTAGGCCAGGCCACTGTTACTTGAATGATCACATGAGCAGAATACAAAAATAAATAAATAACATCAGTGGGTTCAGAGTCCAAATACAGCAAGCAACTGCATTTTTCACAAACTTAGTTGGTTGTACCAAGTACTACTATTTACTCCAGAAGGTAGGGTACTGCTATCTACTACTACTACTCCTAGTTTTAATTTTGTCCTCATGAGTCACAACTACTACTTGTCACTTTTTATCCCTACTCCAGTCCTTAGTACTACTTGTCATTTTTGCCCTCAGCAACTGATCCTGACTGTACTGTTTTAATTTTCATACAGTGCATGGCTTAGCAGATGCCTAAAACCCAGAAACTGAATATTCTTTGCATAATATACTGTATTTCTTACATCCCCATATTTGGCTGTGATTACATGACAGAAAAAATGCTACTAAATTTGTATAATTTCTTTATTTTTGTGTGTGTGTGGTATGCTAGCCTGGTTACATCTCTCTTACAGTAACTGGGCTGAGATTATTACTATATTTTATTTTGATACTTAAATTACTTGGCAGTGGCTGGCAGCAATTGTGGAACTAGGAAGCATGTAATCGTGTTGTGTGTCATCAGGTCTTCAGGTGGCAGTGGCAAACTTTTTGACTGCACTGCACTTGACCAATATAATGTGTGACTGGCTGCCTGCCTGGGTGGTGATCACTGTGTCTTTCGGTTTTCTTCTTTAAGGATTCAGCATGTTGAGCAGATTCAGTTGAAGTAGTTGTAGTACTAGAAAACATTACCACCTCTTGGACCAGGTAGTGTAGCATATACTACTGTACACCAAGACATGCAAAGCAGTTGCATCATTCACATGGGCAGGGTGGGTGAGCTTTCTTAGTGCTGCTTATTTGATTATTCATATCCATTTCTTTGGCCTTTTCAGCTGTGACTGGAACAGCCATAAAAATAATACCCACACAGCACCATTAATGGAAAACAAATCATAGCTGCATGGCAGTGCCTGCAGTGCTTGGTGGTGCTATGATATACTGTAGGTATTTAAGAACAAATCAGAACTTCACCATGTTCTGGTTCTTATTTAATAAGGGTCATAACTTCATAAGGGTCATAACTTCACTGAGTTCTCCCAGCCCCAATAACCTTACACTTTTTGCATTAAAGCCAAGTTGCCAAATTCAAAATGCCACCTCTCGAGCTTTGCCAGATCTTCCTTTAGGTTCTGTTTCCTCCACTGTATCCACCTCCCACAAAGCTTGATGTCTCCAAAAAGTAAACCTTGTCTTTATGCCTTTTCAATGTCATTAATGAAGACATTATAAAAGCACAAGACCAAGCATGAGCCCTGTGGGACACCATGAGTGACATCCCTTGCACCCAAGAGCCCCTCCCCCACCACCTCGGTCCTGTCTTTTAGACATCTAACTACCTACCCAGTCAGTTTCTCTCCTTCCCCAGAGCTTGCAGCTTTTGATCAGTCTCTTGTGCAGCACAGAATCAAAGGCCTTGCTGAACTCCAGGTACAGGATATCCACTGCTTGGCCCTTGTCCACTGTTTTAGTGTCACAGTCAAAGAAGCTGATCAGGATTTTCTGGCATGTTCATCCTGGAGACCATTCTCTTACAGGTATCCTATCAGCCTCTCCTTATGTATGGCCACCATGAGCTTTCACATGATTGAGGTCAGGCCGACCAGTCTGTAGTTGCTCAGGTTACCTCTGGATCTGCTCTTATGGAGCAGCACTACATGTGCCATTCTCCAGTCCGAGGCACCACCCCAGACTCAAGCAAACTATTGAATAGGTCAGCTAGAGATCCCACAAGTGCCTCTGCCAGTTTCCTCAGCACTCTTTTATGGATTCCGTAAGGGCCTGGTAATTTGTTCACCATCAGAGCTAAGAAACCTTTTCACACCCTATGTAAGGCAATAATACCAAACAGGGTGGGTGGGTGGTATTGATATACCAGACCACTCTAGAGGCATAATGAGGCCCAATGTTACAGGCAGAGGGCCTTGTAACTCCTGGGCAGTCTGGTATAGCCCAATACCGCCCACCCTGGAAAAAGAATTATTGTGCTTAGAATATGGGTAAAAGAAGCGGGCACAGACATATTTTAAAACTTTTAAAGAACATAAAACCTTTATTAGCATTTCTAACTTTTTAAGCTTTTAGTGGGTTAAGAAAAATAGTCCCTTTAGAAGGGGAGGCAAAGAAAACAAATGCAAGAACCCCACATTTGCACTTGTTGTTTGTGGGATGGCCAAAAATAAAACGTTGTGCAGGATGCTGCCCATCACCCATTCTGCTCCAGGTTTCTTGGTTTTCAATTGTTGCACTCCAGTTATTTTGCAAGCTGGCTTCTGATTTGTGGTCAAGTCACTGCTGTAATCTCATGTGCAGACAACTGGCATTACTGAGAAGCTGAAAAGTGGTCAGCTGGGTGCCATGGTTTGCATACTACATGCTGAGTCCTGCTTCTTTGCTTAGCTTTGGCATTAGGTTGCCTAAAAGTTCTTGCCCATTGTTTCTCTGGCATACCAGATCGATTCTGTGTCCAGTTACAGTATGACTGCAGGTGTTTTCTTGGGTGTAGGTAAAATGCTGGGGTGTCCATGGGGATTTTTGAGATGTGCATCAGCAAGCTACACATTGAGCACAAGGGATTATCTAGTTCCTCTGATTAGAACCCTCTGGTATTTTCTTTGTTAAGCTCCTGAGGGTTCTTGTATTTTTCATATTGAGTTTTTGAGACAGCGTGACATACCTGTGCCGGTGTTGTCTGTTTTGACACTGAAATAGTCTGGACAGAGGTATAGTTTCCTGGCCATGTATAGTTGGAGATCAAACCAGACCTTTGAACTAGGCCAGGCATGGTGTCCGTGGATAACACTGGTGAGTTTTGCAGTTTGTCAAGGTCTTGTAGTGTGATGGGTGGGTGGTGGGCTGCAACATCCTTTTGTTGTTTTCTGAGCTTTTTACAACTGAGATCAGTACATTTTTGAGACCAGAATGCAGGGTTTGTTATGAGACTGATGCTGCGGCCTACTGTAATTCTGGGCTGTTTAGGTAGTGGTTGAGATGGGCTCGCAGAATGCAGTACCATAACACAGAGTACTGCTCACAGGTCACTGTACAGGCTTTTGCACAGAACCTTCATAGCTGATCATTTATGATGAAGAACTCATCCGTTTGCCACTTCCTGTTATTGCTTTTAGTGGTGGCTCATTGGGTGAGTAGTGTTACTGCCACTGTGTGTTTTGCATGTGTTTATTTTGTCTCTGTCTGCTTCTATTTGTTTCAGTTCTGTGGTATTTACTGTGGCAAACCTGGATTTGATATTTTCCATGTTTTTGTTTTTCAATTTTTGACAGGTGGTTGGTTTGCTGTAGGATTTCTTCAGGATGGTATCCTCTGGTGCCAGGCCAAATGAAATAGATAAGTTGTCAGACATATATAGAATAATGGATGAGAACTGTACTGTCAAGGCTGTGTTCCCATCAAGGGTTTTGATGACATCATAGACCTCGAGTGAAGCTCAAGAGGTCCCTATGATGTCATCAAACACCCAAGATGGAAACATAGCCTTGACGTGCTGAGTTCTCTATCTGTTGTTTTGTATAGTATATGGTTCCCACAAACATTAATTTCACAAGGATTTGTTAGTTTCTGTACCTTGTCCAGACACTGCCATTTCTCCAGGTCCTCACTGCAGTTCCGCTTCCACTGTCGACTTCAAGGTACTATTGCTCACTGTTGTCCAGCTTAGCTTTGTACGGAGGGACCACTGATTTATTTAAAAAAAACTGTTGAAAACTGATAGTTTGGAAACAGGGTGCCAACTATGGCAGTCCGTGGTCCAAACTATCTGAAAAGCTCATGCTCAACCACTCGCTACCAGCGCCGCCATGCTGTACAGTATTTTTTGAAAAGTCAATGTTTAGCCAATCTGGAAACAGTTGAAGGTTAAGAGCTGTTGTACTATCGTTGTAATGTCAGAACGATAGTACAACAACTTTTGACCTTTGAACTGTCCTACAACAGGATTTGGAAAACCATTGTTTTCCATCCACAATAAACCCTAACCATATACTATATTTTTGTTTTATTCAGTGGTCTTACAAAGAAAAAATGACAGCTGCTGAGTGGATTGGTCAGCTGTGGTTCTGGGCATCTGAGTAGCTCAAGATATTAGCTATGATGGGGAACCTGGCAGCCTGGTAATGGAAGTAGTTATTTCCTGGTCTCTAGTGACACTTAAATGTACCCTTGCCAGGGGTCTAAGTCAAATCAAGGCTGGAAAATCTCTCTCATTTTCTAGCCTCTATTATTCCATGTGTGTCACCCTCTTTACCCCTTTGTGGCACTGACATCCCTCCCTTAGTGAATGCTGAACTGAAGTACCTGTTTAGTACCTCTGCCATTTCCTTATTCACTTCTACTCACCACTCTCCCTTCCTGAGCCATACTATTCCATTCTTTTAGCCCTTTTTCACTAATGTACCTGAAAAGGCTTTTCATGTTTTCTAATCCCTTCAACTAGCTGCGGTTCTTTCTGAGCATTGGTCCACTGGTCTACCTTTCCTGACTCACTAGCCTTCCTCTAATTGTCTTCTCTGTCCTCCTCCCTCTGGATCCTCCTGAACATCCTATGGGCAGTCTTCTTATCTCTAGTTGTTTGGGCAACTGTGTGGCTAAACCAGTTAGGTGCTTTGGCCGTCAAATATTTTACCTTTAGCCTAACACATTCCTTTAGGGCTGCTACTATTCCTCCTTAATGATGGACCAATGTTGGTCCCCATCTCTACAGTGATGCCCTGCAGGTGCCTTCTTATCAGTTCCCAGGCCTTATGAAGTGTACCTTTTTAAAGTCTAGGACTTTGGTCTTTGTGGGTACCTTCTCCTCCCCATTTTCAACCTGAACCACACTCTGCAGTATACCATGAATATAACAACTGAATATGGGTGCCACATCAAAACGGTGACTCATTTTGGGTGCTGTACTGCAAATGTAGCAACTGTACATGAGCACTACAGTAGTGTATGGTGACAGGAAGGGGATAGCGAGGGAAGGGGAGGACAGTGAAGAGGTTAAGAGGGATGGGTGTATCTGCTGCTGCCAAGCTAGCTGTGTGGTGTGGTGGTGTGGGTGGCTAGCTCAGGTGCAGCAGGTACAGGGTTTGGGACCTGGTGTGGGACAATTTTGCAACTGCCTGCAGTCATGGCATAATTTTTTCAGTTTAGGGATTCTGCCTCCCAACATGCACCCACTGGAGTTTAGAATCCTTATTCAGAGGTGTGGGGCATAGCCTCCCCCAAAATACTTTTTCATTCTGGATGTTGGGTCTCCTGAAAGTGTATGTAGCCGATTTGCTTTTCAGTGATATGCACTCGCCATAATAGTGACCACTATTCTGCATGACATGGAACCCACTGTACAGTGGTCACTCTCACCCAAAAGCTCATCAACATGGATGTCCTGGACATGGTCCCCTTTTGTCAATACCAGATTGAGGAGACCCCTCCCTGGTGGGTACCTTGTCACCCTGGGTGAGGAGTCCACTCAGCACCAAGCTCGGATTAACTCACTCCTGGCGCAAGTTGGCGGTGAGGATCTTTCCAATCCACCTGAGACAGTTTAAAATTTCCCACAGTTACCACCTGCAACTGCACTTATCACGGAACCCAGTTCCCTGTCCATTTCCTTCTCCTGACTGAGTGGTCTGTGAACCACCTCTAGTCTCACCTTCCTCACTTTATTGGATAAGTAACTGCACATGCAACACCTCTGCCTTCTCTTCTTCTGACTCATTTGTGTGCATACCATACCTTCCTTATATAAACTGTCACCCCTTCCTTGTACTACACCCTGTCCCTTTTGTATAGTTTGTACCCAGGGATCAAGAGATCAGACTCATGGATGGGGTAGCCCATGTCTCAGTAACCACTGCAATGTCCACACTCCTCTGTGCCATAAAAATACAAGCAGGTCATCTATCTTGTTTCTCAGACTTCCTGCATTCAGGGACACCACCTTCCATGTTAAATCTGAGCCTCCCCTGACCTGTCTGTCCTCCCTCATACACCACTTTGTCTGCTACTGCCCCCACCCCATTACTCTCACTTCAGATCTTACTTCCAATTCTCCCTCCCCAGATTTGGGGGCGGCCTGCCAACCATCTCTTTCTCCCAGAGATGCAGGACCTGGTGACCCATTCTTCCCTCATATCAGTTTAAATTAAGCTCCCCAGATATATACCTCCCAATTTATCCCTAAGGACCCAAACCCTTTTACTGAAGTGCAACCTGTCTGTTGCATACGGGATTTGTTGGTTCACGTTTCTCCCCAGCCACCAATGCAACCATAACCTTCATCCTTGCACCATTCCTGCAGTCAGCCAGTAAACTCTGCTATCCTTTTCCTCCTGACCACATTGGCTCTTTGTACCAGCAATACCTCAGAAAATGTTACTGATCTGGATACTGCCCTACAGATCATCTTTATTTCCTGACCCTCTCCTGCACCACCCCATGTCCTCTCTAGAGATGCAGCAAATTTAATTTTCACCAGCAAAGTGCCATAAAGTGGGCACTTCACATGTCACTCCGCTATGTGGTGTGGCGATGCAAAGGTTCACTTTGTCTTGTGATTATTACTTTGTGTTGTCATTTAATGCAAAGTAAGATGAAGTAACAATAATATTGGCAGCCTTCACACACACAGTCACCAGAATTAATGTGCATCCCAAAATGCTCATGTCTTGTGTCCAGAAAACCCCCAGTGCTGATGGTGATGAAGTGAAATGAGAACACAAGAAATGCAAAGTCTCCCAGAATTAATGGCGCACTCAGACGTCAAGCATGCAGTAGTCACACACAGTCACCAGAATTAATGTGCATTCCCAAAATGCTACTGTCTTGTGTCCAGAAAATTCCCAGTGCTGATGAAGTGAAATGAGAGGATAACAAAAATGGAAAATCTCCCAGAATTAATGGTGCACTCTGCCATGCGCAGTGGTCACATACAGTCACCAGAATTAATGTGCATCCCTAAAATGCTACTGTCTTGTGTCCAGAAAACTCCCCAGTGCTGACTAAGTGAAATTAGAGAGTAACAAGAAATGCAAAGTCTCCCAGAATTAATGGCACACTCAGTCACGTGCGCAGTGGTCACACACAGTCACCAGAATTAATTTGCATCCCAAAATGCTACTGTCTTGTGTCCAGAAAATTCCCCAGCACTGACAAAGTGAAATGAGAGGGTAACAAAAATGTGAAGTCTCCCAGAATTAATGGTGTGCTGCAAATGCACAGACAGATTAAGATTGCACTGTGCACTCAAGAGATGAAGGCATAATGGCACACCACCACCTAACCAGTGCTCACAAGTCACAGATCTAAATCTGGAAAGAATACCTTTGCCAGTTAGGGGGTAGTGCACGTCAGTAAGAGTCCACTACCAGTAAAGATACCACAAAGCAGTATAAAAATGCATGCAGATGCAGTGGATAGCAGGTTCACACTGCTGCACTTACTTTGTGGCACAATAAAGGTGTTTGATTTAATGCACGCTCGCACACAGTCACACACACTTCAAGTAATGTAGCAAATTGAAAACCTTTAGTAATATAACCAAATGTTTTAAACAAACTGAAATTATACACTGCTGCACCACAACAATCAGCAAAAATATGTCAAGAATTACTTAAAATATTACTGTGTACATTTACACAGTTATGCAAGAAAAATATAACCAAAACAGACTGCCTTTTTCTCCCAGTTAATCTACTACACCACAGATACGCCCCCCCAAAGCACACTTTTCAGTACACAGACTGACTGTTCTAAATTAACATTCAAAATCCACTCTGAAACAATAAACACCGATGATATGAGCACAGGAGGGTTTCCTACAATCGATGTACTAAATTGTGAGCAAAACAAATAGCACAAAAGGCTTTTAATAGCTTTAGAGGATTTGAATTGCTGAGATCTGAGGGAAACTGTCTCCATCTTCCACTGCACACACTACACAGAACTGAATCTGTGCAGAACAATCTAGAGCCCATGTGACCTGCAATCCCTGAAACACTACAAAATTCACATTTGAGTTCAAAACAAAGGAAGTGAGGTGAAGTACATTGATTTCAATGTACTTCACCTTAAAACTAGTGGAGAAGTGGTTTGGGAATGCGGAATAACGCAAAACTTTGTGTTGTGGAATACTTCACAGATTCCACTTTACTCCTTGAATCACTTCACAGAGTGAATTTTGGCCATCGCACACCACTAGTTCTCTCCAGCTAGGAGCCTCTGCATCAGTCCCAAGAGGCACTTCATTTCTTCTACATCTGATCTAGTACAGCCACTGTGTAACACTGAGATCACAGGTTCAAACCTCAGCAGAACCAAATACTGTACTTACTGTGTGGTTTGAGCAAGTCACTTCACATCTCAGTGCTCCATGCCACTAAGCTGTGTAACTGGATAAAAGTTGGACCCCATCGGAAAGCAGATACTATAGCTCAGCTGAGCTGTCTGGGTAAATATGTTGTACAAAAACTGCATGCTGACCCAACCATGAGGAGTAGGAAGTGGAACAGACCTGAACTATGTGGGATCCTGAAAGAAACCTAGCCACTCTCTCCCAGTTCCAAGAATGCATAACCTCTGCCACCCAAAGGACTACTGTAGTGGCTATGTGCTCCCAGACTATCATTGTGGAATGGACTAGTTTAGCCAGTGATCTCCTCCTCCTTGTCGCAAGACTCCATACTGAGGTCCTGAGGCCATCTGGTGACAGGGAGGTCTGCAGCAACAACAATACACAAGAGTCCATCCCAGCACTGAACAGGGTTCCTGGTCTGACTGCCTGCTGCAGACTGAGGGAGCCACAAGGGCTGGGAACCAAGCATCCCACTGAATACCTAGTCCCAGCCCAGCATAACTTCCCTGCTAACATCTGGCCCCCCATGGATGTCCAAACCCATCTTAAGGATTGGGAGGGTCAGCAGCTGGTTGTATCGCTAGAACACTACATCATTAGAGGTGCAGATCAGTGTTGACCAGATACATGCAAAAATGCACTGATGTACATCATGGACTGGGCCATGGAACTGTTCTCCTACCCTGCAGAGACTGAAACTTTTCTGCTACACACTCTGGAAACAATCCTGCCATACTCATAGAACTGAAACTTTTCTGCTACAACTACAGAAATCACCAGAGGAGATCCATGGAAACCTTAGTGGGACCTCTCTAACTGGCAGCAGGAGAGAGAAAACAGTGGCACTTGCAGCTACAAGGAAGGCTCCAGGTGGGAGCCAATAATAGTGAGGACCACTCCAGCCCTCCAGGAGATGATTAGGAGGTGCAAACTGATGGGACCAGGAAGTATGGGTATTTAAAACCCAGACGCCATCTCCTAGTCCCTCAGGAAGCTACCAACTGCAGAAACCACTGGCAGGATCTGCGGAAAACTTAGCAGGACCCCTCTGTCTGGTGACAGGAGATAGAAAACAGTGGAGCTTGCAGCTGCAGGAAGGCTCCAGGTGGGAGCCAATAATAGTGAAGACCATACCTCCAGCACTCTTGGAGGCAAATAGGAGGTGCAGACCAGCTGGACCAGGAAGCGTGGCATTTAAATCCCTGACACCATCTTCTTGTCCTCAACAAGCCACCAACTGCAGAAACCGCTGGAGGGATCTGCAGAACCTTAGCATACCCTCTGACTAGCAGCGGGAGAGAAAACAGCAGAGCTTGCAACTCCAAAGAAGGATCTGGGTGGGAGCCAATCATAGTGAAGACCATGCCTCCAGCCCTCAAGGGAACCAATAGGAGTCATGGACCAGTGGGACCAGGACCCTTCCTACAATTATAAGAGGCCTAAGATATCAAGTGGCCACCTGTGTTGTGCCCCCCATGCAAAACCCACAAGATAAGGACAGCAGAATCTTCCTACTGGAGTCAGCTCAATGAGGCAGCTGGAAACTCTGTACAGCAGCAGGGGTATAGGACAAGTGTGGTAGAAGTCCTACTAAACACTTGTTGGTAAGCACACACTGCTAGGGAGGGAGGAGTGGTAGAGTCTTACAGAATGTTAGGGAGAGATGAAACACCCTGTAAGGTAAGGGTACAACAAGGTTCAGAAAAGGAAAACAAAGCAAGTAGCTTAGGAAATACACATGCTGGGAGTGGTGCAGTTCAGTGGCTATGGGCCAGCAGTTTTCAGAGACATGCTGGAAACTGCGTGCTTCCTTATCTGCATGCACCCTCCGGCTGAGTAAGGAAGTTGCTCAACTCCAGGCCACATTGGCTAGGATTTGAGAGGCTTCCTCCCCACCAGAGACCACCAAGTCTGCCACCACTGCCTCAGAGGTTGCCAAGGAGGAGGAGCAGCTGGGCTACGGTGGGGTCAGGAAGGGTGAGGGTGGTGGGTCAGAGGCACATCCCTAGATGGTACCACTACTCAGCTCCAATGCTGCAATGGTGGTGTGGAGTCTCCCATGCAGGCACCCACAGTAGTGACCAGGAAGGTGTGGGTGTCCTCCATAGTGGGGACCCCAAGGAGGATGACAGAGTACCCTAGAGGAGGAGGAAGCAACTCCAGGTGGGGGACTCCATTATGAGGGATAGATTTGGGAACAACGAAGGAGGGGATCAGGAGATTAGGTGCCTACCCAGTGCCATGGCTCAGAGAAAGGGAAAGCTTGTCCTGGGGATCACTAGTGTGGCAGGAAGGGATGGAGAACTCAATATCATTGTCCACTTAGGGACAAGTAACCTGGCTAGGGATGAGGGTAGTGTGGCGTAGAAGGAGTTCAGGAGTTGAAGAGGTCTTAGGAAAGTAGCATACTCAGTGGCCTTTTCTGAGGTGTTGCCTGTCTACCAGAGAGGGGTGGATAGGGTACTCCTTACCAGGAGTTTCAATGCATGGTTGAAGGAGTGATGCAAAGAGAGGGTTTAGCTACACTGGGTCCCACCTGGAGGATAAAGGCCTATACCAGGGTTGTTGCCTGTAGCAATTCAGGAGGGAATCAAAGTACTCAGTGGATGATTTAAATGCTACATTGGTGAGCATTTAGTCTAGCCCAGTGAGGTGGCGGAGGGAAGCTGGGAGACTTAAACTGTTCCCCAAGAAGCTGACTTTGTCAAAGTGAGAACCCTAAGGGAGGAAAATCTCCAAAGGTAACTAAAAGCAGGAAAAGCATTTGATTTCATTTCATTTTCATTTTTATTGTTTATACTGGAAAGGCATGTGAGAAACATTGCCCATTTTCACACATGTCCAGATACAAAATTTGGTACAGTAATACATATTAGTAAACATTGCATAGTTTGGAAGGAGAATGCTTATAAAATTGATACAATAGCACATACTGGTGAAAATTCAATCTTCAGGAATAACAGTCATGCAAAGGGGACAGAACATACTAGGGAAAGTACTGCTGAATATAGTTTCAAGTTTTATTTCAAGTTTATTTATTATAATGAGATGTATAAAACTCACATTTTGTTACATCACCATACAGTACAATCAATAAATACAGATACCATATTGCAATAACTTTACACTTAAAACAGAGTGCTCTAGATGTAATAAAACCTATTTAACCTGTCTTTATTCTACTTATAAATGTTGCAATGCCATAAATCTCTTTAATTTTATCTAATCATAATAATTGTTTAGTGGAACTACCCTTACTTTTTAAATTACATACTTGTATTAACGTAATTACCCATTTTGTTCTCTCATTAAACAGTTCATCACATTCTAAAAACTTGTGTGTTAAATTTGGTTTCCGCATTTTACATTGACATTTCAATCTATTCCCAAACTGACCCCACCATTTTTATATTGCAGATGTATTATTCCCAAACTTTCCAATCTTAAATTACATATTTCTATGCCATTTGTTTTCACAATTAACTAGGTAATATTCACTTTCTCCACTGAGTTTTATACTAGAATATAATCCTTGTATATCCACCTCATGCATCTTTGACAGATCATTCTGTATTTCAACATAGTTAATTCTCTGGACAGCTTCTTTACATTACAATTCACATTAGGCAGTGCCCTATATGAACAAAGATTTTCCAGGCCCATTTTTTTACCATCAAATTTACAATAGAGAACGACATTACCAGGGCCAGACCAGCCTCCAAACATGCCACAAAATCTGTCCAACATAATTTTGGCAGCCTGTCATTAGCCATATTCATTACTTTATTCAATAACTACTTCCCTACTTTTAATTCTGGCAATAATAGAGGCGTAACCCAGCCTCTAGTCTCATGAATGCAGTTGGACAACTCCTTGGTAAATTAAGTACATTCCTCAAAAGTTATTTTGTATAGTTTCAATTTTTGTTTTGTTAATAAAGAGGCATACACTTCACTCCATTATAATGTCTGGCAGATAGTTTTGCTTCAAACATCCGTTTAAGGGCTACAAAGGAATTATTGCAAACATACTGATGGCATTCATTGAAATATATGACTTATTCTTTACCTCTGCCAATTGTGTATTCCATGACATATCGATTTCAAATATAATACCTAAATATCTATATTCTTTTACTTCCTCTTTTTCTCATTAATCTCCCAGACCTTATATGCTTGCACTTTTCCCCAAATGATGTTATTTTCATTTTATCAACATTCATTTCCAAATTTAGTTTATCCAGTGAATTCAAGAGACTGGTTATACCTCTTCTCAAGCATAACGGAGTCTGTGAAATAGCAATAGCATCATCCTATAAAATAAAATTGTAATCTTTTCATTATTTATTATAGGGCCAAAAGTATCTATTTTTGCAATTTCTTTTATAACAGTGTCTATATATAGGTTAAAAAGCAAAGGTGCTAATAAACATCCATGTTTAACCTATTTCCAATATGTATTTCCTTGGATATGCACCATCTCTTGTATATCTGACAACAGCAGTTGTATTAAAATGTAACATCTGCAATATTCCTAATAACTGTTTATCAATTTTAAAGTATCTAATATCTCCTATAATTTACACCGATTTACAGAGTCAAATGTTGCTCTAATAGCAACAAAACAGACATACAAAGAACCTTTTTCCCCTTAACATATAGATCTATTATATACTTTAATGTGAAAATCAAGTCCAGTATTAAAACTTTTCTAAAACCACAATTGAAATTTAGATATCAAGTTATTTTCCTCTACCCAGGCTGACAATCTTGATAATAATAATCATAAATAAATTTTCTGTGTCACTGGGAGTAGCATAATTGGTCTATACCAGCCAGGTCTTGTTTTGGCTCTTTTTAAAAGGAGGGACACTCACCCTTTTATTCAATTCGAGGGCAGGACATGGAATTGGACTATTATCCAAATATCAGGGTCAGCAAACCGACCCAGTGATCAGTATTGTGTCTGGAAAACTTGCTGATCCCATCCACCCCAGGGACCTTATTCGTTTTTGAGCTATTATTGCCCGTTTAACCTCCGCAGAACTAAAGTGAAGCATACTTGAGTTTGACATTCACTCTATCAGATATTCCTCAGAGACTCTATCAGGGTTCTTATTGTAAATTTTACTAAAATGACTAATCCATTGGTTTTCTGAAATCGTTCCTATTAAATTATATTGCACATTATTTCCATTACACCCTATGCCATCAGGGTCCAAAATGACTGATTGTCTTTTCCATATGGCCTCTTGTAATTTATCCCAAAGGGAATTCTTATAAAAAATGTTCTTATTGTATAACATATTTCTATATTCACATTTCAAATTTCTAAAAGCCTTTAGTACTACCAAAGATGTATTTTTAACCTTAGCTTCCTAATTTCTTTATCTACTTTCTTATTTGTTCATTCCTGTCAAACCAAGGTTTACTTATACCAAAATGTGGCTTCACTACCCTCCTGTCTCTTGAACTAAGTGCATCTTCTGTTTCACCTATATGCCTCATATTGTTTTATTTTTTGCTGCCACCTTATTACTAGGAATTCTATAAGTACTTTCTACAATACCCATTCCTCTTTATAATTGTGATGCTGTATAATCTCATCTATTACACCCTTTGTATATTCATTCCATGCTATTTTTTCCCAGATTTAATTCTTGTTTATAATTGTTACTTGTTTGTTTAAATGCTAAGTTTAGTGAGCAATTCACAGGGAAGTGATTACTATCCCATAAGTTTAAAGATCTGTAAGTAATTCACCTTTGGATAATCTATAGCATCCACTATACAGAAGTCTATTATACTGCCCTTTCATCGTGGGGAAGGTAACCTCCCCTCCAATCACCTTTCATCCTACCATTCAAGATTCTTAAACTATATTTATTTAAAAACTGTAGTAACACCTTACCATTTTGGTTTATTACCCTATCTCTTGACTGTCTAATGGGAATGTTCAATAAATCATCAATCCCCCACTCTGGTGAGAGTCTTCCAAACCATCTCCAACACGAACATTAAATCACTAGCAATAAATATACTAACTCCTGGGAATCTTGCTTTCCGTGCTTCAATATCAAACCCAATATTCCCAAATATTACCAAAAACTCCCTACCCTTAATAGTTGGTGGAATATACACATTAAATAATGCCAAACTTAGTTCATTTTCTATTATCACAATATACATATAAAATTCATTATAAATTCCCACATCTGGACATGTGCAATTAAGAGCAGCACTATTACAGATAGCCAAACTCCTTTACATCTGCCAAATTTAAAATTTTTATATGCTGGGGTTACCCATACCCCATAACCTTTTAGCCATACATCATTCTTTTTTCCCATCCAAGTTTCCTGTAGGCATAAGACTGAGAAGCTCTTCAATCATTCTAAACACATTTTATCCTCCAGCTTATCTTTCAGACCTGCAATATTCCATGAAACTATTTCTATCTGCTTCTTTTGTGCCTTCAGTCAAATGAATGAGTCCTGATTCTCATGCTTCCCACACGAACTCACTCCACTACAAGTTTCCTCCTCTTCATCAGGAGTGGGGGTCCTGGAACTCTCGAGGGAGATGGGAAAGGAGTGGATGGATTGGGACAGTGAGGACTAGGAGGTGCCCTGGGGCAAAATGGACACAAGAATGAGGTTACCCTTGTCTTGTGCCCATACCCAAGGAGTCTGACTTAGCCAGGCAGGAAGTGGGGCCACCCTTGGACTCCAGTTTCTTCTGGGTGGTGTTAAGCAATGCCAGGTCAATTAAAAATAAGAATGCAGTTGTTGCAGATCTTGTGGCATCTGCAGACTTGGCTTGTATCACCGAGACCTGGCTGGGCAGAGTGCCAACCCCATTTTGGAGTCTGCAGTTCTGGATGGGTTCTTAGTGATTCACTGCCTGAGAGAGGATCGTCAGTGTGGGGGGTTGCTGTCTGTTTTAGACAGGAACTGGGTCTCAGGGAGGTGCCAGTTGGAGCAACCAACTTCTTTGAGTGTATAGTGGGTGCAGGTGTAGGCTACAGAACTTCTTATTTATCATCCACTAGATGATGGAGGGAGTTCCTGAAGGAAGTTGCAGACTTCATCACTGAGGTGGTGTTGGAATCCCCAGATGGTTGATTCTGGGGATTTCAATGCCTGGGTCGACGATGAACTCTCATCATTTGGACAAAACCTCCTCCAACTGATGGATTAATTGGGTCTAACAACAGGTTTTACCACTGCAGCCCATGAGAAAGGGCAATCATTGGACTTGGTGTTCCACCTGGGGATGGAGATCTCTGATATGGAAGTGGAGCAAGTCAGTTGGTCTGACCATCACGTACTGAGATTCAGTTTCACAGCCCCTGAAATAGGCCTGCCCCAAAGGAGTTGGTACAGTACCGTCCCTTAAGAGGTGTTTTATTTATTTAGTTTTTGTTGACCGGGTAAGTGCACTAGACAAATCCTGCCTATTTTCAGACATGACCGGGGAGAGGGATACATGCCAACTGCCAAGATGAATGCCAACTGACCTTGAACCAGATTAAGCCGTTGGTGGTATTTTTAGTGAATAGGGAAATTTGGCCAGTACACAGGAGAATTCCCTACTCTGACAGTAGGGACCCATAGTCATCTGTGCGAGATGGCCAGTGTTGTTGCTTCCCAGAGAGATGTATGTCGCTGGTGCAGGAGAGTTTGCCTCCTCTCCTGTTCCTATTTTACTAGAGGCTACAGATGTGTTTGCTGCTGTGGGGTATGATTCTGCTACTTTGGGACCTGAACTGCTAGATATGGATTTGGTTGCCCATTCTGTTTCTGGGCTTTCCTCAAGGGATTCATTGGGGAGCAGCCCTCAGGGCTGGTGGGCAACAACGCTGCGTCTTTGCTGCGGCAGAGATCATGATTGTTGCTCCAAGTTCAACAGTTGGACCGTGACTTGAAAACCCTTGCTTCTGCACCGACTGTGACACCATTGTCTGACAGTGTACCTGTGCTAGAAATGGCTGATCCTTCTGCTGCGATGGATGTTGTTCCTTCTCCTGCCATTACTTCAGCTTCTGTTCTGGCTGGCAGTTCATCCAGTGTCTCAACCATGTGCCTAAAGCCAGTGGACCTGCAGGTTTCAAAGCCTCCTTTCCAGTCCCATACTGTTTCTGCCTTGGATACTGCTTGTTCTGCTTCAGCTACCTGCGTTTCTTAGAGCACACACATTGACGGGTAGGACTCCAGTTTGTGATACCCTACATTACTTCAGATTGGATCAAGGTTTCAACTTGCCACCTGCATGAACTGCGGGCGGCTCTTCTTGGTCTCTTCAGTGGGTGCTTAGGGAGGCTGGTTGGGAACAGGCTTTGAATGGAACTTGGTCCCTGGACGCTCAGGACCCTAGTTTTGTGAAGATGTTGGACTCTGTTGCCTGCGCTGTAGCAGACTCTATGGATATTAGCTTTCTTCTCCTGCTAATAATGACATTCCTGCTGTTACATCCATGTGTCTGTTACTGGAGGTCTTCTGTTTTACTGCCGCTACTGCTGTTGTTGATATTCAGGGTTCACAGGTTTGGATTTGGGGTTGAGGCCTCGACTTCTGGGGTTGGGGGCAGTGGCAGTCATGTAGGTCCCTTCCTGAGGCTGTTCATTCCCAGCTACCACTCAGCAGCCTTCAACTTTCAAACTTTCTGATCTCTTTCAGAATAGGAAACAGCCTGCCCCCATAGAAATGCTGTCCATTTCTTGTATAAAGGGGTTTGCAGGAATCCCAGTAGGCATTATATTGCTCGTGTCTTATTGAAAAACTCCATGACATTTTTTCCTCAGAGATTTTTGCTCTCATTAATATTGGTAACTCTAATGTTGATGTCAGTTTTAAAACTAAGTCTAGCTTGGATAGGTTTTAGGCCAGTAAGAAATCTGAGGCATTATTCTTGTAGCAACACCCCTGGGTTGCTCTACAGTTCTGGGGACAAAGTATCTCTTTTAAATCGTTGTGTTTGCAAGTGTGCAGTCATTTTGGAGCCCTGTCCCGTGTAACAGGAAGCAGGAAGAGAGCCTGTAGTTCTTGGAAGCAGCACTCGAACTACAAAGGCTGCATTTAAACAGTAATTTTTAGCAAAGTTCCTCAAAACCCTTTGCCTGTGCCACGAATGAGTGGTAGCGCTGAGTGGCTATTTTAAAAGCTTGTTTGGTTAAAGAAATTACAGTGCCCGTGACCTTTTGACCACTTCGGGTCACTTACAACACTTAAAACTCACCCTGCAGTAAGTAAAACACTAAATCTGAGGCATTATTCTTGTAGCAATACCCTGAGTTGCTCTACAGTTCTGAGGACAAAGTATCTTCTTTTAAATGGTTGTGTTTGTCAGTGCATGATCATTTTGGAGCCCTGTCCGTTGTAACAGGAAGCAGGAAGAAGCCTGTAGTTCTTGGAAGCAGCACTCCGAACTACAAAGGCTGTATTTAAACAGTAATTTTAGTAAACGTTCCTCAAAACCCTTTGCCTGTGCACAAATGAGTGGTAGACGCTGAGTGGCTATTTTAAAGCTTTAATTTGGTTAAAGAAATTACGAGTGCCCGTGATCTTTTGACCACTTCGGGTCACTTGCAATGCTTAAAACTCACCCTGCAGTGAGTAAAACACTAAATCTGAGGCATTATTCTTGTAGCAACACCCTGGGTTGCTCTACAGTTCTGGGGACAAAGTATCTCTTTTAAATCGTTGTGTTTGTCAGTGTGAAGTTGTTTTGGAGCCCTGTCCTGTGTAACAGGAAGCAGGAAGAGAGTCTGTAGTTCTTGGAAGCAGCACTCGAACTACAAAGGTTGCATTTAAACAGTAATTTTAGCAAAAGTTCCTCAAAACCCTTTGCCTGTGCCACGAATGAGTGGTAGACACTGAGTGGCTATTTCAAAAGCTTTAATTTGGTTAAAGAAATTACGTGCCCGTGACCTTTTGACCACTTCTGGGTCACTTACAATGTAAAACTCACCACGTGAGAGCAGGGTGAGGGCAGCAAGACGCATTGGAGCAGGCACATGCTGCGAGACACTGCATCTGCGCGTGTCCGCTGGGATAGCAGGGATTCTGGACTCTAACAAACTCGTAAGGTATAGTAATTTAGTGTGTTAATATGAGGCTGTGTACTAGATGTTTAATGTCAACTGAGGATGAGCCCAGTGATGGGTTTATCTGTGACAAATGCAAACTCATTGATATCCTACAAACAGAAATACAGGTGTTAAAACAAAGGGTCCAAGTACAGATTGATATTAGTAATCTGGAACAATACATTGATTCTGCTGTAGATGCAACAAAGCTGTCATGTGAACTTAGCCACCAGAATGAAACACATGTGAATGAGGAGGACTGGAGTCTCATAACAAACATTACTAATAAAAACAGTAAAAGGGTAGAAGGAACATAGGAAGTTCCTCAAATATTTTAACACCTAACAGGTTCTCCATTTTTAATCAAGGCGTGGTATGCAATACATCTGCACAAGGTAACCCTCCCCCAGCCAAGAGAGCCATGTTCATTACAGAATATTCCAATTAATATTGGAATAAATACTACACAATCCCCGCTCATACACAAATAAGCAAAATAAAAATTAATATTGCACACACCAGTAGGGAAGAGCAAACATACAACTGATAACAGTCTAGTAGGAAATGAGGAGACCAATTTAAGAGACATCCTGGTATTAGGTGACTCCATGCTGAAATACACAGACCATATTATTTGTAAAAATCATAAACTAATGACCACAGTAAGTGCACTCCCTGGAGCAGGTATAAGAGACATTAAAAATCTTCTCCCTGGCTTGAGAGAAAATACCCATCAACCTCTTGTCCTACTACATGTGGGATCTAATGATGCAGGTAAAGAAGGCTCCTAGAAATTCAGAGAGAGTTCGAGGTAGGAAGGAACCACTTACAGAGGATGAATGTAATCTTATTGTCTCTGGGATCCTACCAATACCTAGGGCAACAGTGCGGTAAATGATGATATACTGCAGTTAAATGGATGGCTGAAAAGATTGTGCACTAGAGAGGGTCATGCCTTTCTTGAACACGGGCAAAATTTAGGAACCCAATGTTATCGCACAGGATGGACTTCATCTAAACAGAAGGAGGAAACATATTTTGCCCACCACCTTGAACATATTTTAGAGGTAAATTTAAACTTGGCATGGGGAGGAGGTAGCCAATTGCTTCCCTTCTAAATAAAGATGACATACGACTGTACCCCATATAACTTCCTTTCTTTAAATGCCAGGAGCTTAAATAATAAATTGGATGAATTAAAATTAACCTTGAACAATTAAACATAAGATTATGTGCAGTGACCGAGACCTGGTGGAGCCCAAATGATCCATGGGATAAACAAATAAATGGTTTTAATTTGTATCATAAGGATATGAAGGATAACAAAGGTGGGAGTGGCCCTATTCATTTCTGACAAAATAAATTCTGAAGAAATTGATACATCTAAATGGGACAAAATAGAAGTACTATGGGTTAAAATATCTCACCGCTACTACATGCCATTAACCTTGGAGTAATATATAGAGCCCCATCTGTTACAACAGGTCAAGAGGAACAACTTCTGGATTTTCTGGATATGATAGGTAGAACAAAGAATAATGTGGTAGTTGGAGATTTAAACCTACCAGGCATAAACTGGACAACCCTACAGACAAGCAATACCATAGAATCACGATATTTGGAATCATGTTTACTATCAGGGATGAACCAATGGGTTAACTCAATACCAGAAACAACCACATATTAGGCCTCGTACTAAGTAATTTAGAGGGTAATATATCATCCTGTAAAGTTATAGCTCCTCTTGGATCCAGTGACCATTCCATGGTTTATTTTTTCTTTGATATACTATCTGATAATAATAAAAGTAGGACTAGCAAATTTAACTATAATAAAGCTGACTTTAATAGCATGAGATTATTTCTTAAAATTGGAATTGGGTAGAAGATTTCCAGAATAAAACACTTGAGTCCATGTGGGATCTTCTTGTGGGTAAAATAACCTTTGCCACTCAAACCTTCACCCCCTAATAAAGAAAACGGATGATACCAATAAAGGTAAACCCAATTGGATGTCCAAATCAATACGACTTCGATAAAGAAATAAAATAGAGCTTTTATAAGGCCAAAAGATCAGGAAGTAACATATGGTGCAATACTTACAAAGACCTCTAAAAAGTCAAAAATGTATTAAAGAAGCTAAATCAAAATTTGAATTAAAACTAGCAACAAAAGTCCAGGACAATTATAAATCATTTTACGCATATAGTAATAAAAGGAACTTATAGACCTATTGGCCCATTACACACAAATGTTGGTAAAACAATTACAGACCAGTCCCACACAGCCCAGTTGTACAATGACTTCTTTATATCAGTCTTCAATAACAAATCCTCCCTAAACTTGAACATTTGCCAACTGTATTAGAAATAGAATCACTGTTAACTAGTGAAGAGATACTCAAAAGGCTACATAAAATCGATCAGAATAAATCCCAAGGTCCGGATGGAATTCATCCAAGAATAATTAAAGAACTGGCAGACCTTTTGTGGGACCTCTGACAGTAATCTTTCAAACTTCATTAAAAAGGGATGATTTTGGAGGCATGGAAACAAGCAAGTGTGGTTCCCATATATGAAGGGGAATAAACATGACATATCCAACTACAGACCCATTAGCCTGGCGTCAGTCCTGGGAAAAATATTTGAAGGTATCCTAAAAGAGTATATTATGGAACATATCAAGAGAGGTAGACTTGGTGGACCCGTCCAACATGGATTTACCACTGGAAGGGTCCTGCCAGACCAACCTTCATGAATTCTATGGAAGGGTCAGCAGGGCACTGGGAGAAGAGCAGTCTGTGGATGTGGTGTATCTTGACTTCTCAAAAGCCTTTGATAAGGTTCCCCATGGAGCTCATTGACGCATTAATATTGCATGGCCTACCAGGAATAATAACAAAATGGGTAGATGCATGGCTGACTTCCAGGAAACAAACAGTAAATATAAGCGGGACCAACTCAGCATGGGCTGAAGTGACAAGCGGGCTTCCCAGGGATCTGTCCTGGGGCCTTGCTTTTCAATACATACATTGCCTCACTGAGGTCAATAATGAGGTCTGGGTTTCCAAGTTTGCTGATGATACCAGGGTTGAATTTCCATTAATAATCAAAATGATGCTATAGCACTACAAGAAGCATTAGATACACTGGAACTTTGGGCAGTAGAGAAAAATGAATGGTTAATGTGGACAAGTGTTGTGTTATACACTTTGGGAAGGCAAACAAGCAGATACCCTACACACTTGGAGGTAAAATATTAAGTACTGTCAAACAACAGAGTGATTTGGGAATTATGATTACGAATGACCTTTCATTTAAACAGCACTGTAATGCAGTTATTAAAAATCAATCAGTATTCTACACTGTATCAATAAGCATATTACATCAGAAGCAGGGATGTTCTCCTGCCCCTTTATACGTCATTGGTGAGGCCTCACCTGGATTACTGTGTGCAGTTCTGGTCACCCATAAGTAAGACTGAAATAGTGGCACTCGAGATCCAAGGAGAGCCACTAGATATATACAAGAGGTCAAAGGCCTAGAGTATACAAAAGGTTAAACACTTTGGGTCTGTATTCTTTGGAATATAGGTGCTGAGGGAGATATGTGTTTAATATATAAATCAACTTTTGATCCAGATCTATGGGAACTACTTGGCTTGAAATACAGGAACCTATGAAATACCAGATCTCACCCACTGCAACTATTTGTCGAATGTCCAAAATGAACAAAGGAAATCCTGCCTCACGCTGAGGGCTACCAACATTTGGAATAAATTACCCTTAGAAGTGGTAGCTAGCGATACTGTGAATACATTTAAAACAGATTAGATAGCTTTCTATTTAAACATAATGTTCAGGGTTACTAATTAAATGGCGAGCAAAAGGACTAACGTCTATATGGCTCTGTATTTCCGATGAGACCTATGAGTTATAATACCCTTAAGATTCCCCCTTTGGGTACCGTTTTGTGTAATTCCTCTTATGAAGCCTGCTGTCAGGGTTATTACTGTTATGTTTAAAATGAAGGCATTAACATAGAGGACATTTATTCTGACTTAGTAAATGCTGTGAGGTGCTGGATACCCCACCCTATTTTAGATAGTGAACAGATATGGGATGAGGGTTGGAGGATTAGGGTGAAACTGTTTGTCATGAACTCTGGTACTATGCATTTACCTAGTTCTTTCTATTTCGGTAGGGATAGGGGTGCTATTTTTATGTTGGTCAGCCCAAGTCCTGTTTTAAGTGTGGCTCCTGGAAGCATATTACTTCAGCATGTGATACTCTTAAGCTGTAGCCATTGTTTTGAATTTAGGCATAGCTCTTCCAAATGTCTAAATCTTTTTCGCTGTAACCTGTGTGAAAATACTGGCCATGCTTATGGTTCTTGTCCTTGGGCTTCTCATACAGAGCTGTTTGTCCTTCTCATGAAGGCATTATTTCTAGAGTGCAACATCAGAAAACAGTACACTCTGCTGCTTTACCAGAACAGACCACTGTGGCAGTTGCTGCGATTCTGTCAGCGTTACACAGGATATTGAGGTAGTTGCACCTATAGTGGGCCAACCTGTTGACATTCCGGTTGACCCTGTAGCTCTGGCCTGACCCTAACCCTGTGGTACTCTCTGAAATGCCACCTCCTCCTCCCCAACCCCAGGAAGATTTGGGTTTTACAACTGTCTAAAAATTACCTCGGATGGGAGGCGTGTGAAACCATCCTTTGTTGAAAGATCAAGACACTTAAGGTACCTCAGTGGATTGGGCACAGGGCAATAAGTTTGCAGTATTGCATTCCGATCCTACTGATAGGGAAATGGATGATGAAGGTACTGACACTTCCTCCTTGTTGTCAAATACAGATAATGAGGATCGAGGGGAACTGATTCTATAGCTAAAAGGACAAGGCAATGTAGGAAAGCTAGGCTCAAATAGTTTTTTCTTTTTGTAATTTTTCTACTTCTTTATGGATGTTCTTTCTATAGCTACTATTAATGTTAATAGTATTAAAGGGGTAAAAAGTTGACCAGTACACTCTTTTCCTACAGGCAACTACTTGTGATATTGTTTGCCTACTGGATACTGGATTGAAGTCCCATGCTGAATTACAAGCTGCTTCAAGGGCCTTGCCTCTGGGTGCTTCCTTTTGGTCTATAGGTGCTGATACCTGTGATGGGATAGAATTCTTTTTACTACTTCTGCTATTCAGGTTACTAGGTTAGTTGAGGTGTCTCCTGGGAGGGCTTTGTTACTGGATCTTCTTTTGCAGGGAAAGGTTTTGTTTAATTGCTGTTTATGCTCCCCAAACTAAGGCCTCTAGGGTTGCTTTATTTGAGGATGTACATCAATATTTGCACACTTCCAGGTTGGTACTTTGGGTTGGGGATTTCAATTGTAGTCTTCAGCACTCTGATAGGGGTCTAAAGACTTCTAAGCTTTTTGTGATACTATTGCTCTTAATAGGATTGTCAAACTGCTGGCTTACGGATACTTATTGTAGTATACATTTTACAGGGGGTTATACTTTTGTAAGGTGCACTTAAGACCCGTATTGATTTTATTTTGCATCTAACGTGTTATGGGTCCTTGATTCTTGTACTAGGGTGGTGGAATTTTCGGATCATGTTTTATTACAGTCTAAAATTTCTTGGATACACACTACTAGATGTCGTAAAAATTGGTGGCGCTTGAATAATACCTTATTACAGAATGTTAAGGTACAGAAGGCTTGGCTTCATGATTGGAATCCAAAGTGTCAGTTAGTGACTGTTATGAGGATATTTCAGACTGGTGGGAGGATTCCAAAACGGATGGAAAGTTTTGTTTCAATCCACAGCTGCATCCCGGAGTAAGCAGGATTACTTACAGTATCTAGAACTACGTCATCATTTACAACATTTGATATCTTTATCAGTTACTATTGGACAGGATTATGGTACTCAGATTCACCATGTGAAGCAGACGATGATGTCTCTTCAATACACTTGTGAAAATCACTGGTACAAGAGGCTAGATTTGGTACCCAGATTAGGAAATCTTCTATGGATCCCTATACCAATTGCCAGGATCAGTTCAAACGTAGG
The DNA here is from genome assembly GCA_016271365.2 of Neoceratodus forsteri. Lineage (NCBI taxonomy): Eukaryota > Metazoa > Chordata > Ceratodontiformes > Ceratodontidae > Neoceratodus > Neoceratodus forsteri. Next base: position 457,499,596 of record CM057449.1, on the reverse strand, counting down.
TTTCTTTCGAACTGCTTTCTTCTATGGGTCACAGTGTTTCTACCCCTGAGAATTTTATCCATCTTAGAGGACAGGATTCGATCTATGTTTCGACCTCCAGCAATGAGTGGTGATCTGTCAGGTCTTCTGACAGACTTACAGTTGCCACAAATACCAAGCCAGTTTGTTCCTCCATTGACAGCTCCGTTACAGAATCTGAAGTTTGGCAAGCTATTTCTCAAATGAATTCAGATGCTGTTCCTGGTTTGATGGGTTGGGGGTGGGGTTTATAAGTTTTTCTTGATGACTTGGCCCTACTTTGGTTCTGCTTTTTAATCATATGTTGCATTCTGCTAGTTTTCTGCCTCTATGCAGGAAGCTGTTCTGGTATTACTGCAAAAAGGTGCTCATGATGACCTGGGGAATTGGAGACCATTGAGTCTTCTTAATACTGATAGGAAGATCGTGGCCAGGATCTTACTGAATAGATTAAATACAGTTTCTGATGGTTTTATTAGTCCTGCGCAGACATGTGCAGTCCCAGGTAGACAAATTAAGGATAACTCTGATTGTACTTAGGGAGCTGTTTCATCAGGCAGATTCTTTACATCTCTCTGGGTGGGTGGTGAGTGTGGATCAAGAAAAGGCCTTTGATATGATTTTGGATGAATTTCTATTTGCTGTTTTGACATGTAACCCTTATTACCGGGGTTAATAGAATCCCAGTAAGACCTAGAGGTAGGCAGGGAAGGCAGCTTGTGAAACTCAGTTAAATGGGTTTCACACTGTCTCACTCTGTTCTCAATCTCAGCTGAGACTGAGAGTGACATCACCAATAGAACTTTCGCGGCTACAAGCCACATTGGAATCTGCAGCAAAGGGAGTTAGATAGAATGTTGGGAGTTTTCAAGTGAGAGTCTGCAGTTGGTGTTCAGTAAGTGAAGTTGGAAGTAGGGACTTGCTGTTAAGCAGCTCAGTAAAGGCTCTAGGAGCCTCAGCCTGACAGAGGGCTACTTTTCAGTAATAGGGTGTGTGTCTCACCTTAAAGAGAGACACATGAAGAGTACTCAAGTGGTGGAGACTGCTGTTTTGGGTCTCAGTGCCCCCCTCTCCGGGAGGGGGGATGAGAAGGATTCCTACAGATTCCTGGGGCAATCCCCTTAGTTCTGCTTGTAGAGGAGAAGCTGCCTGTTCATTCCAGTATTTATTTTGGGAGAAAAGAAGATTTGTGAGTCACCTGTGGGGCACCTGCAACGTGGTGAGTGTCTGCTCTGGCTAAAAGGGCCTATGTTTCACCCTGGGACTTGTGTGACAATGTGGGGATTGAACTACTAAATATTGGGAAGCCTAGAGAAATGGGCCAAGCAAAGTTAAAGTAGTTTCAAGTTCCTGAGTTTGTTGGGATGCAAATAATATGTAGAGGAGATGTGACAGACATTTACCCTTAATCTACATTTCAAAGTTCAGTAAAGGAATTGTTCAGTTTTCCAGAAATGGCTGGGTATGGGCTGTGGGAGCTGGAGGTGGTGGCCCCCATCTTTAGTGACCAGGTCCACCTCTACAATTTCTTCTGTGGTTTTGTACTTTGCCTCAGGCACTTGGCCAGTGATGGGAAGTACCCAGACATGGGATTGTAAGGAAAATTCTCTTTAGGAGTCGCAGACTCTAGTGTAGGTATAGGGGAGCCACGACAGGATAATTGGTTCATTCGTCAAATGGACCGTGAACAGGATAATTGGTTCATTCCTCAAATGGACCACGAGCAGAAAGTGGCCGGCAGGGAGCTGGGCCAGTGGGAAAACCCAAGTGTGTACAAGTCGGGCTGTGTACCCAAAGCTGCATGCAAGTCTGGGCTGTGTGCCTGGTGGGTTTATAGCCTGAGGGCTGGAAATAGTGATAAAGTGTTCTGTAGTCTCTGATCTGCATAACCAGGAAATGTAGCCTCATAGGGGTCCGTCTATGCTTTGTTTGTTCAGCTAGTATGTGAATAAAAAGGCCACACTGAAGAATTCCATTCCTGGTTCTGGACATTACAGTTATTGCTTCCTGTGTTCCGGATTTACTTGGGTGCCCTGTACAGAGTAGCCAAACCTAGGCTCCCTTGTGCCGAGTAACCTCATCCTCCCAGAACCCAATCCCCACCAAGTACTGCTGTTAGCTTCAACAGCATGCCACCTGTCGTTTTGGCTAAAAGGCAGGGGTGAGGGTTACAGACAGCATTTGGTATCCCTGTTGTGTTTGTTTCTTGGCTTAAGGCCCTTTATACAGATATAACTTTGTGCCCTAATGTGAATGGGTGGTATGGTAATAAAGTTCTGGTCAGGAGAGGAGTCCGACAGAGGTTGCCCTGTTAGTCCCCTTTTATATGCCTTTTGTATAGTTGTTCTTCTTCAGCTTATCCATTTTACTCCAGATATTCAGGGTATCTGAGTTCCTGGCTCTGGTTTTTTAGTTAAGGCTTTAGCATTTACTGATGATATGGGACTTACATTAGGGATTGACACAGGAAATGGTCCTTTCTTCAGTACTGCAGAGATATGCAGCAGTCTCAGGTTCTAAGATTAATTGGAACAGAGTCTGGGTATTCCCTAGGCAGTACTCCACTTCCACTTCCGGATATATTGGGGGCTTTAGTATTACGTATGGTGTATTGCTGATCCTTGGAGTACACTTTGGAGGTCAGGACATGGCTTCTATGAATTGGATGCTGCACTTGGGAAGGCAGAATGTTTAGTTCAGGGTTGGCGGAATACATTGATTTGTAAGAAAAAGCGGTCCTTTGATTAAAACTTTGCCTCTGCCTATCTTTTTATATATTAGTTATGTTTTTCCACCACCCAAATTTTATTTACCAAATTGTTGAACATTTTTTCATGTCTTTTGGGCTCTAGGTTGAACCCAATAAAGCAGGATATTGTTTATAAGCCTATTCCAGAAGGGTGTTGGTATGGTTCATCCATTGCTTTCTATTACAGTATATGGTTTAGTTATAATTTCAGTTTAGCTCTTTGACCCGGAACCGCCTTATGGCGTCCCTTGCTTTTGGAATGGATTCGCCACATCTCAAACTTTGGGACTTAGGTAATGCTAGGTTATTTGGGAAGAGATCCCTGTTACCTGACTATGGGGTGGATAGTTTTAAATTGGTTATAAAATGGAAGCTTACTTCACAGGGTCTTGTAGTTTTACATAGGAAGGCTGTCTATCATAAAATCTTGGATGCTGAGTGTCATTCTTCTGTGGAATTTCCCATGTTAGTTCTGTGCAGCATTCCTCTGTTCTGTGTCATTTACATAATCCCAGAATACCTGCCAAAATGTGGGACTGTTTGTGGTTGGGAATTTTGTTAGACTTAGTGTCAGGGTAATCATAAACACAAACAACTGGCTGAGCGGCTTTGTCCTCGGATATCCTGTTCTCAGATTATTGAGACTCAAATTCATCTATTTAAGGAATGTATATTTGTAGCAGAGTTTTTGGGATTATTTAAGTGCCAGCTGGGGAGAACCTGAATTTTCTTTATTATCTTATTCTGAAATAATGTATGGTGGTGATCAGGTTTTGTACTCCAAATATAATGCAGATAATATGTATGTGATTTTAGTTACTATTCGTTATCATTTATGGGAAGCAAGTTGTTTAGGGTTTTACAGAAAAATGGATTTCACATATGGATATCTAGGCAGGCATTAAGAGCCTTAGGAGATATTTTATACAATGATGTTTTGCATTTCCTACTGAAAAGTTGATTGTTTATGGCTTCATTGTACTTCCTGGTGTTAATTTTATTTTCCTGTATTTAGTTATTTTGTTTTGTATTTTTGATCTACCTTGTTTGCTTATGTTTGTTTCTGTTTCTATTCTTTGACTGCTTTTGTTATGAAGCCCTACTTTTCAATAAAATCCCCTATCTTTTCGATAAATGCCATGGGATCTTTAACATCCACTTGAACTACCACCAATCCAGGCAGATGGGACCTCAGTTTAAAGTCTCATCTGAAAGATGGCACCTCAAAGTGCAGCACCCTCTCATGCTGCACTACAGTGTCAGTACTGGGATATTAACCCAAGTGCCAGATGTGGAACTGAACCCACAGCCCTCTGATCTCCTGACCTCAGAAGGCGAGTGTGCTACCTACTGAGCCATTAACACTGCAAACCGTTACCTCAGAAGGCCTAATGGCGGTGGTGGACCTCTTGGGATTTCAAGGGATAGCACTGATCTGGGGCCTCTTGTGTTAGCTTATATTAGGGCTGTTACTGAGGCCTTGGATATCATTGCTCCTTCTTGTGTTCACCCTCTCACCTCTCACCCATGTGCTCCTTGGCTTCGTGGGAAAATCCGTGAGTTGAAGAGGTGGGTTCAAAGGCTGGAAAGACACTGGCAGAAAACTCACCTGGAGGAGGATAGACTTACATTGATGGATCATAATATGACCTATCAATCAGCAATTTTCCATAAGAAGGCAGAGTTCCTGTCTGGGAAATTTCTATGGTGAAACAGAGCCAGCCCAGCTCTTCCAGACTGTTGACAGACTGTGCAATCCAGCCTGTCTTCACTCTGGTCGAGCGTTGTCACAATGCAGAGAAAGGAGTTTGAGCAGTTCTTCACTGATAAGTTGTCGACCATCAGGGATGAGATCAACCAGTGCTTTCCCATTGGACCTTGCATTTATCAATCAGGTGGTACTAATACCTGACAAACCTGGTCAATCTTTAGCCAACCGGTAGTCATGGATATAGTGAGGATCATCCAGACTCTGTAGCCAACCTACTGTAGTTTTGATCCTGGCCCCTACATGCCTACTACTAGTGGGCTGTGTAGAGGTCATTGACCTGGTCCTTGCTGGGATAGTGGGTGTTTCACTGGAGAAGGGAGCTTTCAGATCCATTAAAGGAGGCAGTAGTATGCCCCTTTAAAAAAACTCCCTTGACCCCGACTGCCCAGATAACTACAATTCGATCTTAAATTTACCCTTTGTAGGGAAAGTTATTGAGAAGATGGTTGCTCTGCAGCTGGAAGACCATTTAACCAACCACAATATCTACGACCCTCACCAGAATGGCTTCAGAAAAGGCAGAGCACTGAAACAGCCCTGGTGCAGGTATAATAACTTTCTGATGGCGAGAGATCAGAGAACCCATTCCATTTGGTTCTCCTTGATCTCTCAGCAGCATTGATACCATGGATCATGGGGTGCTGCTCGAGCACCTGTGGTTGTCAGTGGGCTGAGATGGGTGGTCCTTAGTTGGTTTCAGTCTTTCCTTGAAGGTAGATCCCAAAGAGTGGTGTTGAGAATTTATTCCTCGGCCCTCATGGGCAGCCTTGCAGGTTCCACAGGGCTTTGGTGCTGTCCCCCCATGTTATTCACAGTGTATATGCTTCCATTAGGGGACATTATAAGACTGTACGGGTTGAGCTTTCATTGCTATGCTGATGATTCTCAACTGTACATGTCTTTAATGCCTGAACAGGAATTAGATTCTGCTGCGTGTTTAATAACTGCCTCCTGGAGATTCAGAACTGGATGAGTGGCAGTTGACTTTGTTTGAACTCTGGAAAAACAGGGTATTGGTGGTGGACCCTGGTTATAGGATGACAGGGGCATGGGAGGGAAAATCATCAGGATTAAATCTTGGTGGAATCTGCTTATTGCCTCGGGCCAGGTGGGCAACCTGGGTGTGGTATTTGATGAAGGCCTGACCCTGAGGGTGCAGGTTTCGACTGTAATCAAATCTATCTATTACCATTTAAGGAACATAACCTGGGTGAGGCACCTGGTCACACCTGAAGATCTTCCTACCTTGGTCCATGCCTTTGTCACCAGTCATTTGATTAGTGCAATGCTCTCTACCTAGGGCTACCAGGTGTAGATATCCACCGCTTGCAGCTAGTGCAGAACGTGACAGCCAGGTTGTTGACTGGAGATTTAGATCCAGTCATATAACACATATGCTGCGTGAACTGCACTGGTTGTCAATACAGAGGAGGATTACCTTCAAGGTCACTTTGCTGACCTATAAAGCCCTACATGAGCAGGGACCCACTACCTGAATGAACTCTTGTGCCCTTACTGTCCCACCCATTCACTCTGATCCTCTGGTGAGGGATTGCTAGAGATTCCCAGGGTATCCTTAAAACATCAGGGAAGAGATATTTTGCCTTTATGGCACCTACCTTGTGGAATTCTCTACCTGCCAGATATGAAAAGCCAGACCATAGAAGGTTTTAAAAACCATTGAAAACCTACCTGTTTAGCCAGGCATTTTCAGGAATTTATTGAATGTGTACTGATGTGTTTTATTGATATGTTTTATTTGTTTTAAGCTGTAATATTGTGAGTTTTAATGAGTACTGTACAGGCACCCTGATCATTGGAAGGGCACCTTATACAAATAAAGTGATGATTGATTGATTGACTTTCCTGTGGACCCTTCTACATCTATTTCTGATGGCTCGTCTAGTTCCAAAATTCTGAAGTGTTTATTCTTTGCCCCATCTGTTTCCTTCCTCTTCTAACTATACATCCAGATTCTCCCCTGTAATATATGGACTGTCTCAATAGGCTTTAAAAATGCAGTGATTCTTGGTTGTTTAACTGGGTTATCTTCTCTCCTGTCATTTATATTTTTCCTAGTTGTCCCTCCTTTACATTGGATCTACCTTCAAATGTAGTTCTGATAGTCATATCCAATAGTATCCCCAGTTCTATAAAACTATCTTTTTCCTTCAGGATAAGTTTTCGTATTTTGGTATCTCTCAAGACTACACACAGTCATCCTTTATATGGTTAACTTGAAATCTATAAACTGATCCGATGTCTTGCCAGTTTACCTTATTTCCGGTATCCCTTAAAGAGGTTATAGGCTGTTAATTTCACTGTGTAAGGGTTTTCATTCCTTTGTTTTGGGATACCTCTTACAAATAAAGTAGGCAAAAGTTCCCAGCTGTAATTAATTTCTCTTTTCTACTTCATCCACTTTATGAGACCCAGCATATTTATCCTTTATATTTTTTCCCTTTCTTCCTCGAGATCTTACTTTACTTGTCTGATTTCTTTTATTTAGTGGTGGATTTTTGGCTTTTTCCCAGCCATACCGTCCTTCCTCTGATACCTTTTTATTTGTTTTTTACTTTCCTACTTTGAGTAATACCCTTTTTCTTTCTTAACTGGTCCTGGCCACCATTGTCTCCCCTACTCTGGAGGCCCACTTTTCTATGATTAAGCTCTTTAATTAACAAATCTATTTCTTTAGCCTCCTTATTGGCAATCTCTTCTGTTGCTGCCTTAATTGTCTTTTGTTCTATTATCTTTCTTTCTTCTCCTTTTTGTTCTTTTCTTGCTTTTCCTAAACATTACTACCATTCAACTGACCTTCCTTTCTTTTGTCCCTAGTACTTCTTATAGTTTCATTTTCACACTGTTGCTTTCTCATACCTTTTTCCAACTCAATCCTTATGTTCTATCTTGGTTTTACTATTTCCCTTCCTTTCAGGATTTTCCCCTTGGTCTAGTCTTATCTACAAAATATTCAATAAAGACCAAAAATAACCATTTCAAGCAATTGTGCATTACCAAACTGAATCTCCTTCTTTAACTTGTCTAATTTTGATAATAAAGGATTATCAATGCAAGATGAATCTTGTTTATCAAAACTTAAATTTCCAATCTCACAACTAGAATTAACTCTTGATCCTAGATAACCACCATTTTGATCTTTATTTGGCGGTAATTGGTATCCCATATTTTTTTATATAGGGGTCAAAAGGATTTAAATTCCTCCAAAAAGAGCCAGATGCTCTCTTACACTGTTGGTTACCCTTTTGTGGGCTCACATAATTTCCCAGGAGAAATGGGGAACCCTTTTCTTGATTCCCAGCAGTGCTATTAGTATCACAGATGATTGGGTCAGAACAGCCACTTTCTGACTGCATTTCAGTCACTTCCTTCAGCCTTGGTGTTCCAGAAATCAAATCCACATTATGTACTACATTAGGCAAAGCAGACACCATACCCTCCCTCGACCAACTGCCCTTTGTTTGATTAGGTACCTTTAAATCAAAATGTGTAGCTCAGGCCTGTCATATCAATTAAGTTTCTGGGTTGCATCTCAATAGAGTCCATGCAACCATTTTCTTCTAACTTTCTAATTTCATGTAATAGTGGGTGAGTTGTACATAGTTTATTACTTTTCCCCACTGGAGATGAAGTCGCCCTGGGATTAAAATGTTTGAAAATTTCCTTATTACTCCTTAATTCAATCTGGTTCAGATTAGGGCAAAGATATTGTGTTATTCTCCCAGTTGCATCCTTCCTCTGAGTATCCTCTTTTCCGTTCTTGGCATTTTTACAGCCTTTCTAGTATATGTTTTCATCTTTTCTTTTCTGGGAAAACAATACTTTCCCTGAGTTTATGGGAGCAAAAACACTTATCTATGAAATATATTTCACTAATAATAAATTCACACTTCACAAAATTAACCAGAAAGCCCAGTACACACTCTCAGTGGTTTTAGGTTCAAATTCTGTCTTAGGTTTGATATATAGAAAACTGAATACTGTCCACAGTAGCCAAAGTTCCACACTATAGGCGTCCACACTTTGACAAAAAATACTTCCACAGTAACCAGCTCTCTGTTCCTTCACTTTAAAAGCAGTACTTCTAGCTACATGACCAGGATGAAAAATCGAGGTTTGACAGAGTTTGGGTGCTTCTTGAGAGGCTAAAATCCTACATGGCCTGATTTTCCCAGCTCGCCTCCATGTAGTGTACTGGGCAAGATACTCATATTTTCGGATCCTACAGAGGCTTTAAAATGGGCCCGGAAAAACACGCTAGCTCATGCTCTCAGAACAGAAGTGATGGACTCCGATGATGAGGAAGAAGGAACTTCATGATGACTGTGTGGTTTAGACCACGGATTTGCTTTCCATACCTTCCCAGAACACTGTTTGCTCCTTCTGTTAAAAGTGTACCTGTCTAGTTTAATGATCAAATGTTTGGAGCCTTGATGTTTAAAATTCTAAGCTGAATTAGATTGTTGGTAAAACTACTCTGGAGGCAGTGTGTTTAACTGCTTTGCCTAATCTGGCTGGTTTACTCCAGTCATTGCATGTCCATATCGGTTCCTGATAGGAACCAGAGACTTTGAAGATCACATTATTAAATGATTTTGCCATATAATATACATATAGCTCATGGACTCAACTATGCAGCAATGCTTTATAATTATGACAGGACTGTTTCCTTTTTGGTAGTACCTCCTAAAGACGTATCTTTTGGATGCAGTATGTTTAACAAATTTCATATTTAGTTTGCTTGTATTAAGAGGATTGGCACCCTCAATGATAATGTTTATCCTTATGTACTGTATCAGGAATTCAAATGTATGTTTCTGAAGAAACTTAATAAACATAAAATAAAAAAAATAAAAAGCAGTACTTATATCTGCTCTTATTCCAGCCAAGAAGTCCATATACTGGAATTTGCTAAAAGGAACAGAAAAAATACCACGTTATTATTAACTATAAGAAACCCCAGACCCAGACAGGCTACTAAAATAGAATACTAATACAACTTACAATAATAAGAAACCATAACGCATAGTCATTGTAATAAACTCACTCTTAACCAGTAATGCAGAGAGACTTTTTCCACCTTCCCAAAGACCGCACGGCAAGGAAAACTCACCAACTTTCTCTCACTGACTAAGGAACTAGGCGCTCGAAAACATGGTGATCTTGTTGCAACGTTCCTCCATGCCTCAGAGAGACAACCGGCAATAAATACTCAGGCGTATACTACAATAACCTGAGGGAGAGACAGCAACTATGTAATCCCTTCTCAGGCGAGAGGGCAAATGAGCATGGCTATCCTTCTACCTGCTGCCTTACATTTTATCTCTCTTTAGTCATGTGGGTCAACTCATCCAACCACAAACCTAGCTTACCCAGCAGTAGAAAAATCAAACATCACAAAATCCCAGTAAAAGGAAAATAATTAACCTTATCTACAATATCTAAAACAATACTTATACTAACTAACGTATATTTGGGAAAGAGGAAATAAACACTCACCACACTAGAGCACTCTGGCTATCTAACTAAAATAGTTAAGAACCTTTTTAAGGACGTATAAAAATAAAAACACTCTTGAAAAACAGAACTTATACAAGCAAATCTCTATCAGATCAGATCAAATCTCTAAATACATTATGGAATTTTCAATAAACTCTGTTTCTTTTACTACTAGGATTACTTTATTTTTATTTTTGTCATTTTTACTCATTAAAATTCTTCCAAAGCCACAGACCTGCAAGCCGTGGAAAACCCAGCTTCCCAGTACCGAAGTACCAAGCTGCTACACCAGGCCCCTAAAATACGGCACTACAGATACTATCAGTCAGCAGTCGGTAGGCTCAGCAGGCCAGAAGAACCAATAACTACCATTTTTAACTTCACAGCAGCACAACAGTACAAATCCTCAGTTCCACAGTTCCATAAATTGAAATCCTCCACAGTACTGCCTGAATCACTGCTCAACTGCTCATTTTGTTTCCTGCTTCCCACATCTTAAATGATGATACCCCAGTTTCAGGCTTTTCGAAAGGCCCATTTGTCCGGCAATCCTGCCTCCACCTCAGCACTCCTCCTGTGGGGACAAAGAACAACCTGAAGGGCACACACAAAGCCAGAGAAGGCACAAGAAAGACTGGTAAGGCCCACTAGGTAGTAAATGGTAGCATACCTGTTTAAAATAAAATATAAGCATATAGCGGGTCCTGCTCTTGGAAGCTTCTCCACAGCTACCACATCGTGCAGCTTTCTCTCACTCCATCATCCACCAAACAGTGTGATTTACTGTGATTAAAGCTGAATATAGCATAACTATATAATAAATGTAAAGAGAAAAGCAAAAATATGCCAGGTGAGAAGTGCAGGAAATTGAAGAGATTGGAACTGAAAGCGTGGGTCAGGGGCAGATGCATTGGTGTTTGTCTAAAAGTAGGATTTCAATTGTTTTTGAATGATATAAGTGTGTTACACAGGATCAAGGTGCAGGAAGGTAATAAAAGAGTTTGGCACCTTTGTAGAAGAGGAGTGTTGCCCCTGGGTGGTATGGCAGCAAGGAATCACAAAGGCATGGGTGCTGGAGTGCCTAGTGGTCCTGGTGTGTACAGACTTTTGAAGAGGAAGGAGATGCTGCTAGGCATGGATCCTAATTGGATTTTAAAGAAAAAAGTGAGAATTTTGCTGTCAAATCTATCCTCCAGGAGCCAGTTTGCAGCTTTGTACAGAGAACACAGTGGTGCATCCTAAGGGGGTGGCCTGTGATGAATCAGATGATGCTGTGATACGTGATCTTTAATCTAATTCCATTTTCTGTGAGTTGGAGATTGTGTATATGAGGGAGCTGTAGTCTAAAATAGGGAGCAGGAAACTGTTGGCAAGCAAGGCCCTAGTTTCTGGTATGAGAAAATATATTAGTCGATGTAGGATGCCAAGTCTTTGGTGAATTGTCTTAATTAATTGATGAGTGTGTAGCTGATAGTTCAGGTGACAGTCAAGGTGAATCCTCAGACGTTTAAAGGTGGTGACTCTCTTGATAGGGTTGCTGTAGTTGTCTATAAGAGCAAAATAGAAATTTAGGGACTTCCTAAAGCCTAAGAATACCATGACCTTAGTTTTCTTGGAAACACAGAAACATAAACTTTGACAGCAGATAAGGACTGCTTGGCCCACCCAGTCTGCCCATTTCCCTACCTATTGGATAAGCTGCAGATCCTAATTAACAATAGCCTACTTCCTCCTACCCCCACTATAATTGCCTTATGTCTTTTCCATGCATTCTTGAATTCCCCACTGTTTTTGACACCAAGGCATTCTCAGTAGAGGTACAGCGAGTAAAATTCCAGCCACCAAGTGAGTCACAAAGTAGCCACTTCACATTAGTATTCCACTGCATGGGTGCCATTTTAAACCCTCACTTCACCACTTTGCAATGTAATTATGACTTTGCGTTGCACTCAACCTTATTCTGCTTTAAGGCAAAGTGAGAATTAACAGGCAGCCCACACACATCATAAGGCACACAGTGTAGGTCACATGCTACAGGCAGGCAGACAGGCAGGAGGTTATGGGCAAAAACACTCTCCAACGTGGGCTGACTTACATGCTTTGCACGGGGTGTGACAAATGGCTCTGCTCAGCGAATGGCTGGGAGTGGGGTGTGGATGTATGATGAAGAGGGTGCACAGGTGACAAGTCCACAAATGAAGGTATGGGGTTGATGTACCACTTGCACTAGACATACTACATTGACCACCACCACCACTGCTACTCTGACCACCACTTGACAAGATTTCTAAATTATAACCCCCCATCATGCCTGTAGTAACTCCTCTGGTGTTATTTCATCACTACTGCAGACATTCCTACTTGGTCTTACATTCATGAAAGGAGATAACATGCTCAGTAAGGCTGATGATGAGGATGAATGCCCCACTATGGCATTAGCTGCTATCTGGTGCTGAGTCCACAGTGCCATGTGTCTGTTCTTAAGATGTATGCTGGCCCCCATGCCCAGATGACTCCCTTTTATCTTGACTCACACACGCATGGCAAAGCTGGCAGACTGCAACTGACTCATCATTTGCATCTTGGACAAAAAATCCCAAACAAGGATTGTGATCCCTACTTTTAACATGTCTCTGATGCTGCTTATTGGACTCCGTTTTTAACCCCTGAAATGGGGGCATGCTACATGATTTTTCAGGCTGGATACACTTGGACTCCAACTTACCACCATGACTACCTATGATTATTTCTGGGTCATCATCATTATCATCAACAGGAACCACTAAATCACAACTTTTAAAGGGGAATTTAACGCCAACAGACCCAGACAGCCACCTTGACTTTCTTTTTTCCAGATCCCAACAGGGGTTACTGACATCATTATCATATTCATCAACATCATCTGCATCCACATTTTCAGGTTGGATGCTGTCATGTGGAGAACATGTTCCAACCACAGCATCAGCATCATCATCATCACCCGATATTTTTGCGCCACACTTTGAATCATTGGATGGCAAAGGCATGACCTCAACAGCACTGGAAAAATGTAACATTGTGAGTTATGATTGCCAGGATCAGAATCATGTTCAACTACCAAGGGATGTTAATGGGGACTATGACATCATCTCGCTGTCAGTCACAGCTTTAGACTAAACCATATTTTGGAAACGGTTAACCGGTCAGAGTGGAACTTGAGGCAGCAATACTCATGCCAGCAGAAAATGCACTAACACCACCAGCTGGGACAACATCATCTTCTCCAACTATGAGAGAAGATACAGATTGCACTGTAAAAACATTGATGGAAATCCATTAGTGACATCAGCTATGCACTGCATACTACCACTATCACAGACAATCTTGCCTCTGAGCAAGTGCCACAACCAGAAACAGTTTTGCTTGCATGTCTCTTTGCAGGCATTTTGGGGATCACCAAGAAAATTCTCAATAAATTTAGATTTCTGAACTTTCTGTCTGGGACAGTGGATGTGAAGCCAAAAAAAAAAACAATTGTGGCTTGCAGATGGAGACTGGGCACTAAACAGATGCAAAAGCACAGACAGATTAAGATTGCACTGTGCAATCAAGAAGAGATGCAGGTGTAAAGTCACAACACCACCTTAACCAGTGCTCACAAGTCACAATCCCATCTGGGAAAGAATACTTTTGCGGTTGGAGGTGGAGGGTGCACTGCATTGCAGTAACAGTCCAAAACCAAGACACCTAAAAGCAGTACAAAATCATGCGGTGAATAGCAGGTTCACACTGCTGCAATTACTCTGTGGCACAATAATATGTGTCTGATTTGATGGCACACATTGCATACACACACTCACACATGCTACAAGTAATGCTTAGCAAATTGAAAACTTCAGCATTATAACCAAATCATTCAAACAAACTGAAATTATGCACTGCACTGCTGCACCACAACAATTAAAAAAATGTCAAAATTACTGAAAATATTACTGTGTGTGCATTAACGCATGTTGTATAAGAAAAATATAACCAAAACAGAAAGACTGCCTTTTCTCTCAGTTTTAACCTACCTCCACCACAGATACCCCTCCCCAATGCACACTTCAAGTGTCTGTCAGTACACAGACTGAATGTTCTAAATTAACATTCAAAATCCACATACAAACAATAAACACTCGATGATATGAGCACAGGAGGGTTTCCTACAATTGCTGTACTACAGTTTGAGCAAAGAAAATAGCTCAAAAAGGCTTTTTAACAGCTTTAAGAGGATTTGAATTGCAGAGCTCTGAGAGGAAACTGTCTCCATCTACAACTACACACACAGTACACAGAACTGAGGCTGTGCAGAACAATCTAGAGCCCATGTGACCTGCAATCCCATGAATCACTGCAATATTTGCCTTGGAGCTTAATAACAAGGCAAAGTGATGTGAAATACATTGACTTCTATGTACTTTGCATTAAAATTGGTGCAGAAGTGGTTGGAGAAGGTGGAGTAAAACAAAGTCATTGTTATCAATGGACTTCACATTCCTCATTATGACGAGAAGTACTCCACTTAGCAGATTATATAGCGGATTCCGCATTACTCAGTGAATTGATTCATGGAGTGAATTGTTGCCACTTTGCCCACCTCTACTCCTCTCAGGAAGGCCATTCCATGCATCCACCACCCTCTCCAAGAAAAATACTTCCTTGCTTGCCCCTGAGTCATCCCTTCTATCTTCAAATTGTCCCACCTTGTTCTTGAACATCTCTTTTCTGAAAGATGCTACCCTCTTGGACTTTCTTCATTCCCTTGAGGTACTTGAAAGTTTCTATCACATCCCCCCCTTTCCTCGAGGTATACATATTAAGCATCTTTAGTCTCTCTCTTAGTACGGTTTCTGGTGCAGACCCTGCACCATTTTAGTGCCCTCCTCTGGACTGCCTCCATCCTGTCTATGTCCTTGTGGAGATGGGGTCTCCAGAACTGCACCAATACTCCAGATGGGATCTCATCAACTCTCTGTACAAAGGGATGCCAACTTCATGTTTTTACTGGTGATGCCTCTCCCTATACATCCCGGTATCCCCCAGCCCTCATACTGCCTTCTCACATTGCCTGCCCTACCTTTGGGTCATCTGATTTGACTACCACATGTCCAATTCCATTTTGTAGTTGTCAGTACCTCCCTCTCCGATTGTGTACCCTTCCCTGGGTTTTGTTTCCCAGGTGCATTACTTTGCACTTGTTCATATTGAATCCAAGCTGCCATACTTTTGACCATTACTCCAACCTTGCCAAGTCCCTTCTCATCCTTTCCACACACACCCTTGTGTATCAACCCTGTTTCAGATCTTTGTGTTATCTGCAAAGAGGCATACTTTTCCTTCCAGTCCCCTGCAATGTCACTTATAAAGACATTAAAGAGGACCAGCCCCAGTACTGAAACCTATGGGATCCCACTAGTAACCCCTTTCTTTGGAGTTGACTCTGTTTACTATTACCTTCTGCATCCTGCTTCCAGCCAATTTTTACTAGGCTACCACCCTGGGACCAACTCCCAGGCTGGCTAACTTGTATATTAATATTTTGTGTGGGACTGTGTCCAATGCTTTTCTAAAGTCTAGGTAGGCCATGTCCACAGCCCCTCCCTGGTCTACTACTTTGGTCACCCAGTCAAAGAACTCTATTAGATTTGCCTGTCATGACCTTCCCACTGTGAATCCATGCTGCCTTGGGTCCTGTGCCCTGCTGGCCTCTAGGTACTCAACAATTCTTTCTTTCAGAAGTGATTCCATAATTTTCCTTAGCACTGAGGTCAAACTAACAGTTCTGTAGTATCCTGCCTCTGCCTTGCTCCCACTTTTGTGAAGGAAATCATATCTGCCTTCCTCCAGTCCTAGGTACCACCCCATCCTCCCATGATTTGGAGTTGAGGACCAGATCCCAGGAGCAGAACCAGGAGTTTAGTTTGCTGAAGTCATGTTGCAGTTTGTTTTGAAGGTGGAGGGGTTCTTATCCTTGCAAAGAGGACTGAGTCATCTGCGCAGAGGATGAGCTTTGTAGATGAACACATATCGGGTAGGGGGTTGACTACAAGACAGAAAAGGAGAGGTCCGAGGATGGAACCCTTGGGAACTCGATTTTGATGTGATGAATTTCAGAGTATTGGACTACTTTTGTAGTCCTCAGTGTCTGAGTACCGAGGTCATTTTCAAACCATTTTATCACTTCGCAGAGAAATTAGACCAGCTAAGGTGTGGAGGAGAATTTTATGATTGACAAGGTCGAAGGCCTTTGTTAGGTCTAGAAACACTGAGCCAATGTAAAAACATTAATAATTTTGTGACAGCATCTATGAATGCAGGTATGAGTACTGAGGTTGTGTTTGTGGACCTCAGTAAGAGGTTGATTTGGTAAATCACCAAATATTATTGCATAGATTGTACAAGATTGGTGTTCATGCTGAACCTCACACTGGTTGAATTTCTTCTTAGAAAGTAGAAAACAATGTGTCACTGGATCCCACAATATCATCATTGGAAGGGTTAAAGAGTCCCAGAGCTCTCTTTTGGGCCTTTTGTTTTCACTATACCACATTTCATTGAAAAGAAGTCACAGCTTCTATTTGAATTTTTTATTTTGACGTGCAGCTTGTATTTGAGGGTGGCTTGTATTGCAAAATCTATTTTAAGTATGAAAAGCAAAATATTACATATCCTGAATATGATCTAATATATTGTTACTGGTCTACTTAATAACAGACTAAGAACAACAAACATGAACTAAAGTCAAAATTTAAAAAGAAATATAACAATCATATTTCCAGAGATAAAAATCATAAACAGTCCCACCTACAGAGTTTTATTTGACATGACATCAACTCTGATTAGAAGCTGGGGCTTCTATTTGAGGTGGCTTTTATTAAAACTATTCATTATGACCTGCGTGTTTTGAAGGCAGCTTCTATTTGAAGTGGCTTCTATTTGATGAAATACATATATGTTAATGAGTTACCAGTGCTTTTGATTAACAGTGCATCTGTACACAAACAACACTGTATTGGTAGCATTCACAGGCAGCGGCATATCACTGGAACAACAGCTCCAAGGTGACTTTTCTGTAATGGAAGCATGGTTTAAAGAATCAGGTTTAATTTTGAACAGTTAAAACACAATGTATTCATTTTTCAGCTGGAATAAGGGATGCACTAAATAGGAATTTAGATATAACATTTAAAATGGGTCACAAGTAATAAATACTACTTGTTATTAATATTTAGGGGTCCTTGTAGATCTGAAAATGTCTTATGTGGTACGTCAGGCCCCATTCTGTCAGACTACTCAAGCACAGTGCACCTTTCTCTAAGAGCTCCCACCTGGATATTTGATCTCCTCTTTATGCAAACTGACTCAAGTTAGGGGCAGTTTAAAACGTAACCTCAGACAGTACCATCTTCTCTCTCAACCACTGTGACTGCCCAACTTATGCTACTTCACCCTCACATATCCCTTCATTTCTTGGCTAAGCAACTGCTACTCTGTGGAGTGGTTGTGGGATAACAGATGGACAAGACACCAAACTTCAGGTTCAACACACAATCTCTGTGTGATGTTTATTCAAAGTGCAAGAAATGATCTTTGCAATGGCATATTTCTTCTTCAGTACATCAGTTTGCAGTAACAGACTATGAATGTTCTTTCTCTGCATTTAGCCAGCACCTACTGACACTGGTCTCTGATGCATCCACTAAGATGTGCCCATAACCTTATGCAAGCCCCTCATTTACTTACATAGTAGGGGCCCAAAAGAAGAAAAACAAAACAAGCTATAAACAACGAACCTCAGTGTAGAATCACTGAAAGAACAGTTACCCCAAAAGGCATTGGCAGGAAATTAAGTTTCAAAGAAATACAACATCATCCATACTTCATACTGCAATGCATCATGGGATATATACAAATCACTATGACATTTAGACTTCAAATTGTTAAGATTTAAGGGTAAAAAATTCTACATATGAATTTTAAACTCAATATGGAAATCATTATGTATTTTGTGTAATTGTGACAACTGTGATTATTGAATTATTGTAACTGTGGTTAATATTTTTTGTTTTTATCTGTTTTTAGTAAGTGTTTGTATTATGTATACTGTACAGGGCATTTTTTAAAAACAGGGATGCTATATTCCTAAATAATTGCGTCTGTATAAAAGTAATGTTTCATCAATCAATCTAACCTTTGTCACTGGCTTTTCAATGAAACTAGATGCGCCTTACTAGGATGGTCTCAGTATTGTGACTAGTTTGAACCCATGCTGTGAGTCTATGAGAAGTTTATGTGTATCTAGGAAGTGTGTGGTTTCATCAAGGATGTTTTTTTCTATAATTTTGGATAGGGATGAAAAGAGGAAGATGGGCCTGTAGTTACAAAAATCATTTCTGGAGCCAGATTTGTGAAGTGGTTTTATAGTGGCATCGTTTCCACTTACTGGGGAATACCCCAGTGCAGAGTGGTTGAGAATGTTGGTTGGGGAAGGCAATAGGTAAGCAGAATGGTAGAAATGAAGTGAGAAAGGAATGAAGGCAGAGGGGTAAGGACAGTAGTCTAGAAGGAAGAAGGGGGTGACAAGAAGGGTGGGAACAGAATTTGGAAGGCCATGTATGCAAATGCTTGAAGTCTGGGAAATAAAATCCTCGACCTGGTAGGCATCATGGCAGAGGCAGATCTGGACATTGTTGCTATTCAAGTCATGGTGCAATGAGAACCATGACTGGGATATATCCATAGCAGGCTATGCTCTGTTCAGGAAGGACAGGGTGATTAAGAAGGGAGGATTGCTCTTCACATGAGGAATAGCATAAAAGCAACTGAAATGCACAGAATACTGGTGGCTGTGGGAGGCACTGTGGGTCACCCTAGAGATGGGAAATGGAGCTGGCTATTTGCACTGGCATTATCTACAGACCTCCAGTACAAGGGAGGAGATGGACAAGGTTCAGTGGAAGCCATCCAAAAGATGGTGACTAAGGGGCGGTATTGTTGGTGGGGACTTAATCTGCCAGATGTAGATTGGAACATCCCAGCTGCAGCTTCCAGCTAGGAGCAGGGATATCCTGGACTCCTGCAGGGTACATTCCTCAGGCAGCTAATAAGAAAGCCCACTTGGGTGGAGCAATATTGAACCTATACTCACCAATGGGGACAGTGTTCCATATGTAAAAGTGGGTAGCCACCTTGGGATCAGTGATCACCATACAGTGTGATTCAATATAATTAATGTGGCAGAGTCAATCCACACAAAGGTGAGGGTCCTGACTTCAGGATGGCTGACTTTACAAAGATGGGGAATGCCTCAAGGATGCCCTGGCCAGGTTTGAGGACTTGGGTGGAGTAGAGAAACAGTGGGCAACATTAAAAGGGGCCATAGTGGAGGCAGCAAACCTTTGCTTTTGGCAAATTAGCAAAAGCAAGAGAAAAGAGACCACTATGGTTCTCAAAAAGTGGCTGGAAGGTTAGGCACAAAAATAGCATTCAGGAGGCATAAAGAGACACAGAGGGAGGAGGAGGATAGGGAAGTGTATCAAGAGAAGCAGAGAAAGGGAGGCAGGGAAAGCAGTCGAAATGCAAAGGTGCAACTGGAGGAGAAAAATAGCCCAGGCTGTGAAGAAAGGGAACAAGACACTCTTTCAGGTAAGTAAGGACAGGAGAAAGACCAGGGGAGGGATTGTAAGGCTGAGAGGGAAGGGGGAGTGTGGCAGAGGACCAGAAAAAGCAGACATCCTGAACAAATAGTTTTGTGCAGTATTCACAGAGGAAGGGGAAGGTGGGAGATCACAGTTAAGTGACAGGAGCATCAAAGGAAGGAGGGGACACCAGTCAATTTACAGAGGAGAGAGTCCTGAAGGAACTCACAAATCTGAAAAATGGACAAGGCAATGGGGCCAGACTGAGTACATCCAAGGATACTGAAGGAGCTTAGAGGTGCTGGCTGCACCACTGAGAGTCCTGTTCAACCATGCACTGGAGATGGGAGTGGTTCTGAAGGACTGAAGGAAGGTAGATATAGTCCCACTTCACAAAAGTGGTAGCAGGAGATGCTGGCAACTACAGGCCAGTCATCCTGACTTCGTGACAGGAAAATTAATGGAATCACTAGTGAAGAAAAGGAATGCAGAATATCCATAATCCAGCATCTTACAGGATCCAAGGCAGCATGAATTCACTGGGAAGTCATGTCAAACAAATCTGATAGATTTCTTTGATTGGGTGACCAGGGATTTGATCAGGATTGAGTAGTAGACATGGCCTACCTAGATTTCAGTAAAGCCTTCAAAACTGTTCCAGACAGGAGACTCTTAAACAAGCTGGGCAGCCTGGGGTGGGTCTTAAGGTGGAAAACTGGGTAAGAAATTAGTTGGAAGATAGGCAACAGAGAGTGGTGGAAAACAGAGTTCACTCTGAGGAAGGGAGGGTGAACAGCAGGGGTGCCATAAGGATCAGTACTGGGGCCAGGCTTCTTTAATGTCTTTATTAGTGATATTGCAGAAGGGTTAGACTGGAAAGTATGCCTTTTGTAGATGGCACAAAGATCTACAACAAAGTAGACACTCCATGGGGTGGAAAAATGAAGAGGGATCTAAGAAAACTTGAGGAGTGGTCAAGAGCATGGCAATTAAATTTCAAAGCAAAGAAGGTAAAATCATGCACTTGGAGCACAGAAACCCTGGGGCAGAGTGCAAGATGGGGGGAGGTACTGATGACCACCAAACAGAAAGAGACCTGGGGTAATTATATATGATGACCTAAAGGTGGTCAAACAGTGTGACAAGGAGGTGGGAAGAGTCAGTGGAATGCTAGGGTGGGCTCTCACGATGTCAGTTGGACAACTAAGTTGTCGATCGCCATCATAACGGTGGATTTATGTCAACTGCAACTTGCAGTTGACATAAATCTGATTTGAGACCCCAGCTGTTTTTTCATGGGGAGCTTCATCATCTGAAACCCACGGAGGGTTCCGCCCCTGCATCCCTGATCTCTAGGATTCTAACCCAAATTGAAATTGGATTGTGAAGGTGCAGGACTGAGAGTGCGTGCCAGGGTCTGGGTGGACTAGTACAGTGAAACCAATGTTGTCGGCATCGGCATTTTCACTGTACTAGTGTCACCATATAGGTGGCATACCACTAGGTGCATGAGGAATGGGTATCACCAGCAGAAAGAAGGAGGTGGTGTTACCACTGTACAACCCATTAACGACACCTCCTCTAGAGTACTGTGTGCAGTTCTGGAAGAACATAGACAGAGCAGAGGTGGTCCAGAAGAGGGCAAAAAAATGATGCAAGGTCTGCACCAAAAGCCCTATGAAGTGAGACTAAAGGACCTCAATATACATCCTGGAGGAAAGAAGAGAGGTGGATGATAGAGACTTTCAAATACATAACATGAAGAAATAAGATACAAGAGGGTAAATATTTTTAGAGAAAGATGTTCAAGAACAAGGGTCATGCTACTGTATGAAACTGGAGGGTAGACTCAGGAAAACATGAGAAAATACTTTTCTCAGAAACAGTGGTGGATGCATGGAACCATCTCCTAGAGGTGATTCTGGGGCAAAACTGTGAAGAAATTTAAGAATAGCTTGAATAGGCACAAGGAAACCTTAGTGGGTAGGAAAGGAGGGTAAAATCTGAGATCAAGTGGGTCTGCAGTATTACCAGGATTACAAACAGACTGAGTGGGAGGCTACAAGGTGATGGTGGTGGTGGTGGGGATTCTCAACACCTAGACCAGTGACAAGCAGGGTACTGCAGTGCTCGATGCTGGGCCAGGTGCTATTTGGGCTCTTCATCGCAGATATCATGCATGGAGTGGTGAACAGTGTAAGTCTGTTCACAGACAATACCAAAGTGGGTGCAGTTGTGGATGAGGAGGAGGATGGAAGCAACTGCAGCGGACCTAACCAAACTGAATTAGTGGTCTGCAAGGTGGCAGCTGGGGTTCAATGTGAAGAGGTGTAAGGTTATGCACTTTGGACAAAGAACCCAAGGAGAATATTGGTTTGGGGTAGTGAAGCTGGGGATAACTGAGGAGGAGAAGGACCTATGGGTAATGGTAACAGGGAGCATGAACAATTCCGCCCAATGCAGGAAAGTAGTAGCGAGGCGAACAAGATGCTGGGGTGTATAGCAAGGGGGTTCTCATCCAGGCAGAGGAGGTGATCTTCCCCCACAGGTCACTGGCCAGGCCACACTTGGAGTACTGTGCAGTTCCTGGAGGCCATACATGAGGTGGGATATCAAGCTACTGGAGGAGTGCAGCGGAGGGCAACAAGGATGATTCAGGGAATGAAGGGGAGAAACTACAAGAACAGGCTGGGGAACTGAATATGTACACCCTGGAGGAGAGGAGGGGGGGACATGATCGTAACTAAGTATCTGAGGGAATCAACAAGGATGGAGTCAATGAGGTTTTTAAACTGAGGAAGGGAAGGTAAGGGACACTAGAGGTGTGGGCTAAGATTACAGGGGACAATTTAGGAGGGAGATGAGGAAGTATTACTTCACAGAGAGGTGGTGATGGAATGCCCTACCAGAGGTGATATTATGCAAAACTGTGGGTAGATTTAAGGCATGGGACAGAGAACAGGAGAAAGTACGGGTGGATGAGGCTAGAATGGCCGAGGTAGACAAAAGGAAGGGGTGGGACAGCTGCAACTTAGAAGCGCTAGCTGCACACTCGAGCAGACACTGATAGACCAGGAGGTCTGTTTCGATGGCACATTCATATGTTCATATGTTCAGATACAGTAGGTAGAGAAAATGGCAGACTAGGTGGGCACACGTTCCTTATCTGCCATCAAACTCTACGTTCTATGTTTCTAATGCAGAAACTGAAACTTTCTAGCACACAATGGGCACTAAAACTTTCCTGACACACTGCTGAATTAAAATATTCCTACCATAATCCAAAAAATAAAACTTCCTGCTACACTCCTGATGAAGGAACCTACTGTACAATATGTAGTCCCATAAACCTGTAAAATCTTTCTACAACATGTTACTCCTCTATAACGTTTATACAACTCAGCCTGCCACACAGATAGACTTGACACTTCTTGCCACTCTGTGAAAACTGACTTTTACCACACTCCATCATACCACACTCCACCAATTGAAACTTCCCTGCCACATTTGTAAATTGAAAAGTGCCTGCCACCCACTGCTGAAACTGAAACCTTGCTGCTATAGTACAAGTATTCCATTAATCCTGCTTTCTGAGCATCACTATGCATGAATAAACCCAATAGGTGGGCATACTATGATCATCTGGACCATTGCTACTTGTGAATAGAAAAATAAGCAAATTCTGGCCAGAGCTGATAGGGCTGTAGCTAAGGAATTTGAGTTAAACATATTGAAAATTATTAGTTGTGAGCATGAATTTGGGAAATGTAACATAGGCTCATAAATTTGTTGTTTTGTAATATTTACACCAAATTTTCAACATAGCCTTGTTATGACCCTGCCTCATGAAGACAAGCAGAGAAAATGTTCAACACCTGTTCTAATGGTGATCTTATGCAGGGACTGCAAAATCAACTTTCAGGATGCAAAACACATTTTGGGCAGGAGCTGAAAAATGACAGCTGTTACATTCATGAGGCATTGTAAAGAATGGCTACATTGAAAATTTAGGTAAAAATATTGAATAATCCCAAACGCATGAGCCTGCATTTGCAAATTCAACATACAGTAGCTTCAAACATTTAAAAATATACTTTTACACCAAATTAAGAACATAGTCTTCTTATGCCCCCACCTCATGAACAAGGTCAGAGAAAATTTTCAACTCATGTCTGAAAGGTGATTTCATTCAGGGACTGCAAAATCACCTTTCAGGATGTAAAATAAATATGTTGTCCAGGATTTGAAAATGACAGCTGTCATATTGATGAGATGCTGTAAAGATAGAGAACCATGACTGGGATGTTAACATACCAGAGTACACAACCCACAGGAGACAGGGAGGGGACAAGAGGGGGCGAGTAGCTCTCTATGTAAAGGAAGGATGAAAGCAACTGAACAAAAGAGTAAACAGGGAGGAGAGCACTGTGGGTCACCTTAGAGACTGGATATGGCACCACAATCCACACAGGGTTGTATACAGACCCCATGTGGGGGAGAGAATGGACAAGGATATGATACAAGGCATGCTTAGGATGGCAGAGAAATGGAAGATGCTGTTGATAGGGGACCTTAATATGCGGATGTCAACTGGAGCACCTGCTGCAGCCACATCCAAAAGCAGGGCCATTCTTGATGCCTTCAGGTGGCATGCCTCTGACAGCTAGTTTTGGAACCTACTCATGAGGGGCAATCTTAGACCTCATACATTCAAATGGGGACAGTGAGAGGATCTCAGATCTAGAAGTGGGTAATCATTTGGGAACAAGTGACCACCAAACAGTGTGGTTCATGATAAACTCAGCTACAGAGTCAAGCCTATACAAAATGACGGTTCTGGACTTCAGGAGGACTGACTTTGGCAAGATGGGAGAGTGCCTTAGAAAAGCACTAGCAAACAGGCTAGAAACGAGGTGAAGCAACAATGGGGAAATATCAAAACTGCCATCACAGAGGCAACAAACCTTTGTGTGAAGCAAATAAAGAAAGCGCAATGAAAAAAGCCACTATGGTTCTCCAAAGAGTGGCGGTGAAGGTTAGGGAAAACGATAGCATTTAGGAAGTATAAGGAAACGCAGAAGGAGCAGGACAGAGAACTGTACCGTTAAGGCAGAAGGAAGCAGGGAGGGTAGTCAGAATAGCAAAGGCCCAAACTGAGGAAAGATAGCCAACTCAGTTAAGAAGGGAGATAAAACCTTTATAGGTATATTTGGCAGCATAGAAAGACAAAGGGAGGGATAGTGAGGCCGAATAGAATAAACGGTGGATGGGCAGAGGGACAGTGAAAAGCAGGGATACTGAATGAATACTTCTGTTCAGTATTCCCAAAACAGGAGGTAGGGAGGTGTCTAATCCAATTAAAAATTTGAAAATGGAAGTATAGCCTAGAGGTTAGAGGAATGAGGCGTGAACGAACTTGATACATCCAGCAGACGAGACCGAGTTTGATTCTCACAATCTCCACTTGCATACTGTGTGACTCTGAGCAAGTCACTTAATCACCTAGTGCTCCCAGGTCGCCCATGAAAACAGGCACTTGTGCCTAGTGGGCCTATCCAGTTACCAAAGACTAAAATAAAAAAAAAAAATTAGCAGAAGGGTTCTGAAAGAACTCCTAAAACTGAAGGTGGACAAAGCAATGGGGCCAGATGGAATTCACCCCAGAATTCTAAAAGAATTAAGCAGAGAATTGGTGACAACACTGACTACCCTTTTAACAAATCATGGAGGATAGTGTGGTACCTGAGGACTGGAGGAAGGCAGATGTGATTACCCTTCACAAAAGTGGGACCAAGACACAGGCAGGAAACTACAGACCTGTCAGTTTGACCTCTGTGGTAGAGAAAGTGATGGAATCACTTCTGAAGGAAAAATTGTTGAGTAGCTAGAGGCCAGTGGGGCACGGGACACAAGGCAGCATGGGTTCACAGTGGGAAGGTCATGTCAGAAAGAATCTAATTGATTTCTTTGACTGGGTGACCAAAGTAGTAGAACAGGAGGGGCTGTGGACATGGCCTACCCAGACTATAGCAAGGCATTTGACACAGTCCCACACAAAAGATTAATAGTCAATAACCAGCCTGGGAGTGGGTCCCAGAGTGGTAGCCTGGGTAAAACATTGGCTGGATAACAGGACACAGAAAATAATTGTAAATGGAGTCCACGCTGAAGAAAAAGAAAGAAAGAAAGAAAGAAAAAGAAAGAAAGAAAGAAAGAAAGAAAGAAAGAAAGAAAGAGGGTTACTAGTGGAGTACTGTAGGGTTCAGTACTGGGTCCAGTCTTTTTAATGTCTTTATAAGTGACATTGCAGAGGTACTGGAAGGAAATGTAAGCCTCTTTGCAGATGATACAAAGATCTGCAACAGGGTTGATACACAAGGAGGCGTGGAAAGGATGAGAAGGAACTTGGCAAGGTTGGAGGAATGGTCAGAAGTATGGCAGCTTGGATTCAATGCAAAGAAGTACAAAATAATGCACATGGGAAACAAAACCCAGTGAAAAGATTACACAATGGGGAGGTAGTAACAACAACAAAAATGGAAAGGGACCTGGGGTAATTATATCAGATGACCTTAAGGTTGGCAAGCAATGTGAGAAGGTGGTAGGGAGGGCTGGGGATACTGGGATGATAGGGAGAGTCATCACCATCAGAAAACAGGAAGTTGGGCAGTAGTTGAAAATGTCATCTGTTACATTCATGAGGTGTTGTAAAGAAATGGCTATGTTGAAAATGTAGGGTAAAAATATTGAATATTACCAAAAGTACAAGCCTGCATTTGCAAAATTCAACACACAGTAGCTTCAAAACATTTTTAAAAATGTATTTTAGACCAAATTTAGAACATAGCCTTCTTATGACCCCACTCATGAACAAGGTCAGAGAAAATTTTCAACTCATGTCTGAAAGGTGATTTCATTCAAGGACTGCAAAATCACCTTTCAGGATGTAAAATAAATATTTTGCCCAGGATTTGAAAAATAACAGCTGTCACATCTAAGAGACGCTGAAAAGATAGAGAACCATGACTGGGATGTTAGCATACCAGGGTACACAACCTACAGGAGAGACAGGGAGGGAAGAAGAGGGGCAGAGTAGCTCTCTATGTAAGGTAAGAGATGAAAGCAACTAAACAAAAGAGTAAACAGGGAGGAAAGGAGGCACTGTGGGTCACCTTAGAGACTGGAATGGCATCACAATCCACACAGGGGTTGATACAGACCCCATGTCAGGGGAGGGAATGGACAAGGATATGATAGAAGGCATGCTTAGGATGGCAGAGAAAGGGAGATGCTGTTGATGGGGACCTTAATATGCCAGATGTCAACTGGAGCACCTTTGCTGCAACCACATCCAAAAGCAGGGCTATTCTGATGCCCTTCAAGTGTCATGCCTCTGACAGCTAGTTTTGGAACCTACTCATGAGGAGCAATCTTAAACCTCATACTCTCAAATGGGGACAGTGAGAGGATCTCAGATCTAGAAGTGGGTAGTCATTTGGGAACAAGTGACCACCAAACAGTGTGGTTCATGATAAACTCAGCTACAGAGTCAAGCCATACAAAAATGAGCGCTCTGGACTTCAGGAGAGGCTGACTTTGGCAAGATGGGAGTGCCTTAGAAAAGCACTAGCAAACAGGCTAGAAGAGGGTGGAGAAACAATGGAGAAATATCAAAACTGCCATCACAGGGGCAACAAACCTTTGTGTGAAGCAAATAAACAAATCACAATGAAAGAAAAAGCCACTATGGTTCTCAACAGAGGTGGCGGTGAAGGATAGGGAGAAACGACAGCATTTAGGAAGTATAAGGAAACACAGAAGGAGCAGGGCAGAGAACTGTACCAGTTAAGGCAGAAGGAAGCAGGGAGGGAAGTCAGAATAGCAAAGGTCCAAACTGAGGAAAAGATAGCCAACTCAGTTAAGATGGGGATAAAACCTTTATAGGTTTACAGGCAGCATAGAAAGACAAAGGAGGGATAGTGAGGCCGAATAGAATAAATGGTGGTGGGCAGAGAGGACAATGAAAAAGCAGGATACTGAATGAATACTTCTGTTCAGTACTCACAAAAGGAGGTGGGAGGTGCCTAATCCAATAAAAATTTGAAAATAGCAATATAGCCTAGAGGTTAGAGGAATGAGGTGTGAATGAACTTGATACATCCAGCAGATGAGACCCAAGTTTGATTCTCACAACCTCCACTTGCATACTGTGTGACTCTGAGCAAGTCACTTAACCACCCAGTGCTCCCAGGTCACCCCTGAAAACAGGCACTTGTGCCTAGTGGGCCTACCCAGTTACCAAAAGACTAAAATAAAAATAAAAAGAATTAACAGAAGCACTCTGGATAGGGGGTCAATCCCACCTTTACAGAAGAAAGGGTTCTGAAAGAACTCCTAAAACTGAAGGTGGACAAAGCAATGGGGCCAGATGGAATTCACCCAAGAATTCTAAAAGAATTAAGCAGAGAACTAGTGACACCACTGACTACCCTTTTAACAAATTATGGGAGGATGGTGTGGTACCTGAGGACTGGAGGAAGGCAGATGTGATTCCCTTTCACAAAAGTGGGACCAAGACAGAGGCAGGAAACTACAGACCTGTCAGTTTGACCTCTGTGGTAGGGAAATGGATGGAATCACTTCTGAAGGAAAGAATTGTTGAGTACCTAGAGGCCAGTGGGGCACAGGACCCAAGGCAGCATGGGTTCTCACAGGGAAGGTCATGTTAGAAAGAATCTAATTTATCTCTTTGACTGGGTGACCAAAGTAGTAGAACAGGGAGGGGCTGTGGACATGGCCTACCTAGACTATAGCAAGGCATTTGAACAGTCCCACAAAAGATAAATAGACAATTAACCAGCCTGGGAGTGGATCCCAGGGTGGTAGCCTGGGTGAAACATTGGCTGGATAACAGGACACAGAAAGTAATTGTAAATGGAGTCCACTCTGAAGAAAGAAAGAAAGAAAGAAAGAAAGAAAGAAAGAAAGAAAGAAAGAAAGAAAGAAAGAAAGAAAGAGATTACTAGTGGGGTACTGCAGGGTTCAGTACTGGGTCCAGTCTTTTAATGTCTTTATAAGTGACATTGCAGGGTACTGGAAGGAAATGAAGCCTCTTTGCAGATGACACAAGATCTGCAACAGGGTTGATACACAAGGAGGCGTGGAAAGGATGAGAAGGAACTTGGCAAGGTTGGAGGAATGGTCAGAAGTATGGCAGCTTGGATTCAATGCAAGAAGTGCAAAATAATGCATTTGGGAAACAAAACCCAGTGGAAGATTACACAATGGGGGAGGTAGTAACAATAATAAAATGGAAAGGGACCTGGGGTAATTATATCAGATGACCTTAAGGTTGGCAAGCAATGTGAGAAGGCGGTAGGGAGGCTGGGGACACTGGGATGATAGGAGAGTCATCACCACAGAAAACAGGAAGTTGGGCAGTAGCTGAAAATGGCATCTGTTACATTCATGAGGTGCTGTAAAGAAATGGCTATGTTGAAAATTTAGGGTAAAAATATTGAATATTACCAAACGTACAAGCCTGCATTTGCAAAATTCAACATACAGTAGCCTCAAAACTTTTTAAAAATATATTTTTACACCTAATTTAGAACATAGCCTTCTTATGACCCCACCTCATGAACAAGGTCAGAGAAAATTTTCAACTCATGTCTGAAAGGTGATTTCATTCAGGGACTGCAAAATCACCTTTCAGAATGTAAAATAAATATTTTGTCCAGGATTTGAAAATGACAGCTGTCACATTCACGAGGTGCTGTAAAGAAGAGACCATGACTGGGATGTTAACATACCAGGGTACACAACCTACAGGAGAGACATGCAGGGAGAGGAGGGGTGGAGTAGCTCTCTATGTAAGGTAAGGGATGAAAGCAACTGAACAAAAGAGTAAACAGGGAGGAGAGGAGGCACTGTGGGTCACCTTAGAGACTGGAAATGGCACCACAATCCACACAGGGTTGTATATAGACCCCCATGTCAGGGGAGGGAATGGACAAGGATATGATTGAAGGCATACTTAGGATGGTAGAAAGGGAGATGCTGCTAATGGGGACCTAATATACCAGATGTCAACTGGAGAACCTTTGCTGCAGTCACATCCAAAATCAGAGGCCATTCTCGATGCCCTTCAGGTGGCATGCCTCAGACAGCTAGTTTTGGAAACTTCTTGTGAGGGAGCAATCTTAGACCTCGTACTCTCAAATGGGGACAGTGAGAAGAGCTCAGATCTAGAAGTAGGTAGGTAGTCATTTGGGAACAAGTGACCCCAAACAGTGTGGTTCATGATAAACTCAGCTACAGAGTCAAGCCATACAAAAGTGAGGTTCTGGACTTCAGGAGGGCAAAGACCCAAACTGAGGAAAAGATAGCCAACTCAGTTAAGAAGGGGGATAAAACCTTTACAGGTACATTAGAGAGCATATAAAGATTAAGGGAGGGATAGTGAAGATTAATAAAGGAGAGGGAGGTGGGCAGAGGGAGACAGTGAAAAGCAGAGATACTGAATGAATACTTTGCTCAGTATTCACAAAGAAGAAGAGGAGTTACCTAAACCAAACAGTAGAAGCACTCTGGATAGTGGGGTTGATGCCAGTCCATTTACAGAAGAAAGAGTACTGAAGAACTCCTAAAACTCAAGGTGGACAAAGCAATGGGCCTACGGGATTCACCCTAGAGTCCTAAAAGAGCTAAGGGAGGACCTAGTGACACCACTAACTACACTTTTTGACAAATCATGGGAAGATGGGGTGGTACCTGAGGACTGGAGGAGGTCGATGTGATTCCCTTTCACAAAAATGGGAACAAGGCAGAAGCAGGAAACTACAGACCTGTTAGTTTGACCTCAGTGGTAGGAAAATGATGAAATCACTTCTGAAAGAAAGAATTGTTGAGTACCTAGAGGCCAGCAGGGCACAGGACCCAAAGCAGCATAGATTCACAGCAGGAAGGTCATGTCAGATGAATCTAATCGATTTCTTTGACTGGGTGACCAAAGTAATAGACCAGGGAGGGGCTGTGGTTATGGCCTACCTAGACTTTAGCAAAGCATTTGACACAGTCCTCACAAAGATTAATAATCAAGTTAGCCAGCCTGGGAGTGGGTCCCAGGGTGGTAGCCTGGGTAGCAAACTGGCTGCACAACAGGACACAGAAGGTAATAGTGAATGGAACACATTCTGAAGAAAGGGGTTACTAGTGGAGTACCTCAGGGCTCAGTACTGGGTCCAGTCCTCTTTAACTTCTTTATAGGTGACATTGCAGGGGTCTGGAAGGAAAGGTATGCCTCTTTGCAGATGACACAAAGATCTATAACAGAGTTGATACACAAGTGGGGTAGAAAGGATGAGAAGGGACTTGGCAAGGTTGGAGGAATGGTCAGACATATGGCAACTTAGATTCAATGCAAAGAAGTGCAAAGTAATGCACCTGGGAAATAAAATCCAGGAGAAGAGTATACAATAGCAGGGAGGTACTACTGACAATAATGGAAAGGGATCTGGGTGTAGTCATATCAAATGACCTAAAGGTGGGTAAGCAATGTGAAGTCAGGAAGGAGAGCCAGGGGATACTGGGATGCATAGGGAGGGGCATCACAAGTAGAAAAAGGAAGTGGTTATCCCTCTATACAGAGAGTTGGTGAGACCCCATCTGAGTACTGCGTGCAGTTTGGAGACCTCATCTATGCAAGGACATAGACAGGATGGAAACAGTCCAGAGGAGGAAACTAAAATGGTGCAGGGTCTGCATCAGAAAGCATATGAAGAGAGAGAAGAGAGCTTAATAAGTATACCCTTGATGAAAGGAGGACAGGGGATATGATAGAAACTTTTAAGTACCTCAAGGAATCAACAAAGTCCAGGAGGTAGCATCTTCAGAAAAGATGTGTAAGAACAAGGGGGCACAATTTAAAGTTAGAGGGGGATGGCTCAGGGGTAATGTGAGGAAATTCTTTTTTCACGGAAGAGTGGTGGTTGCATGGAAACACCTTCCTCTAGAGGTTGTGGGGTCTAAAACAGTGAGGGAATTCAAACATGCATGGGACAAATATAAGGCAATTATAGTGGGGGTGCAGGAAGTAGGCTGTTGGTTAATTAGAATCTGCAGCTTATCAATAGGTAGGAAATGGGCAGACTGGGTAGGCCAAGTGGTCCTTATCTGCCGTCAAAGTCTATGTTTCTATGTTTCTTTCTCACTTGTTTGTATGTGTTCCAAAACATGCACACCACACTCCTGTGTGAATGTTGCAAGTAAATATTTGTGTTGTTATTGGGTTGTGCATTTGAGAAAGAGTAATGTGCTTGGGGAAGGCCAGGTTCCAGTTGTCTCAGTGGTGCAGCTGGTTAGCACAATCAGAATGGTACTCCGGGTGGCCTGGGTTCAAGTCTCAGCTAAAGCACTTACTTCTTTCTCACCTGTTTATATCTGTTCCATAAATATGTACACCACACTCCTTTGTGATCGTTACAAAGAAATGTACTTCCATTTGAGTGACTAAAAACTGCCCCAGTGAACAATAATGTCCTTAGCCTGTAGTTGATGGCATTTTTACCGTATCATGCCAGAACAGTGAAATTCTGTAATTGAAAGCCAATACAGCGACCATTTGAGGAAATTTGAAATTGTCACTGTAATGGTCCCGATGCGAAAGTTTCGCTGTGTCGCTATGGTTCACCTCACCCCCGAGTCAACTTCAACTCGGAGTGTGATATTTACAGATCAGGGGTGTGAGGGCAAGCTCTTCATGGAAGGTGTGCCAAAAAACAGCCAATGTCTGATAGGCAAAATGTTGCCTGTTGACATTGTGGATTTTGTTGTGCCACACTCGACAATGACGTTGTCGATGTGACTTATTGGAACCCATTTTTACCCACTGCCAATCACTTTTTCAACCCTATGACCAATATTGTAGTTTTCCATGATAAGCCTCAATCCTAGTCTATAGTTACACAATGTACAATATTTAAAAAGTGAAATACATCCCTAGGTTCAGATCTATAAGTGCATTTTGTAGTAGTGTGCCAAGTGCCACTGCTTTGATTTTGTAGTACAAGGTGCAAAGAAAATATGTGATGTTCATTATGCTACACTTGAACCAGCCCTGAGCCACCACTTCAATAAGCACACATAGAAACATAGAAACATAGAATCTGATGGCAGATAAGGACCGCTTGGCCCACCTAGTCTGCCCATTTTCCTACCTAACAGATAAGCTGCAGTTCCTAGTTAACCAATAGCTTACTTCCTCCTACTCCCCACTAGGACTGACTTATGCCTGTCTCATGCATTCTTGAAATCCCCATTGTTCTTGACTCCACGACCTCCTCAGGGAGGCTGTTCCACACATCCACAACCTCTCTGTGAAAAAATACTTCCTCCATTACCTCTGAGCCGTCCCCCTCTATCTTCAAATTGTGCTCCCTTGTTCTTGGCATCTGTTTTTCTGAAAGATGCTATGCTCTTGGACTTTGTTGATTCCCTTGAGGTCCATGAATGTTTCTATCCGTCCCTCTCTCCCTTCTTTCCTCAAGGGTATACATATTAAGCTCCTTTAGTCTTTCTTCGTATGTCTTATGGTGCAGACCCTGCATGATTTTGGTTGCCCTCCTCTGGACAGCCTCCACTCTGTCTATGTCTTTGCAGAGATGGGGTCTCCAGAACTGCACACAGTACTCCAGATGGGGTCTCACCAACTGTTTGTATAGAGAGATAACAATTTCCTGTTTTCTACTATTGATGCCTCTTCCTATGCATCCCAGTATCCCCCAGCCTTCCTTACTGCCTTCTCACATTGCTTGCCCACCTTAAGGTCATCTGATATAATTACCCCAGGTCCTTTCCATTTTACTGTTGTCAGTATCTCACCCCCATTGTGTACGCTTCCCTGAGTTTTTGTTTCCCATGTGCATTACCTTGCACTTCTTTGCATTGAATCTGAGCTGCCATACATTTGACCATTCCTCCAACCTTGCCAAGTCCCTTCTCATCCTTTTCACTCCATCTTGTGTATTAATCCTGTTGCAGATCTTTGTGTCGTCTGCAAAGAGACATACTCTTCCTTCCAGTTCCTCTGCAATGTGCAATTGCTTCCACAAGACCTAGTCCTCCCACACCCCACCCTCCCACACCCTCTCTCCCCACCCCCTCTTTTATAGCTCCTCCCTATTCTTCTATTATTCCTCTGGTCCTTTCCATCAAACCTCAAACATATATGCCTACCCATGTACCATTATCCAAGCCTTATCCCTACTAGACTGTTTGTTTCTCTCCTTATTAGGTTTTGGTTTACTGTCCTGCCTTGTATATATGTAAATATTTGTACATCTATCTCACTCATAAATGATTGTATTTGTGCTTATTCAATATCATGTTTTTGTATACACTCTGTAACCTTTTTTTGTTATGACCACTCAGGTCCATCTTGTAAATGAGCTATGCTCAATGATGTTCGCCTGAATAAATAAAGATTTTGATTGATTGATTGATTGATTGAATGTCACTTATAAAGACATTAAAAGGACGGTCCCAGTACTGAACCATGTGGTACCCACTAGTAACCCTTCTTTCTTCACTGTGTACTCCATTTACTACTAATCTTTGTGTCCTGTTGTCTAGCCAATTTTTATCCAGGCTACCACCTTGGAACCCACTCTAAGGCTGGCTAACTTGTGTATTAATCTTTTGTGTGGGACTGTATCAAATGCCTTGCTAAAATCTAGGTAGGCCATGTCCACAGCCCTCTCTGGTCTACTACTCTGGTCACCCAGTCAAAGAAATCTATTAGATTCATCTGACATGACCTTCCCATCATGAATACACGCTGCTTTGTGTCCTGTGCCCCACTGGCCTCTAGGTACTCAACAATTCTTTCATTCAGAGTGACTCCACAATCACTTCATTTGCTGGTGTCAGATGACACCAGTGATGGGAAAAAAGATGGCTAAACATAAAATTCATAATAACTAGTATCATGGTGTCTATCCCAATGCATACAAAGTCCCACATAAGGAAAGGGAAACTACTTAACTAGGAAAGGCACACTAATCTGGAGCTTGTTCCAGGTGCAATTTGGTAACACAAGGAAGTTAAATGACTTGCTCAGGGTCACACAGTATGCAAGTGGAGGCTGATGGGATTCAAACCCAGGTCTTCAGGTGTATAGCTTAGTGCCCTTAACCACTACGCTATTCTGCCTCCATTATACCATTCTGTGTAGAACTTTATACATATCCAGTGTTTCCATTTTATTTCTGAAATAGTTAAAAAGCCTTAAGGGTAAGAACAATCTGTGAAAATCTTTCTCAGTGATTGAATGAAACATGACTGTGTGTTGTTCCACAATGATTGCATGCTTGCACTACTTTCTATCTCTCAGAATCTGCTCACTGCCAACCCACGGAAATCACTCCACAGTTGGCACAAAGAAAGTAGACACATACATGAACTATCACATATATTTCCTTTAACTAATAAAAGTACAAAATAAATACACTTTCTTATTTTTTTCTCTATTATGGTATTGCCCCAACAATAAATCTGTTTTTTCTACATTCATTTCATATCCGTTCAATCCTGCCATTCCCTGACACTCACTGTTCTGGCTTGTCATCAGTATCTTCCTACTGAGAGGAGTGACTAAACAGCCGGCTTGGCTTTAAAAGTAGTATTGAGAAATGTCAGAATGTTTGTTCTTTTAACCTACAGAATAAGAAATATAAGTCTTGCTGTGTTTGAAACCAGTTCTAATATATTAAAGAGGCATGGTCAACTCACTAAATGTGGCGAGTCAGTGGTGTTGTTAGTACATGCACAATGAACCATGACCAGGGGTTGCCATAGCAATGCTTGCACTTCACTGTGTATGCACTACAAAACCCGCTGACTTGTTCACATTTATGGAGTCATCTGCAGCTGCATATTAAAACTTTAGAACTTACTTCATATGCAGCATAACTTACATTCCATGTAGGTTAAAAACAAACACATCCTACACTACTAAGTAGAGCTTTTATAGACAACACAGTTGTTCAGCCGTGATACACAAAATAAGAAAATGAAACTGCACATGAAAATGAAGGTGCGGAAGAGTGAGGGACAGGAAAATACTAGGATTAACCAAATAAGTCTTTCTAATTAGCAGGATCAGCTAGATATGAAATTAAAAACTTAAATCACCTCAATCAAAATTACATATATTTTATATATCTGTGGAAGACAGGCACTACTCCCCTCCAAGAAAAAGCTGCCAGATAATCCACTACATGGTGTGCGGTCATCCTCTGACATATCGTGCCTTGAGTGGTTGAACGCATTAAGGCGTGAGTATATTAGAGCACAACCACATGCCCTGTAGTGGATTATTTGATTGGTTATTAAATGGCACTGGAAAATCCACAAACAGGATTGGTTGAAGCATGTCACATGACCATGCATTAAAATGCTTTAATGCACACCCTGTTGTATGTTATTACTGATATGCCTTTGACTGCCCTCACCGCACCCACCGTTACTTATACTGATACCTCTCTCTCTCTCTCTCGATCCGACCACTTGAGGGAAAACCCTTCTTACTATGCCCCCTTATCTCCAAATTCTGGTTTGCTTCCCTCCCTTGCTACCTCCACTCCCTCAAGATCATGCACATAGGGAAGAGAAACCCTGAAGCCACCTATAGGTTGGGAGAAGAGTTGCTGGCAGTAACAAAGGAAGAAAGAGACTTGGGTATTATCATCACAGATGACCTAAAATCATCCAAGCAGACCACTAAAGCAGTAGGTAAGGCTAGGGGATGTTAGGGTGTATTAATTAAGTATCACAAGTCATAAGGGAGTAATAATCCCTCTTTGCAAGACACTGTTTAGGTCCCATCTGAGTACTGCATGCAATACTGGAGGCCACACCTTCACAGGGACATTAACCAAATTGAGGCAGTCCAGAGAAGAGCAACCAAAATGGTGCAGGGACTGCATCAGAAAACATATGAGGACAGATTAGCAGAGCTCAATATGTATACCCTAGAGCAAAGGAGGGAGAGAGGTGATATGATCGGAAACATTCAAATACCTTTAGGGCATTAACAAGGTGAAAGAGGCTAACACGTTTCAATATAAGAAAAACAGGACAAGAGGACACAGCATGGGATTAGAGGAGGCCGATTAAGAGGTAATGTAAGGAAGTTTTTTCACAGAAAGGGTGGTGGATGCATGGAATGGCCTACCTCAGGAAGTGGTGGACATGAATACAGTGCAGGGCTTCAAACAGGCATGGGATAGGCACAAGGAGCAATACAGATGAGTATGAATAGATCGCCATTGACAGAGGAAAAGCCGATGGCATATTCATAAGGTAGAAAAGAAATGGGCAGACTGGATGGGCCTTGCAGTCCTTATCTGCTGTCAACTTCTATATTTCTGTATTTCCTTTCTGTCCTGTCCCATCATCCTACCTCCTCTGAAACTGAGGTCCCTGCTCCATCACTCTCCTTTGCACTAAGACCTCTGATGGTCAGGCTACCTTTTGCTGTAGACTAACCCAGATCTGGTCTATCTCACAAATCAGGACCATTGTTAAAATACATTATAAAAGCTATATCCATGAGGAAATTCCAATGTCTTCATAAAACAAGATGAGATGTGAAAATAATAAGAATGTGGGTCTCTCACGGTTTTAAAGGAGCATAGCTACAGTAAAATTATTCACATTTGTGACTCTGAACACTGGATCATTAAATATGGAACCTAAATGTAAAGACAAATGGTGTCAGCTTTGTTCCTTAGTACAGGCATTTGCAGCTGATTTATTACAATGTAGTTCACTTTCAGCTCAACACTGGGTTTCACACTTTTGCTGTCATGGCTGAAAGCTGTAAATTATACCAGGATGGGAACAGCAGAGTCATTTTCCTCTTCAATAACAAGTGTAATTACAAGGACACATGCTCAGTAGAACAGTAATGATTTAAAAGCAGGAGGGCCCTGTTCTCTTAAGGCAAATATCTCTTCTAAAGACATTTTCAACAGCAAAATCATTACAGGGGCCTTATTTTTGATTTGTTTGTAATTTCATGGTAATTTTCTTTCTGTTGTCTCAAAGTGAAGATGGAACAAAAAGACATACATTTAATTACATGCTGGGGAAACTATAAATAAGATTACAAATTAATCACATGTCTGTCTTCAGGCTGTTAGTAGCATGGCTTACTTTGTTCTTATATACATATTACAGCTGAATAAGACCTCTAATAGTAGTTGAGATTGAGGCATTGCATCTAATCTTGTATTTTATGTTTCACAGAATGTATTTGATAGGGAATGTGCAATAGGAGTGCATGGTACCAGAAATTATTTAAGGCCATTAAAAAACACTTTCAAGCAAAGTACTGGGCTTACCTTTGGGTGTCAGCTGTCAGAAATATCCCTCTAAATCTAGCCTATATTTAATCAAGGCAGCAGTCATTTTCTTGAACCTTGAGATGAAAAAGCATGCTGTTGTAAACTATATGTTGTTAGACATAAACAAGTAAAGTACTCAGGCACTCACTACTACAAATTTACTCAACTCCATTATTACCAGCAGAACAATGAACATTTATTTACATAATAAATGGCACAGAAAACATCAAAGTGCCCACCTGACACATTTCGAATCCCACAGGACACTTTATCAAAGGCTGAGGCTACTAGGTTTGTCAGTCATTTAAATGGTTACTTTATTATGACATCATAATGATGTGTGTTACAAACATACAATTCATTGGACAATAAGTAAATTTTAAGACACACTTCAAATGCTGACGATAAAAGACATTGTAAAAAAAACACATTTGGCTGGCCTGGTGGTGCAGAGAGCTGAGGCACTGGATGCCTTACCTCGTGCCACGCTGGTGACCCAGGTTTAAGAACAGACTCGGGTCACTGAGGGTTGGCTGTGAGGAAGGATTGAGCCTCTGCCAACAGCTTCCTGCTTGGGGTAGGGGGGACTCAGCATTGCGCTGTAGACTGATACCCAGCGGAGGCTAGGGGTCAGCACAGGCATGATGCTATAAAGGTGTGGACCCACGCACAGGTTTTAAGACAGCCTCCACAGAGGTGGAGACAGTTGCCTCACCCATTGCATGTGTGTGGGTCTGGGAGAAAACAGAAAAGGAATCAGAGCTGGCAGGTTCCATGATGGCAAGCTGCACCTGTGCCTCCCCTGGCAATCTAGATGTTGGCTTCTGGGGTGGGGAGGCTGGCACTCCTCGCCACCAGCCCTGTCATGGGAGAGTAACCCATGGGGATGGCGGTTAGGAGTGGGTGCAGGAAAAAGCCTCTCTGGGGAGATGAGTCCCTCCAAAGGAGGAACTGGAGCCACCTGCCAGCTCCGCTGGAGGAGTAAACTACATATGGAAAAAAAACACATACAAAACAGCAAGAATTCATGGATCAGACAGGTCAGAAGTATATACACACTAACATTGCAACAAATGAAATTCGATAGGCTAGAGAAATGGGAAAAATAAAACTTTTTTAGCTGGAGCCTACAATAACAATTTAAATAATTCTGATACAATTACCTCCTGTCCTCAAGGGAAGGGCATAGATTGAAGTTAGTATTAAGTCCAGGACTGTATGTGGCTTTTAATTATAGGATCCAGAAAGTCTCTAGCTTCAGTACTAGGTTGTTGTAGTTGCCGCCTTGGATTATGTCTCACCCTACCTATAGCCACAAAAGCGAATTCATGGGGAGTACCATCCCAGGAGTTAGAAACATGGTCTGCAGTGGCATAGTTAAGGTCACCCCTCTCCAGGGGCATCTGTAGAGTATTGCAACACCAGGTGCACTGGCCCTGAGATGTATATTACCATGCCGGGGATTTGGGGCTACATAGCCCCAGTTCGAGTCCAGGGTGAAAACCCTGTTGGGAGGACGGGGTGGAAACACCCCCAGAGGCCACTGAGGTTTTACTTCCTATAAAGGTGAAAATCTGGGCTATCCTGAGCCCTCATACATTACAAATAGGCCTTTAAACAATGGGTAGTGTACTCCTTTTTAGAAGGATGAAGTTTGAAACACTTCACACAAGAAGGGCTATTGGGCTGAGCTGCATATGTCCACGTTTAGTTGATCCTCCTGCATTTGGAACTACATATATGTACACAGTGATAGTGATCCAGAAAGTGAATAGTTGATAATAATGTAGTATGATTTTTAGGGGCTGTGTACAGGTCAAGGCCGTGGATTCATTGTAAATGAGACCGTGATTCTTTGTGACTTTATAGGCTCATATCATCACTGCATAGGACTAGGGACGTGACAATATTGGTTGATCATTCATTCCTTATGACTGGTGGGGCTGGGCATGCACCCTTCAAGAAGTGGGTTGTACAGCATGTCAAGATCAAGTTAATAATGAAATACAAACATAGGAGCTAAGCTTCTGGTCTCTCTATATGCTTGTGTTTAGGTATCAGTGAAACAAACCTAAACTTGCTGCACAGATTTCATAGAATTAATTTAGTTTTGTTGACTGGATAAGTGCACTAGACAAACTCTGCCTATTTTTAGGCACAACCTGGGGAGGGATATAGATGAATGCCAACTGACCTTGAACCAGATTAAGCTTTTAGTTGTATTTTTAGTGGATGGGAGGAAATTTGGCCAGGGCACTGGGAAACTTACCTGTTCTATTCAAGAAGTGTTATAGGCTCTTTAACACATCACCTGAACTACCACCAGAACAGGTAAATGGGACCTCGATTTAACACCTCATCTGAAGAGCCGGCACCTCAGAAGTGCAGCACCCCCTCTTTCTACACTACAGTGTCAGTATTGGGATATTAACCCAAGTGCCTGGTGTGGGGAGTAGAACAAACATCCATCTGATCTCCTGGTCTCAGAGGCAATTGTGCTACCTGCTGAGCCATTGACACTAGAAGAAAGATTTACAGGGGCACCATTGGTCCAGAGTAAGATTGCAGGCCAGAAATAGAACATGTCATGCTCATGGATTCAGTATGAATGAGATTGTGCTTATCTGTTATGCACTATTATATACACATACCTGTAATACTGCATAGGCCTGGAAACAATAGAAGTTGGTCCTGATGTGTTTTATAACTGGTTGAGGATGTAACTTCCTTGAAATGCTGTGTGAAATAGGTCATGGCAATACCAAAATATGAAGGTATCAGGTAAATCTGGTTGATCCTGCCTTTCCAAACCAAACTTGTAGCACAGATTTTGAAGGGGCACCATTGGTTTGGAGTGAGTTTGCAGACCAGGAGGAGAAACAGAACAAACAGGTCATGTTGAGGTTTTCATTGTGAATCATGAATGAGATTGTGACAAACTGCATCTTATTATTATGGGTACCTAATATTTTATGAGAGCTGCAGGCAGATGTGATTTATCCTGCTGTGTTTATAACTGTTACAGATACACATTAACATGATGGAGAGAGTATTAATTTTGTTCAACAGTGGATCATTGGATGGCAATACTGTTAATGGGTCAGTTGGTGTCGTCTCTTTGACATTGTTGCAAAACTGTCTATAATGGTATCAGCAGAGATTGATATTAATGTTTCTTGCTCAGTTGTCATCATTGCTAAAGCATCAAGCCTCTCTTGGTTCATTGTTGAACAAAACCAAGTGTGCAGACGTCTCAGAACACTAAATTCACATTCACATGAACAACTTGTGACAGGGATAGTCACTTCAACTTTGAATAATTTTTCAGGGAAGGAAACATTAGAATATCTAGTTTGCTATAAAACACTGTCACATCTTTTGCCTCATTTTGAAAGTGCTTCAATAAAGTTCTTAGCAACAACAACTTCTTCATGCGAGTTGTCAGTTCCATAATGATCAGCTACATGTTTCAGAGATGCAAAGTTTAGAAAGTTTGATTATGAAGGTGAGCAATCTTGAATGCCAGTTAATATTTCTTTGTTTATAGTAGAACATCTTCTATCAAGCTCTGCAATCATTCTGTCAAGCAAGGATACCACAGTTTGGATCTGAAACTTTCTTCATTATGGGTCAACTCACGTATCCAGAGGCTGTTTCAACAATAAAATCATCAAACCTGGGGTTTGTGTTGCGCTACAATGTTCTGAAACCTGCAAAATTGGTATCTCAAGTGTCTCAAAAATTGCGGGCTTTATTAATGCGTCATTGGCTGATAGCTCATTTCACATGTCTGATAGAGTTGTGGTGACAGACTCAACAGCTGTTACAGCAGTTGACAAATCGAGGATTCTTTCTGAAGGAGATTAAATAACCCTTGGTTGTGCTCAGTAGTGTCTGAAACACAAAGAGACAGGAAACTGTTGCCTAACTTGCAAGCTTCTTTCGTAATCCATGAGCAGTTGCATCAGACCCTTAGACAAAGCGATTTAAATGCGCATTAAATGTTTACAGCACAGCACTGATTGATTGCATTCTGCAACACCATCTAGAATCAGAGAGCTGCACAAGTTCAGATGGTGTTAAGCCAAGATCCCCTGTGCATTCATAAACCGCTGGTGCTGTTTCACTGAAACACTAAAAGCATACACAGACTCAAGAGTCTGGAAGAAGTCGCATTCCTCTGGCAATTCTTTGCATGTATTACAAAGCACAAGATTTAGTTCATGGGCATAACAATGTGTATAAGTTGCCTTACCATGAAACATTCAA
Organism: Neoceratodus forsteri; assembly: GCA_016271365.2. Taxonomy (NCBI): domain Eukaryota; kingdom Metazoa; phylum Chordata; order Ceratodontiformes; family Ceratodontidae; genus Neoceratodus; species Neoceratodus forsteri. Next base: position 457,457,203 of record CM057449.1, on the reverse strand, counting down.
AATCGTTCTTGAACTCCACTTATATAACCGTTCATCACAGAAGCCCCATCATAAGCCGGAACAACACACAACAGTTTTTCAATTGCATGTTTTTTCAAACAGTCTTCTAAAGCAGCCATGATACTGACAGCATCAAACTTCTCCATTTTAGTAACCCAATAAACCTTTCCATTATCTGTCCCTCACTGTTTGCATAGCTCACACAGACTGCTAGCTGTTCACATTTTTGACTATCTCTGTCTTCATCAGCCATAACTGAAAACATTTCTGCTGAAATTATCTCCTGAATAATTCATGCAAGTGTTTCTTTAGAACAGCTGCTAATTAGTTCATTCAGTGAATTTGGTGAAGTATAACTGGCATTATCTGGTGATCTATATTTTGCAAGAAAGGGATACATTTTTATGAAATCTAGGAGTTCAAGAAAGTTTCCCTTGTTTATGCTGTCTGGGCTCTCATCATGTCCCCAAAATGCCAATCCCTGTTTACCCAAGTATCTAATTATTTCCAAGTCGTTCATGTACTCTTTCCAATCATGGACGTCTTTGTCACTTGCCCTGTTAATGACTTGTTCTATAGTGCCAGTTTTTTGTATGTTCAAATTCTGCCCAGCAGGTCATGCAACTCGAACAGCTGAAGAGCCATGTTTCCTAAATGATTCAGTAGCTTTTTCCAATTTGTGAATCCTTTGCCAAGTAGAGCATCTCCAAATGACCTAGCATTTCTAGTGCTAAATACTCTACAATGGAAACAATACACTGCATTTGCTTGAACTGAGTATTCTAACCAACAAAATATTTTAAACCAATCTGCTTGAAATGACCATTTGCATGCATTCATGTTTTGACAAAACAAGTTGCTAGGAAGTTATAATTCTTTAGCTGTACAAGACCAGAATCACTATTGCCAAGGTTGTTTGGAGATTTATTCTTTGTTGCAACAGATGATTCCACAACTGGTAAAGGAGCAACAGTTTCCACCAGTTGCCCCACCTGTGCTCCTTCAATATATTGCTGGTTATCACCTTGGCTATGACTGCTTAGTAAATCTTGAAGAGATGCCACAGCGGAAAGCGACTGCTGTGCTGTGATATCTGTTAACATAACTGATTCTCCTTGATCTTCTGATTGAGACAGTGACAGCGGATTATTAGTCTTTCTGAAAAATGTTCTTATATCCACAATAAATTCTGTATTTTATTGGTTTTATGTTGGGATGTGGAATCTGTCGATGTGACCTTTTGATTACCAGACATTAATCTATTACATTTTTTCATGTAAGAATTACTGCATGCAGAACAAAATGTCAGACCTCTAGTCAGAGAACAGGCATGCAGTGGCAGAGTGTGGCTGCCTAACTTTTTATTTGTTTTCAAGTTCAATAAAATGCCCACTAGAACCACAGTACCCCTTAAAAAATCAAACTATGAATCATACTAGAAGCTGTATGAAGCAGAAGGCTAAAACCCCATAGTGCTTCAGGCTTACATATAGTGTTTTAATAGCTTATTAGATTTCATATAGCCATCAAGTCTGTTCTAAAAGTAACCTTACTGTCACTGATGATGACATTTAAAGTCAGCATGTTCCAGGGTCATACAACCCTTTGTGAAAAGAAGTAAGAACTTTTTTGGTTTTACACTTGCTCCTAACAAGTTGCAGCGGGTGACCTCTGGTATTGACCCTAATTTATTTAAAATCCAGACCGCATTCCACAAATAGGTGTTGATCGTTGATGATGTCCCATGTGAGCAGGAGATCACCCTTGCCCTTCTGTCTTCCAGGGACATCAAATCAAACTTAGATAGTCTGTCCAAATACAAAAGTGACTTAGAGGACACGAAATATTTCATCACCCTTCTCTGAACTCTCTCTATTCTAGCTATATCCTTTTTATATGGACTCCATAATTGTGAAACAAAATTGAAATGAGGTGTCACATATGCTCTATATAGAGGCATCAGGATATCTTTTTTTTATGTTATATTATGGCGGATTGCCCATCATATCTTGTTAGCTTTCCTAATAGTAGTAGAGATATGGGTTTCAAATGCTAAACATGAGTCAATTGTAATCCACAAGTCCCTTTCACTGGCCTTACTTGCTAAAATACTATCGTAAAGATAATATTGGTAGTTGGGAATATTTTTTTGAAAATGCATGTCATGGCACTTAAAAATGTTAAAGTGTATATTCCATTTTGGACCAGGACTGTAATGACTTCAGATCTTCCTAAATGGCCATATAATCAGTTACATTTTTGCAGTTGTTGCCTATTTTGCAATCATCTGCATATTTAATAATCTTACTTTGGATGTTTATTGATAAATCAGATATAACAATCTGGAAAATAAGTGGGGCCAAAACTGATCCCTGCGGTACACAACTCTTCATATCTTTCAACTACTTACATGGCCTTCCATTATAACCCTTTGCTTCCTTTCAGACAGCCAATTAATGATCCCTCTAATATATATTGGCTCTATATTATACTAACATACATACTAACATACTATTTGCCAGCAGATTAGGCCTTATGGTCTATCAAGTCTGCTCGAACCTAGATCCTTAGTTGGGTGCGAGACCCTCCCATCCCTTGTGCTCCAGAAACCCCTATCATCCATCCCCACCCCCGGACAGGCCATCATCTGATACATCCACTTTCTGTGTCTGTCCCACCCTCTCTTAAAGCTCTCCTGTGGATCTCTGAACCAGCTCACCAGGCAGAGCATTCCAAGGGTCCACCACCCTCTCAGTGAAAACCTCCTCCTCTTTTCCCCTCACCCTTCCACCTTCCAACTTCAAACCATGCCCTCTGGTGATGCCTCCCTGCTTTAGTCTAAAGATCCCTCCATGTTTACCCTATTTATTCCTTGAGGTACTTGAAGACCTCAATCATATCCCCCTGTCTCTCCTCTCCTCCAATGAAAACAGGCAGAGCTCCTCAAGTCTGTCTCGTAAGTCAAATCCTAGCCCTCGTATCATCTTTGTTGCCCTCCTCTGTGCCCTCTCCAGGAGCTGTATGTCCCTCTTCAAGTGTGGTCTCCAGTACTGTACACAGTACTCAAGGTGTGGTCTAACCAGTCCATTGTACAGCGGCAGAATCACTTCCTTGCTCCTAGAGGTGATCCCTATGCGATGCATCCCAACATCCTGTTTGCCTTGCTAGCTGCTCTCCTGCACTGCTCAGTGTTATTCATACATGTATCCACCATGACCCCTAGGTCTTTTTCCCTGTTGAGGCTTCCAGCACCTCCCTCCCAGGGTGTACCTGTGTTTAGGGTTTCCCCGACCAAGATGCAACACCTTGCACTTGGTGATATTGAAATTTAATTTCCATGTGTGAGCCCAGCTTTCCAGGGTGTCCAGGTCCCTTGCAGGCCAACCTCCCTCTTCTCCCTCAACTACTGCTCCCATCTTGGAGTCATCCGCGAAGAGACTCATTTCACACCCTATACCATCCTGATGTCTGATATGTATGCATTAAACAGGATTGGACCCAGGACCGAGCCCTGTGGTGCCCACTACCAACCTCTCTAGGGTTGAGAGCTCCCCACAGACCACTACTCTCTGAGTGCATCCAGCTATCCAGTTTTCAATCCATCTGACCATCAAGGGCCTACTCCTAACCCCATCAGTTTCTCCACCAGACCATTGTGGGGACAGAGTCAAACGCCTTGCTGAAGTCCAAGAATAATACATCCACAGGCTTACCTCTGTCCAGTTCTGATGTTACCCATTCATAGAACTCCACAAGGTTGGTTTGACATGATCTACCTGGCACAAACCCATGCTGCCGACTATCCAGACCTCCCACCTCCTCCAAGTAAACCCCAATCGTTCCTTTAGTATACTCTCCATTAATTTTCCCACCACCGAGGTTAAACTGATGGGTCTATAGTTTCCTGGTACTTCCTTCGACCCCCTTTATGGATTGGTACCACATGTGCCTCTCGCCAATCCTAGGTACCCTCCCTGTCTCAAGTGACCTGTTGAAAGCTCCCAGGGTGCAGCCAGTATGTCCGCCAATTCCCCATAGTACTCTCGGATGAATGCCATCCGCCCAGGAGATTTGTCTTTCTTTAGGGCCTTGAGGGCATACCACACCCTTTGGTGGGATGGCATCATCCGTCCCTCCACCTTACTGGTCTTTTATCCTTATCCAGATGTGACACCCTGGGGTACCTTTCCTCCCTTTGCTCCATTTCTGTTGCTCCCTGATCCCACCCCTGCCGCTTATCCCCTTTGTGCCTTGCTTTGTAGATATCCCATCCCCTCCCTAGTGAACACAGAGGCAAAGTACTCATTAAATACCTCTGCCTGGTCCTCGCCTCTTCCACCCACCCTCCTTCTGATCTCAATCTGCTAAGATGGCCCTTAGTTTTCTCCGCTCCCCAATGTGCGGAAGAACCCCTTTCCCTCCATGTATCCCTGTGCCAGCTTTGCTCTTTACTGGACTTAGCTCCCTCACCATACGGGTGACTTTTCTAGATGCAAGCTGGTACATTTCCTTATCCCTATCCTCTTGTTGTTTTATATTTTTGTAAGCCGCCTTCTTTTCTCTGACTGCTACCTGGACCTCACTGGACCACCAGCATGGTTTATGTGACCTTGCTCCTTACGTTTCAACTTAGCGCCAGATCCTGACTGCCTCATGAGTCCCGTTTATGACCTCCCATCTCCTTTCCACACTTGTTGTTGAGGTAATCCTTCAAGTGATCCTTGAGAATATTTCCCATGCCCATAAAGTTTGCCCCTGAAGTCCACTGCCAGTGTCCTAGATCTCACCCCACCCCCCAATGCTTATTATGGAGCATTAACTTCGAATCAAGGCCCAGTGAGGTGTGGAATCAAAGGCTTTTGAAGTCCAGAAAATAACATAACAGGGATTACCTCTGTCCAGATTTTCACTGATAAAGCTGTAAAACTTAAGTTTGTTATACATGAATGGCCTTTAAGAAATCCATGTTGTGTTTGGTCTAAACTTGTAACAACTGGTGTTAAATCATCTTTAATGATCGGTTCTAGTATTTTACAAAAGATAGGTGTTAGACTGATAGGTCGATAGTTATATGAAATACTTTAGATCCTTTTCAAACAGGGAATAACATTTGCATGTTTCCTTTCAGATGGAATTTGGCCTGTATTTAGGCTCTTGTTAAAAGTATTTTTAAAGGCACCCAGAGATGGTAATTCATTAAATTAATTAAATCTCCAGAAATGCCGTCAGAGCCTGCAGAGGAATCTTTTTATAGACATTAATTTTATTTTAATGATTTCAATAGGTATATCTACATCATGAAAAATTGATCACCTACTGCAGCAATATATGGAATGGTATTTTCTGAAAAACCTTATAGAACTGTGTATTGAAAAATTCAGCCATGTATTTAGGATGGTGCAAAACTTTATTATCAGAGCTAATTGGACCAACCTTACATTCTTGTTTTTTAAGAAATTGTATAACTAAACATCAATTTGCAGTTTCCTTTTTGTGCTTGTTGAGCCAATGATTTTTCCATTGAGATTTTGCTTTTTGGATCTCTTTTTACAGCATTTTTGTATCCTTTAAATGCAGAAATGGTTCTTTCACAGTTATTTGAGTGATATTTTTGTAAAATGTATTTTCTTTTTATCAATTTCCTAATTTATAATTTAGCCATTTTGGTTGAGAATTTAACTTCTTTTTGAGTACTTGCAGAATGAATCTATGAAGCATCCATAATAGTAAAGTTAACGATTTCCACGTGTCATCAATACTGTCATTATTTAACTGAGTAGACCAATCAATATCTGCCAGATGTTTATTAAGTGCAATAATATTGTTTTATGGAAGGCAAATACTTCTGTTGCATTGTCTGATTCTAAGTAAGTATTGTATCATTTAAAAGGTAATAGTGTAGTGGTCACTATTGCCCCAGTGGAGCTGATGGCAAACATTCATTAATATTTATTGGTTCACACTCAAGACAATATCAAGATATTGGAACCATCAGTTGGAAGTGTAGCATGCTGAATTAGGTTCAGTTCTACACAGGTGTTCAAAAAGTCTTTGGACAAGTTAGATCTAGCAGATTTATTTGTCCAGTTTATGTCACTTAGATTTAGATCACCCATAAAAGAATATTCCCTAACTCAGCAGCTGAAGACATTTCTAAGATGATATCATTTAATATCTACGGATTAGAATCAGGTGGCCTATAACAAAGTCCCAATACAACGCTTATTCTATTAAGATGTTTGATATGAAGTCATATGGATTCCACTGGGAGGATTTTTAATCTTGAGGAGATATCAGATATAGTGAAGGATGAAGAAATAAAGAGAACCACACCACCTTCTCTATGATTTGACCTCCTGTTATGGAATAATGCATAACCTGGGATACATAATTCCCAAGCCTGTTCACTAGACCACCAAGTTTCTGTAATGCCTTTGACATCAGGTTTATCAATACTTGCTCTTAGGATTAATTTGTCCATTTTATTACCCAAATTGTGAGCATTTAGCAACATGAACTTTATTTCTTGATTATTTTATTTTGGTTTAAATTAGTCAAATGAGATAAAGAGGAGACACTGATTCTATTATTTTCCCTTTTTCTAGTTTAAATTTATTGAAGTTATCCAGGTGCAAAAACCTTTGCATAGATTAATGGCACCAATCAATTTAAATGCAAACCATCTTCAGCAAAGCCTTTAGGGTTACAGGTGAAATATTCCCAGTGATCAATAAAGACTAAACTACCTAAATGACACCAATCTGACAGCCTGGCATTAATTCTTTCATTAGTGTGATTCTTCTCTATCCTAGCCCTGGAAATGGGAAGAATACCAGATATGAAAACTTCACAGTTCATGGATTTAATCTCACCTAACTGAATTAGTTCATAACAGATATCTTTCTCATGAGTGTTACCCACATTGTTAGTGCCTACATGAATGATTACATTTTTGTTTATTTATTTAGATTTTGTTGACCAGGTAAGCCCTCTGAGACCAGAGATCCCTTTTCAGGGTGACCCAGGGTTGAGTACACCAACCATTTTACATTAGGTGAGGTCACAATAAGACAGTTACAGAGTACATACACAGTCAGTACATTAGGTGAGAATACAGTAAGACAGTTTCAGAGTACATACACTGTCAGTAGGGTACATTTATACAGGGCTGGACAGTACAGTTACATTGCAGCAGGTCTACAGTGACATTAGCATTAGCTTTTAGCTAGTCCAAGGGAGCGAGATTTTAGTCAGTTGTCAATTAAGAGGGGTTAGGTTGAGTACATGATCTAGCAGTTACAGCCACAGAGGCTAAGCTCAATAAGGTATGCTTTAAGACCGGCTTTGAACAAGGAGAGGGAAGGTTTGTCAAGCAAGCTTGCTGGGAGTGAGTTCAGAAGTAAGGGGCAATGTACTGAAAGGAGCATTTTCCTTGGTTGGTCCAATACAGGGAGATGTTCAGGGACGACTGGTAGTAGACAGAAGGTTTCAGATGGAGACTTTAGGGGTGAGCAGGCCACTAAGGTGAGGTAGGTGGCCAATGGAGGAGAATTTATAGGTAAGGCAGGCAGAGGCATAGGATAATTTATGCCTTAGTGTTGGCCAGTGTAGGTCTTTAAGAGCCTCACAGTGATGTCTCCTTGGGGGAGTTAGTTTCAAGTGAGCAATGCGGTGGTATAGGGTGGTGAGCTTGTTTAGCTCAGACTCTCTGAGGGACTGAAGAAGTGGGTAGCCACATAGCAATGAGGGAAGGAGGTTGCAGTTTGCAATGACCTCATCGTGCTTCTCCAGAAAGGAGTTTCCAGCGGTATAAGAGGCCCAGCCTCTGGTGAATAGATCTGGTTAAGGCATCTATATGGGGTTTGTAGGTTAGCTCTTGGTCAAGGATAACCCCAAGGTACCTGAACAGGTCAGTGACTTCTACTGGCCTTCCTTGGGCTGACGAGTTGGAGTAGCCCACTACAGTCATAGCCCAGCCGTCGGGTCCCGAGAGAACTGCTTTGTTTTTTCTTCATTTAGTTTTAGGTGGTTAGCAGTGAACCATGCTTCAAGCATTATGAGGCTAGCTTGGAGTTTAGCTGAGATAACTGAGGGTTGGGAGTCACTAAAGTAGTTATAGTGCCATCCACATAGACGATAAGGTTGCAGGGCACGCAATCCTCTTCAAGGTCATTCAGAAATAGTGAGAATAGTAGGGGGCCCAGGATGGAGCCCTGGGAACCCCAGAGGTCACAAGCCTAGGGTTGGATTGGACTTCCTGCCAGTGGACTTTTGGGATCAGTTAACCAGTTAGCTCGTGGTCCAGGAGAGTGAGAGCTGGTCCATGCAAGCCGATGAAGCTTAGCAAGGAGAAGCTCATGATTAACCAAGTCAAAAGCCTTGGATAGTTCAATGAATAGTACACCCATTGGGGTGTCTTGGTCCATGGCATTTAGTATGTCCGATGTTAGCCAGATGAGGGTGGTGTTGGTGCCATGGCCTTTCTGAAAGCGGTGCTGGACTCTGGAGAGGAGTAGGTGGTTCCAGGTAGTCTTGAAGCTGATCATAGACAAGTCTTTCCTGAATCCTTCCCCAGGGGCAGAGAACAGAGATGAGCCTGTAGTTCTCCACTCTGTCCTGAGTTCCTTTTTGTGGACTGGGACTATGGTGGCAACTTTCCATTTACTGGGGACCGTCCCTTCTGGAGGAATCTATTGATAATCAGGGTAACGGGTGATGATGGCCGGTGCCACAGCCCTCAGCAGCCAGGGTTCTAGCAGATCATTCCCAGAAGAGGGTCAGGGTTTATTTTGCACAGGAGGGCAGTACTGTGCTGGGCTCAACTAGTTTCAGGAGGAATAAGGGGTAAGGAAGCACTGTGTCTCGGCGGGGAGTAGGGGGGTCCCAGGCACTGCTGGGAAGCAGCCAGTGGGGTTTGTAAAGGATACACAGAATGCTTCAGCCACTTTAGTGGGATCATTGGTAAATGAATTTCCAACTAGAGCGAGGCATCGTGTTCCTTTGAGTGGCCTTTAAGGAAAGAGTTTATGTGGCCCCTGAATTACTTTGGGTCCCTTAGATTGCCTGTTTGGAGGTCCCTGAGGAATTTGATTTGGCCTGTTTTGTGGCTTTTTGCATTGGTTCCTCAGGTACCGATACTTCTCCCAGTCCAGTTTGTACCCTGAGGATTTGTAAAGCCCCCATGCCTTGTCCTGGAGCTGTGTGGTGTGTTTAGTTTAGGTTTAGCCATTTGTGGCATTTTCTTGTACTCTGAGTTTTTTCCAGGGGCATGTTGGTTTGCTATGGCCAAGAATGTCTTGGTGAAATAATCCAGAGCCTCATCAATTGTGGGAGGAGACAATGGGGCCCCATTCCACCTTCAGGAGGTCAGAGCAGAGGTCAGCTGGTATGAATCGGCTGAAATTCCTCTCTACAATCACTCTGACAGTGACCTTAGGGGTTTATTGGACCAGATACAGAAGATAGGGCAGTGGTTGCTCAGGAGTCAGACATAATCCCAGCAGTCTGTATCCAATCGGGTTTGAGGTGAGCGCCCAGGCGAGTAGTGAGTGGTTGCCAGATTTGGTGTTGTGTCTGGTTGGCAAGTCAATCACTTGGGTAAGTGATGCATCCAGTATTAGGTTCTTGATTTGGGAGGTATTTGGGGCAAGCCAGTTTAGGTTTAAGTCCCAAGGAGGATGGTTTCCCCAGGGAGAGCTTGAGGATGGCATTTGTGAGGGATTCTAAGAGGGGGGCGGTGGGTTGGGGTTGGAGGTAGGCACACCTGATACAGAGAGGTTTGGTATCTCCGAGGAGTAGTTTGAGAAGTAACCTCACCCTGGGATCCATTGGGAGTTGTGAGATCAATCAGGAGGCATTTAAGGAGGATTTGAGGTAGATAAGTACCCCCTCTTTTTCCCCAGTTCTATCCTTTCTTATGGTCTGATAGCCAGTCAATTCTACTTCATGAGGAAGGATGGGGGCTTAGCCATGTCTCCATCACTGCTAATATGTCAGGCTTGTAGAACAGGGTCCAAGCCTTAAGGTCTGGCATTTTGTGTCTCAGGCTCCTAATGTTCATGTACACCAGCCTGAGTCCCCGGAGTTTGCCCAGAGGGGTTTGTGGGGTCACTAAGAGTGAGGTTTGGAGAGAAGGACTGGGGTTGGTTTCAATGTCCCCCACGTAGTAGCCAAAGCCTGGACGAAGGACCCATAAGGCTGGGGGAGTTTTATAATTGAGGGTATACAGGGGTTTTCAGTGTGACTGGGAAAGCTTGTTAAGCCTCTCATGCTTGGGACATTCTTTAGCCTTTGTTGCACGGTTTATGGGCTCATGGGAGTGAGAGGGACAATTTTAGAGGCTGTTGCATTGTTAATGGGCACAGGGAGTGAGGGGATGGAATTTTGGTTTCTACAGCTGGCAGCTGGCAGCAGAGTTTTTGTCCAATTGCAGGAGTAGGATGTAGGTAGTGAGGTTCTTGATGTGACCTCTAGTGGATAGATCTGATAACCTGCAGATGGGAAAATGAGCTGATAGGTTATACAGCTCACGTGACCTCTGCTATATATGCAGATGCTCACCAAGAGTTGTGGTGGGGTGGTGGGAGCCAGCATGCAGCCCTGGCGGGCTTCAGCATAGAAGCTGTAGGAAGGCATGGGATGCAGTCTACCCAGGCACATCGATCAGCCTGGAGTTTCGTTTAGTTGTACCTTTGTTGCACTGGTAGCAGGGGTCCGTGCAGCTCCATGCAGGTAAGGGGAGGATGCACTTCTTGGGGAGGCTCCTGTTTCGTCCCTCATGACCTCCGATGCTCCGGTAGGAGGGGGAAAGGTCCATTGATCGCTCCTGGGGAGGGCAGCGCTATGAGCACCTTGCGACCTCCAGGTTTGAGTTACTGCTGGATCTGTGGAGGCAGAGGAGAGAGGAGGCTATTAAGTAGAGCAGAGGATGAAAGAAAACAGTTTTGTGCTCAGGTTACATGTAGTGAGCCAACGGCCAGTTTTTTTACATGCAGGGTAGTCTATGCTGTGCTGGCAGCATGCTCCTAAGTGAGCCACAGACACCGCTTCCAATTGTTAGCGTTGAGAGAAGTAATTTAAACAGACTAGCAAGAAGCTGGCTGTGGTACAGATAGGGCTAAAATAAAAAATCAGGCTGCAATTAGAATTACTCCCTTTCTTTAGCTTCCTCTGCGCTTGAAGCAGCTTAAAACAGTTTGCAAGGCTTCTAAATTATTTAAACGGACTAGCAAGAGGCTGGCTGCAGTACAGATAGGCTAAAATATAAGAGCAGGCTGCAATTAGAATTACTCCCTTTCTTTAGCTTCCTCTGCACTTGAAGCAGCTTAAAACAGTTTGCAAGGCTTTGAAATTATTTAACCAGACTAGCGAGAGGCTGGCTGAGGTACAGAGAGGGGCTAAAATATAAAATCAGGCTGCAATTAGAATTACTCCCTTTCTTTAGCTTCATCTGCACCTTGAAGCAGCTTAAAACAGTGTGCAAGGCTTCTAAATTATTTAAATGGACTAGCGAGAGGCTGGCTGTAGAGATAGGCTAAAAACATAAAATCAGGTTGCAGTACAATATTCACTATCTTTAGCTTCCACTGCGCTTAAGGCAGCTAAGTACAGTGTGCACAGTTTGTCATTATTTTAAGGGGACAAGAGAGAAGCTGGCTGCAATACAGATAGGGCTAAAACATCATAAAATCAGGCTGCGTTATATTTGTTAATTTCTTTGCTTAAAGTAACAGCTAGATGCCACAAATTAAGTGTTAGCAGTGGGCAAGTTGAATTAAAGTAACTAAAGGAAAGATAGAAAAAGGCTGGCTTTTGGCAGAAAAATGGAGTGTCCAGAGATTATCTCCACTGCTACAACAACTTTGAAAAAGGTGCCAAAGGAGTTGCAGTCTCTATTATTCTCAGCATAGAAGCTGTAGGAAGGCATGGAATGCAGTCTACCCAGGCACATCAATCAGCCTGGAGTTTCGTTTTAGTCGTACCTTTGTTGCACTGGTAGCAGGGGTCTGTGCGGCTCCGTGCAGGTAAGGGAGGGATGCACTTCGGGGAGGACTCCCTGTTTCATCCCTCATGACCTCCGATGCTCCGGTGGGAGAAGGAATGGGTCCGTGATCGCTCTGTGAGGGAAGGCAGCGCTACGAGCACCTCGCGACCTCAAGTTCGAGTTACTGCTGAATCTTTGTTGCACTGGTAGCAGGGATCCATGCGGCTCCGTGCAGGTAAGGGGAGGAAGCACTTCTGGGGAGGGCTCCCTGTTTCGTCCCTCGCGACCTCCAATGTTCTGGTAGGAGGGAATGGGTCCGTGATCGCTTTCATGGGGAGGGCAGTGCTACGAGCACCTTGCGACCTCCAGGTTCAAGTTAATGAGAGATCTACTCTAGCTGCTATGTCTTCAATTCTGGCACCCAGAAAGCAAAACACAGAGACTTTATTATCAAAGTTTGTCAAATAAGAATTTAAATATTTCACAATTGAATCTCCAATAATTACGGTAGGAAGATTTGCTGTAAGAGATATAGCAGGTGGAACTGAATCAGTTTGTTCATGTGATAGACTAATATATCTATTATAGTAATGTAGTCCTCTCTACTTAAATTTGCATCGAGTGAGTCATTAGATGGTATAAGTGGATTTAATCTGCTCGTCTCCCTTTTGAATTTTCATTTAGGACTACTTCCCATCCTTCCTCATGTGAGTCAATATTTAGGTCTCTCCTTCTTTTATTAGAAGCTGATAGATTTGGACTATAACTAACCTGAGAAGTCAAGGTGGACTAATTCCAAACTGTGGTACATCAATACAGTTTGAAATTACTGGTACACCTGTGTTTACATCCAGGGTTTGAAGATTAATGTCAGTGCTATCAACTGGTATTTCTGGGTGTTTTGTAATTTGAACCAATCTTGAACTAGCTGTGAGCTAGGAAGATTTCTGACCATATTACGTAAAAAATGTTCCAGTTCTTTAATCTCTTTGGCTGCTTTTAGTTCTCTTGTGAAAATTGCTAAATCTTTTTCCATAGCATCCAATTTTATACAATTCGAACAATTAATAGTGGCTGGCAATGCGTGATATTAGTCTTACTACATATCACATGCCTACAGGCAGAGCATACTTGTAAAACATATCCTGTATGGAGAGTATAAATTTCTATCTGTGACAAATCGATATTCATTTTACACAAGTTTAAACATCTATTTGTGTGCCTTATACTTCAAAGGAGTAAACCTTGCCACGTTATTAACTCAACTGACCTGATATCCTGCTAGTCCCTGCTAGACATACTTGACACGTGTCTCCATGTCGCCCATGGAAACGCTCGCTCCGCCGCCACCGTAAGTGTTTTGTAGTCAGGACCCTGGTCACAGGTCACATGACTAGCAACCAGGCATCCCTGACTACAGTCGCTGTACCAGGAAGTAAAGTAGCCAAAAAGAGATTTGCCCTAAATCTTCTACAGTCAGACACCCATAAAATCACTTACAATTTCTAAATGCCCTATAACACAGCCTGTTCTGTCACTGTTAAACTGCCCTTAAAAGGACTTGCTTAAAGTGCTGATATTTACAGCTACACTGTTTGCTATACTGCTATTAAAAGATGTACATCAGCCCTCTCCTGCAACTGTTGCCTGTCGCACAGCTTTAGATTGTCTCACAAGTCAGTTACTGGTTTGGGTATTAGCAGAGTTTGGTGGTCTAAAAGTTTTTCTACTACAGTGTAAGACAAAGTAAGGCTCTGGACTGTGTGGTCACCTGTAGATGTTTTATTTGTTTTTAATTTGGGACCAATATGCCCACTAATACCACAGAAGCCCTTATAAGGGCTTAAGCCTTTAGTACAGTGTAAGATGAACTGGGACTCTGGACTATGTGGTCACCTGTAGACTTTTTAATTTAATTTAATGCCAAGATGCCCACAAGTAGTAGTAGTAGTACCACAGTAGCCATAAAAGGGCTTCGCTTTAATACAGGACTGTATAGGATGGTCTCGGTCTCTGAAGTTTGTGGCTGTCTGTCCTATGTACTGTATGTATTTATATATATTGTTATGTGTTTTAATGTCATACCAAAGTACCACAGTACCCCTTCAAAGGGCTTTTTCTAGTACAGTATAAGATGGACTAGGACTGTGTTGTCACCTGGCTGTAGACTTTTTAATTAAATTTTATGCCAAGATGCCCACTACTAGTAGTACCACAGTATAGCCCTTAAAAGGCCTGTATACTGTATTTTTTCTTTTTAATTTAGGCCTCCTGTATTTTGTTTTAATTTTTCCCAAATCAAATGCTTACTAGTAACACTGATCACATACAGTAGCTCTTAAAATGGCTTTTAGTACAGTACAGGACAGTACAGGGCTGTGGACTCTGTCAGTGTGGCACTGGCAACCTGTATTTTTGTTTTTAATTGGCCAAAATACCTACTTGTATTGCCCACCAGCAACCACTAGCTCTCGTTAATTGTTATGTGCAGCACAGCACTACTAGTACCTGCTACCTACCATTAGCCCTTTCTTCCTAAATGCACACACACACACACACACACACACACACACACACTAGTGCCTGATACCACCACTAACACAGTACATTAGCAGCCTAGTAGTACTACTAACACTGTAAGCGGTCCTTAAGGTTTTATTTTATAATAAGAACTAAATATAGCCTGCCTACTTCAACTTGTAGTGCCTGCTACTTGTACTATATTGCCTCTGCTCCCTAGGATGGTTAATGGAGTCTGTCAGGAGTCTCTCGTCTTACTGTGGCTTGCTGGCCTGGACCAAGCCTTGTGGATGCCTGAATATATTTCTTTAAGTGGCAAAATGGCAAAGATGAGCAGTATTATTCCCTCACAGCACACCAAAATGTTTGTGTGTGATACACTAGCCCTAAAGGGCTTTTCTTACAAAACAGTGATGTGATCACATCTACGATGGTCTTTTTAGTTTTTAAATTCAAACTGTCTGAAACACCATAGAAAAACAGTTGACTTTCTATCTCACTCTCCCACTCTCTGACAAGTGTTGTGTGACTTACTGACTTTTTACATGCACAGTACATTTACTGCAGTGAGTTAGTCACATGTTGAGCCAGAGAGAGGCAGGGCAGCAAACACCTGGTGTGTTGTAGTAGCCTGGAGTTGAAGATTTGTGTTATTGTTTTGCTTCAAAATCAACGTCGATCTGATCCACGTTATCAAGCTGTCTGTCCTTTACCCAGCCCAGTGTGGCAGCAGCTCAAGTCAGAGACTGTGTCTGTAATAAAATAATTTAAAAATGAAACGTGGATTATTACTCTTTTACATTTTTAGTTATACTCTAGCACTCTTGTCTGGGGTACAGCACCTGATTTCAAATCACAATGCTGCTGTTCCCCAGACAAGAGTGTGCTAGAGGCAAATGTAAACAGAGTAATAATCCACGCTGCTTTTTCTGATACACAGCTATACACACACACACACACACACACATATATCCAATTCCAATAATACAATCCAAATAAAAGAACACTGTGGTAGACTTCATAACCCCCCTTCAGTGCTTTGACTGTCACATTGTGTTTTTCAGGCTATCTCAGCCAACAAGAGTTGTTTTTAAATGACGATTTGCTTTAGTTTCACAGTTTTCCCATTTTATTTTAAGGTGCTTTGTGCCAAAAGAACAAGGACAAATAATATTGTGACTGAGCATCTCCCCAAACCGAAGGATGTATGAGATGGTCTTCTTCTTCCACTGCTTGACTAGTGGAAGAAAAGACCATCTGATATGTCCTTCGGCTCGAAGCCTTGGGAGATGCTCACATTATTATTATCTGTCCTTGTAGTGGAAGCCTGCCTCGTACTTTCTTCGGAGAGATGCTCACAATGTCATTGTCCACTCCTTGTTTTGCCCATCAGAACAAACAGACCCTTCTTCTTTTCGTGCACTGAGTGCAGGCCAGTGCGCTCTGGCCCCTCCCTTTAGAACAGGATGTCTCTAGCAGCTGAAGATTCAAGGCATTGCCGCATTAGCTCTGTGTCAGTTTCATTTCAGCCTGAGCCCTAGCCAATCACAGCAGAGCCACAAGGTAGATGAAGGAGGGTTGTTTTTGTCTTCTGGCAGCTGACGAGCTGACTGACAAAGCTCATCATCAGCTCAGCTGCCTATTACATCTTGTCCTGTTGGCAGATGGCAGCCAACATGGTCTCCAGTCAGAGGAAGAAAAAACTCTGATTCAGCAATTTAACCCAGGGCCATTTACAAGACACCACGGGGCACTGGCCCCAGGTTAATGACACCCTGCCCTCTCTATTGCTCTCAGGTGTTAACCCATCTGTGTTTTAAAGCATTTAGTAGGTTGCCTGCATTCAATGCTTGGCATGTACAGGTGGCAAGGTGAATAACAAAACTAGTGCTACAGGAGGTAAACTATCAGATTTCATAATCATTTTCATAATTAACAGAAGTAAAGCTGTTACCAATATTTACATGTTTACAATAAATACAATTCTTGAATTGGTAACAGCAGAATATCCCTAAGCCATGTTCGATTATTACTTTTGTCTACAAAGTGACTATGTACAAGCATATCTCTGAGACTCTTAGCTTTCCAATAAGACATCCTCAGCTGCTGATTGGCTACTGTCCATAGACCAGAATCCATGGCTAAGGTTACCCAATTTTTTATTATATTTTCCAGGATCCATGACAGTCAGTCGACAAATTGCTTGTTGAACCATGTTACAGTAACACCTTTATGTCGACCATTTGCAGTTGGCATGCAGCTGGTCACTTTGGACTGTGTTTTCTTAGGAGGCTTTGGCCCCATGAACTTCATGCAGGGCTTTTCCACACCCCCATAACCAAAGTTATCCACTCTTAGCTGGAGTTGATTCAGAAAGAGGGGTGCAGACCCCAGAAAGCAGTGCCAGGGTCCTGCACTGACACTATTGTGACCTGTCACTGTTGTCACTGTACTGTTGGTGGTAAAATTGTCGCCGTAGTGATGGCATGCATATTTCCACACACCTGGCATGCAGAGAAAAAGTAGTGACTATATTAATTCTAGAATTTGTTGTAGATTCTGGTTTTATCTTGTAAAAGTACATATCTATCACAGTTCTCAGCAAACCCCTAATTTCAACCAATTTTCTATGGCTATACCTTCATTCTGCAAAGCTATTGTGGAGCACAGTGGCTCTCTATTGAAGCCCTCATCAGTGCTGCAATTGCTTTTATCCTTAAAAACTGGCCATTGGGTATATTCCTTGTAACGTGAATGGTTGGCAGCTGGATCCCAGCAAAATAATATTGCCATCCACTGGTTTCCTGAATGTATTAGTGCTTACTGACTCATTTGTTTCTTTTGTTAAAGTCAGATCTAAGTATAAAACATTTTCCTGCTGCATGTGTGATGAAAATTTCTAATTGGGGATGGTACCATGTAAAAACATTTAAAAACCAAAGTTCAGTTTCATTTCAATTCCAAACATTTGGGATGTTATTGTAGGCTCCAGCTAGAAAAACTTTTTATTTTCCTATTTCTCTCACCTATCAACTCCCCACTTGTTTTAATGCTAGTGTGTATTTATAGTTTCGACCTGTCTGATCCATGAATTCATATTGTTTTGTATGTGGGTTTTTTCAGTACTTACATGATTGAATTTTATTTTCACCTTCCATATGAGTTTTTCAGTACTTACATGATTGAATTTTATTTTCACCTTCCATATGAGTGCACCATGTGGGTTTGCAATTCTAATTCATTTTGGTGACGCCTATTTCCTACATGTGAGCCTATGTTGGGTTTTGTTCAACCCTGTAGTCATTTGCCCACACCCCAACCCAGTCTTATGACTGTATTAGTGAGCAGGTATGTGACTTGGAGAGTGGAGATATTTGAATTATTAATAACATTATAGATCAAGGGAGCAGTCAAAACAATCTGTGCTGTGAAGAGTGTTTCAGGTGCAGCTGCCCTGGAAATAGGCATGTTTGTGCAGGTTTTATAACATTTTGTAAATTACTGATCGATATTGATCTATAATATATTAATACCACTGCCAAAACCACACTTACATTTGTAAAAGTGGACTCACACCTGGGTATTAAGGCCCTCACCTTTCGTTTGCAGCTCTCATACCCAAAGAATGTGCATGAGACCACTCTTGTAACTATACATAAAAGAAGGAATATGGTCTACTGATATCATAAATAAAACTGAAAAACAACCAACATAAGACAGACAATGTGGGTTCAACAAACAAATAACAAAACACAGAGTCTAATCATGGGGTATGTTGTAGACCACCAGACACTCGATTAGAAATTACCATGAGTATTCTGACTGAATTTGAAACTGTTTGTGAAGAGGAGATACCTGCATACTGGGTGACAAGCCTAGGCAACATTGACTAGGTCTCTAAAACTGCTTTCTCCAGTAGTGGGCAAATGTCTTACTGACATTGCTGAGCAACTAAGGTTTTGACAATATGTTATGAATCCCACCAGGAGAAACAATATACGCAGCATAGTACTCTCAACAGAGAATAAGCAAATCTAAAACTGTATGACAACTGCTCCACTTGGTAATAGTGACCACAACATGATGCTTTTCAGTATAGTTACCAAACATAGTCTGAACTCCAGAATAACTGAAGTTCATCAGTATGAGAAAGTTGATATCCAAAATATCAATAGAATAATATGTAAAATAGACCGGAATAAACTCTTTTAAAATAAATCTGTGGAGGAAATGTGGCAGACATTGAAGAGAATAATTCTTGAAATTAGAGCTAAATTTATCCCTAAATCAAAAATATAATAACAAAGGAATCAGACCTAAATGGTAGGCAAACATCTAATATAAAGAAACTTAAAACCAAGATGCACAACTCCTATAAATGTCAATTAATGAACAAACTTTCTGAACTCTAGTCTAAGTTATGACATAACCTGCTACTTATGTAAAAAGCTATCAAAACAGAAAAAAGGAAATTTCCTAGCTGAAAAGGCAAATTGAAATAGCAGTAAAATGTGTGCAGTTATATTAATTCCTGAAACAAACTGCAGTAGGTGTGGAGTAGGTCCTGTCATCAACAGAAAGTACTATCAGTAATCCAGTTGACATGGTTGAGACCTTCAATAATCACTCTTGTTCTGTATATGCAGTGAAAGGTAAAGAACCTGGTAATGTAAATTCCATGGGGTCTGCAGATATAATTATAGGCAGCAAAGACCTAAGGGATAGAATAAATCAAAAACATATTTACCACCATGACCGACAACATCTCTAGCAATGTGTTACAAATTATGGCAAAACACATTAAAGACCCACAAAAATGCATCTTGTAAACATGAATCAGTAACATAGAAACATAGAAGTTGATGGCAGATAAGGACCACAAGGCCCATCCAGTCTGCTCATTTATTTTTCTACCTTATGAATGTGCCATTGGCCTTTTATCTGTAATTGGCATATCTATTTCTACTCATCTGTATTGCTCCCTTATGCCTATCCCATGCCTGTTTGAAGCACTGCACTGTATTCATATCCACCACTTCCTGAGGTAGGCCATTCCATGCATCCACCACCCTTTCTGTGAAAATAACTTCCTCATTACCCCTTAATCGGCCTCCCTCTAATCTCATGCTGTGTCCTCTTGTCCTGCTATTTTTTTTTTTTACTGGGCAAGTGACAAATGACTGGAAAACTACAAAAGTGATGCCAATACATAAGCAGGAGAGAGGCAAATTAGAGCCTATGCAGCAAGAGATACACTAGCTGTGCAGCTCCACACATCATCAGCAACAGATCTTCTCCTTATACGTGATATAATGAATGACTTTTATTGATGTGTGAATTCAACCTTGAATTCAAATCTTTAATGCTGCAGAAATAAGAGGCCATCCATTTCAAATCTCAGGAAACATTTTACTTAAAAAGGAGAAAATTATTTTTCACGAAGAATTGTAAACCCATGGATATGTTACCATTGGATGTAGGTTTTAGCAAAAATAAAGGGACTTCAAAAAATTAGATAGTTACATTATGAACATGCATACATAATGTAACTTTTTAGATAATTCAGAGCTACACATGGGCAAATGTCTTTCAACCCCTAACAGGCTCAGAATAAACAATAGTATGAAAAGTGGTCTTGGCTGTGGTATTAACATACACTACAGTATGCATAGATCACATTACCTTGTGTTATCAATGATTCTCACCCTCCACTCCCCCTCTTGGCCATGTGCCTTGTTTACTAACACAGTCAGATAACTGTATTTGTTAAATGAGTGCAAGCACACTATGGATATAGATGGGTACAACTAAGTGAGCCAGGTCTGTAGACTACTATTGGCTCCCAAAATCATGGATCAAGAGTTACGAGATGGCTTACTATTAAATAATGGCATTTAGATGACTGGGGAGTTTAGGGATTGGAGTTTGTGCTAGGGACAGGGGTGAAATTAAAGACGTGCTCAGCTCCTGGTACCAAGAGCTGGCATTTTAAAGGCATGTGGGAGAATAGGGATGGGATGGGATGAAGAGCAGAAAATGACTCAAGCAGGAAGCGGGTAGCCAACAGGCTTACCCAGGTCATATGGGCAGGAATGGAGACTTTTTCAGTTTCTAGTTATTTTAGGCTCCTAAGTATTTTCCCTAAATATACCCAAGTAGAAAATTTACTTATATTCAATCCCAAGTGCTGGGTTCCCTATTATACGTTGCATTAGATAAATAATGTTCGGGTATGCCAATCCCTAATACTGAAAAATTACGCATTTGTGGAGTGTCTTATAACACCATCAAATGCAACAAAATCAGAATACAATAGAAAAAGATAGATCTGCATTGGGGCAGCATTTGAGCGAGATGGAAAAAACAAAATCTGTGTTTTAAGATCCTGACAGGTTTGGAGCAGGCTTGATCTTATTCTCACAGCGTTAGTGATCAGCCTGGGAAACTTGACATATATTTATCAAATGTTTGCTGCTTACTGAGACATAAACTTAGTTACACTTGTTGCCTATTGCTAGTGCATCTACGCTTTTACTGTACACCTCTTCATTCTTCAGTTTATCTGATTTACAGCTACAGCATGCCTAGCCACCTAAGTATTATTTCCTTCCTTTCTCACTCTACTTCCCCATATTCTTTCCCTTTCTACCTATTCCACTCTTCCCAGTCTACCCCACTCAGGGCTTCTTTTCACTCTGTAGGCTCTCTTCCCAACTTTCCTTTATAATGTTACCCTAGTTTTACTTCTTATCCATTTTCCCATTTATTTACAGTAGATTAGGCTTTCCTTCCTTATACTCCTCCTTTCTCTCCATCTCCAGTCCTTCTCATTTCTCTCACTCATCTCTCTGATGCCTCTTTCTTCTCCAATCCACCTCAACCCCTCACCCTTCTATCTCTCCATGACTCATCATTTACAATCTTCTCCCTTTCTCTTTCTCAACCTAGAAGCAGTCTGGAGGTAATCTTCCACTACTCTTCTTCTTCTTCTTTTCCTCCTCCTCTCTTAAGTGCCAACCTTGAAGAACATCCTATTTCTTCAAGCTCATCATCACCCTTTCACATTTCTACTGTTAGGGCTCAACCCTGGCCCTTCCCTTCCTGCTCCCTTCCCTCCCTTCTCCAAGAGGCTGAGGTTTTCCATCTCAAGGCTCAGGTAAAGTCACTAAGTTGGACAAACTAAGGCTATAGTTCCAGCAGCACATGTCCAATGATCTAGTATTCACTAACATTCAGCTAGGATCAATGATGCATTTATGTTACAATTTCAGGGTATGCATTCCACTGACATGATCATAGGATACATGAGGCAATATGGATGTTTAGGTCAATCTCAGCTTTAACTATGATTTCATACTTCTTTTCTATGCAGCCTCTGTTTCTTATCCTTCTCCATCACTGTTTTCATTGGCAATATCTACTCCTGCCATAATGTAAAGCCCAACTCATTTTCCAACCTCCTATTTTCCCTTTCTAACCTTGCCTCATCTGGTGAGTGCCTGTTTCTTGGGAATCATAACATAACTGGCTCGCCCCTCTTTAAAACACTCATTCAGGAAATTGAAACCCTCCTCTTCTTTCAGCTAATTACTTATCATAACCTGCCTCAGTCCTCTCTCATCCAATCATTCAGTCATTGACCTGGTCCTTTCCTTCTATGCATATCAATCAAGGAGGCCACATGGGGACCAGTGACTATCCCACAGTGTGATTTAGCATAACGATGGTAGTAAATGTGAACCATACAAGGATAAAGGTCCTGGATTTCAAGATGGCAGATAAAACAAAATGGGTGAAAGGGACCACCTGATTGGGGAGGAGGTTACCTGGTAGGAGTGGAAGAATAGTAGGCTAAGATAAGGAAAGGTATAGTGAAAGCAACAAATATATGTACAAAGGAAGAGGTTCAAAACAAGAGGAAAAATAGACCACTGTGGCACTTGAAGGAAATGTCTGAAAGGTTAGAGCTAAAAGGGGTGACCTTAAGGAGGTTTAAAGAGATGCAGAGGGAAGATGATAGGGAGGTGTATCAAGAGAAGCAGAGGAGGCAAGGAAAGTCATGAGGTGCAAATACAGAAACTGAGGAAAGAATAGCCCAAGGGGTAGCTAACAGGGACAAGATTTTTCTTACATACATAAGTGAAAAGAGGAAGACTAATGAGGTTAAAAAATCAGGTGGGGACTGTACAGAGGGAATCAAGAAAAATGATATCATGAACAAATACTTCTGTTCATGCTTCACAGAGGAAGGGAGAGGATGGGCCACATAAAAGTAATAGGAAAACTGTGGAGGGTGGATATAAATAGGTCTCCATATAGAGGTGGGATCCCTGAAGGTACTAGCAAATCTGAAAGTGGAAAAGCTCTGGGTCCAGATAGGGTACACCTAAAGGTACTGAGGAGCTCAGGAAGTACTAGCTGCCCTTCTGACAGTCTCTTTTTTTTACTTGCCCTGGCCTCAGCCTTGCTTTGGAGGGGCCTCATACCCCCCCTCCTTCCACTGAGTCCTGTTTCAACGGACCAATGTGCCTCAGCAGTGACACCACACCTGAGCCTATCCACACCCCCCTTTGCTCCTGCCCCATCCTCCCTATGCTAGCCCCCTCTCTCCATACACCCACTCTCCTTCCTATCTCTGCCTTACCCTATCTAGCTATTGGTTGACTACACTAACTTCTTGATATATGTTGCCCTATGCACTTTTAATGATTATAACTTTTGGTTATGAAGCCTATTGCACTATTCAATGTATGTGTTATATGTAATTAGACCTTACTGTTATAATGTCTTCACCTTGCATTTTGCACTTCACACTGTTTTGCCTGTTAACTGCTGTTCAAGCTGTTACTTAAATATTTAGCTGATGATTTCTGTGTACTAGGTACTGGCATAGCTAAGGACTCAGCCTCTCCCTCCTACCCCTTTATTTTCCTCCCTGGTTTTCTGGCCCAGCTGGCCCGGCTTCACCCCTTTACTCCCTCCTTCCTACAATTTTTCTTTCTAAAACCTGCCAATGTGCCACTGCTACAACCCCTACAGACCTGTCTCTAGGGTGGTTCAATCAGCTACCATTGCCACTGGACCACCGTAACCCCCTTACCCGACTGAGCACCGATCCCTTGCCGGGAACAGAACCATGATCCTGGGCGCTTGCCGCCACTTTCCCCGTGGAAGCCGCTCACCTGCCATATTTCACCCAGACCCCACCTCTGGACTCTCTCCAGCCAGCGAGCAGTTCCATGAACCCAGTCTCCTCGCAGCCTTCTGCTGCTAAAGCCTAAAGTCCCTTCTCACCCTGACTGATACCTCAGATCCCTGCCCGGTAAACTGAACCTATGACTTTTTCTCTCCCTGGCTGCCGATGCATAGGTCACCTATTTTCACTTCCAACCTCCCCGCCTTCTTGATACCTCCGCGGTTTGCGGGACCGCGATCCGATTTACAAATCCCTACCATCAGCCTCCCCACCCCACCCTTGCTACTGTCCCCCAGGTATGTCAGGCACGGCCAGCCCGGCTCCACTTCCTCTTGTCCCCCTTCATTTTTCCCTCCTACAACTCTCCTACATGCTGCTACCATGCCCCTCTACAGACTCGCCACAGGGGGCCTCGTCCAGCTTACATTACTGCTTGACCGCCAGAATCCCCTTACCCTGACTGTGCAGCGCTCCCATGCCCAGATACAGAACCGCAAGTCCGGCACTTCCTGCACTCTCGACCACTCATTCTGACGATCTCACCCCCGACCCCACTTTTTGGCCACTGACACCGGTCAGCGGTTCCATGAGCCCGTCCCCAACAACAGCCTTCTGCCGCTTAAAACCAGAAAACCCCTTCGCACCGCCAACTGTATCGCAGCTCCCATACCCGTAACAGTACCAGTGGCCCGGACACTTTTCTTACTTTCAGCCACCGATGCCACAAGGTTACCTTCTCTCATCCACCCACCCCGTCTAAATATCTCTAGCGATTTGGACCCACGAGTCCGGTTCTAGACCCTCCTCTTCCGCTAATGCTGCCAGAGAGCTGTCCCTACTCTCATGGATCCCTCCCCCTCCTTCACCATGTCCCCCTTTTCTCCCCTTCACCTTACCTGCCTGTACATTAGGTCTGTCCTGATACCAGTACCTGTTCTCTCATGCTACCTGTAAACTGTAAATCAGTTGTCACACTTTGACCTGTGACCCTGCCTCATTGTATTTGAAACTGTACTCTGTATTGTTACTGTGCCTCCTGGGTCGTGCCTGAAAATAGTCACCTGTTGGCTAGAGTGCTTACCGGTAAACAAAACTAAATAAAATACTGGGATCCTGGATTCATCATGCTTAATGTCTAGGGTTTTTACATTTTCCCATTTTTATCCCCATGCCTGAGGGTACCAGTGCAAAGGACATACATCCAGACAAATGGCTCAGCAGTGCCATCCCTCCCGATCCTTAGAACCATGCACCCTACTGCCTGTGCTTCGAGTGGCAGGAAAAGGCGGCGCACACATCAGCCAGTAACTCACTCCCACCCAGGAGAAGGAGAGCATTCACTAGATGCTCAATCCTCCTCCCCAGCTGACCTCCAGCAACTCGAGCCCATTCCCAAACCCAGGTCACCAACGTAGCACAAGGTGTGGCATCCAGTGCCTCAACCCTCAGTGCCACCACGCCAGCCTAACAGTCCTTTTAACAACCCAGTGAAACAGGTCAGATAATGGAAGATTGGAGGAGGTCATATGTTGTCCCACTTCACAAAACCAGCAGCAGGGAGGGAGGCTGGCAACTATAGTCCAGTCAGCCTGACTTCAGTGGTGGGAAAGCTAATGGAGTCACTGCTAAAAGAAAGAATTGTGAAATATCTTGACACCAACAGATTACAAGACCTAAGGCAACATAGATTTCTCTGACTTGGGGGACAGGTAAAGAGAGCAGGTTAGGGCCATGGGCATAGCCTACTTGAATTTCAATAAGGCTTTCAACACCATTCCACATAGGAGGCTCATATAGAAACTGTTTGAAAAGAATACAAATGCACTCACACTCCAGAGCCAGGAGTGTGTCCTCCAGTGAAAGAATAAACTCACCAGCTGTACACAGAAAGCAAAGTTCAAATTTATTTGCCAAATGCTCATATGACAAAATACATCCAGGGCCACTGCTACATTGTCCTTGTAGCCAAGTACCCAGGCACTTCACCAATTAAGACTTCATCAGAGGGTGGCTACTTGGCTAAGGGAACAGCCTTTATAGCAGGAAAACATCATGACATCATTGTTTAACTCTAAATGCACATAGGTTAGCAAACATTCAAACATTCAAAGTAGTACTAAAAATATTGATGTTCTGCCTTTTAAATTATAATAACATACCTACTTTATAATCATGGAAGTAACACAAACTCAAACAGGACTTGCTAGATCACCAAGAAGGATGTCGCTTAATTGGGCTCGCCCTGCTTGGATAGATCCAGCTCATGTAGAAGATCCTGGTCAAAATGTGGATCATGCAGTAGGAATAAAAATAAGAACAATCATACTGATGCTACAGACCTAACCAAGGTGCAACGACAACTGAAAATCCTGAAGGAGTGGTAACTGGTACTTCAACTCAGCAACTGGAGAGTCGACCGACTGTTACATTTCAGATGGTGGAGCCTCAGGAGTGGATACCAATAAAGGTGTATCGAGTGCTGCAAAAACAAAAAAGACACAGTGGGGAATGGGGTGTAGGAGATCCTTTCACAAAAACCAAAGACCCAAAGAAGGATATTATAAATCTATCCAATGTGCAAATTTAAGCAGAACAAGGTAAGGTGTTGTCAAGGGGTCTGTCCTTTGTCCCAACAAGAAAACCACATGACTTTGACATAATAATAGATTAGAGAATATTTACAGAAAGCTGGAAATTATGGACTTCTCTAAATGAGCAATGATCAGTCAATGACTATGGAAGATATTGTTAATAAACTTGACTGTCAAGAAAAAATTTTGAGCTGGGGAAGTGGAGTTACTTAATTTTTCAGAAACTATAATGGAAAATTCAGGTGATGTTACTTGGGACTCAGTGGATGATAGAAATCTGGATATACTGGATGAACTATTGCATGATAATTCTAATATTGGCATTTCTGGCTTTCTAAATGTTAATTTATTTGATTTAAATGCACAGAATTTAAAGGAAATAAGGAAAAGATGTTTCAGACCTAAATCCATGTTTTGTCCACTCACTTAACCCTTTTATTAATGCATATTATAAAAGGGTCTAGAAATGAAGCTTTCTGATTGGCTGCAAACATTCTAACAGCCTTATGTTAATCTTTTATTAACATATATAGAGAACTTAGTCATATACTGAACAAGGTTTAACACTGTTTAAAAACATTTTATTATAATAGCAATAAGGCCTCAAGGGATTATGTTAATAGTTAATCACCCTCTAGGGGCATGTGGCACTCAGCTACACCTTGTGCCGCAGTACACCCCTAGAAGGTGATTAACAAACCATTAACATAACCCTTGATCATGTCTTATTGCTTAATAAGAAAACTGTAACCAATAAAATGTTGAACTTACTTAAGGGTAATAATATACTATATGGTAATAATATGTCCAATGAAGAATGGAGAGCACAAAATTAACTTAAAAATATTAAGGACATAGTCATCAAACAAGCTGACAAGGGGTAATTTCATTTCATTCATTTCATTTTTATGGATTATACTGGAAATGCATATGACATTGCTATTCATTTACCCAAGCGTCCAGTTACATACAACAATCATGAGACATAACATATGCTAAAAAACATTCAACATTCAGTGAGGATTAACACAATGATAAAATAAAATCGGGACAGTATAGACTTAAGGGCAATCCAAGAAATAGCCTGGTGAATTAACAATGCAACAGATGACATTAAGCATTCCGTGAGGGTTTATACAATAATATAATATAGCAGTGGGAAACAAAAATTTAAGTGCAATCCAAAACTAGCCTAGGTGAATAAACAATATTACAAGTGCTAAACAAGAGAGGGAGGGAAAGTGCCAAAGGTGAATAACTAGAGGGTGAGGAAAAAAGTGTGCAGAAGAGGAGCCAGTTTAGGTCTGTGTGCAGGTGTAGGAGTAGGTAAGGGAGAAATGTCTCCTGATATTGTGTTTGAAGGCATTTGTGGAGGGACAGAGTTTTTGTTCTGGAGGGAGAGAGTTTAAGAGCTTGGGTCCCATAAACAAGAGTGCTTTCTGGCCTTGAGTGGTGCAGCAGAAAGGAACAGTGAAAGAGGGAGTGGAGGACAGTCTAGTGGTCTTGAAGGTGGTGGCGGCTGTCTGGAAGAGAGGTAAAGCTATCATGGAACAGCCCACAGGAAAGTTTGAAGAAGAAGGTGGCCATCTTGTAGTTGAGGTGGCCCTCAAGGGAGGGCCAACCGGTGAGCTTCTAAAGGTCACAGTGGTGTGTGATTTTAGGGAGACCAGAGGCAAATTGCATAGCATTGTGGTAGGAGCTCTGGAGTCTGGAGAAATGTTTGATGGAGATGGGGGGAGGGAGACAAGTGAGCCATAGTAGAAGACAGGAAGGAGGAAGCTGTATACTAGGAGAATTGGATTCCCTGTTTAGGCATGCTTAGTTCTGTGGAGGATATCAAGGCATTTGTGATTTTTTATTGATAGAGGCTTAAGTAGCATCAAAATTAGGTGGCTATCCAGCAGTAAGCCAAGATACTTGATTTCATTGACTTTTTAATGGAGTTGCTAAGGTTGTAATAATGGGAGAGGTCAAGGCCTTGGGGTTTGAGGGCTGGAGAAAACCCTGAACTTTTTGAGTTGAGTACTAGGCCTTTGGATGTGAACTAGGTGTGAAGTCTGCTGAAATTGAATTGGAGTTTGTTAATGAGGGTGGTGGGGTTTTTGTCCTGACAGAAAAGGGCTGCATTGTCAGCATAGAAAATGAATTCCATGGAGGTACAGATGTCAGGCAGGGTGTTAATGACCAAAGAGAAGAGAAGAGATCCCAGGATGGACCCTTGAGGGACTCTATATTTGATGGGGCAGGATTCAGAAAGGACACTGCTAATAATGGTGCAATGTGATCTATCCGTTAGGTAATCCCTAAACCAGAGGCAGACTTCAGGTGTGAAATGGAGGCCAGCCAGGGTACAGAGAAGGACTTCATGATCAATGAGGTCAAAGGCTTTGGTGAGGTCCATGAACGCAGCACCGTGTAGAGGCCTTCATTGTTGACTTTGTTTATGGAGTGGGTGAACTTGATGAGTTCAGTTTTGTTATAGTGGCAAGCACGGAACCCATGCTGGGCCTCCATGAGCAGATTGCACTTGAAGAAGAATTCCATTGTTTGCCTGTGGAGGAATTTCTAAACATTTGGAGAGAGGGGCAAGGAGGAGATGGGATGGTTGTTGGATACTAGATCCTTGGGACCAGATTTGTGAAGGGTTTAATAATAGCTTACTTCCAAACTTTGGGGAAGGACCCCATGCAGAGAGAGTGGTTGAGGATGTAAGTTAGTGGGATGGCCAGGAGTCACAAACAAGATGGAGAACTCTGTAGTCAATGCTGTCGGCACCTTTGCATTTATTTATTTATTTTCTTTATTATACTATCGGTTTACAACCTTTGAGCCAGAGGCTCGTTTACAAAGGAACCTTGTCACAGAGAGGACAAACAGTGTTACATAATTACAGAATACCATAGAACAGTGAGACATATAATAATACAATAGTTTCCATACAATTAGCTGATTAGAACATTCCTAGGTTGCACTCTGAGCACATGCTGTTACAAGCAGAGGGAGAGAGGCTAAGGGGTAGTGGGGGGTGAGTTGGGAGTTCAGCCCATCGGGCTTTGTCTGTGGTGATAGTAGCTGAGGCCTGTTAGAGACAGATACAGTAGCTGAGGCCTGTTAGAGGTAGAAGCTGCAGCATGTTAGTGACAGGTGCAGCTACAGGAGCTGAACAGTTGGTTCTGAAGGCGGTTTTGAAGGTGGCAAGTTTGGAAGTAGAGTGGAGATGGATGCAGGGGAGAAGTTAAACCAAGATGAGGCTCTGTAATAAAAGGACCTTTGTGCCCTGGTAGTCCTGGTTTTGGGGATCCAAGAGTAGTTTTGTAAGCAGTTCGGGTTGGGACAGTGGACAGGGTAGGTTGGATGGAGGCAGTCACGCCAGGTGGGCGAGCCCAAGCAGAATCTTCTTAGTTAGAAGGCAGGTTCAGAAGCAGAGTCATTCATCCAGGGTAAGGAGAGTGACCATGTCATAGAGTTGACAAGTGTGGGTGAAACTGGGGAACCAGTCATTAGTCTGTAGGCCTTGTTTAGGTAAGGAAAATCTTGTTGAGGGCAGAGGTGTCAGCAGCACCATAAACTGGTTGGTCATAATCCACAAGGGACAGTACAGAGGATGTAACAGCAAGTAGGAGGGCATCAGGGTGGAGGCAGATCTTGTGGCAGTAGAGGATGCCAAGGCAGGTGTTGGTGGCAGATGCTAGAGCATTAATGTGGGTGTGAAAGGTGAGAGCTGAGTCAAAAGTGATTCCAAGGTATTTATAGGAGTCGACTTGTTCAAGCAGTTGTTGGGTGCTGGGAGGATGCTGAGTGGGCTGTTGCAAGCTTTGTTTTGGGAGGAGCGAAGAGCACTGACTTGGTTTTGTGATCAGTGATGAGTCTGTGCTCCTAAACTGGGTTTTGGCCTCCTGGAAGGAGTGTTGGAGTGTATCCTGGAGGAGATAGGATTTTGGTGGGTGGCAAAATGACAGCATCATTGGCACACATGAGGATGTTGCCTGAGCAGGCACTGGGCAGGCTGTTTAGATATAGTCTAAACAGTAGAGGGCCCAGGATAGAGCCCTTGGGTACCCCAGAGTGGATGGGGTGGGTTTCTGAGAGAGTCCCATTGATTTTACACACTGGGAATGAGTCGTTAGGTAGCTTGAGCACCAGGCGAGGGGCTAGCTGAGAAACCAATGTGACGGAGGGCATCTAGTAGCAGAGGGTGGAGACAGTGTCGAAGGCCTTAGACAGGTTGACATACACTACTCCAGAAAGGAGTGCAGGAAGTTGGAAAACTCCAACAGTGCTGTGCTAGTGCTGTGACTAGCATGGAATCCATGCTGCTCTGGGCACAAGATAGTTGTCTAGTCAGGTATTCACTGAGTTGATTAGCCACCACTTTTCTAGTGCTTTGGAGAGAGAGGAAAGGATGGAGATTGGATGGTAGTTGTTGGGGAAGACCTGTCACCCCTTTGCGAATAGGTGTTACTATGGCAGTCTTCCACGCAAAGAAAAAATTGCCCCAGGCAGAGGGACCAGTAGGTAGACCAGTGAGAGGGATAATGACATCATCCAGGACCAGCCAGAGTATTTTGGGGTCCAGGGAGTTGCTGCTAGGACTGTTGCTTTTAAGGCTTTTAGTAGGAGAGGTTTGGCTTCCTGGGTAGATACTTTGCAGAGGTAGAACCAGGGGCACTTGGGGACTGTTGGTGGTAGGTTGGGGTAGTATCAAGATGTTACTAGGAGGACAGAGCTAAGGTCAGTAAAGGAGGAGTTGAGGCAGTTGGCAATGCAGGCTGGGTTGGTAGTGGTAGAGCTGTCAATAGTGAGACAGGATAGGGAAGTGGGACTTCCCATTTAACTTTTAATGTTGTCCCAGAAGGTCCGGGCACACCACCAAGAAGGTCCGGCACACCCCAAGAGGAGGAGAGGATGGTCTTGGGTCATGTGTTCTGATTAACTTGACCATTTCAGCAGGGGTTAAGTATTTGAAATGGAAACTGGGGTGGGAGACTGGGAGGGGGGGGTAAACAGGGTAGGAGGAGCTGGGCTTGTACTGGTCAAGGCCACCAAAGTATTTATTGAAAATGGAGGCTATTTTGCTTGGCTTAGTGGTGGTTGTCCCTTTGGAGGTGAGACAGATATATTCTTCAGAAAGTCCTACCAATTAGGCTGTTGAGGATGTTCCAGGTCCTCCTTGGGTTCCCCTGGACAGTACATCGGTTTTTCAGGATGAAGGAGGATTTAGCAGATCTTGTGGAAGATTTGCACCTGTTCCTTAGGGTTTTGAAGTTTTGGCAGAGTTGTGGGGTTTTGTGTTTTCTGTATAACTTCCAGGCATGGTCCTATCCCTCATTAGTTTGCGAAGCTCTGGGTGACCCATTCTTGGCTAGATCCTTGACCTGGATTTTCTTAAGTGGGATGAAATGGTCACAGAGGGCAAAAACTTATTGCTAAAGGCTTCAAACACTTTGCAGATGTCCAAAATGTTTTCAATGAAGGACCAGTTGTGGGCTAGGGCAGCTTCAGAAAACTCAGAGCATCCAACTTTTTAATTGTCTGATTTGGATGAATTTGTGTGGGCGGGAGGGGGGTTTTATGGACCAAATGCTGAAACAGCACAGTGTTCACTGAATGAGTTGGGAAGAACTCTGGAGGTGGTGACATGGGAAGGGTGTGAGACAAGGACCCAATAAATGAAAGACTGAGATCCAGTCTTGTAGTTGGTAGATTCAGTGATGATATGGTGGAGGCCAAGGCCAAGTATGGATTCCTTGGTGGAGTCACAGTGAGGTGACTTCCAGTTTGGGCTGAAATCCTAGATTGATCCAATCTCTCCGTTGGGGAAGGGAGGTCCTGATATTTAGGAAGAGGTTGAGATCACGGGGTGAGGAGGAGGATGGCAGATACACCATGCTGACTGTGACTATTTTATCTGCTCCAAGGAGGAGGAGGTTAATCAAGATGGTCTCAAGGAAGAAGTGGGAAGTGGAGTCAAATTGGTGGCTAAGAGGTGATTGGCAACCCAGATGAGGCAGCCTCCCACACTTCCCACTCTGTCTTTTCTAAAGACTGAGTAACCTTCAAATTGATTTCAATGGGGAGATATTCTCCTTCAGCCAGGTTTCAGTGAGGGCAATGACATCAAAAGTGTTATCTGCCACCCAGGACTCGATCAAGTTTTTTTTTGCCAAAAGGCTTTGTACATTAAGGTGAGCAAAACTGAGCTGTTTAGAGGGTTTGGGGAGGGAGTGAGGGGTGAAATGGGTAGAGGGTATGGGGCCAGGGTTAGGGTGGATGCAGCCTGAGATGAGGAGTAGGAGGAGCAGGAGCCTTATGCCTGCGGTCTGCAAGCACAGACAACTTGATGGAGTATAGCCTGGATTAGTGGTGGGTGAAAAAGATATGGCTGTGGCAGGAAGGAGAGAACTCATGGAACAGGCAATGGCTAATGAAGGGGCTGGTGGAGAGGGCAAGGATGGATTTGGTAGCCCAAATCGGGTGGGGAAGGAGGGAAACAAGGAGGTGTGAAGTGAGGGAGAGTGAGATGGAGGGAGGGTGGGGAAGGATTTGGGGCAAAACTGGTGGGGAGGGGATGAGAGGAAGGGGAGGAGAGAGGCAGGGTGGAGAGAGAGAGTAAATAGGGAGGTTAGTAATTATGTACAAGGATTTCTATAAGCAGAAAGTATTAGATTTACTAGAGAGTAAATAGAGGAGGTTAGTAATTATGTTCAAGGATTTCTATAAGCAGAAAGTATTAGATTTACTATCAGATTCAGGAAAATACTTCAAACTGAGAAGTGACCCATTAAGTTTAAATTGGAATAAATTCCAATTTTGGAAAAACTAAAAGCAGTGGCAAAATTAATGACAATGAATTTGACTTTCTATTTACCTAAATTTCAATAACACCCATCATGTATACTTCCAAAAATTAATAAAAATCCACAAAATCCCCACAGCCCTAACTGTTGCAGGTAATGACTCACTAATGAATAATCTTTGTGAGTTTGTAAACCTTTCCCTCAAACAAAGTATGAATTGCCTGAAATCATACACACATGATACTATACATGTTCTAGAGCAATTAAATTATTTCAGTCATAAATACTTCTTTACAACTACTGTACTGTATGATTGCCCTGTAGTTACTGTATTTATTGCATTTGCCACTGTACTGCATTGTCTTTGACTGTTGAAATTATCCTGTTCCACATCCAGCTGTTGTAATTTTATCATGTATCATTTCATAAGGTGTGATATTTACACACTGCTATTTATACTGTAATGTATGCACACTGTATTCTCTGTATTGTTTTCTATGATGTGGAGCCTTTGTTAAGGAGTCTCTGACTCAAAGGTATTAATTCCAATTGTATTCAATAAATAAATAAAATAAAACAAATAAACTTGAGGATGGTATGTGGTGGTTCACAATTGATGTTGAGTCATCGTATATATCTATTAATCATATGGATGCTATTCAGGCTTGTAAGCACTTCTCCTAGGATCCACTTAAGGAACACATGCAATAATCTTATTCTTGAGGGACTTGAGTTTATTTTAAAGCACAACTATTCTGAATTTGATGGAGAATTGTATCTCCAAATGTGTGGTAACAGCGATGGGGTGGCTATGGCCCTCATATGCCAATTTGTTCTTTGGATTCTGGGAAGAAAAGGTACTGTTCAATTCAGATGATAACCCTATGTAAATATAATAGTCAAGTAGCTGCATTTTATTGTTGATATGCTTTGTATCTGGGCAGGGACTGAACAGGAAGTGGAGGAATTTGTGAAATGGCTTAATGTGAATGATGAAAATCTACATTTCACATACAACACAATTTGGACAGAACTGAGTTTCCTGATAGCACTCTAATTAGAGGTGAGACAGACATCATAACTGAAGGATATTGAAAGCCTACTGCCACAAACAACCTCCTCCTAGCTACCAGTTCCTATCCAAAGAAGCTTAAAGAATCCATACCATTCAGCCAGTTACTTAGAATGTGGAGGAACTGCATTGAATATGATACATTTTAGTACAAGCCAATAAGATGAGGGAAAGATTTCTGGAGCGAGGGTATAAAGCCTGATACACCTAGATATAGCTTTACAAAAGCAGCAAACTTAAACAGGGCAGAATTACTTACACCCAAACCCAGATTACAAATGGAGAATGAACAGACTAACTTTGTCTGACCTTTAACACTTGAGCTGGACAAATTGGTAACATTGTCACCAAATACTGGCAATTGTGACCAGTGACAGGACTTTGGCAGCACATATAAGTGAAATCCCAAGGGTGTCCTTTA
Organism: Neoceratodus forsteri; assembly: GCA_016271365.2. NCBI lineage: Eukaryota > Metazoa > Chordata > Ceratodontiformes > Ceratodontidae > Neoceratodus > Neoceratodus forsteri. Next base: position 457,422,623 of record CM057449.1, on the reverse strand, counting down.
AGAGGGGTGAGGAATCTGAAGGATGAACTTGTCTGAAGTATTTTTACAAACAGAAAAAGAAATAGTACTTGGCTACTGGTTAGACCTGCAGGAATGCCTAAGTGTGGTAACTGTAATATTTGTAACTATTGTGTACAAGGAACAAGCTTCTCTGCACTCACAAATAATAGGATTGTCCATATTAGACATTTTATTTTGTGAGTTACAACATACAGTATGTGCATTATGGTGTGATTGTCCAACATTATATGTGGGAGGACTTTGTGACAACTAAAAGTTAGAATACAGGAAAATGTGAGGGACATTAAAATATGGACCTTTTAGCCCAGCGGAAGAGCATTTTATGTTTGCATGCATGTGCAAGAAACATAGTGCCATCATCTGAGTTTTTGAAGGTGTGGCACCTGTCTTCCAATTCAGTCAGTGTGTTTGCAGGCATGGCCACAGTTCACCAATGAATGCTGCAGCTGTCTATAACAGCAGTTGAAAATGCAGTATCGTGCAGTTGAAAGGAGAGCTCTGCTTCAGTGAGCAGTGATAAGATAGTGCTTATTAGCATGTGCGTGCTCATGCACTCCCCATGCATGCACTGTATGGCCGATGGGGGAGTGTCAATCTGCGTCGGCTCTGCTTTCGCTCCCCAACAGAGTTCCAGGTGCCATGCTGGGATCCCAGTGTGACAACAGTCCGTAGGTGGATGGGGGTGCCCAATCCTGTCGGCTCCACTGTTTCCTCCCCAACAGACTACGGGTGCCATGCTGGAGCCCACCCCAGCATGGCAACAGTCTGTATGCCCCAAATAGCCTTCCAGCTGCAACGCTTGAGAGCCCACCAGTGTGGCACAAGTCCTCGTCATGTACAAAAAAATAACCTGCAAGAAAAACATTCCTCGCAGACTGTCCTGACCCCCATCCCCCACCACCCACCCTCTGTGTCCCTGCCTCCCACACCCCCACCTCACCTATACTTAACTCCGAGTCTGGCACACAATCTTGATGGACCGGCAACATGTCTCGCTCTTCAAAGCTGATCGTGAACTGAGGAAATGCCGTAAGCTGCATAATGGAATAAATAGGGTTTTTCAACTTTGATGCATATCTCAGGCATTTTAGAATTTGTTTCACCAGATTTTTAACAAAGGGATTTTAGGGACCCCACCTCATGAATTTTGTTGCTGTCATTTTGTTTTTCAGCCCCGAAAGATGATTTTGCGGTCACTGCTGGCTGACCTTTCGGGACTGATTTACGAAGCAACAGTGTCACAGTTCATGAGGTAGGCCCCAAAAACCCTATGTTGAAAATTTGATGAACAAATTCCCAAAATGACTGTTTTACAAGCATGCATTGCACTGTTCCTACGCACACTCATAAGTTTGGGGATTTTCAATATTTTCACTCCAGATTGCCATTTTACCACACCTCCTTATGAGCAGTACAGCTGTGATTTTCACATCTTGCCCAAAATGTGTTTCCATGCATGTAGCACAGAATGGCACAGTCGGTGAGCAAAATTAATGTTTGGGACAGATTAAGAAAATCACAGTGACACTGTCCATGAGCAGAGGTGTTAAAATGGCTATGTTAAAATTGGTGAAAAAGTCCATAAAATAATTGTGATATGGCGACCATTGTGCAGTTTCCTTGCACCCTCATAAGTTCATGCATTTCTAATATTTTCAGTCCAGATTTTCACCATTGGCATTTTTCCACACTTCCTTATGAACAGTACAGCTGTCATTTTTCACACCATGGCGAAATGTGCTTTCGCACTTCCAGCACAGAAATGCGTGGTGGCTGTGGGAAATCACTGTTCAGGACAGATTAAGAAAATCACAGTGACACTGTTCATGAGCAGAGGCTCCAAAATGCCTGTGTTGACAATCTGCTGTAAAACATCCCCAAACTAATTGCATTACGGGTGTGCATTGCACAGTTTCTACACACTACCGTGACTTTACCAGTTTTTAATATTTTCACTGCAGATTTTCAACATTGCCATTTTGCACCTCCCCATGAACAGTACATCTGTCATTTTCACATCCTGTTGAAATGTGTTTCGCACCTGTGGTACCAAATGGTAGTCACTGTGCAAAATCAGCTTCGGGTAATGAACTGATATTGCCACTGTTCATAATGTGGGTCACAAAACCCATGTTGAAAATTTGGAGTGAAAATGTCAATGAGCGCTAAGGCATTAGGGTTTCTGAACATAACGCCCCACCCTGTAGAGACTGACAGGCATCGGGGCATGACTTGGATTCTTGCCTGTAATGCTCATACCATTCCACACCCTGCAGCTAGTGAAAGGCATCAGATGTGCCTTGGACTCTTGGCCCCAAAGTTCACCCCATTCTCTATACAGCACCCATCTCACCATTTTCCTGATGGAATGGGGTGAGCATAAGAACAAGACCCAAGGCACACGTGACACTTGTCGGTGTCTGCAGGGTAGGGGTGTGGTGAAATGGCGTGGTCATTATGCCTGACGACCAAAGGCACACCCAATGCCTGTCAGTCTCTGCACGGTGGTGGTGGGGTTGGCTTCAGTTCAATACTTCACTGCCATTCCTATTATGCAGCTCTCTTACTCCTACACTACCAATGCCAATGCCATCAAGCAAACATTCAGCATTGACAAATGCTTGTTTCACACATCACAATGGTGCTCCCAATACATTAAAATTTATTGACTTGAAACAGGACAGGATTGGCAATTGAGGTAATGACAGGCTGAACAGCTCTCTCAGACAGAAAGAGACATAATGGATTTTTATGTTAAATGTATTGAGCCCAGAAGGCCTAAATCAAGAATGGAATATAAAAACATATCTGTAAAATGTGTGCTGTTGTGAAAAGTTTAATATTGGATAAAATATATGCTTTGTTAATGTTCTGTTCTCTTTTTTATGTTGCCCAGTCCCATTTCTCTCTCCTCCTTGGCCTATATGAAGTAATATAATAATTATACCCTCAATCTTAGACTTGTTGCTCATTAGCTTCAAATATCATGCTAGTCTTGAAATTTACAAATGTTTAATTATTTTTCTCTCTACAGTGTGTTTATTCTGGAGTACATGGAACTTCATGATCACCACAACTGCTGCCTAGATAAATGTGGATTGACAAGTTTGGATGAACATGCTCCACAAACACTAACAAAGAAAGTAACTACTTTCACACATTCAATTTCATTTTGACTGAACTCTAAAATGATCTCTTATATGCATAAAATGTTAAAGGTCCTGAAAATTAATACCAAATGAGTTTTTTTGGTGCTAACCCTTTTGTTTTTGGTTCAAAATGAATAGTGCGCTTGAATGTTTGGTTAGTATAGCATGTGTCCCATGTATTTACATGAATGCTGAATTATGACTGGTTGAAACTCAGAAAGTATTGACTTATGCAACCTAAGATTCATGAAGTGCAAGCGTGGCTAGCCCTCTATAATCCTGATGTGCTAACTGTTTCTGAGACCTGGTTAAAACCCCAGGTTCTTGACCATGAAATCGCTGCCTGAGGATATGTCTGCTACCATAAGGACAGAATCCAGAAAAGGTGGGGTACTAATCTACGTAAGGACTACCCTGATCTCTTCCCTTGTGTGCTTGAAACACACCGCCCCTGAAATTGAAACCATCTTCATATAGATCACCTAGAGCGGCATGAAACACCTTAATATAGGGTGCATATACAGCCCTCCCAAAATGATCTCCAATCCCTTGAGACACTCAGTAAAAACCTAACTATAGAGTTTGCATCGAATTTATCATCCTGGGAGACTTAATCTTAATTGGGCCCAAGAGGCTAGGGTCCTCTATAAAGGGCCTGTTACTTGAGGCAAATCTTGCCCAGATTGTCACCCTTCCCACCAGGTTGAACTACAATATGGGTAGTCACTCTACCATTGACTGGGCACTAGTGTCTAACCCAAAATTTCCAATCTGTAGGCACCATGGCGATGCTTTCAGTGACCACTCACCTATCTTCTGTGTCTGGAAGAACAGGATGGATAAGGTTCCACCTAGAATACTCACCTCTAGAGACTACTCCAAGTTCTCTCTGAGTACTATAATGACCTTCTCGATAACTTAGACTGGAGTGCACTACGTAGTCTCCCAACCCTGGAAGAGGCAGTTGCATTCTTTAACAAATCTATCACATGGGCTGCGGACCTCCTGGCTCCAAAGAAGGCACATCAAGTAAAAAGCAACTGTTATAAGTGGATCACCCCTTCCTTAAAGGCCCTTATGATAGGCGCGACAAAGCCTGAAAAAGTTTAAGGGCTCTACACTCCTAGCAGACTGGGTAACCTATAGAGCACTCAGAAACCAATGTAAGCAGGCCGCCAAGCAAGCGAAAAGGCCTACCTCAATCATCTCCAGAAATCTAACCTTGGCAACCCAAGGACTTTCTGGTCCCACATCAATGAACTGATTAAGGGAAATAAAAGACAGCTTCTGGCCCTATTATGGCTAATGGGCTGGTACTGTAAGATAAGGCACTAATTGCTGAAGCCCTCAATACATACTTCATGAACCCTGATAATCATAAAGGCAGGGCCCTCGGTGCCCAACAACAAGTCCTTCTCTCAGGTTCCCTAAACCTAGACTGCCCACTTTTCCACATGTGGCTGGCTAAGGTGAAAGAGGTCCTAGCCATTCTAAAACCTTGAAAACAAGAGGTTCAGGAGGCCCGGATGGTATCCGACCTAGATTGCTCAAAGATGGTGCCTCAGCACTCACAAGGCCACTCACTTGGCTCATTAACAGGTCCTTTCAAGAAGGGTCTGTCACTGATCTGTGGAAGCAGGCTCATGTGGTCCCTATTCACAAGGGGTGGGCCTGCGGAGCCAATAGAGAACTATAGGCCATCTCCCTGCTGTGTACCCTGGCAAAACCAGGAGAAACTAGTCTATACCCAATTTAGGGAGTATCTAGAGGCACATACGCTTCTTTCCCTGTTGCAACATGGCTTTAGAGCCAAACATGGGACTGATACTGCCTTAACCAAACTTTCCACCGATGTGCTTAGAGAAATTGACTCTGGATCCAACATTGGTGCGGTTTCATAGACCTTTCCAAGGCCTTCGACTCGGTGGATCACAGATTATTATTCCATAAACTCTTCCACATAGGCCTTGACATCCATGCTCTTAAATGGTTTGAAAGTTACCTCTCTGGGTGCACACAGAGGGTCAGGTGAAGGACAAACTCTCCAATCCACAGTCACTGAAGGAGGGTGTATCCCAAGGGTCCATACTTGGGCCCCTATTATTCTCACTGTTTGTAAATGAATTGCACAACCACTGTGGGAGTAGCAATGTCATCCAATATGCGGATGATGCTGTGATTTACAAAGCCTCCGATAACCTGGATGACCTAGGAACATCCTCCAAGTGGACTTTCACATTATGGAGGAATGGCTCATCAAGAACAAAATGGTCCTCAATACCAACAAAACCAAAGCCATGTTGTTCGGACCCAGAGCTCTTGGGCAAGACAGATCACAACTACTTCAACTCAAGACCTTGGTGGGCAACAAACTTGAAGTGGTCTCCTCCACAAAGTACCTCGGCCTTACCCTCGACCAAGGTCTCACCTTCAAACATCATGTAGACCAAGTCACTAAAGTAATCCACGGCAAACTTGGACTATTATACCGGCTTAAGGAACAGCTGACTCCTGAAGCCAGGATTGCCATTGCCTCTAGTGTTCTAATCCCAAGCTAACATATGCTGCCCCAGTCCTTCAGGGTGTCATAAAGCTGGAGTTCAGTAAACTGCAGACATTACACAATAAGGTGGTCCACTTTGCCTCGTCATCCCACTCTAAGAGCCACCACTGTGAGTCCTTAATGAGACTCAGCTGGCCATCGAATCTCACTCAGGTACCCGGTACTCTGTCTGGCAAAGAAGCTAATTAGCCCCACTCCTCCCTGAGTCTCAAGGACTCCTAACTGTAAAGAGTAATCTGTGCAACCTCAGATCCTCAGGCCAAACGCTACTTGGTCCCTAAGGTCAGGACCAAGGCAGGTTACAAGTCTTTTTCTCATGCTGCCCTTCCTCTGGAACAACCTCCCACTGGTGGTGTGAGAAACCCCATCCTTACCGTGTTTCCACACTAGACTCAAGACTCATATGCTGGCAACAAGTAAATGCCAATGCTATGGTAGCTGACACTCCAACCGTGACCCCGAGCCTGTGCACTTCACCACATGCTAATCTCCTACACCAGAATGGGCAGCACTTACTCCTTAGCTAGTTCTTCCCCACTGATGGTTATTAGATATATGTAACCTTCAGAAAAGACTGATCTACTTCACTTATATGTATGACCATCGCATGCCTACAACTTGCAAATGAATTACTGCTTACTAAGTTTATGTAAATATGACCACCGTATGCCTACAGCTTGTTTGTGTACTACTGCTTATTAAGTTTATGTATTATTAGTTACAGGTGCAGCCCCTGAAAAGGACATCTGGGGCCCAGTGGGCCTACCAGTCATCAAAATTCAATAAATGAATAAATAAATAAATAAATAATGCAACAGTTGTTAGCTTTGCTATACTAACAACAAATGCACTAATTTGATGTCGTGATTTGTATCATTAGCATTTTATAGCCTTAAAACTGATGTAATTATATTTACAACTAGAAGGAACTAGAAGGGGACAGGATCAGATCTATAGTACAGTAACTTCTTCTTGTTTTACATTGTTTCTTGTGGATTCTACGTGGTAGAAGGTTATTTCTTTCCTTTCTTACTACTAAGGGGCTAGCAGGGTATTGTTTGGGGCTGTTAGAATTTTGAAACCTGTTTTGGTAGCTATAAAGGGATCATTGTTTGATGATTCACTGTGTGGCAGGCTGCATTTGTAGAGGCCTGTTTCTTCTGTTTTAGAATATAATTGGTGTGATTTAACTTGATCTGTTTCTTTGAATTGGAGACCTATATCTTCTAGTTCCAAGCCTATTTTGATGTGTTGTTGGTGAAGCTGTTTGAATTGGAGTCTTGTTTCTTTGGATAGCAAACCTATTTGGGGGCTTTGAGTAGAATTGTGATTCATTGTTGCTGGCTTCACTAGCTGCAAAGTTTTATGCAGAGTGGGGAAGGGTGCTAATGGTCTGCCAGGTCTCACTCAGTTAGGGAGACAGAGCTGAACCAGGTGTGGTGTCAGTGCTTTGGCTTTCAGAAGGAACTAGAAGGGGACAGGATCAGATCTACAGTACAGTAACTTCTTCTTGTTTTATATTGTTTCTTGTGGATTCTATGTGGTAGAAGGTTATTTCTTTCTGTTCTTACTACTAAGGGCTAGCAGGGTATTGTTTTGGGCTGTTAGAATTTTGAAACCTGTTTTGGTAGCTATAAGTGGGCTCATTGTTTGATGATTCACTGGGTGGCAGGCTGCATTTGTAGAGGCCTGTTTCTTCTGTTTTAGAATATAATTGGTGTGATTTAACTGGATCTGTTTCTTTGAATTGGAGACCTATATCTTCTAATTCCAAGCCTATTTTGATGTGTTGTTGGTGAAGCTGTTTGAATTGGAGTCCTGTTTCTTTGGATAGCAAACCTATTTGGGGGCTTTGAGTAGAATTGTGATTCATTGTTGCTGGCTTCACTAGCTGCAAAGTTTTATGCAGAGTGGGGAAGGGTGCTAATGGTCTGACCAGAGGCCTCAGCTACCTGATTGTTTCTGGAAGACTTGGGCTGATCCCACCCCCAAGCCTCACCCCACCCACCCCTGGGCCAGGATTTCCTTTGTACCAGGGGTTCTGACATCACTTCCAAAACGGGCAAGGGATATGCACCTGTCATAGCAGAAGCAGACATCCAGGAAAGGAACAGCAGCAAGTGAAGAGGTGACTGCTATCTCAGCGGAAGGGAAGTAAATGCAAATATAGGAGCTTTCATTATTACTTCTTCGCATTGATATTGCATTGGGGAAAGGAGGAGTAGGAGTTTGAAGAAGGTTGTGATAGCTGTTAATCTCTCTTTTGAGTGTGGATAGGAAGGATAGGAATATAAAGCAGTTGCTCGGGGTCACGTGATGGCAGCCTAGGCGGAGACATTCGCCTCCCGGAGCTCCACGCTCATTTTCCCGATTTCGGTCGGTAATTGCGGCATTTAAGAGATTTTAAACCCGTCCCAGCTGTGCTAAGCACGCAAGTACCTCCTCGGTTTTAGCGACCACCGACTTGATGGATGCTTTTATGAAAGCACCCCGAGGCACTCCTCCTGGACGCTGAGAAAGAGAAGGCCGCAGCACGCCAAGCAGCAGGCAGCTAGCGTTCAAGATGCCCACACCAGAGGCTGCCCTATCAGAAGCCAGGTTTTGGAGATTATGCAACCCTCCAGATGGCCATCGAGTCAATCTCCGAGGATCTGCATGATATTAAAGGCGCTGTGGAGGTACTATCCAGGAGAGTTGGGGACTCGGAAGTTAAGATTATTTCAATAGAGAAGAAACAGGAAAGGAGTGAGTCTGAGTTTATTAATATGAGGCACAGAATGAAAAAGTTAGAAGAGAAGCTGGAGGACTTGGAAGGCGCAGTAGAAAGGAATAACCTGGTTATTATCGGATTGCCAGAAAGGAAGAAGGAAATGTTATAATCACTTTCTTACAGAAACTCTGCTGCAAAATAGCTGGTGCTCCTCCTGGGGGAAGCATATCATCGAGAGAGCCCACCGAGCACCACGCCCACCCCCCTCGACCCAGGGTCAGCCACCAAGGCCAATAATTTTGAAATTTTTGAATTTTCTGGACAGGCAGCATGTTTTCTCTAAGGCGAGGGAGGCAAAGGAGTTGTCATGGAAGGTAAGAAGATTCGCATTACGCAGGACCTGCCATACTTGGTGAGAGTTCGAGACAAGAGCTGCACCGGTCATTTCTAAATTGGTGGCTGCTTCCAAGCCATTCAGGTTAAGTACCCTGCCATATTGGTGGTAAAGCATGAGGACAAATGTAGTCATTCACTCTCCAGCGATGCTACAGGTGCTGAAGGTTATCTTCCCAGACCCATACAAATGATTCTGTGGTGGAGGTTTTCTGGCTGAGGGGCTGTGAGTGCAGATATAGCTGTCTGTCTTGAGGGTCCAGAGGGCAATTTTGGACACGTGGGCTGTGCCATCTGTGAGGATCAACTGGAGAATGCTATCTCAGAAATTCAGTGGCGATTACTAGCCAGGTGGCTACTGATTATGGGTGGTCGCCTTAGTCTGTGCAAAATAATACGAGTTGCTTAGGATGAAATCCTAGAAATGGATGGAGTTGACCCGGTTATCCACTTTTCGTTTGGACACTGACCTGATCGATCTCTGCTGCTCCGGCGTATGTAAACCCCTCGTTTTGGGTTACTGGAATTGACGTCGAGGGAATTGTTTGGATTGTTCCGCTTTGAACCTTCTCATCTTTGGTAGATGGATTTATTTTGCATGATGCAACGTATATCAGTTCCATTGTTTCCTGGGGAGGTCACACTTTGGATGTTTGGATATTGACAATGGAAAGAATAGTGGCCTTATAATGTGGCTTAATCGACACTGTGGTGACTGTATGGAGGCCTGATGGGCTCTACATTACTTTCATATGGTGGCATTTGAACACTGAGTTACCTAATATACATTAGACTTATCGGAGGGCCTAAACCTGCAGGACTTTCCTTCCTTTTTTTCCTCCCCTCCTTCCCCCTCCCTCTTTTTTCACTCTCTTCCAGGAACCGATGATTTACTTGAGGGGTTATTAATTTGGGCCTTGAATTATCAATGCGGCTGAGATGTGTATAGTTAATGACTTAAGTTGTTCTTGCAATTAGGTTAGCTCAAGTATATTGAGGCGGTATTTACATTTATATAGTCAGGATCATGTTCTATTGACAAAATTTGTTTGTTGTTAGAGTAGGTTTTGCAATGATCTTGGGTGGGAAGTGGCCTGGGGTGGGGTTGGGTAGTTTGGGCTGCTTAGTAGTGAATCACGTGGGCTGAATATTTAGGAGGACAGTTTCTTTTGGAACTGGGGCATGTGTGTGTTTGTGGGCGGGGGCTTTAGTTGGGGGATATTAGTGTGGGTATTTGGGGTATTTGGGTCGTAGGTCACTATGAGTCGTTTAGTCTCCAGGGAGAGAGGGGGGGTTTCAAGGTTACACATTGTCTGGATTTATTATGGTCTTCCTAAGCCAGGGGTTTGTATGTGCCTAAATAGTGCTGTAACACGATTGATTGTAACTTTCTTTGCACCAACTATTGAGCTTGATGGTAGGGCATAATGAGCAATTCAGATAAATTCATTAGTTGGAATGTTAAAGGAACCAAGGATAGGGTCAAGAGACAAATTATATTAAGGCACCTTCATCAATTAGGAGCACAAATTGCCTTTCTGCAAGAGACACACCTGAAGAGGAGTGATATTCATTACTTCAGGAGGGCATGAGTAGGACAGGTTTTGGGGCTGGGGTATCCATGAATAGGGGAGGGGTTGTTATCCTTATAGCTAGGAATATTCCTTTTAAATTGGTGGAAGAGTTTTGGGACCCGGAGGGTCGATATATTATTACACATGGTTTGCTAGAGTCTCACCCGACATTATTGGGCTCAGTGTATGGCCCCAATTGTGATTCCCCAGCCTTTTCTATGAGATTACTAACATGGTAGTATCCAACCCCTAGAAGCTTATGGTCTTAGGAGGGGATTGGAATCTAGTTCTTCAGAATGATCTGGATAGATCATGTAAAGAGAGGCGAGGTTTAACGCCTGCACAAAGGGCGTTGAAGGATCTCATCAGTAAGGCCACCCTGGTTGATGTTTGGCGGGTAATTAATCCTATGTCACGTCAATACACCTTTTCTCCACCGCACACAAGACATACTCGAATAGACTATATTTTAGTTAGCTCGCTTGCAATACCTGGGTAACACGGGCTGAGATAACTACCAGAGTAATATCTGATCATGCACCAGTCAGTCTGGAATACGGTTAGCCATGGGGCCTAGGCGGTCTCCACAATGGAGGTTAAATTGCCAGATGTTGAAGGAGGAATCCTCGCTGATGCACATTCTGGACTTCATCAAGGACTTCCTGGAAAGTAATCAAGGCTCAGTGGATCGTGGGACCTAATTTGGCTGCTTTAAATGCTCCCTGAGGGAGAACTGATTAAAATGGCCTCTAATAAGAAACGTAGGGCAGCAGACGCAATTGGATTCCCTGCTAGGTCTGGATTAGGATGGAAGAAAGTAACTTATCCCGTGCTCGACTGCGGCAGATTGGGCTAGGGCTTCATCAGTTGCAGGCCCAATATGCGAGTCTAATGTCTCAGAAGGCGGAGCTGGCCCTTTGAGGACTAGGCTTTAACATCTAGATGTAGGGGAGAGAGCGGGAAATTGCTCGCTATGCGCATCCATCAACTAGATTCTTCCCACTTCATAGCGGAATACGAGGGACATGGGGAGCAGGTTTGCATGGACCCAGGGGAATGGTGAATGCCTTTGGCTTGTATTTTCAGGAGTTATATGCGTTGACCCAGAGTGTAAAACTCTTCGTGATGACATTAGGCTATTTCTCAGATCCGTGGAGTTGCCTAAAATAACGGAGAGCGATGCAGCTTTTCTGAGTGCTCCAATAATGGTTTTAGATATCCAGCAGGCCATCCAACAAATGCCTCTAGACAGGTCCCTGGCCCGGATGGGTTCCTAGTAATTTTACAAAGCTTGCTATTCGCTAATATCCCCAATTCTAAAGGAGGTCTTTCAGTACTGGTTTGATAATGGGTTATCAGAGCCTAGTTTCCTGGAGGCGATGATTTATTTAATTTTAAAACAGGGAAGGACCCTCTCAGTATGGATAGTTATCGGCCTATCTCCCTTCTAAATATGGACATCAAAATTCAGCAAAAATCTTAGCTAACAGGTTGTCCAATGTTATGGACAAGTTGGTTAGTAGGGAACAAGTGGGTTTTATAAGGGGAGATCGTCCCAAGATCATATGAGGAAGTTATTGCACCTGATTACTGTTGTTATGATGCCAAGATCCCAGCAATACTTATTTCATTAGATGCCGAAAAGGCATTTGATAGGGTATGCTGGGATTATTTGTTTGCTGCCCTGTCTGCCTTTGGTTTACCCGATGTGTTCCTGAGATGGGTCCAAATCCTATATTCTTCCCCTTCTGCTAGAGTAAAATGTAATGGGCTTATGTCGCGGTAGTAAAGCTGGAGCGAGGCACGAGGCAAGGTTGTCCCTTATCTCTGTTACTATTTAACCTATACCTAGAGCGCTTATTACATAGATTGGCTAGAAACTGTTTGATTAAGGGTATACAGGTGGGGATGCCAGATACATGTATTCGTATACGCAGATGATATACTATTACATGTTGAAGATCCGAGACCTCGGTTCCAGCTATCTTGGAGGAAATAGATTCCTTTCCAAAATATCTTACTACAAGTTAAATCGCATGAAACGAAGATTCTCCCTTAAATACCAACGTTAGAAGGCTGTTTTATCATCGCTTGGCTTATGTTGGGAGGTAAAGTCGCCACGATCTCGGGATAAACATTAGCACTGGACTGAATCACATGATCAAAAATAACCTGAGTAGTCTAGTTAAAACCATTTCTGGGGATATGGATAGGTGGAGACTGCTCTCTTTGTCACTTTGGGGTAGGCTGAATGTCATAAAATGAACATTCTGCCCAGATTATTATACCTTGGGTATGCTCGGGATACCTCCCGAAGACGTGGTTTACCAACTACAGAGAGCGCTTAATCTATTTATTTGAAGGGGAAAAGGCACACAGGTCCTATATTAAATTAACAGCCCCGAAATTAAAGGGAGGACTAGCTGCTCCCTCTCTTTCTATATTATGTCGCACAGCACTTAGGCAAGTTGGTCTATTGGAGTGCAAGGCGCCCAATCGGCTTACCTGCTCTTATGGGTTGACATAAGTGAGGTTGGCGAAGAGGGTGAGCTGCTCTCTGGGCCCTGTTATATGCCTCCGTTGGCTATACCCAAACCATTGAAAATAACCCTATGGGATGGTCTTAAAGGCCTTTCAGCAGTTGCAAAACTACCTGCAGTTAAATGGTATCTATCCATCAACCAACCCATTTTGAGAATCTCCACATCAGGGTTGGGGGTAAGACCCTGTCCGCCACATTTTGGCCCAGGTAGTCACCTTAGAATCTGGATTTTTGGGTGAATGGGGTCCTCGGTCTTTGATCAGTTGGTGAATGTTTTCGGGCTGTGGATCAGGACCTCTTTAAGTGGCTACAAATTAGTAAGGCCCTAACATCTATTTTTTCTCAGAGGGCTCTAGTTGATTATGGGGACCGAGACGTCGATATACTTTTCACCATAGCCTCTCAACCAAATTCAGTCTCTAAAGTATACAAAACACTTCAGGAATGGGACCACAGACTTCCTCTAGGGTATGCTTCTATTGGACAAGGGAGCTAGGAATATCTGAGGCACCGATCTCTGGAAGAAGTTGTGGCTTACAATGTATAAATATGTAAACAAGACCAGTTGAGGATGGTACATTTTAACTTAATGCACCACTTATACTTATCCCCATCCCGATTGTGCAAATATGGGGCAAAGGATACATCTCTTTGTGCAAGGTGTAGGAAGGAAGATGGTACTTTATATCACATGGTATGGTCATGCCCTTCAATTCAGGTCCTTTGGCGGCTATCAATAATCTCTTAGACCCTATCCTTGGCTTAACAAACTTGTTTACCCCTGAGGTATGTCTGATGAGCCTTTTCCAGTTGGCACTTCCAAGGCTAAAAGGCCCAAATGTCGCTTTATCTGCTGTGGCTAAATTGGTAATCTTAAGGCATTGGACCAGTGATAAAGCTCCCTCCTTGTTGGAGTGGTACCTAGAATGTACCTTGGCAGTACAATTAGAAAACATATCGCTTGTTTGCAGAATAGACTGAAAGCATACACGGCGCTTTGGAGTTCTTTTGAAACGCCTCCTTATGGCGTGGAGGCCTGGCCCTCAGAACACCCTCAGGGCTGGCAAGTTAGGTGTTGCTTATGCGTAGCCTTGGGAGGGGTGGGGAGGGAGGGATTTTATTTTTCTGATGAATGGGTGAGTTAGTGTCTGGTTGTTTTATATTCCTCCATTTCGCACTCTCAACTATGTATCTGTATTGAGGTGTTTTGTGGAAATTAATAAAGATGTTTAATAACAAAAAAGCAGTTGCTCAAAATATCTAAACGTGTACAACAAAGGAGTTAAGGGAAATAAAGAAAATAATGTTTTGCACTGATAGAGGGGAGAGGGAACTTGGGGGAGTGTTTGCATCCTGCATCTGGAAGGGGTGGGGGGTCGCTGGTGGGCAACGACAGCAATGGGTAGGTGGTAGGCTGCAACAACTGTGGTGCACCAATCTTTCTAAAATTGCCTGGAGTGTGAGAAGATGTTTAGTGTGCAACCACATAGAAAACTTAGAAAGGAGATTGAGGGTCTGCAGGAGGAACTAAGACAGGTAAGGCAGATTGGGGGTGGGTTTAGCCCAATATTGGAGGGAGGAAGAAGGGGAGATGAGGGAGGGCGATTTAAGCCAACAGTGGTGAGGAGAGGGTCAGAAGAAGGAAGCAGAGACAAAGGGGCCCAGGCCAGGAAGAACAATTGCCAGGGAAACCAGGACAGGAGACAAAAGACAAATGGAAGGAGGAGATAGGGACTTGTAAGGGAGGCTGAAGAAGTGGCAAAAGTCATGGAGTGGAAAGGAGAGAACAGGTTACTATGAAAAGAGAGGGAGGGCATTTGTGAAGGGTCTTCAGAAAATAGTTGCACTGCTAGAGAGGAAGAAGGTGGAGGAGAGAAATTATGAAATTAGAGGAGTAATTGATAAATGCCTGGACCAAACTGGAGCAGGGGAAATTCTGCTGGGAGAATTGCAACAGGGGTAAAAGGGGAAAATAATGTGCAGGAGGAAGAAGAGGAGCTGGAAATGAGAGAGGGAGATGAATGGAAGCAAGCAGGGAGTAAGGGGTGGAATCTTAGTGCTGGGGACTCAATACTAAGAGGAGTCAGGTGGGGTAGCAAGGAGGAGAGGCATAGTCGCATTTGGGTGGAGGCCATGCCAGGAATGACAGCAGAAAAGGGTGGGACAATCAGTTCTGAAATATGCTAGAAGGGGTAGGGACAAGCCTCATTTAATTATACATCTGGGGACAAATGACCTGGCTGACAAGACGTAGATATAGTCCAGAGGAGGTTTGAGGAACTAGCACAATTATGTGAGGGGCAGGAAGATCAGTAACTTTTTCAGAGATACTCCGGTGCCAAAGCAAAGCACAACAAGAAAGCTGAGAATAGAGGAATTTAACGGATGGCTAAGAACCTGGTGTTGTGCTAAAGGGTATGGGCTGTTGGGGGTGGGGAGGGACCTAGGAGGACAGTAGTCTCTATGCCAAGGACAGACTACACTTGAGTGAGGAGGGAAAGAAAGTGTTGAAACAGAGGGTGGAGGAGTACATAGAGGAAGTTGGGAATTTAAACTAGAAGTGGGGGTGGCAATTGGGGAAGAGATATGCAGAGACCACAGGTTGGAAACCATGTGAGCTTACCCCCTAACAGTGACAAAGGACACATGGCAAGTACTATTGGTGGTGCTAGGAAAGGGGCAGGATGGGAGGGGAAGGGTGGAAGGTGGTTACCCTTAATGCTAGGAGCCTTGGGAGGAAAACTGCAGAGTTACAGGTTCTCATGGCAGAGGTAGAGGTGGACATTGCAGCCATCACAGAAACATGGGCCACCCAATACAATGACTGGGACCTGTCTGTACCAGGGTACAGGTTATTTTGAAGGACAGGGTAATTGGGAAAGGAGGGGCGGCCTATATGTGAAGGAAGGACTGAACTGTGTAAGGAGAAAGGGAGGGGGTAGTCTGGAGTCACTTTGGATGCAAATCCAGGATTCTAAGAATAGGATTCTTAGAATGGGAGTGGTGTACAGGCCACCATCTTAGACGGAGGAGTTAGACATCGAACTAAGAGGGACAGATCAGAAGGACTCAGAAGGGTAGTGTGGTGATTGTGGTGGACTTCAACATGCCAGAGTGGACTGGAGTACCCAACAACCAGAACAGAAGGAGCAGGTACTGCTGGATGCCTTCCAGGACAGCTTCCTGCTGCAAATGGTCAGTGAACCAACCAGGCTAGGGAACACCCTTGACCTTGTGCTAGCAAATGGGGACTTTGTGAGAGAACTTACAGTGGAGGAACCGCTGTCAGGCAGTGACCACCACTCAGTATGGCTCACATTGGATATGGGCAAGGAAGGAGTGGAATCTGGCACAAGAGTGCCGGACTTCAGGAGGACAGACTTTGGGAGGATGAGGGAAGTGGTAAAAGGGCACCTGGCCAGAATTCAATCTAGTATGGACACTAACCAGAGGTGGGAGCTCATAAAGCTGGGGATAGTGGGCAACCAAAACCTGCTGCAAAGCCCAGAGCAAGAGGCTGGGCTAGAAACGAGCTGGTTGAGCAAGGAGGTCATGGAAAAGGTAAGGAAGAAAGAGATGCCTTTAGAAGTACAAGAAAACAAGGAGGGGGAGGACAGGAGGAATACTTGACATAAGTCGCAGAGGTGACAAGGGCAGTAAGGGGAGCCAAAGCATCCACGGAACTCAGGGCTGGCACAAGGCATTAAGAAGGGAGAAGGACTTCTTTAAGTACATCAGGGAGAAAAGGAGCTGTAAGGACCACATAGTAAGGGATTAGGAAGGAGGGGGTTGGGTGGAAGCAAGGTGATAAAGGCAGAAGCACTAAATGAGTACTTCTGCTCAGTATTTACTAAAGAGAAGAGGGGTGACACCCAAAGTGGGAGAAATGGCAAAAACAGGGGAAGGGATGACAGATGGGGAAATCATGGAGGGCAGAGTTCGAGAGGGTTTGAAGGCACTGAGGGAGACAAGGCACCAGGCCTAGATGGCATCCACCCAGGGTACTGAAGGAGCTGGCGAGAGGTCCTTGCAGGACCTTTGGCAGACCTGTTAATGCCTCACTACATTCGGGGTGTGTACCTCAGGACTGAAGGATGGCTCATTTGGTGCCCCTCCACAAGAGTGGCCCCAAGGATGAACCGGGAAACTACAGACCAGTGAGCCTCACATCCATCGTGGGTAAGCTAATGGAGACTATCAAGGAGGGCTGGTGGCCTCCCAGAGGCCAAAGGACTACAGGACAGCAGACAGCATGGCTTCATACATGGCAGATCCTGTCAAACCAACCTGGTGGAGTTCTATGACTGGGTAACTAGGCAACTGGACAGGGGCCATGCAGTGGATGTCCTGTATCTGGACTTCAGTAAGGCATTTGACTCAGTGCTCATGGAAGGCTGGGAAGGAAGTTGTAGGCACAGGGGCAGGTGCAAAGCTGGTGAGATGGGTAGGAATCTGGCTTCAGGAAGGCAACAGAGGTGGTGGTGGGTGGGGAGCTCTCACACCCAAGGGCAGTGATGAGCGGTGTTCCACAGGGCTGTGTTGGGACCAGTGTTGTTTGGGATATTCATTGCAGACATATCATGGGACATCAAGAGCAAGATCAGTCTGTTTGCTGATGATACCAAGGTAGGCGCGGTGGTGGATGACCTAGGGGATGGCAGGGGTTGCAGAATGATCTGGCAAAGCTTGAAACCTGGTCAGACACCTGGCAACTGGGGTTTAATGCCAAAAGTGCAAGGTGCTGCATTTTGGGAAGAAGAACCCAAGGAGGAGTTACCAGCTGGGGAGTGCAGCTAGCCCAGACAGAGGAGGAGAAGGATCTGGTGTGCTCATTACAGGGTCAATGAACAACTCGGCACAATGTAGTAAGGCAGCTGCAAAGGCCAACAAAATGCTGGGTTATATTGCAAAGGTATATCCTCGAGGAGGGAGGAGGAGGTGATTCTGCCACTGTATAGGTCATTAGTTAGACCACCCTGGAGTACTGTGTGCAGTACTGGTGCCCGGGATCTGAAGAGGGACATTAAGTTACTGGAGGGGTGCAATGCAGGGCAACAAAGATGATCAAGGGGCTGGGGACTTATCATACGAGAGGAGGTTGAAGGAGTTGAACATGTAATCACTGGAGGAGAGGGGGACAGGGTGACATGATTGAAACCTTTAAATACATGAAAGGAATAAACAAGATGGGTACAGAGGGCTGTTCAAAGTAAGAGAGGGAGGGCCACCAGGGGCCATGATATGAGACTGGAGGGAGGAAGGTTCGGGAGGAGATGAAGAGACACTTTTAACAGAGAGGGCGGTGGCTGGGTGGAATGCTACCTGCAGAAGTGGTATCCAGTAGAACAGTGGACTGCTTCAAAAGGGATGGGACAGGACAAGGGGAGGGTTAATGACTGGGAAGGGTGGAAGGGAGGGCAGCTGCAGAATAAGGGTGCTAGCTGCACAGTTGGCAACTTGATAGACCTCTAGGCCTTTATCTGCTGGCAAATTTGCATGATGTTCATATGTTCGTACAAGAGAGCTGCAATCTGATTGGTTGAAAATCCAATATTTTCATTTTATAAATTTAATGAACAAAAAAACATCAGCCTTGGCTATATTACATCTAAGAGCACTATTTTTTAAGTTAAGACACTTTTTAATGAATGGCAGATAAAATGCAGTGTTTTATGTTTCCATTTTTACAATCAGCATTAGGATGGTACAACTTTTATTTATGTAACAAAGTAATGCAAATGTTAAAGTAATAAATTGTTACCATATCAAATAATATGATCAGAAAACTGATGATTATAAAGTTGGTATGTTATTAAAAATTAAAGGCAGAACATCAATATTTTTGACACTACTTTGAATGTTTGCTAACCTACATGCATTAAGAGTTAAATAATGATGTCATGACAGTTTTCTGCTTTAAAAGGGTGTTTTCTTAGCCAAGTAGCAGCCCCGATCAAGCTTTTATTTGACAAAGCACTGGGGTACTTGGCTACATGGACCTCTTGCAGTGGTCCTGGATGTATTTTGTCATATGAGCATTTGGCAAATAAATTTGAACTTTGCTTTCTATATACAGCTGGTGAGATTATTCCTTCATTGGAGGACACACTCCTGGCTCTGGAGTGTGAGTGCATTGTGTTCTTTTCAGACTGTTCATTTGGGTTCGTAAGCCTGCACTCACACCCTGCCTGGTCCCAAGCGCAGCACATTCTTGTCAGTCTGTCACATAGAAACTGAGCAGCTTAGGGTGGGTCAAAGGGTGGCAAACTGGGCAACAAATTGGTTAAGGAATAGACAGCAGAGGGTGGTGGTGAATGGAGTTCATTCTGGGGAAGGAAGATGACCTGTGAGGTGCCACAGGGTTGAGTACTGGGACCAGTCTTCTTTAATGTCTTTATAAGTGACATTGCAATTGATCTGGAAGGAAAGGTCTGTCCCATTGCAGATGACACCAACATTTGCAATAGGAGATGACTCAGTGAGATTGAAAGAATGTGCAGAGACCTGAGAAAACTTAAAGAGTGGTCATGGGCAGAGCAGCTGTATTTCAGTGAAAAAAAATTAAAATCATGTACTTCAGTCACAGAAACCCAGAGGCAGATTATGAAATAGAAGAAGTTATTGGCAGTTACAAAACAGGAAAGGGACCTGGAAGTAATCATATCTGATGACAGTAAGGTAGCTAAGCAGTGTGACAAGGCAGTGGGTAAGGCCAGTGGGATGCTGAGGTGCGAAGGAGAGGAATCACCAGAAGAAAGAGGAGGTGGTGTTGCCACTATATAGATCACTAGTGAGACCCTACCTGGAGTGTGTACAGCTCTGGAGACCACATCTGAGCAAGACATAGACAGACGGAAGCAGTCCACAGGATAGCTACTTAAATGCTGAAGGGTCTGCTTCGAAGTCATAGAGAGATTAAAATACCTCAGTATGTGCACTCTGAAAGAGAGAAGTGGGATGTGACAGAGACATATAAATACATTATGGGGTAAATAAGGTACAGGAGGGGCATTTTCAGAGAAAAGATGCATGACAAAAGGGACACAAAATGAAGCTAGAAGAGGGTAAATTCAAGAAAGATGTGAGGAAGTACTTCTTCATTAAAAGAGCTGTGGATGCCTGGAACAGTTTTACAGAGGAGGTAGTGGGTGTGGCAACAGTGGCTTCACGCATACATGGATAGGCACAAGGGACTCTCAGTGGAGAGCAAGGAGGGGAGGAAGCTGGAGACCATGTAGTGTCTGTGGTAACAGTATAGGCAGGAAAAAGTGGGTAGATTTTGTGGGCCAAGCAGTCCTTGTCCTGGATTTCCCATCCCAATAAAAGACAGACACCCATGTCTTGGTGGTGCTCAGATTGGCAATTTATTTACAATAATTCAAATACATTTCCAGATTCATCATGTCGTTAAAACAATCATTCGAGCATTGACATTGTTCTCATTTTATCTTCATCTTTTACTCCTTTTCTTTCAATTTCCTTCTTAATTTTACATCATCCTTTTTCATCCTTCCTTCTTCGCTTCCCAGGTGCAAACCTGGGTGCCTATTCTTCTGTCTTCTCGACGAAGGTGTAGACTATTACCGCTTTTCTGCTTTAATGTTGTTCTCTTTCTTGTCAAGTTTCATCCCTCCTCACCTGCCCCATCCCCACCCTTAGTCCCTTTTAGATATAATTATCCCATAGCCTGTCTTCAGCTTGCGGTGGATGACAGGCATTCCCCTTCCTTCATCTCCCCACTTGCTTCTTCCACGCCTCAATGCATCCCATGGTTTCTGTGTTGAACATATCTATCCCTAAATCAAAGAGGTGGACCTCATTTGAGTGGTAAAAGTCATCTACCCATTCTTCCACTCCTCTCAATATGACCCAACCCCCATACGACGGAACACCATGCCTATCCTCCTGTTCATTTTTCTCCTAGCCTCTCTATAGCTAAGTGACTGTGTTCGTTCCACCAGACACTTCTTGGTATCATATCGGACCACATCTAGGTCACATAGGGCTACCATTGTTTAATTTTTCCAAGTCATGTTTTATTTGAAGAAAATGTCCAATCAGGGCCTGGACCCAATGTCATTTCCTCCAAGATGTATGATAATCGTGTCTGGTTGGGGCATCTCTCCCTCATTTCCTATGGGGTGGGTAGTTGTTGTGCCCAATTCATCCCGAATTCCTCTCCAGGATAGCCTACACTCTCAGACACCCTGATACAGCTGCTTTCCCCTGCTTTTTCTCAGCCTCCTCTGCCCAGTAAATATAGGAGTACTCACATATCCAAACCTCGGTCTGCTGACTTTGTCCTATTAAGGAGACAAATTATACATTAGTTGGTATCCACCTCTCTTCCCTCTCTCTGACCCTACCTCTCACCCCATCCCCTTTTTCTTAAACTATTTATGCATGTCTATCATCTCGTAAACCTGCAAAGTAAGAATATGATTAATCATCTATTCTTTCATAGGCCGATATATCTCTTGAAACGATTGAACTTCCAGCATCCTATTTCTTGGACCTGTCCCATGGAACCCCCATCCATGGCAATTTGAGACATTGTCCCAATTCTAAAAGAGTGAGATGAGTATCAGGACGGATCTTCACCCAAAAATTCTATGCCCTTTTATGTTGGTTTAGCATGTGCATAAGCAACATCTTGTGCAAATAGCACATTTCAGAGGTGTGTCAGTGTTGGTGAATGCAAGGCAAAGCTTTACTAGGTGCATTCCTCATTCCCCAATAAGCCAGCATGCTAGCGCTGACACCAACGTTATATAAAGTGGACACAACCTGTAAGGAAAGTGCTGCTGCAATCAGAGACAAGCTTGTCATGCAGCACCACCGATGACACACCTCCCAGTGTACCTTTCCTAGTCAAGCATTTCAATAAACATGGTGGTGGCTGCAGCAATATGCCACACAATCCCCACAAAACCAGCTTCAGGGGTGACCAATCCCCTGTCGGCATGTTTAATAACCGCCCACAAGATTGTGTGGCACACTGGGAGCCTACCCCAGTGTGCCTCCGTGTCATTGAAAGTCGACCACCATCGGCATGTTCCTGCCCACCCCCATTGTGTGGCACACTGGGAGTCCCACCCCAATGTGGCCAAAATCACCCCAAAGTCATGGGGCACACTGGGAGCCTGCCCCAGTGTGCCCAACATGTGTTTGCTTACACCTGTAAAGAAAGAAAACCATCCACGGTGTTTTTATTTTTACTGTACCTGAAACAAAGAAAATGGTCCCTTGTTGTCGGTAATGCTCCCTCCCCCAACCACACCCACCCCTCTGCCACATCCCACCTTCCACAACTTCCCACCCTACACTTGCCTCCAGAGGTCTGGCACTAAGATCTTGGTGGAGCAGGAACACATCTGCCCTCTTCAAAGTCAACTTTGAACTGAAGAAATTCCGGTAAGCTGTATAATAGCATAAATGGGGGGTTCAACTAGGTAGATATCTCAGCCATTTTTTGAATTTTGCCTCCAAATTTTCAACATGGGGTTCTTGGGACCCCACCTCATGAACACATGCACTGTCTTCTTCATTATTCAGTCCCAAAGGTATTTCACAGTCACTGCATGGAATCACCTTTCAGGTCTGATTAATGAAATGACAGTGCTACTGTCATCAGAGACATCCCAAACAGCGTATCTTGCAAATTTGGTGGAAACATTTCCAAAATGAGTGTGTTATGAGTGTGCATTGCACAGTTTCAATACTTGCTCATAACTTCGACAATTGTTAATATTTTCACTCGGATTTTCAACATTGCCATTTTTCACACCTTCTTATGAATAGTACAGCTGCCATTTTCACATGCTGCCGAAATGTGTTTTCGCACATGTGGTGCATAATGGCATGGTTGCGCTAAATCAATGTTCAGACACATTACCAAAATCACAGTGTCACTGTCATGAGCGGAGGTCCCAAAATGCCTATGTTGATAATTTGGTTAAAAAAATCCCCAAATAATTGCATTACAGGTATGTTTGCTTAGTTTCTATACTCGCTAATGACTACACCAATTTTTCATAGTTTCATACAGATTTTCAACATTGCTATTTTTTACACCTCCTAATAAACAGTATAGCTGTCATTTTTCATATCCTGCCCGAAATGTGTTTTCATATCTGTGGCACCAAATGGCACAGTCTCTGTGCAAAGTCATCTTCCAGCTAATGAACTCACAGTACACTGTTCATGAGGTGGGGTCACAAAAGGTCCATGTTGAAAATGTGAATTGAAAATACCAACACTCGCCCAGGAGTTATGGTTTCCAACTGTAACACTCCACCTGTACAGAGTGACAGGCATTAGAAGTGTGACTTGGCATTGTCGGCTGTAATGCTCACTCCATTCCTCCCACCCTGCAGTCAGTGATAGGCATCGAGGTGTACCTTGGACTCTTTGCCCCATATTCACCCCATCCTCCTATACTGCACCCATCTCAGCATATTTCCTTATGGAATGGGGTGAGCATAAGGCTCAAAGACACCAAGGCACACTGCAACACTTGTTGGTGTCTGCGGGTAGGGTGAGTGAAATGGCATCAGTGTCATGCCAATGACCCAAAGGCACACCCCAATGCCTGTCATTCTCTGCAGGGTGGGGTCGGGTCAGCGTTAGTTCACTATTTCACTGCAAACCTATTAGGCATCTCTCTAACTCCTGCACTACCAATGCCAATGCCAGCAAGCCAACATTCAGCATTAACAAATGCTTGTTTAGGACTGCTATAATCTGGTAACTTGTGAACCTTTTTCCATCCGAATGCATGAATAGTTGCCTTCCTTCTTACATACTAACATCGAACATATGAAGAAACCAGCAGAAGAAGGCCATTTGGTCTATCAAGTCTGCTCGTATTGCAGGGTCCACAGTTTGAGCTACTGTCCCTGCCCTCCATCCCTCCCATCCTCCCTACCCATGATCCTTACCATACCCCTATGCCTATCCCAGCCTCTCTTAAAGCTGCCCACTGTCTTCAATGAGATGACCTCTTCTGGCAGCGTGTTCCAAGTGTCCACCACCCTCTCTGTGAAAAGTGCTTCCTGACCTCCCTCCTAAACCTCCCACCCTCCAGCTTAAGACTGTGCCCCTCATGTTATGGCTGCCACTCAGCTTCACAGAGACTCTCCTTATCAACCTTATTTATCCCTTTCAAGTTCTTGAAGGTCTCAATCATGTCCCTCTCTCTCTCTCTCCTGTCTTCTAGTGAGTACATGTCCAGTGCCCTCAACCTCTTCTCCATATGCCTTGCCCGCTGACCAGCTATCATCTTTGTAGCCTGCTCTGGACCTTCTCAGCAGGTTAATGTCCTTTGAGGTGTGGGCACATACTGAACTCCATATTCTAGACGCTACCAATGACCTGTACAAGGGCAGTATAACCTCCTCTCTCCTACTACTGATCACCCTAGCTATGCATCCCAGCATCCTGTTTGCCTTTGCTGCTGCTTTCTTGCACTGTGTGAAGTGCTTCAGGTCACTAATGATCATCACTCCCAGGTCCTTCTCCTCCTCTGATGCAGATACTCAGACTCCATCCAGGTAGTACTCTGTCCTGGGATTGAAGCTAAGCTGCCAGATCCTGGACCACCTCCCTAGCTTTCCAGATCTTCCTGTAGGTCCTGTATCCCTTCAGCTGTGTCTACTCTCCCACAGAGCTTGGTGTCATCTGCAAATAGACACATTTACCCTTAATTCCATCCCCAATGTCATTGATGAAGACATTGAACAACACCGGCCGCAGCACGAGACCCTGTGGGACCCCACTGGTTACCTCTCTGGTGCTAGATAACTCTCCCCACAACCACCTTCTGGGTTCTGTCTCTCATCCAGTTTCCCATCCATCTAGCCATCTTTTCCCCAACTCCATGATCCACCAACTTCCTGATCAACCTTTTGTGGGGCACAGTCAAAGGCCTTGCTGAAATCAAGATAGAAGATGTCTACTGCTTGGCCCTGTCTACTATCTTAGTGACACAGTCAAAGAAGTCAATCAGATTTGCTTGACACAATCTTTCCCCCATGAACCCATGCTGCCTTGCATCCTGGAGATCATGATCCTCTAGATATTCCACCAACCTTTCCTTTAGTATGGTCTCCATGAGCTTGCCCACAATGCAGGTCAGACTAACTGGTCTGTAATTCCCTGGATCATCCTTGGGACTGCTTTTGTGGAGAAGCACTGCATGTGCTGTTCTCCAGTCCTGCAGTACCACGCCTGACTCTAGTGAACTATTAAATAGGTCTGCCAGTGGCCCTGCCAGCTCCTCAGCCAGTTCCTTTAGTACTCTTGGATGTACTCTGTCCGGGCCTAGTGACTTGTCCACCTTCAATGCCAGCAGACCCTCTCTCCTCTAAACTCCTCTAACACTACATCTGTGTTCCCTCCTCCCACTTCTCTTTTCCCTCCTGAAGGCACTGGTCCATCCATCTCCCTGGTGAAGACAGAATAGAAGTATTCATTTAGTATCTCTGCTTTTACCCCATTATCCTTCACCCTCCACCCCTTTCTTAAGCCTAACAATCCCTTCCTTTTTGTCCGTTTGTTCACTTATGAAGTGAAGAAAGCCTTCTCCCCTTCTTAATTCCTTCAGCTCTGCAGCTCCTTCTGTGCATTTGCTCACTGGACTTCCTTACTTGCCTCACTAGCCAACCTTAGGTAATTTTTCCTATCCACCTCTCCTTGGTCTTCCTGAAATTTCTATAGGCCAACCTCTTTTCCCTTACTGCCTTGGCACCCCAGAACTGAACCAGCTGGGCACTTTGGCCTTGTGTTATTCCCCTGAGCCTAACGCATTCAGCTATGTCTTGTTGTGGCCTATGCCCACAATGCCTGTACAGGACAGATTCTTGATTCACTGTGTGGTCTAAGAGTCACCCAACACCCTTTTCCCTCTTGATCCATTTCGACCTCAAGATCAATATCTGAATCTGTCTTTTTTCCCAATTTATATCCTCCCAGTCCAGGCCTAGTTGTCCTCATCCTTTCCATTACCTACCTCTTCACTCACCTTCAATGCCCCATAAACATTACCAAGTATATGGTGTGAAATAGCACTGCCTCATCTGTTGGTCTGCATATCTTGGACAAAACCTCTACCAACCTCACCAATAATTGACTGGACACTGTTCACCTTTTGTCCACTGTCTTCTGCTTCAGTCGGCCCCAGCATTGCACAAGCATGTCCTTGGTTGGGTCTCACCATCCTTTTAAGTGGCACTATACTGATGGCCGCCAAATCTACCCCATTATGGCATGAGCCATCCCTTTTCTCCATTGATAAACTACAATCTTTCCCAGGTGTTCATCCATGATGGGCCCCTGACCTCCATGCAATGCAATTTTCTGAATGCTTGGAATGCCCACCAGGGCACTTCATAAGCCTTCAGGGTCCTGAGTGCCCAGGAGTTGTGAAACAGTAATTCAGCTCCATTCAATCAATGTCCCAACTGCTCAGTGGAATCAGTGTTTTCTGTACCTCTGCCTTTGGAGTCAGTGCCCAAAACCTATCCAACTGCAGACTGGAAAGCTGTCAGCCAAGGTATTCCATGCTGCTTCAATGTGCCTAGCCCTAAATGACATATTCAGTCATAACCCTGTAAGACTGACTGTCTCAATATTCTCAGCACAGAAACCGAAGATGCCCCTCTGTTGTTAGGTATATCCACCACTGCTGTTATCACTCCAAAAGGTCACCTTCTGGTTCCTAAGTTCTTCACCCCATAACACTGTGCTGACCCAGATCGGTGTGATCTCTAACAGCATGATGTCATTCGTCAAACCCCTGCTAACCCATTTGTCTGGCCATGGTTCAGCAAACCTTACCTTGAAAATAACCCCATGCCCAACCTGCCCCTGCATCTGTGTATAATTCCAGGTCCATATTGTACACCCAATCCTCCTGCAAAATAACTTTCCGTTAAAGTCTCACATGAATGTTCCCCATACCTGCAAGTCATCTTTACCCCCTTCATGATGTCAACCCAGTGTGTGGTCTGACTGTACCCTGGTTGCCCTGACCAGGCGTCTGGTAAAGCCCATCCTGGGCCAATAGCCTTAGAGGTGAAATTGAGGTGCCCCATTAACTCTTGTTCCTGTTTAAACCGAGCCCTTCTGTCCAAGTCTACCCCTACTAGTTCCCTCAGTCTCTTTATCTTAGTGTCCAGTAGATGGAACATCTGTGTCTGCGTGTCAATCTCTAGCCCCAAAATTCTATGGTTCTGCTGGGACCTTCCATTTTGTTGGGTACCAGCGGATCCCAGCTCCTGCAGGTCTTGAAAACAAGCCAACATGTTTCTACTTCTGTACCATTCCTATAAGTAGGAAACCATCAAGGAAGTGTATGATTGTCCTGTAGCCCATTTTCTTCTGGTACACCCACTGTATACACGAGCCAAATAATTCAAAAGTAGCACAGGCTATGGAACACCCCATAGGCATGGCTTTGTCAGAACACTACAGCCCATCCATCTTGAAGCCCAACAGGTCCAAATCTTCCGGACAAATCAAGAGCAGTCAAATGACACTTCAATGTCTGTCTCAATATACGCCTCTGGGGTGGCCGAATAATCTGTACTGCTTTAGAGGCGCCAACTTTTATGAACGTTCTCGGGTGCTCACTGCCAGTAGGTACAATTTTTCCTGAGGCCATTTTCCTGGAAATCTTTTCTGCAGGCTTTCCTCAAAACATTGAGGGTGCTTAAGTCAACTTTGTGGGTGCTTGAGCACTCCAGCACCCAAGAGTCGACCGCATTGAAAACCTTGCTGTCTCTTTCATCAATATAGTCATTGACTGGTCCCCTCAGGGTATGACAAATGATGGATGACCCTGTAGGTTCCCAGTTGCTTCTTGGGAACCAAACCTAAAGGGATGCTATAAAGCTGGTAATGGCTGGTCCCAGAAGGTCCCTACCCTCCCTGCCCTTTTTCTTTAAATTTTTACCATAAAATTTCTTCCTTACCTTTACCAAGCCCAAGTTCTTAGCTTCCTTACTTTCTCTTGGGCCTTGAAATTTCAAACAAAAACCTGTCCTAAAATCATTTATGAGTTGACCTGCTGCCACCCTGTCCAGGTAATCTCTAGGTGGCTCTCTAGTGCTTTTTACATTGATGAGAGTTCTTTCCTGGGAAAGACACTTACAGTGCCGTGCACCAGTTGGTTCCACCCTGTGTCATCCTGTAACCCGGGCCACAACTCCCGCCTTTTTTCCATTCTGACCCCTTGCATCCTTGGCGATGCAGTCAGTAGCTCTGCCCCCACCACTGAAACTTTTCTCTCTGGGCCCTACCCCATGTCTGCCCCTATACCCCGCCTCCCAAAAGTGCTAGTTGGCTACGTCTTGAGCTCCCAAGTCTGCTCTATTTGGTTCACATAATCGACAACCTTGGAAGCTGGGTGGCCCCCACCATATTTTGAGCAAGTGTGTCAGAATCTGCACTGTGACCAGTAACAGAATGCCTATTATAACCCCAGCAACATTTTGTACTAGGGTGGTTTTCTTCTACCTTCTCCTTCTGGTGTGGCCTGATATGTGACATAATCTGTCCATAGATCCAGCTGCTTTTGTCCCATCTAACTTCCCATATGTTGCCATCCTTTGCCTAAATAATTCATCATAATACAGCCACAACCCCCGATTTTGCTGTCCGAATGATCAATGAGTAAGTGATAAGGGGTATCCCTAGTTCTGTTTTTCTCCATGACTATGGCTGAGTATGTGGCAAAACCCATAAACCAAGAACCCCACATCTTCCCTTCGTAAACTTATCCTCCTCCTTCCCGCAGTACCACTGCTGCAGCCATCTCCTCTTCCCTATGCACTCTTTCTCATCATATTTCGTCACTGTTTCCCTACTAACCAAAGCAAAATATCCACATACTCCCCTTTCTGTATCTTTTCTTTTGTAGCCATGGGATGTGTTCCCTGATCTGCATGCCTGGGGAACCAATTACCTTTACCTTTTCCCACCCCGTCTCCTCTGCGGGTTGTTCTGAGCTTCCTCATGTGCTTTTCCCTCCTTTGATATCCAACAAGGCTTTTTCCAGTTGCCCCAAACCCTCTGCTCCTAAAGAGCTGATCATCTGCTCCACATATTGTTTTATGCTGTCACCCACACTCCCTACTCCATTACCTGTCTATGGAGCTGTTCCTGCCATAGAAGCTGGTCCTGGCCATGGACTCCACTGGGCTCAGCCCGGCACCCTGGTATCTGCCCCAGCGTCTGAGGTGTGACTGGAGCTGGAACGGTAGCAGACAAGGTGTTGGTCAAAATATGGGGCAAGCTCTGGAGTTATCAGGATTAGAGGTTCTGGTGTTGGAGGGGTCAAAGGCTCAGGCTTAGGCGGAGGCATTATAGGTGTAATGGGTTGCGGCAGCCCAGGCTCACTGGCCTGGCAGGTCTTGCTGGTGCCAGCCCTGGTCTTTCCGGGTTAGCAGGTCTTTCCCTTCCTCCCTGCCTCTCTCAGCCTTCCTCTTCTCCCCCAACTTCTCAGGCTCCATCCCTTCCATTAACTCCCATACTTTGCTTGCCCTGTCTGCCAGTTCCAGTATGGCGCTGTAGGTGTCCTCTCTGGTGTGTTTGTCCTTCCTTGGTGCCATGTCCTGTCATCTCTAGAAATTCAGAGAACTGAGAAAGAAGGAAAACGTTATTTTTGGCAGTGTTGTGACCTTCTCTGCATAACATTATCTTTCCCTATTCCTTCTTTTTTTAAACAACCTTTATGCGCTCCTGCTATGCAGCGGACATGAATACACTCAAGCTTGAGGTAGGAGCGTTGGTCATACCAGTCTTCCCTTATCCTTGCGTAATCCTGCTCAAATGACCCCCTCCAATCCTGCTCACTCCATGGAATCTTTGCTCTTCATACCCAGCACATGCCAAACCTTTCAAGTACTGTATTATCAACCAAAGAGAAAAACGGTTTTACCTAGCCATGCCTGGGCACTGTTATATCCCTCATTGGTTTTATGCGTAACAGTCTCACAATAAGAGGAATTGATGCCCAAAAGCTCCTGACTATACCTTTATTGCAGCTTCCATCAGGCTACCTGGACCTAATGCTCTCCCAGTCCTCTCCTCCTCTGATGCCTTCACTTCTCATTGAGGGCTATCCGTGACTAACCTCCTGTCACGGGTGTATATTTCACAATAGAACACACCAAGCCATCCCTGGTGATCAGCAGTACGCCCTCCCCTGCCCACTGAGCCCCAGCACCTCCCCGGTCAGCCGGCGGTGGCAGGTCCCCACCCGCCAGCCGCCCTGCCGCCCACCCGACTGACTGTGTATGGTAGGGCTGTATGCCCAGTGGTCCACAGCATGGGCCAATGGGTGTACAGTCACCAGTACTCACAGTCCAGATATCCGGACTGTGTGGTGCAGTGCGAGTCTGTATGCCCATTGGCCCATGCTGTGGACCAACGGGCTTACAGCCCACCATATGCAGTCAGTCGGTGGGGCGCTGGGGTGGCTGGCAGGTGGGGAGCTGCTGCCCGCCGCAGACCTTGGAGGAGCGGGTGCTGGGGCTCAGTGGGCAGGTGGGGATGGGGTACCGCTGGACCACCAGGGATGGCTTGGTGTTTTCTATTGTGAAACGTATGCCTGCGATTGGCTGGCCGTGGTCCACTGGACCACCAGGGATTTTGGACCTCTTTGTTATTACATATGCCCGTGATCGGGCTGCAAGCGGTCCACTGGCCCACCAGGGATACAGTTAACTGTCTGACATGTGCTTATGCCTGCGATCAGGCTGCATGCAGTCCACTGGACCAGAAGGGATATAGGGCGAGTATCTTTCACAAATGCCCAGCGATCGAGCTGCAGGCGGTCCACTGTATCACCAGGGATATGGGACTATTAATTATAATAAATCCTTTTTCTTTTTGGCTCACCTGTGTGCAGCGCAGGTAGGGTTGCGCGTACATGGGCTCCAACACATCCCAGGATGAATATCAGGATGTTGCAGACAATGTGAGCACTTCATATATACATTACTGATGCGCTCTGCGCATCAGTGATTTGTGCCAGGCTCAATCCCCTTTGAAATATCGCACCAGGTGCATCAGTGGGTGCATGGTGCAACTGTGTTGCGCCATGCACAACCCTTCTGAATATCCAGCCCCTTGTGTCTGAGGGTTCCACCTTTGGATCTCTAGAGAGCTCATTGCTAATTTCAGAGCTCATGACTTTGCATGATAAAGTACCAGCATAAGGCTTTTAGCTCCCCAGAGAACTTATCTATTTTATTCTTTTGGTAACCAGGTAAGGCCCACTAAGCACAAGTGCCTATTTTCGGGGTGACCCAGGAGCACTGGGGTGATTAAGTGACTTGCTCAGAGTCACACAGTATGCAAGTGGAGGTTGTGGGAGTCAAACCCAGGTCTGCTGTATGTACCAAGCCCATTCACAGCTCATTACTCTAACCTCTAGGCTACTGAGGTGCAAATATCTCTGAAACACCAGCACTAAGGTTACCAGGGACACTAAATAAAATTACTTCTACAACATTTGGCATGAGAAGCAGCTGTAATTGCTGCTTGGAGCGGCAGTGAGGCAGCTGAGGAGAAGCTGAGGAGGTGCTGGCCGCATGACAGTGGAGAATCGACCCGGGGCCACTATAAGTAGCGGGAGGACAGGGGTGCATCGGCAGCTGGCTGCATCAGCGGCAGAGAGTGTGTTGGGGAAAAAGGTGGCGGGAGGAACTGGTGTTGCATCAGCAGCTGGAGAGTGCACCGGAGGCAGGACCAGGCTTCCAGCAGCTGCAGTGGGCAGTGGGCCAGGGCTGGAGGGAGGAGCTGCGTTTGAGGAGGACCAATCATTGAACAGGGTAACAAGTTTGAATCGCAGCTGGGCTATATAAGACTGGCCCGCCATCTCACCACCTGGCATGAGAAGGAGCTGTAATTGCTGCTTGGAGCAGCAGCGGGAGCACTGGGGAGAAGCTGAGGAGGTGCTGGCCACATCAGTGGTAGAGAATTGACCGGGGCAGCACAGGCAGTGGGAGGAGCTGGGGCCGCATCGGTGGCAGAGTGCATGTTGTGGGCTGCATCGGTGGCAGGAGGAACGGAGGTGCATTGGCAGCTGGGGAGCACACCAGGGGCAGGAGCAGACTTCCTGGCGACTGCAGTGGCAAGCGGG
Organism: Neoceratodus forsteri; assembly: GCA_016271365.2. Lineage (NCBI taxonomy): Eukaryota > Metazoa > Chordata > Ceratodontiformes > Ceratodontidae > Neoceratodus > Neoceratodus forsteri. The sequence continues at coordinate 457,390,524 of CM057449.1, read as the reverse complement.
TCAGGGCTGGAGGAGATGAGCTGCGTTATGAGAAGGACCAATCACAGGATAGGACTCCAAGTTTGAATTGCGACTGGGCTATATAGACAGTCCAGCCACCTCACTACACCTGGCATGAGAAGGAGCTGTAATTGCATCCCACACCACTCACCCCGACCCTGACCTCTATTTAATGGTCTGAGAGGGTGGAGACTTGGGGAGGGCAAGGTGAGATTGGCTGGGATGGAGCAATAGGAAGCTCAGACTTGTTGCTGGATTGGGCATTGTGATCACTGCTGGGGTTGCTGAAAAACCTTGGGGGCATTGGGACTGGTTCTTGGTGATTGCTGAGGCATGAAAGCTGGCTACTGCTGGGAACAAGGGCAAATTGCTGTGAACTGACTACTGCTGGGCAATGCTTGTGAGGGAGACGCGTTGATGTGAACAGTCACCTGCTGGGTATTGGTGTGTAATAATTGCTGGTGGAGGGCTCTAAGATTGACAGTGAATTATTGCTGATAGGGGACCATATTGTTCACACCAAAATGAGGGTGGACTTGGGGGTTGCCAGGCGAGCATCTTCGGTGGGGTGATTGGGTGTTCAGGGGTGTGGGATGGACATAATATTAAATTGGGCATGGAGGTTCGGAGGCTGCCCAGTGTGTTTTCAGCTGGTGGGTCTTAGGGAGGAGATCAGGATCAGAAAGCAGGTGGAAGGGGAGGGGAGGCTTGGGGGGTAAGGTGGGGTATGACCATATGAGGTTAGACAAGGCCAAAATAGCATGACCCAGGGGACAAGTAGACAAGACCAAAAGAGCATACCCAAGGGGACAGGTGGACCATATGGTCACTCGGGAAGGGTGGGGCATGAAACAAACAATGTCTGGGGAATCACTCCATAGGAGTGGGCTGCCCAGAGGGAGCAGAAGAGGGAGGGTAGGAGAGAGAAATCAGGGCAAGCATCGCACTTACAAATTGATTCACCCTACTATATCTGGGAGATGAAGTGGAGGAGCTGGTGGAAAGAGGAGCAGGCGGACAGGCGGTTTGGTCAGTAAGCTGAGGGGAGGGGAGACAGAGGAGGGAGCCAGAACCAAAGGAAGAGAGCGGAGGGAGGGACATGAGCCTAGGTTGGAGGGAGAGTGCGGTGAGACAGGAGAGCACTGAAATAGGCCAGGGTGGAAGGAGGCAGGACTGGGATCAGGTCAGTGTCCAGACTGGGAAGCCAACCAAGGGGAGGCAGAGTTCTCTAGACAGGCCAGCTTCAAGACAGAAAACACCAGAAGAGGTGGAGAATAGGGAGAGGAAGAGGGGTGGGAGGAGAAATACAGCAGATGGAGTGTGAAGTGCAGGTCCAGAGTGGGGGAGGAAGCAATGCAGCAGTGGGAGGATGCACTGGTGGGGATCTGAGGATTACATCTCAGGAAGGGAGATGGGGGTAGAACTGGGGAGGGGCAAATCCAGGCCACCCAGGAGTTTGGGGGTGAGGAGCAAACTGGTAGTTGCAGGCAGAAGAGAGTACAGTGGGTCATGCACAGGTGGTTGACCCCCAGGCTGATGGGGGCGGGAGGAGCAAGCAGGGGTCAACAACAGAAGGAGGCCGGAAGGAACAAAATGGGCTAATAAAATGGGGGCGGGGGTGAAGGTGATTCTGCTGGGGACTCCATGACCAGGGGTATCCAGTGGGAGGCGGTGGGGAGAGTAAAAGCAGCCCAGTCAAGGCTAAATGTATACCAGGACTATCCGTAGACAAGGCCAAATTCCAGCTATACTCAATAGCACTGGATTCGGGGATCCCCAGACTTCCTAGTACATCTGGGAACAAATGACTTGAAGGGAATAGTGAGCTAGAAATACAGGCTAGATTCCGGGAACTGGCCAGGGTTGCCACTCTATAGGAACACAATTTCCTTATCCAAGATTCTGCTCATACCAAGGGCAACCGGAGAGAACAAGCAAACACTTAGAGAGGTGAACCAGTCACTCAGATACTGGTGCAAGGCAGAGGGTATGGGCTGGTGGGGGATTGGGAAATACTTGGAAGGATAAGGGGCTATGTGCCAGGGATAGGTTACACCTCAATCTGGAAGGGAGGAAGATCTTGAAACTAAAACTTGCTGGATTTATAGGCGAGAGGTGGGGTTTAAACTTGTAAAGGGAGGGTCAAATAGAAGAAAGGCCCCAAGGGGGTTGCTTGAAGGTCAGGTCTAGGGCATGATAAGAGTGCTGGGGACTGCACTGCAAATCCATGGATAATTGGGCAGAAAAGGGACTGCACAAGGCTGCAGTGACTGGAGAGAGGGAGAGGTCAGGGTGGAGGACAGTCTGATCAAAGCCAGGAGCATGAGCAATAAAATGCTCAAGCTCCAGGCTATGCTGGCTGAGGAGCAGCAGATGTGGTGCAATTATGGAGACATGGGCCACCAGAGAAATGATTGGGACCTAAACTTGGAGGGCTACAAGATATTCAGGAAAGATAGAGGAGTGGGAAGAGGAGGAAGTGTTGTGCTGATAGTCAGAAATGACATAGTGGTTACTGGAGTGGAGGAGGCTGAAGGGGGTGTGAGGCAATTTGGGTAACCTGCAAATGAGGGAGGAAAAAATTGAAAATAGGGGTGGGGTACAGGCCCCCACAATAGAGAGACTCTGGAGGATAAATTGGCTGAGAACATCAATGGTCACTGTGACCTTGGAAAGGGTAGGGGTGGTCAGGGGTAAGCTTAACATGCTGGGGGCTGACTGGGACACTATGACATCCTCTGTGGCCAGGAACAGAGACTGATGGAGGTCTTTCAGGATGCCTTCCTGGTCCAACAGGTGGGAAACCTATTAGAAGGGGCAGATATTGGACATTGTCCTAGCAGACAGTGACCAGATAAGGGGCCTAGGGTGTGCAGTCCACTGGTGGGTGGTGACCATGCCACGGTCTGGTTTCTGCTGTATCTAGGGGAGGAAAATCACACTAACACAGTGGTGGTAGACTTCAGGGGAGCGGACTTCGTGGGCATGGGTAGGATTCTACAGGAGAGGTTGGACAAGATTAGGCTGGATATGGATGCTGGAAGCTTGTAGGAGACCATTAAAAGGGTGCAAGAGGCTACTAGGTCCTGTATAAAAGTAGGTGAAAGCATGGTAGAATCAGCAAGCCATGTTGGTGGGCCAGGAAGCTACAGGAGGCGGTGGGAGAAAAAAGGCTGCCTATGTAATGTTTTGCCATCTCATGGGGATAAGAAACAAGGAGAGTATGAACTGATGGCCAGGAGGGTCACCAGAGTGGTGAGGGGAACCAAGGCAGGATGGAGCAAAACCTGGCCAGGGATATTTGGGTGGGGGAGGATTCTATAGATACATAAGAGAGAAGAAAAGCAAGGACACAGATCAGCAGGATTAAGACTGGGGGATGGGCTCAGGAAGCAGGGGAACAGGCAGAGGTGCTAAACAGTACTTTGCCTCAATCTTTACAGAGGAGACAGGGATCCCTACAACCTGATGGGAGGAAGAGGAGCCAACAAAATCAAGGGGTCAGGCTGAGACAAGAGAACTGAAAGAGGCTAGGTACAGGCTGGGCCAGACCCCGAAGGGGTGGGGCGGGTGCATGAGGGGAGGACTTGGGGGAGAAATCACAGTGGATAGAGTGAGGGAGCTAAAAACTGATAAGGCGCGGGGCGGACGGGCTACATCTGAGGGTTATGAAGGAACTGGCAGAGGAGCTGGCAGCTCCACTGGCTGCACTCAACACCTCTTTGCAGACAGAATGGGTGTTCCAAGACTAAAGGGTGACTCATGTAGTTCTTATCCACAAGGGTCTACAGAGGAGATGGGGAATAAAGGCCTGTCAGCCCAACGTCCTGTGAAAGGCAAAGTAATGGAGGTCATTATCAAGGAGAGGCTTGGGAGGCAGTTGGAAAGGTTAGGGCACCAGGATGATAAACAGTATGGCTTTGTCCAGTGGAGATCGTGTCAGTCCAACCTCATAGAGTTTTATGACTGGGTGACAGGGCCCTGGATAGGCATAGGCTGGTGGATGTCCTATACCTGGATTTCAAGCAAGGTGTTTGATTTGGTACCCCATAATGGGCTGATAGCAAAGCTGGGGGAGAGAGGTGGGAGGACAGGTGCTCAAGTGGGTGGAAAATTGACTTTCGGGGTGAATACAAAGGGTAATGGTCGGTGGCATAGTCTCCTCCCCAGGAAGGTAATCAGTAGGGTCTCCCAAGGTTCAGTATTGGGGCCACTCCTCTTCAATCCCTATAGGGAGGGGGTTAGGAGTAGGATGAGTCTCTTTGCAGATGACTCCAAACTGGGAGCACTGGTGGATAGGGAAGAAGCGAGAGAGAAAGTCCAGGGGACATGGATACACTGGAGGGGTGGTCAAGGAAGTGGGATTGAAGTTTAATACTGGAAAATGTAAGGTTTTCATTTAGAGAGTCAGAAACCAGGGCCATAAATGCACCCTGGGGGTCACACTGCAAGCCACATTGGAGAGAGGATCTAGGGGTGGTGGTAGTCATCAAAATGAATAACTCAGAAAACTGTAGAAGAACCGCAGCCAAAGCAAACAGGATATTGGGCTGTATAGCCAGGGAATTACTGTTCAGGGAGGGAGGTGATCCTCCCTGTATGTAATGCCTTGGTCATGCCACAACTCAAGTACTGTGTACAGTTCTGGAGACCTCATCTGAAGAAGGAGATAGCACTGCTGGAGAGGGTCAGAGGAGAGTGACAAGGATGATTCAGGGCATGGGGGGCCCTATGAGGAGAGACTGGAAGAACTTGGGCTGTACACCCTGGGGAGACAGACAGGGGAGCGTGATAGGGGTCTTCAGGTACATAAAAGGAATAATCAAGAGTGGAACCAAGGAGCTGTTCAGCCTAAAGAAGGGGAACAACCAGGGGGCATGAGTGGAAGCTGGAGGGAGAAATTACAGGGGATCGTGGGAGACATTATTTCACTGTGAGGTGGTGGAGCAATGGAATGCACTGTCTGGGAGGCTGGTGGAGGAGGGCACAGTGGAGGGCTTCAAGAATGGATGGGACAGGTACAAGAGGAAACTGAGGCCAAAGAAGAACCTCTCGGGGGCTAAGGTGGGCAGGAAGTGAGCATGCACTAGGTGGCTGGCTACCGAGCGGACGTGACAGACCATTAGGCCTATTCTGCTGGCTTTTAGTATGTTAGTAACATTTACAGAACAATTAAATCCCCAGACATGCTTGGGAAGGCTAAACACTCTATATTTGACCTCCCACACACTCTATCACCATCAGGTCAATTACCTTAGTTCTCAGACTGGTGAGCTGCTCACTTCTAAGCTTGCTGAGATCACTGCTTCTTTCATTGTGTGTTTCACATCCTGTACCCTCTCCCTATTTATGTTTGCTTGTGTGCATGCAAGAAAACATAATGCAGCAGCTTGCATCAGTAGCGAGTTGCGGAGGCATGGCAGTGTTGTTGCCAATGCCAGCAGCCCATTTTGGGGCTGGTCTGTGTGGCACCAGTAGAAAACCATGCTGTCCATGACAGCAGTACTGTAGCCACAACCTTTGAAAGAAACAGGCGCTGCAATCAGGAGTGCCCCGCTCATTAAACAATCAGCTGTATTTGCCGGTGGTCCCTGACTGCAGCAGCCAATTACAGCTGCATTGTCTGGTGTCCCATTTCAGAAAAACATCGTGGTATCTACATTGGCCTCTCACAGTCCCCACGAATCTGACAGACAGACGCCTCTCCAGTCCATGTTAAAGCTGACAGAGGTGCCCAATCACCCTGTCAGCATGCCACCTCCCAAGTTCATTTGCCAACGGGTAGCCCAGTCCCTGTCAGCATGATGTGCTCCCTCATTTGTTGTGTGCCAGGGGTGCCCAATGCCCATTGGCATGCATACTGCCCCCAAGCATACTGTATGGCCGATGGGGTGCCCAATCCCCGTAGGCTCCAGTCCCCTCAACAAACACCCAGGTAGCATGCTGGGAGCCCACGCCAGTGTGCTAATGTGGCGTGTTCATGTGCTCCCCAGCACACTGTGACCGATGGGGTGCCCAATCAAATTCTGCCCACTTCCCCCAACAAACATCCAGGTGGCATGCTAGGAGCCCACCCCAGTGAGTCAAAGCGCCCCATGGCATCTTTTTTTTTTAAATTCCTGTTAAAAAGAAAATGGTCCCTCATTGAGTCCTTTGCCCCCCAACCTGCACACACCCTCTGTGCATCCCACCTCTGCACACCCCCAACCCCATACTTACCTCCAGAGCCCAGCAGCGATGATCTTCAGTGGACCAGGAACACGTCTGCACTCTTCAAAGCCGACACCGAACTGAAGAAATGCCAGTAAGCTGTATAATGGCATAATGTTTTTTTCAACTTATGTGGATATCTCTGCCATTTTTTGACTTTTGGCACCAAATTTTCAACATGGGCTTCTTGGGACCCCTCCTTATGAATTCAATCACTGTCATGGTGTTATTCAGTCCCAAAAGGTGATTTCGCAGTCACTACATGGAATCATCTTTCAGAACTGAGTAACAAAACAACGCACTGTTCATGAGGTGGGCTCAAAAACCTATGTTGCAACTTTGGTGAACAAAACAAAATGACTGAGTTATGAGCGCATTGGTAGTTTCCAAGCACACTCATAACTTTTGTGAATCTGTAATATTTTCACCAGATTTTCAACATTGGCATTTTTCTGACCTCCTTATGAACAGTAGAGCTATCATTTTTCACATCTTGACAAAATGTGTTTTCTCACTACCGAGCAGAATAGGGTCGCTGTGGAAATCAGTGTTCAGGACAGATTAAGAAAATCACAGTGATACTGTTCATGAGCAGAGGTCCTAAAATGCCTATATTGAAAATTTGGTGACAAAAGTCTTTAAATGACTGTTACTAGTGTGCATTGTGCAGTTTCCACGCACCTCATAACTTCACGAATTTGTAATGTTTACTCCAGATTTTCAACATTGGCATTTTCACACCTCCTCATGAACAGTATAGCTGTCATTTTTCACATCCTGGCTGAAATGTGTTTTCGCTTCCTGCACAGAATAGCATGGTCATTGTGGGAAAGCAGTGTTCAGGACAGATTAAGAAAATCACACTGACACAGTTCATGAGTAGAGGTTTTAAAATGCCTATGTTGAAAATTTGTGACAAAAGTTCATAAAATGACTATATTACGAGCTTGCATTACAGTTTCATGCACACTCATAACATTACAAAATTGTGATATACCCATCAAAATTTTTCAACATTGCCCATTTTGCACACCTCATATGAGAACAGTACAGCTGTCATTTTTTCATACTGCCCAAAGTTTTTTTATGCTGTATGCAGAATGTGCAGTCGCTGTCAGCGAATTCAAGCTTTGGAACAGATTAATGAAATCTCAATGTCACTGTTCATGAGAGGAGGTCCCAAAAGCCTATGTTGAAAATTTTGAATTAAAATACCAACAAACACCCAGGGCATTAGGGTTTCCAACCGTTTACGCCCACCCTGTACAGACTGACAGGCATCGAGGGTGTGGCTTGAGGTTCTCGCCATAATGCTCACACCATTCCACCCCCACCCTGCAGCCACTGACCGGCATTGAGGTGTGCCTTGATATCTTTTGTCCTTAATATTCACCACATTCTCAAATTGCACCCATCTCACCTTATTTCCTTAAGGAAATGGGGTGAGCATAAGAGTCAAGACCGAAGGCACACCGTGACACCTGTCACTATCTGCAGGGTGGGGTGAGGTGAAATGGCGAAGCATTATGGCCAACCAAAGGCACACCCCAATGCCTATCAGTCTCTGCAGGGTAGGGGTGGGGTTGGCTTAGTTCACTGCTTCACTGCCATTCCTACTATGCATCTCTAACTCCTGCATTACCAATGCCAATACCAGCAAGCAAACATTTGGCATTGACAAATGCTTGTTCCTTCTCCTTTCACCATTTTTTCCCATTTGCATTACATCCCTCCTCTCCTTCTGCTGACCCTCAATTAAAGAGAGGGGCTTTTTCCTCCCCTCCTTATGTCCTCTCCCTGCTTCTTTCTCATTCTCCCAAGTTTACTTTGCAGCTACTGTACCTGTACTGTTACTCTTAAAGCTTCAAACCCTGCACCTGCTTCCACCCACCTTAGATCATCCATCCCCTCTACCTTCCTCATCCCACCAGCTACTCCCTCCCAGCGCCTTCCCTCACCTCTCTCTTATGCCCTCCCTTGTACATTTTTTTCATCCTCACCCTTTTTCTGCTTCCTACCATTTCCTCTCCTCCTCCTCCTCCCTGTTTCTACTCTCTCAAAGCTTAATGGTCACATAATGGCACTTATTGTATACTGTACATAACATTTTATTGCACCAGTATTGTACTTTGTTTATTCATTTGTGTTGCACTTGTTTCTGTTTTGACTTTGTCCTAAGTGTATTGTTTATATTTTGACTTTGTCCTAAACTGTATTTCTCCCAACCCTAAAGTTGATCGTATTTTGACCTCCTTCCCACTGTTTTACCTATTTCATGTGCTGTGTCACATGGTATGCTCATGTATTCAACTTATATCCTCCAGGGTTCGTGCCTAAAATAGGCATCTCTATGCCTAATTACCACCCAGTTACCAAAAGCAAATAAATAAATAATAAATAAGCCTGTCCAAGGGCACCAGTCCAGATGTGCTGAATTTTAAGCTTCTGTCCTCTTTTGCTCATGTAGTTGCCGTCCCTACTGCTGCCCTTCATAAATGTTCCTTCAGTCTTAGAATAGCCCCAAGCCTGTGAACAAAGTCATTCTCTCCTCTTTAAAAGGTTTAACTCCTTTCTCTAGAAACTGTAGTCCCCAGTGTCTCTTCTCCCAGAGCTAGTAAAAGTGCAAGAAAGACTTTCCTTTCATAACTCTCATCCTGCCCCAACTCCACTTTTTTTTCTTGTCCCTTCCAGTCTGGGTTTGACAAGCCTTAGTTCACGATCTGTTCCATACTATGGATCACTGACTCCATTCTAAAGGGGATAGATCAGGGCCTGATCACTGCTGCCATCTTTGCTAACATTACCAAGGCCTTTGCTACTCTAACCCATCCCCATTCTCCTTGTTAAACTGGTGGAGGCTGGACATTCTGAGTTCCTGATCAGCTGGTTCCATTCTACATCTCAGATCATTATTACCAGTCAGTCCAGGTTGATGATGCTTTGTCTCCTCCCGTCACTTTGCTTCCAGTTCTTTCTACAGTACATCTTCCTAAACAACCACCTCACTGTAAGTCTCCTCATGCTTTCATCTACATCTGGTGGACAAAGTGCTTGATGCTTGAGATGCCTCAGCCTCTGAGCTGGAACTATCTAGGCAGTGGGACTTTACAATCTCCAACACTGGTTCTGCTTAAAGCAGCTCTCACCTATAGCCAAAATGGTCTTTATGATCTCAGGTGCTAAGCAGAGGCTTGCCAGTCTCCCAACTATCCTAGTGTTCAGTTCTCAAATAAAGCCACTAAAGTAGGGAAATAAACGTTAAGGTTCAATGTGTCCTTGGACTTCATGATTGTGCTGCATGGTGTTTACCACAACAAAAGACTGGTACCTTCAACTTTAATATCACTTTTGTTAAAGTATGAAATTCAAGGAAACTACACTGAATTTCTTGGAAGAGAATGGTTCTGTGACTCGAGCCTGATGTCATTTAAATGCTCAGAAAATATGATAATGAACATTGTATGTGGTGCTGAAGAGCAGTATGAAAATAGATGTTTTATTTTAAACATAAAATACTGTGCAAGCAAAGTACACAACAACTATGTATAAAATATATAAATGACATGCAGAAAACAGAAAGAACAAGTTTAAATATGAGGAAAAAGAAGCAGAAAAAGTAATAAATGTATATTTTGTGACAGGGATTACACTAGTAAGGTCTATAAGTCCTAGTCACAAGGTAGTCCCACATGATTGCATAATTTACGTTACTTTACAATTTGGTATTTGACATTACATACTGTATACCAGTATATAAAATGTACAACAGTAGGTACTAAACTTATGAAACTAATTACCTTAGTACATCAAGTAAGCAATGGGACATGACAGGGCTGTCCACTATGGTGAAATAATTGCACGCCTCAGGTACATTGTTAGGCCCACGGTGCAGCCAAGTGCTATTAAATTCATCTGAGAGGTGCAAATGTTTCACCATAATGGGGCCTAGAGTTCCTCATTGCTCTTATAAAATGACATTTAAATATTTGACTTAACAATGAAAATAAGAAGAAAATATTTTAAAAGATACAAATTGCAACTTTAGTGAAATATGCTTCCATTTTATCTCTGAATACAAAATATAGTCCCTATTTTGGTAACTGGGGATTAGCTAAAATAATAAAACAATGAAACCATGTGTGTCACACATTTTCAAAGAAACAAAAGCATGTTACCTTGCATATCAAATCAATTCAAGTACTGATTTTAATGGAAATGTGTTCAAAACTTTGAACCTGTCAGGTTTCCTTTTAGGGGTGGTATAGATTTCATCTGAAAACACCGATATGTGATTCAAATGTATATGCTTTTATAAACTGTACAGGACTATATCTGAACAGTTTGGGTCTGCCTCTGCTCATAACTATGCTTTCCCACCTTTTCTTTTTGTTTATAAAGTATAATTGTCTACTTTCTTCATCCCATTTTTTCTCTCTTCCCCACATTTAACATAAGGAATGTTTACCATGGAACACAGGGATTCAAAATTCTACACAGTTCCACTGGAAGCATATTCCACTTGCAACATACTGTACACACACAAAACAAAGGCCTCTTGTGGAGCCAGAGATTCAGTTATAGTATATGGTGGAACGCGACTGTTTACGGAGATCCATACACCATAGAAAGTCATTCTGCTGCAGTAGTGACATCCTTATTATAGCAGAATGAATTTTCATTCTGCATTAGCATGAACATCATAATACAAGTGACCTCATCAGCGCATCATTGGTTAGTGGCTGGTGGAGAGTCATGTGTGTGTGCTGGCCGGCAGGCGATTGTGGTTTAAGCACAGTTGGCAGAGTGGAGACACTTGGTTCTGAAACCAAAAAGTAAGTGATTCTGGGCTTTTTTGTCATTTAAAGGAAGGCTGCAGTGACTGCATTCCACCATACACTATACAGAAAGTGTAGGAAACACAATAAGACTAATCTTCCCTATGGTATCCATGAAGGGGAAAATAGCCTTGTTGTGTAAGTGGTTACCAATATACTATCTTATATATTTCTCTATCAGGGCAAGCATACGAGATTTCTTGATAAGCAGTTAAAGATAGAAGGAGGATTTTCATTGTCAACAAAGAAACATTTGTACGAAAACTATGAACAATGCTTAATGTTCCTAATTTGTTTATGTATGTAATGAGAGTGTGTTGATCAGGAAACAACATTTCATTATTTTTGTTTGTTTTATTTAAGGTAATTTTATTTTTAGGGCCCAGCTGAAGGTTTTACTGTGTAAAGGTAGCAGTCATATTTGTGATGGAAGATCAGTTCTGGTTGTAGGGGACTAATAGAAGATAGTTCTGGTTGTAGGGGATGGATTTGCTCATTGTGTGATGTGGCTATTGACAAATCAGGTCAGGTTTGGAAACAAGATGACTGTGCATTATGTAATGAGTAAGACATGATGAGGTGCGGTTTATGGCCTGGGGTTTAAACTGGGGTTTGCTGCACTATTCTGGCTGGGATTTCTGCTATCCTGTAATTTATTTTGAAATTCTCATAAAAGTGCTGTTTTCTTACTTTGTGCCTGGTTATGGGCTGTTTTTTTCTATGTTAAAATTAAGTGTGACAGTCTTTTGAATTGTTGTGGGCTAGAGCTTGGCGCCCAACCCCCCATACCCTCCCAGTCTATTGTTGTGCAGATCTCAAGTTTTAGCACCTGTTGCAGATTACTGCAATAAAGGTACTTTACTGACTGCCTCTCCTGTCCCCCACCTGTAGAAGGCGAGCCTCGAGATCCCAAGAGCGGAGGGGCCCGAGCGCCGGGCGGTCGGCGCACCTGTGCAGCCACCAAGGGTTCCAGGAGGCCGGAAGCAGGCAGAAGGTACGGGCAAAGTCAGTAAACCAATCGGAAAGCGACCGCAGACTGTGCCTTGCTTCCGATTGGTGCGCTTCCCCATAGACTTAAACTTGGGTTTGCTGCACTATTCTGGCTGGGATTTCTGCTATCCTGTAATTTATTTTGAAATTCTCATAAAAGTGCTGTTTTCTTACTTTGTGCCTGGTTATGGGCTGTTTTTTCTATGTTAAAATTAAGTGTGACAGTCTTTTGAATTATAGTTGTGTGGCTAGACGCTAGGCGCCAACCCCCCATACCCTCCCAGTCTATTGTTGTGCAGATCAAGTTTTAGCACCTTGTTGCAGATTACTGCAATAAAGGTACTTACTGACTGCCTTCTCCTCTGTCCCCCACCTTGTAGAAGGCGCAGCCCTCGAGATCCAAAAGAGCGGAGGGGCTCCGAGACGCCGGGCGGTCGGCATGGCACCTGTGCAACGACAGGCGTTCCAGGAGGCCGGAGAAGCAGGCAGAAGGTACGGCAAGCCGCAAATTTTGCCCGCCCCTCCCCCTCTTGGTTGATTACTTTACACTTTTCTCCCGCCATTTCTTAATCCACACCCACATCCCTTCCCTTCCCCCTTAACCCATACCTAACCTCCACAATGCTACTTGCTCCCTTTGCTCCTGAGCCTTATATCTCACCCAATCCCTTATGATATCAATGCTATACCCAGTGTCAAGATAAATAACTCAGTTAATATGACCTGCCCATCTCTACCATCCACAAGGGCCAACCACGGATCCTTATTCATCCTGAACCACGTTTGCAATGCAACCTCTGGGATATCCCACATAAGGCCACCCTATCAATTCAGCACAGCCCTGGCACCCTACTTGTATCATGGCTTTTATTAACCCACTATGCCTGTCCATTAAAATATTATGTTATGAAAAATTTGGCATCCATATATCAGGACCATCACTCAGCTACAGCAGGCACCCAGGATTAGGAGGAAATGCTCTGACCACTCACTATCCTTGTCCCTTGGTGCCCTCCTCAAATTAATCTTCTACCTTCTGATCTGTTTTGGTACCATTGAAATAAATCCTGGCCCCATTGAAAGTATTTTCCCTGCTGATTTATCCTCTATAAATGGCCTAAGTTTCCTACATATCAATGCCTGCAGCCTTTAAAAAATTCTCCGTAATACAGGCCTGGGTGGCACATACCTTGCCTGACTTTCTGGTCATCTCTGAATCTTGGCTCAGACCATCGACCAAAGACAGTGTTGTAAACCTTACCAACTATCAGCTCTTCAGAGCAGATCGCCCTTCCAGGGGTGGTGGGGTGGCCATATACATTAAGGACACCATCTCTGCTACCTGCCTCATCATCACATCCGAACCAAAGGAATTTGAATGTTTATCAATCAAAATATCCCTCTCAAACTTGTCTCCATTTAAATTGATTGGCTGCTATAGGCTCTCTCAGCAGGCCCCAAATTACTATCTCACCTGGGGTCAATAACCAATCTAGGCCCTGAAGATACCATCATCCTTGGTGATTTGAATTTAAACTGGCTATCTAATGCATCTGCTCCATTGGTAACATTCTGTGACACCTATGGCTTTACAGCTAATAAAAGACCCAACCAGGATTAACCTAAAAATTCCAGCAACAGCTCACTCCTGGATATTATGTTGGTAAATAAGCCTCACTTATATACTCATGCAGGAGTACTACCGAATGATGTAAGTGACCATTGTCCCATAGCTGGCATAAGATATTCACCCAAACCATCCAACCCTGTTGAATTTGTCCCCAAAAGGTCAAAAAAGAGTTCAACATACCAGGTTACCTCCATGACCTGAGTAACACAATATACTGGCAAGATTTCTACCTTACAACCTCAGTGGAAATAGCTCTCAGATCTTAAAGGACATTATCACTAATGCTCTAAATATTCATGCACATTCACCAATATCAGAACTAAAGCAAGGTCCTGCCCTGGTTCACCACTGATCTTAAAACAGCCTTGCTTTCCAGAGACAAACTGTGGAAAAGGCAAGAAAAACTAAGGACTCCATAGATTGGCTAAATTTCAGAAAAGCAAGAAATTCATGTACAACACAAATAAGATCTGCCAAAGCTGCCTATTATAGAGCTGAATTGGATGCCTCCTATAATAACCCTCTACCAGGCTCTGGGGAACTATAAAGGGTATCTTGGTCAAAACTCTACTCCTGCCTTAACCTGCAAACTGCTACTAAATAACACAGAAATTACGGATAAACAAGAAATTCTAAATACCTTCAATGACCACTTCACCACAGCTGGACTAGCATTTGACTCTTCACCTGCAAATCTCCTGAGATCTTCCTTGAATCTTCAATCACCGTGGGCCAAAGGCTATATCAACCTTCTCTTTCAACCATAACATTGAAAAGATGGAAGATCTCCTCTCCAACTTGGATACTTCAAAAGTGCAGGTACAGACTCCTGGACCCCTACTTCCTCAAGATTGCATCTCAAGTCTTATCTGCCCCTCACTCATCTCTTCAATCTTTCCTCACCACTGGATCCATTCCTCCACTTGGAAAACAGCTCAAGTAGTTCCTTTACTCAAATCTGGTGATCCCATGGATCTCAATAATTACAGGCCCATTTCCATCCTATCAGTTCTGTCCAAGATGCTCAAAAGTTAGTAAACTCACAATTAAGGGTCTACCTGGATAACAATAACCTCCTAAACACAGTACAATCAGGATTTAGATCAAGGCACAGCACCATTTCAGCCCTAGCCAAAGTAACCAACGACTGGCAGACTGCTATGGATAAGAAGAATAATACCTGTGCTGGTTCCTGGATTTGAGCAAAGCATTTGACACAGTGGATCATGAATCACTGATCACCTCCCTTGGTTCAATAGGGTTGGATTCCCTTCACTCAATTGGTTCAAGTGCTATCTATCAGACAGATCACAACTGGTAAAAATGGAAACTACCTATCCACTTTAAAACCACTGCTAAGAGGTGTACCGCAAGGCTCTATTCTTGGCCCCATCCTCTTTGCCATCTATATTAATAATATTGATGCTAACCTCACTCAATCAAACATCCATCTGTTTGCTGATGATACTGTGCTATATGTTAGCAATCCTTCATTGTCTAAAGCCTGTGAACTGCTACAATCTGAATTCTCCATCCTACAACACAACTTGCTGGATAAAAACTACTTCTAAATGCCAAAAAACAAAAGCTATGCTCTTTTCCTCACAGAAGTTGCTCTGCCACTACCCCATCATCTACCACCCTACAACTAACCACCTTACTTGGAGAGAAGCTGGAATATGTTGATAACTTCAAATATCTTGGTGTCTGGATTGATAACAAACTTGACTTTTCCGTACATATTGAGGAGCTACTAAAGAAACTGAGACAAAGGCTTGGTTTATTTTTAGAATAAAGCACTACCTCAACAGAGACTCCAAAAAAGATTAATCCAGGCTTCATTCCTATCCTCGTTGACTATGCTGACTTTCTGTATGGACACTGTTCCTCCCCTCTTAAATAAACTGGACACCCTATACCACAGGTCCATCAGATTCATTACTGACCTTCCTTCAGCACCCACCATTGTTCCTTTATAAGGCAGTTAACTGGTCATCATTACAACACAGAAGAAACAGGAATGCTGCAATTTGGATTTCAAAGCCTTATCAGGCAAGCTACCTACCTACATCTCGGACTGTTTTACTCAAATCACTTCTAGGCCATACAACCTAAGGATCAGCAAAATTATCATTCTTAAGGTCCCTTGCCTGCACCCAGCTTGGGAGGGCTGCTATCAGCCACTCACTAGCAATTGTTTGGAACTCACCCAAAACCATGAAGCTAAATAACCTCCCACCCTTAATATCCTTCAAAAGATTATTCACCACCCTATTCCCAGAACTCTGCAACTGCTTCCACAAGGCCTAATTCACTGCCCTATCTACCCCCTTTTCACTTCGTGTTTCTATATGCTGAAAACTCCAGTTCCCAGTCCCAAGATTCACCCTCAAAATGCCTGCTAGGTCCTATAATCTACATACTCCCTCTGATGTGCCAACTGCCTATTGTCTGACAGATTAAAAGTGTTAATGCCTTGTACATATGTATATTGTTATATACTAGCACTTATGTCATTGTATTTCTGTTTTTGTTACCCATGTCATTGTATTACTGTATATGATACCCTTGTCAATGTAATAACACTTGCACTTCTTGACCACTCAGGTCCATCTTGTAAATGAGCTATGCTCAATGATGTTCGCCTGATTAAATAAAGATTTGATTGATTGATTGATTGATGGCCTGAGTAAGAGCACACCCTAGGTGTAATGAAACCTGAGCTGCTAGCATGATGCCTTTAGCACCTGGGAAGTGCTCTTATCAGGCCCATAAGCTCCCCACCTCGAACTGTTTTATTCCACTTATAAAATGGGTCACCTAAGTAAAATTTACAAAAAATACATATATTGCAAGAAAGATCTCAACATATAAAAATAGTTTTTATACTTAAAATACTAAAAATAGTTCCACTATAAATGCACTGTATAGTGTATGGAATGTGCTTGTTACCAGTAGAGGGCACATAGTAATCAGGTTGGTTGTATGAGCCCCCACACACACAACACATATACACCAATCTGTATGTCTTTTTGTTTGCTTTCATTTTATGTTTGTTTCTTAAGCCTCTCTTTAGCTGAACTGAAATACCAGTTTTACAGGTAGCTAACATGTCTCTCTGCAGTCATCATAACAGAGCTGCTTTTTGTTTTATTTTTATGTTTCTTTCTTCAGCCTGTCTTTAGCTGGACAGAAACCCGGTTTCACAGGTAGTGAGCATGTCTCTGCAGCCCCATGACA
The DNA here is from genome assembly GCA_016271365.2 of Neoceratodus forsteri. Lineage (NCBI taxonomy): Eukaryota > Metazoa > Chordata > Ceratodontiformes > Ceratodontidae > Neoceratodus > Neoceratodus forsteri. Next base: position 457,373,619 of record CM057449.1, on the reverse strand, counting down.
GAGCTGCTTTCCCTGTCAGCGTGTCTGTGTCTTTCAAATGGAGGAAGTCGCTAATGAGCAGAACGCAGGACGTGTTTTAACTGAAGGCACTAGTTAGGAAAATGACTCCCAGTCATGATCGGCAGTGGGGGGTCAAGAAACAGAGGACTGGGTGCTGGGTGAGGAGTGGAGTGCAGAATGCAGAGAGTAGACAAATAAAAACAGTGCAGTGGGGACTGGGCATGCTGTGGAGCTGGAGAGCCATGGATCAGCAGCCTTCAAGAAACATTTCAAAACATAAATATATTGAAAGGTCAGATAATTTTTTTTACTGTGTGGAATAAGAAACATGGGTTCTATTAATTTATTTCAGCGACTGTGACTGTTTTTGAACTGGTAAAATAATATGTTTCCCTGTTATGATAAGTACTGTTTTACCGTACTAACATGGCTGCTAGTAACTTTCAAATATTCTGGCAGGCTTGAATCTCTGTGCTGCATCTAATTGGTATACAAAGTACCAGTTGGCACAATTATGTGCTGATAAGGACACTGCAAATGGTACTTCTTAGCCAATCAGGATGCAGAAATCTCCTAACCCATTTTATAAGCTCTAATAATGCATGGTCACCTGACTGGTTTTACCCAATTAAAGTTCTTTGATTGTTAGACCCATTTATAAATATACATAACATATACCATTCACTCAGTAAAATCAAGTCACAGGAGAATGCACTCATTTAAAATAATTGCAACTATGTGCTAATTTGTGCTTCATTTTGGTGCTAAAGGTGCTGGATGACATACAAGGCATAACTGGCGGCTTTAAGAGTCTGACCAATTTGTCATTTCACCATACAGTCTCTTTGGTGTTTGAAAACCTCTCACCCCATTTTTCTGAAGTGTATATTGATGGTAATTTCTAATCAGTCTATTTACAGACTATATTGTTTCAATAACCTATAACCATGATTCTCCCACAGTACCATTCACCTTTTTAGAGGAATCCAATCTCTATCATTATACAGACTACATTGATGCATTTTATAATCACATAATTTTATAAATGATGTCTACACTGTTTAGTTTGGTTTTGTTTGCATGACCACAAATGTAACAACCATAGTTAATAACTGGTAAAAACACCTGATTTGCTATTGTCTTACACATTTCTTTAGGAATGCAAAATGCAGCATGCTGTAATGCTGCCAGAATTTTTATAACATTTTGTCATATTCTTTATATGGAAATCTAATTTCAAATGTTGGTTGATCCAAATACCTGGACTCTGTTGCTTGAATTAAGTATTCCCCATTACTAGTTTTGATCTTTAGTTGTGGTCCTTTATTTATTTTATTCAGTGTGTGGGGGGGCATCATGTTAGATTTTTGTGGTTCATTATAAATTTAGAATTTTGTGAGTGTAAAGTCTGCTTGCAATATATGCTCAACTTTTTCAAAATTCATTCACATATCAGACTGCCTTATGCAGTATGGGCTGCATGCCATTGGCTCTTGCTCTGCACCAATGGCGTGCAGCCCTACTGTTCAATCAGTCAGTGGGCGGGGTGGCAGGCGGGTGGGGTGCTGCCGCCCACCAGCTGACAGGGGGAGCGGGGTGTGGGGGCTCCATGGGTGGGCTGGTGGGGCCACTAGATCACCAGGAAATTGGACCTTGGGGGATGACTCTAATGCCCGCGGATTGGGCTTCTCATGTCCACGGACCACCAGGGATTTTGCTCTTGGGGTTGACTCTACTGCCTGTGATCAGGCTTTGCGTCCACTGGACCACTAGGGATATTGTTCTTTGGGGGTGGACTCCGTTCTGGGCCTTGATCGGGCCAGTGGGGGTTCATTGATGTTATGCCCACGATCGGGCCAGTCGAGGGGTTTCATTGATGTTATGCCCGCGATCGGGCCAGCCGAGGGGATTTACTCCATGCCCGCGATCGGGCTGGTGGGGTGTTGGTCCCCACAGCTGCTGCCTCGCAGGGTGCCAGGTGCAAGTCATTGGAGATCGGCGCACCTGCATGCTAATGGCATGAAAATGGGGCTATACTAGATGCAATGGCCCCCCATGCACCTTGCATGAATTATGGCCCTATTTGCATGCCACCTTTGAATATCGGAATTTGCATATGGCGTAATGGAACTTGCACCACGCATCTGAATGCTCCACTCTGACCACTTGAGGTGGTGCAAGTTCCACTGCTCCATGCACAGTGGCTGTGGCGAAGGCGATATTCAAAGGAGTTGCTCAATAGCGCAACTTCTTTGAATATCCCCCACCCCTGTGCAATGTTTTGAGCAGCACAGGGCTTACGCCCAGAATGGCGTAGTTTGAATATCCAGTCCACTATATATATATATATATATGACACACACACAAAAGATAGATACATATCTTCTTTGCAAAAAAACCTTTGTTAATGCACAAGTTATAGTTCAACTCAACACCGTAAAAGTCAGGAAATACAGCTAGGGTTTCCAACTCTAACTCCGCACTGCCCCCAGCTACAAAAGGATAAGATCTTACACATAACAAAAGACAGCCATCATCAGGTAAGACAAACAACATACAATTGTTCCTCATGACACAAATGCAGTAGCACTAAAGTGCTACTTTTGTGGATTTGTAACTGCAGCTGCATAAGCACAGGCCCCTCTTGTGTATATGTCATTCAGCTTGCATGAGTACATGCAGCTGTAGACAAAGTCTCAATGAAGCCTGTGCCTCTGTAACCAGAGGCAGTCATGTATGCTGTGTGAGGCACCTCGCTAGATAGCATGATCCACTAGTGCATGGTTTTACATGCAGCAAAGCGACTGAAAACTGCTACCCCTGTGAACAATTTCTAGAACCACTGCTGAAACCATGATGCCCACATTGCAACAGAATTTATCATTGCATAACTGCAGGCCTCACAGGGGCCTGCCTTTCTAAACAAGATATTGGTGTTACATCTTACACCTGTGGCTGAAGAGGTGCAGGCAGAAGTACTGTTGGATTTTGTGGCACCTGTGCTTTGCAGTCAGAGGTGAGTGTTTATGTCTTACACCTCAGCTACAGAAGTGCAAGCTCATTAAGTGTATGTCTTACGGTGTCAAGGAGTACCTGAGGTTACAGATGGGGCTTAAACTTCTGTAGACAAAAGAACTCTTATAATTTGGGCATTCCAGATTTGTATTTGGCTGCAGGGGCCTGTGCTTCTATACACAGAATCAGTGTTGTAATTTGAGTATCATAGATTTTTCTCTGCAGTGACAAGTGAGTGTTTATGTGTCTTAGGGTGTCCATAATGCAGATACAAATCCATGAAGGTAGCACCTCCATTGTGCTACTGCATTTGTGGCAGCTGAAAACAGTTCTATATTACTAGGTTACTAAGTGAATAAGACACAAGCAGGCTGAGGCCCGTCATGAGTGTCTCCCACAAATTTGTAGGTAAATCAGTTGTGCCCTGTGCCCTAGTTGAGATGTTTATCTAGTCTGTCCTTAAATGTATTAAAATTCACGGCATCAACTACATAGTGTGGGAGTATGTTCCATAGTTTTGCAGCTGTAATTGAGAAGTAACTATCTTTTTATGAGTATTGGTTTTGGGATTGCCAGTTTTTATGGCTTCTAAGTTCGCACAGCAATGCATGAACTGCAGGCCACATTGAGCTCTGAGGACTGATTCTGCAGGATCCTATAAAGCTGTAATAAATCTCCCCTACTTCATCTTTCCTCAAGGATGGTCAATACAGTTTTAAATAGTCTCTCATTGTATGATAGGTGCCTTAGGTTTGGGATTAGTTTTGTAACCCTGTGCTGAACTTGCTCAATGAGGTTGATATCCTGTTTAAGATAAGGGTTCCAAAATGGAGAATAGAAATCCAAATGGGGACTGTTATAAGTTCTGTATAAAGTAACAATGCAATGTTCACTTCTATTAACAAAGGATTGCATGTTGCAGTTCAAAGACATGTTTGCCATTTGTGTGATTTTTTTATAATGCCCAGATAGTGAGAATGAGTCATTTATAATTATCCCTAAATCTCTCTCTTTTGATACTGCTCTTAGCATTTAGTTTTGTATCTTGTAATTTAATTGAGGGTTATTTTCCCAATTACAGTACTACATTTGTTTAAGTTTAGGACATTTTATTTTCCTTCATCCATAATTCTGACTTCTCCAGATCTTAGACAACAGATAACTGTTTTGTTATTGTGTCAACCTCTCCCACAATTGTTGCATCATCTGAAACTTTACTAAGTTTTTGTGATGTTTGTATTAATATCAATTATGAAAACATTGAACAAGGTGGGTCCAAGGACCAATCACTGGGAAACACCACTGTTCACTTCTCCCAAAGTGTGAAGAGGTGCGCCTACCCTTGCCCACTGAGTTCTCCTCGAAAACCTGTTATTAATCCATTTGACTGTTGGTTTACTTAGCCCTATGTTAATAAGTTTGTCTATTAATTCCAAATGAGGGACTTTATTGAAAGCTTTTCCAAAGCCCAACAGGATTATATCAACAGGTTTTTTTGTCTAAATTACCTCCAATAATGTTACAGAAAGTAATCAAGTTGGTTGAACACGAGTGTTCGTAGGTGATTTCATGTTGGTAGTTATCAGAGTAATGGAGTAAGGCTAGTTCCTGTTCTATTCTGTTATTTACCAACTGTTCCAAAGTTTACTCACAACAGATGTTAGGCTAACAGGCCTATAGTTAGTCACATTGCCTCTTTCTCCCTTCTTAAGTATCAGCACCACTACAGATGTTCTCCAGTCACTAGAGACCAGTCCTGATGTCACAAATTTGTTAAAGATGCTGTTAATTGGTTGTAGCAAACTTGTTGCTGTCTCAAATATTAGTCTTGGACTTACATTGTCTGGTCCTTCTGATGAATGTACACTTAATGTTCTTATGGCTGTCATGGTCTCCTCCTTAGAAAAGGGAGTGATGTCTGTTAACTCCCCATGGTCACATCTACTGATAGGTTTAGGGTTGTAAACTGAACAGAAATAATTATTAAATGCCTGAGCAATTTTACTGTCTTCCATTATCATCCTACTATTAATAGTAATTGGACCTAAACTTTTGTGGTTAACATATGCATTAAAGGTTTTATTATTACCGTGGTACAAGTGAGCTTGAACTTCAACCTATACTTTTTAAGTTTAATTGTTCTTTTGAGGTTTTAAGTTATGTTTTGTATTTTGTATAGTTTTCAGGAGTGGGTTTTTTTTGCAGTTTTGAATATGCATTTTCCTTTGATTTGATTTGTTTCTTTACTGATCCAGTTAGCCTGCAAGGGATTCTCCCTTTATTGTTATGCTTTTGCTTGTAGGAACATATTTAGATTTCAACTGCCAATATGGTATTTTTAAATAGACCAGTATTCCTCTGTAAAGGCATTGTAGTGTACATCTCTGAATCCCAGTTAATTTTATAAAAGTGTTTATTGAGGCTATAGAAGTCACTTTTCTTGTATTTTTTATGGTATGTATTTTTTGGGGGCTTAAGAAGCTAAATTTGAGACTGCAGTTGATAACCTTGTGATCATTTCCAAATAATGGACAATTGGTTGAGATCCATGTATTAGATTCTGATTATTAGTAAGTATAAGGTCCAATGTATTAACTCCTCTCATTGGGACTGATAATAACTGGAATATGCCCTCCAAAGCCATTGAATCAATAAAAGGTGTTCAGATGTGTTGGAACCTGTTACAAGTTCCAAGTTTATCCCCAGGTAGTTAAATTCACCAAATATAACTGCATCGCCAGACTCTGCAATAGTAAGAATCTTCTTTGTTAAAGTGATTTATGCAAGTTTACCATAACAAATTGGGGTAGTAACCTGTAGAAGTTGTGAGTCAGTCTCCTACCATTCAAACTGCCAAAACTGCTGTCTTCCATGAAAAGAAAACCTTTTATTTCAGTGCTGTGCTTCATTTGCATAACCCTGCCCCTTTGTTCCTCAGTGCTGCAACCCCAAACTGTGACATTATGCAAGGGAAACAAAGTTTTAAAGGACACTGTCAGATGTTCATTTTAGATAGAAAAATCAGCTATTTACTGTACCCACAATGCCTCACTATGTAAATTAGTATACAGGCTATTATATTCCTGTGCTCACTACAGAAATAGGAGACTACATCAGAGATATTGTCAGCTAATTACTGTATGCTCAATGCCTTGTTTTGAAAATAAACATATGAGCTTATATTGTTGAAGCCAGTACAGAATTATGAGACTGTGCATTCCAGTAAGGAAATTGGAAAACAGCTTCTTATTGCACCCACAATGCCTTGCTATGTATATCTACATATTAGGTACTATGCAGCAGTCACCACTACCAATATAAGAGGTTGCACTTCTGAGTAAAGAACATTTAAGTCAACTGTATAATGTACCTATAATTCCTTGTTGCTGTGTGTAAAACTTTGACAGCTCCCTTACATGACATCATTCTGGGGTGTGGCCACATGCAAAAAAAACTGGAGGGAGGGCAGAAACAAAGTGCTGATAAAACATATAAAAATGACTATGACATATTTTTTGTACAAAACATATTGCAGCTTCAACATCTGAAGCATGGCAGGTTATGGCATACTATGTGAAAAGGCATTTGGGCAACTTGCATAAATCATTTTAAGGTGGCATATTCCCATAATGAATTAGGTGGTCTATAGCAGGTGCTCAAGACTATTTTTTACTACTTTTATTGATGGTGCACTTTACTCATGTGCTTTTAATGTCATGCCCATCTGAGCCTGAAAAAACACCTGAGTACAGTCTATATTGTGCTATAGGCATACACAAATACCCCGCTTCTTCTATTTTTCAGTTTTTGTATAAAGGGTGTACCCCATAATCTCTTTATGCCAGTCTCTGTAGTCATCCCACCATGTTTCTGACACTGACACTATATCCAACCTGTCCCTAATCATTAGTGCCTCCAGCTCCAAGGTCTTTGTAGCATTGAGACTTCTTGCATTAAGTGACATAATCCTAAACTCATCGTGTGATATAGATGATCCATTTGTATATACTTTGGTTGGATTTGTTCCAGAAATCCCTTTAGAAGCTAGTTTAAAGCCTGAGATATATGTATTCCTAATTGTTTGCCAAGCATGAACTTTCCTTGCCTACTAAGATGTAATCTGTCCCAGCTGAAGACATTGTGGTTATTCTCATACTCTTCTCAGTGGGTGAGGCAGACATACTTTTTAGTGTCCATTTTCGTATCCATTAATTTAGTGCCTTAATTTTCTTGTTTTTGAGGTATCCTGCCCTTGGCACAGGTAATATTTTGGACAGAGTTATGGAACACCCTTTAGCTTATAGTTTGTTACAAGGATTAAAGAGGTCATTCTAAATGCTATCAGAAGTTCCAACATGATGTATGACAAGCGGGTTAACCCTTAGATCATGCAATTTGTTATCCAGTGTTAGAGAACACTAAGCCCTCCTCAGATTCTGGATGGTAATAAACCAGCAGAAGAAATGACAAACAAGTGGCACAGCAGTAATAACTTGTTTTATTTACAAGGATTAGACTTACACCCTAAACAGCATCTTCAACCAAGTTTATACTGGGGCAGAGTATATCAATCCCTATAACGGTCTCAGTGAGAATACATAATACAACAGTTTTTATAGTAGGACAGTGACTATGGCAACAGCCAGTTCATACATATACTATAATTACTGCTAGAGTTACAGGCAGGCCCGTTTGGGCAAAAGTGAGGCAGCTCCACAGTTACAGATAACATTATACAGAAAGTGCAAAGTCGGCTGAAAATGAACAAAGAGCTTATATATAGCACAAAGAACCATGTGCAATATTACATAATAAGTGCAGTATTACACAGATCCAAAAGATGGCAGTGCTGCCTGAGATATCAGAATCGACAAAGACAAATGTCTTGGCTTACTACATGCTGTTACTAAGCAGAATAAAATGGAATCATAATGTTTCCCTGGCTACTTACACTTATGCGGTAAGTGCCAATGTCCTAAAGTTAGTAGTGATTTGTCAAAATATGTAACCATAAGATTTGTCTAAGGTTCACAGTGGGAGGCTATTTAGGGTGTGGGGACTGTGTGTAACATCCCCTTGTTGCCTTACTGAACAGGCAACACAGTATTGGATGCATTGTGTGGGCAGCAGTATCGTTTACAGACCTGACATGTGAGCCTTGTAAAGGAATTTGAGTCTTTAACGTGTTGTTTTAGACTGTACCATAGACAGTAAAGTGTTAGTATTAAAATGATAATTAAATACAGTTGTATATAATAACACAACCTTTAAAAGTTAATTGTAACAAATATTGGAGTGCATTGATAATATTATCGTAATAGTGTTGTAAGTAAAGGAGCATAGTAAATAACAGTGCTTTTATATGTGACGAAGCAAAAGCTTATGTTTTATAATTGAATACAATACAGTATTATCGATTGCATGAAATACCTTATTAAAACTGGTTTATAGTAGACAGACAGTCAAGGAAACCATGAATGGAGTCATATTTTGGAGTTGGTACAGGGTAATCACAGATTGAGCAAAAATTGAATGGTTTGTTTGTAAATGACAAAACAGAAACTAGGTATGATAACACAACAAGTGATATGTGTAAAAAATTTTGATGGTTATAACCACATGACATAATTTGTAAAACAGTATTAAATGCATTGTTGAACATAAAAGGATACACCATTATCCACTGATGATGAAGATTGTACTTTGAGGTGGGTAGTGCATGTGGTGCCAACGTACGTTTTGCTTGATTAAAGAATGTCTTGATAATGTCTCTTGACAGGTCATTATCAAAGCGTATTTGACCAGTCTATAAAGTTAATTTGGGTAACAGTCCATAAAGTTTGTATGAGTAACTGCAAGTTAACAATGTACGGGCTAAATGTCATTTGCAGAGACTTGGTAACCCACAAGGCACATGGGGCTATGCAGACATTGATTTAAAGACAAAACACCAGCATAGTAAGAAAGTCAATGTTTATATTGCTGGCAGCTGGATGGCTGGATTTACAGAGGCCTTGGCATTAAATTGTGCACTGAGTCTTTTATGGAGCAGCCATACACACTGGCGTAGTATTTGTGTTGTGGAAGTTGATGCACCCTGGCACAAGAGTAATAGTTCATAAGTGACATTCCATAAAGAACAATCAGTTTGCATGAGGTGCCAACCAGGCTTGAAAAACACCAGCATTGAAGAAAATGGAAGTCTTGCTTGAAGATCAATTGAAACAGGGTCTTCTTGCTGAAGTCAGAGGATTGCTCTTACCCCAGGTTTGGCTTTATAGCCTGTGGAAACAAAAAGCTTGATTGTAGAGTCTGAATTGGCTAGACCTTTTCTTTTCAGTTCATTTAATTATCTACAAATAGGTGTAATTGTGCTGGCGCATTACACTTGCAGAGGTAATGATAGCCTGTTTCATGTAGTAGTCCGTTTAGGGAGACACTCAGGCACAAAGAAGGTGATGACATTAAAGTTGTGGCAGCTGTTTTCTTTTAAGGAAAAAGATTAATGTTTTACAGCTTAGATGAAAGTGTTACCCTGTCTATATGAAGATGTTATGTGTGCCACACTTTGAAATCTGCAAACTAGTAAAAATGCTGTTATAAACTTAGTTGAGAAAACAGCCATAGCTATTTGCATTGAAAATGACAAGGTTATTAGTAATGCCTTTGATTAATGTGTGGTGTGACATAACCCAGGTTTCTGGTAATTGTAATAGAAAAGGTATTGGTGTCAGCCATGCCCTCAAAGGAACACGTTAAGGTTCAATAAGGAGGAAATGCCATTTGGTCCTTTGTGAATACAGCCTGTTTTCAAGTCAGAAGAGGTTGTGACAGTAATTAAAACATAATGCCCTTGTCTGTGTGTTGCAATTGTGGCCTAGTGTAGGCCTACCTTATGAAATAAGAGTGCAGTAGCATGCACTTTAAACCTATGACAGTGTGCATTTATATTATGTAATACTGGGGTAAACACATGCTGGCCTATACCTGTGACAGTGCCTGTTGCACTTGTGAAGTTCGAAATGGGCGCTCTCTGGGGTCTTTCCTGTGGTTTGGACAAAATGCTCCCTAGGTATACAATAGTGGGGGTCCTGCTACTGGGTCTTGAGTATGTGTCTGGTAGAGCTAAGGAGATCTAGTAACATGACACTATGAAACCTAGAAATGTTGGTACAGAAGCAGAATATAAATTCTGTCATGTTGTAATTGGATAGACGTAAAGGGTACCTAGAAGTGGTGATGCAAGTAAACTACTAATTTCTCTGGGTTTCTGGATTGCACTGTTGGGAACAACAGTTGAAAATATGGCAGTGTTGGCAATAAAATGAAGTGCACAGTTTGGTGGTGGCACGTAACATAGAGAAAGAAGCAGTAAATTTGGGTTGTTGTTGGGAGACTTTAGACCATTATTAGCTTGTAAAAAAAAAAACTAATTTGTTTTTGAAGTTGTTGTGTATCCCTCCCCATGTCCAGTTGACAGACCTATCCTGTAATACACTCCCCAGCAGGCTGTTACACCCACATTATGCAGGAGGCATCTTGGTGGAACATTCCTACAGTACATGTGGAGCAGAATTTTAGGCTTATCCTTGATAAGCTGCAATTGTATGTAAAACACAATATCATGAAACTTAAACATATTTGTAATGATACAATGACCATGTTGGGCATAGTGAATCACAATATAAAGAGACACAAAGGTAGTGAGCATTTTTAAAACAACATTTTAGAGATTATAGTCAGGCCCCTGAATGTGCCTGGCTTTAATATAGGCCTTAGTAGGCTGTGGTTGAAATGACTGTGCATGCAGTATGTTGGGCACCTGGTGAGAAGAGTTGCAGAGGGTGGGTATACTATTAAGTTTTGTGTAACCACATGGTGCTGCATGTTTATTTGTGTTGAAAGAGAATTATTTTTGGTATCCCACCTCTCTGTGTTTGTGGGTTTGAAAAAGAAAAAGGGGCCTGGCTTCCCAGGCAGAATGGTTGGAATTAGCATGGCCTTTTAGGATATGCTATCTGGAACCATGAATAAATTAGATAAAGTTCTTCTATGTTTGGAAAGGCGGATATCTCTTGTTGTCCAGTGGAAATGTGTTTCTTTGTCCTGTAAAGACAAGAAGGAACAGGTGAAGGTACAACCCCCAAGCTCAGCTGATTACTTACTAAGGGCTTATGGCCTTGTACCAGGCTGATGCTGGTTGGCATAAAGCCACCTGTTAACAGGTTTTGTTTAGTTTGGTCACTGTATTTGACAAACAGAATGGCTGAGCTGGTTTACAATGTTAGAGTGCACTGGACTTTTCAGACTTTGAGCAACTAATATGGTATTTGCAAACACACATTATTATGTTTTTTTATTTTTATAACTTGAGGAGAGGTTGATATGCCTGTTTTATTTTTGGAGTCTACCAGATTCGGCTCAGTCAGGTCCAGAGGGACTTTTATTTCTGTTGTATACAGCCACCAGACATTGCACTGGAATGGGAAAGGGTGTGGTCTATAACCCCCTCCCGATAGCATGGGAGTCACATGATACTGTGCATAAACAAAAAGCCATGTGAAACTAAACCTCCGTAAAGGAAGGCATTGAGCTTGTGTTAGATAACCAGAACATTTTGGCTGCAAGCTTGGAAGAAAATTTCTTTTTTTTGCTCGGGCAAGGTGCATAGAAATGGAAATAAAAATTAAAATTTTAGTGTTCACACTTGCTGTGTCCATGAAAACATACATTTTGTGTGTGGAATCGGTGCTTTACGTAGGGACACGCATCAAGTTTGAACTGGTAGTAACATAGCATTTTGAAACACGGAAGGTCAAGTTAACTTGCCAAGGTCACATAGTGTGCAAGCAAATGTCAGTCACTGGGACTCAAACCCGGCTGGCTTTGCAGTGTCTTTTGAACACTACTCATATTGGAGTGTCTTTTCAATCTGCTGGCTGAGGCAGTACACTTAATAAAAAATAAATGCTTTACACAACTCGTATAATTAGATTTGGCTCATTATTTGACACCAGGTTGCTGAAGTAATGCCCATATTTTGATTAGAAAGCTGTAAAAGTGGTTTAGATATGATAATGTGCTGCCTGCTGCCTATCTTGCAACAAACTAAAACTAACTTAAACCAAGAAATTTATGTATCTCCATGCCACATCTTTCCAAAATAAAACTTTTCAGACACCTTCCAACTACTTTATAAAATGAAACTTCTTTATTTCTATTTATTTGAAGCCAAACAAGATCTTATTTGAAAATACAGCACAACACACCATCTGTAAGTGAAGACACATCTAGGAGACCACGGTTACACCCTGCGCATAGCAAATATGGCACTCAGCCATTTTGAAATCTTTGTAACAAACATTTTATTTCTGTTTAGCAAAGAGTTTCTGGTTTTAACTAACAGTATGATAAAGCCATGCATAGCTGTTAACACATTACATTTTCATTTAGCAGTTCCTTGGCATATTGTCTGCAAACTACAAATCTTTCTACACATTAAAATCAATGACATCATATCTCTTCACTCTCAAAATGACCTACTCCAACCAACAACCTACATACGAAAGTCCTTCACTGACCCTATCTGAGCAACACAAATATTTTATTAAAAAACTAATTAAAACAGTCAGATATGAGGCAAGAAGCTTTTCTTCTTTTACTGCAACATTCTCTGCTCTGTAGACAGCCAATGCTATCTTCAGAGCAACCTTGAGAACAGAACATAACCCCAGAACACATATTTAAGCTGGAAAATGACAGAGAGAGAGAGAGAGAGAGAGCATTACTTTGTTTAGTGTGTGTATATTACAGAAATAAAGCAGACAATTAAAGAAAATATTTAGGACAAGATACACAATATTTCATCCCCATGACAATCGGTTTTGGAGAAGACACACAGACTTACCCGTACCAAGGTATTTCTTTTCTTTCTCTGCCCTGATACTTCAATCTAGGAGAATGACTGCAAAACCTTGACAATTACTTCCAAGTGCTGCAACTATTAACCCTTTTAAATCAGGTTTCCTTTTGGTCATTTCAGAAACTGCCAAACCAAGTCTTTTCAGAGCTGTGGTTTTAGTTTAACAGTACACATTTGGGATTGGAATGCTTTAAAAGCAAGGAAGGAAGTAGGATACAGTGCTGTACCAACAGACCCTGTAAAGGGTTGGTTTGTGCAGTCTGTAGAAGCAGCACTGGGTGCTGGGTTGAAATCCAGCTGGCGGAGGTTCCCAGTACCTGGGTTTGGGATAAAATCTTGCAACCCCGTAGAGGCAAGGAAACTTGAAATTGAGACAACAAGCCTTAAAGCTGCACAGATAGTAAACATCGGGTGGAAACTCTGTGTGCAGTTCTGGAGACAATCTCCAAGACAGACAGGATGGAAGCTGTCCAGAGGAGGGCAACTAAAATGGTGCAGGGTCTGCACCGGAAGACATATGAAAAGAGACTTAAGGAGCTTAATATGTATAGCCTCGAGGAAAGGAAGCGAGGGGGACATGATAGAAACGTTCAAGTACCTCAAGGAATCAACAAAGTCCAAGAGGTATCATCTTTCAAAAAAGAGGTGTGCAAGAACAAGAGGCACAATTTGAAGATAGAGGAGGCAGCTCAGAGGTAATTTAAAGAGTATTTTTCACAGAGAGGTTGTGGATGCATGGAACGGCCTTCTGGAGGAGGTTGTGGAGTCAAAACAGTGGTGGAATTCAAGCATGCATGGGACAGTCATAAGGCAATTCTAGGGGTAGGGGTAGGAAGAAGTTGGCTGCTGGTTAACTAGGGTCTGCAGCTTATCCAGTAGGGGAAATGGGCAGACTGGGTGGGCCAAGCGGTCCTTATCTGCCGTCAAATTCTATGTTTCTATGTTTCTAAATCAACCCGTCTGTAGTCACACCTACTGTGTATGCATCCACAGTGGTTGAACAGGCAGACGATCGGGCAGTCTGTACTCAGTGCAGTCCTGGAACTCAAAACTGCTATTGAACAAGGTGAAGCAAAATCAACCTTGCCCAGTAAGCAGCCTGACCTTATAAGATGCTACAGAGTTCATAACAAAACACGGGTGAGCTGGTATGAGTGCGTACTCCTACTTAATACCCACAAGTTGCTATCAACCCTAACTGATGCATTAACAGAGTTTTTGCAATGGATTTCCCTTATTTTCAAGAAAGTGTAAAGTAACTGTTGTGTGGTTGAGGGAGTGCAGGCTCTCTGGGCCTACTGCTCCCCTCACACCTGTACATTTGTGCATAATGGTATGTGTATGTGGGAGTGCAGTCTGTCTTGTCCCTCGCTCCCACTTACACATTAGTACTAAGACATACAGCAGCCCTATAGTACTGAATAGGAACCCTTGCAACACTAATTTGGCAATATCTCAGTAACCATAGCAACTGTGAAAAAATTCAACTGCAGTTTTATTCATGACTTGAAACCTCCACACAGACTTAGTCCACTTAATCCACCCAGAGTGAAAAATCCATCTCTCGTGTCATTTTTGAGATCCAGGTGCGAGAAGGTGCCATGGGTGCCGCAGTGTTATCCTATGGAAATGTCTCAAATTCATAGCACCGTAACTTTGGAACAGTTTTATATGTTTTGACCAAACCACCAAAAGGCACATCTGTGAGGCCAGGGCTTGCCACCCTGCAAATTTCAGCCCAAAAGCCCCAACCATTTAGGTGCAGTGGGTGGCAAAGAAATTGTGTTTTTGCTGCAGTAGTGTAGCAAATTGTGACACTTTCGCAAAAATTGCAAAAGAACAGACACAACAGTGTCCCAATATCGAAAGTGTCACATCCATTCTGTCACAATTTGTGACATTACTGAGGGCAATCATGGAAAAGGCATTTTTTTCCCCATAATAAAACAGCTGCGTTGTGTTTCTCAGGCCCCATTAGGTAAACACAACTGTCAGTGTTTACCTAAGGGCAGTCAAATTCAAACTCAACCATTTTGTCTGTCAGCTAACTGAAAACAAGATGGTGGCTGCATGACACTACAGAGGACATTTGCAACAGTAAAATGTAGTGGCTGCAGCTTTCGAAAGACATATATTTTTTCCCATTAACTATAATGGGAAAATTAAAATGAATAACTTTTGAACAAATTAATATTTTTTCACCAAATCTTCAAAAGGCACATCGGTGACCCAGACTACATCTTTCCTGAAGATTTCAGGCCAGACTGACAAACCATTTGGGCTGTAACCTCGAGCAAAGTGTACAAAACCCACATTTTGTGCATTTTGTGGAACTCTGCAACTGCACAACTGCACATCTGACCATAACACAACTTGCCAGATCCAGAGATCTATGGTGCCTTACAGTGCATGCAAAATTTTAGGCAAATCTGTCATACAGTTGCAAAGTTATTAAAGTACAAAATTTGGGTTTAACATAGAAGTGTCTAGGCAACCTAACTATAGTTGCACTATTGTGCAGATATAATATATGCATATATATATATATATATATATATTATGGTAGAGTAGCCCTTTTAAGGTTAAAGGGTCAAACTTTGCAGCTTAATAACTTTGCCACCGTTCAACGGATTTGCCTGAAATTTGGAATGCATGATCATCTTGGGGTCTGCCAACTTTCATACTGGTCTGATATATAGCTGTGGAGTTATTAAGTCAGATCTGTGCACTTGTTTACAGTTTGGGTGAATTCTTTGCTCATGCCTACAGGTCGCACAGTTTGTGCGGCCCGGTCCAAAACTTCAGGAAGGTGCTGCCGGGGAGCCCGGTGTGCCTTTCAAGATTTCGTGAAAAATATTAAACAGTTCAAAAGTTATTCAAAACAAGTTCCCATTATTAGTCAATGGGAAAAGTTAACAAAAAGTTTGAAAGTGTTGCAAATGCAGTTTTACTTTATAAATGGCCCTTTTACTTTCACAAATCCGCCATTTTGTTTTCAGTTGGTGATCAGAAAAATGCTTGCCATTTAAATTTGGGACCCTCTAGCAACCTAATTCTTTTTGTATTCACCTAATTGAACCTGAAGATGCTAGCCATGCCTTTATTTTGGGGTGAAATACCCCAGAAATATGTTTTCTAAATTTCTGCAAAAGTAGTGTTGCAAAGTAGTGTTGCACATGTGACACTTTTGTGCTGTTTGCAAAAGCTTTATAAAGTTTGACAGTACTTTTCAGACTATGGCCAAAATGACAGGAGTTCTTTGCCACCCTGCTGTAAAATAACTGTTTGGTCTTTTGGGCTGCAATTGGGAGAGAAGGCAGCCGACATGTGACAGATGTGCCTTTCGGTGGTTTGGTGAAAAATATTGCATGGCTGCCAAGTTATGGTACTTTGAAGTTGACATTTTTCCATAGACTAACATGGTGGCATCGCCATGCCTTTCGAGGCTCGTATCTAAAGCAGTCACGAGATCTGAATTTTCATTGCAAGTATGCACAGCCTATGACTATGCATATTCAAAACATAGCCAGGGAGTGCATGATTCATGTGACATTTAAATTTTATTTCGTCATATGGTTCCTGAGATATAAGCAATTTAGTATTCCAACAGCTTATTTTCTGCTCCGAGGCCCATTGTTATGCATACTTTCTTTGTGCTCACTGTGTTTCTCTATGCAGCTGTTGGGGAAAAACAGAGTATGTGCTTCTGTTAATGTTACAGTTACTGTTTCCACTTGCTTTTATGTACCATTGGCATTTCTGTTCCCGTGTGCACCACCACATCCGTTACCCTTTGTGTTCTCATTTGCGCTTGTGTTTGCATTACTGTTACCATTTCGTTTCCCCTACTGTTTGTGTTTGCATTTCAGTTTGCATCCCTGTGTGCATTGCCATTTGCATTTACGGCAGCCCATTCATTTGCTTTACCATTTCTCTTTTGTTTTGCTTCTTTATTGTTGTTACTGTTACCATTTGCATTTGTAATTGGGTTACTGTGCCGTCGCATTCGGTTTCTGTTTCAGTATCGCTTACATTTCCTTTGCATTTCTGTTTCCTTTTGCTGCTATTGTTGCTGTTACCATTACCATTTGCCTTTACAATTGCAGTACTGTGCCCTAGGACACGGGGTCCTTGTGGCCCGATGTCTCGCCCACTGCATTACATTCACTATTTCCTGTCATCATTCTCAAAAACAAGGGAAATTAGAAACTCATTTAATGCATTAATTAGGGTTGTTCCACAATGACAAAGTGAGGAATCGGTGTTAGGACTGAAACCCCACTTGGACCACTCCAGCCCAGCCCCAACAGGCATCGGGGAGTGCGTATTGGGGTCATCATTCTAACTCTCACCCCATTCTCCTATTCCTCAGCTTCTTTACACATGTGATGGGGTGAGAGTTAGGGCCGATATTCGGCACCCTGATGCCAGTTGGGGTGGGCTGAGGATTCAAGTGGGTTTCAACCCTAACACCAAATTTCTCACTTTTGTCGCTAGAACAACCCTAACTGATGCATTAAACAGAGTTTTTGCCTCTAAAATACACATACACACACACACACACACACACACACACATATACATATAGCTATATATAGATAGATATTTATAAAATGAGATCCAAATCCAAATCCAGTGTTCTGATTGAATAAAACACATCACATGACCATGCATATATCAGAGCATGACCACATGCCTCCACTTTTAACCCTCCAAAACAATTTTGCTATTTTATAAGACGAATAACCACTCTGGGTATCTTGGTCACGCTCTGATATACACACCTTGGGCAGTAGACGCACACCAAAAGGTTAATAGTATATCAAGCATGACAGCACACTTCAGAGTGGTTTATCTATTGCATATATATATATATATCATAAGGGTGTGGTTGCACCCCTATAGTTAGGGTTGAGTAGGCACTTCATGGTTAACCTTAAACTTTGCACTTCAATAACTTTGCAACCTTTGAATGGATTTGCACTAAATTTGGTATGTTCCATCCTGTAGTGTAGCTCTCTAGATCTGGTGAGTTTAATTCAAGTAGGAGGTACAATCTCTGAGTTACAGAGAGGTGAAAAATATATTTTTACTTTTGACTTGCTGGATTTTTCTTTGAACTTGCCTACAGCCCAGAGGGTTTGTTTGTTTGGTATGAAATTTTAGTGCAGAAAGGACTACCAAACAGATGTGTCTTTTGTTAGTCTGGTGAAAAAACAATAAAGTGTTTTTAAGTTATTGCAATTTAACATTTTGAAAAAATCATTTCTGAGCATGCTCAGTTGGCACTCAATATAGCTGTATGATATGAAAGAGAAATCCTGCATTGTGTGAGAAAATTCCTCTTTCATATGGCCACCATCTTGTTTCCAGTTTGCCTGAAATTCAGATCTGGAAACCTCCCAAAATGATATTCTGGGGAGGAACCAAGACTTGTAGCATGCTTACTGTGACCCCTAGGTGCATTCTGCACTTTACTGTTCAGAAAATGCCCTTAAAATGTGTGTTATTTAACATTTAAATTTTTTGTTTGTTTAGGCGTCATATGAAGTAGGATCTTACTTCATGACGAGATGTGAACTAGATCCCACTTCATGAGTCATACGACACAGGATCTTAATTTGTATCTCGTTATACAAACTAAGATCCCACTTTGTATGGCTCTGATGCAAACAAAGAATTTAAATGTGGATATCTCAGCCATTGTTTGGTATTTTCTCACTAAATTTTCAACATAGGCATTTTGGACCCCACCTCATGAACACTGGCACTGTCATTTTGTCAGTCTGTCCCAAAGGTGATTTCGCAGTCACTGCACAGAATCACCTTTCAGGACTGATTAATGAAATGAAAGTCCTAGTGCTCATGAGGAGGATCCCATAAAGCCCATGTTCAAAATTTGGTAAAAAAAAAAACGGGCGTGTTACAAATTTGCATTTTGCATTTTCTACGCACATTCATAACTTTGCCAATTTTAATACTTTCACTCTAGATTTTCAACATTGCCATTTTTCACACCTCCTCATGAACAGTACAGCTGTCATTTCTCACATCCTACCCAAATGTGTTTTCACACCTCTGACACAGAATGGTACAGTTGCTATGTGAAATCAACTTTCAGGATGGAATCACAGTGCCAGTGTTCATGAGAGGATTTCCCAAGAAACCCATGTTGAAAATTTGTTAAAAATTCCCCAAAATGACCATGTTACAAGCTTGCTTTTGTGCAATTTCTACATGTGCCTGTAACTCGTCAATTTTTCATATTTTCCTCCTGATATTCAACATTACCCCTTTCCACACTTCGCCATGAACAGTATTATACAGCTGTCATTTTTCACATCCTGCCCAAAATGTGATTTTGCACCTGTGGCACAGAATGGCTTGTTCACTGTGCAAACTCAACTTTCAGGACAGAGTAACAAAATGACAGTGACATTGTTCAGGAGGTGATGTCCCAAAATGTCATGTTGAAAATTGGGTGAAAAATCCTGAAAATGCCCTAGTTATGTGTGTTCATTGAATTGTGGCACCATCGGCACCTTTCGGCACCGAATCTTGAAAACTATTTGAGGTACAGATTTTTGCTCTCCGCTGCTTAGTCCACCTAGGTGTTGGACTAAGCACTCATGGAGGTTTCAAAGTCATGATTACAATTGCAGTGGAATTTTTTCATAGTTGCTATGGTTACTGAGCTATTGCCAAATTAGTGTTACAACGGTAACTTTTCATGACTATAGGGCTATGGTATATCCACATCATGTGTAAGTGGGAGTGCAGGGCCCAGAGGGCCTGCATTCCCACTTATGCATATCATTATGCAACAATGGTAGCATGAGGGAAGCGCAGCACCCAGAGGGTCTGCCTCCTCAACCACATACCAGTTACATTACACTTTCTCAAAAGAAGGAAATTCATTGCAAAAAACAATATTAATGCATCAGTTAGGGTTTTGTTAAAGCATAAAAGGCTGGAAAATTCGATGTTAGGGTTGCCACCTACCATCCCCCACCCTCCACATAACACTAACAGGAATCGGGTGTACCTTGGAGTTATTGGGCCCAACTCTCACCCCATTCACCCATACTGTACCATCTCATCTTGTTTACACATGAATGGGATGAGAGTTGGGGCTGACGATGTCAAGGAACATCCGATGCCTGTTGGTGTGTGGCGGATGGGGTGGGGTGGGGTGGTAGGGTTGGTAACCTAACATTGAATTTCCCAGCTTTATGCTTTAATAAAAAACCTTGTTTGTATAAAGTTATGAACTGTTCTATTTCCCATTATTTTCAATGGGAGAAAATATATATCAGGCATGAAAAGTATTCTTGTTGCTAAGGAGCCCTGGTCACGGGTTCCTATGTCGAAGGAGGCATCAGTGACAACAGTTCAATACAGGATGCTTCATGGTTCTTCGATGTAGGATACAGTTAGCTGTACTATGTATTGAAGCAGGATGCAAATGTTTAAAAGTACATCTCTGAGGCCAACCCTTCCTACCTGAAAATTTCAGCCCAGTCCCTAAAGATGTTTTGCAGATGCAGGTGAGCAAGAAACACTCCAAAATATCCTGATTTAAAGATTCCCGATGTGAGGGCTGGGAGATAGGGATCCTGATTTGAAGGAGCCCCACGTCAGAGGAACGACCTAGCTTCACCTGAGCTCTTTCCTTCTAAGACTGCTTGAAAGGCAGAGTAGAAACTTACCAGAGCAAGGGAGAAGGATTAAGACTTACTTTGGCTAAGCAGATTTACTGTGTTGTGGTGTTTTTTATTTTTACTCACAGGGATTGCTACTGTTTGTTGCTAACATTTCATTACTTTATTTTTCTCTGATTCAAATTGTTGTTGCTGGTATACCTTCTTCTGCATTATTACAAGGTGTGCCTACAGGTGTGTGCTAACAGATTACTGCTGTAATCTTCTGATTCAAATTGTCTTTTGCAAGGTATATCTTCTGTTACTGCTTTATTTTTCTCTGTAGCAAAGTGTTTCTTACAGGGTATATCTTCTCTGAAATTACTGTATTACAGGTGGAGCTTACATTTTGTGACTTTTTATCATTGGGCTAAGCAAAATTACTGTTTGACACTGTGTTTTATTTTATTCTTGTTTGTTGAAAGGTTTGTTGTCTCAGAGGTGTTTCAGTCTCCTTCTCACATTGAAGGAGCAAATTGCTTTTCCTCCCACAGCTCTTCCAAAGGATTAGGTGTGTATGTGGGGTGGAGCTGGCAAACTGTCAGTAATTTCCAACAGAAGAAGGGTTAAAAAGTCAGGTTAGTGGATATCTTGGAGGTAGAAGACTTGGTTTGCTGGCCAGGCACCTAGCTTCACCTGAGCTCTTTCCTTCTAAGACTGCTTGAAGGCAGAGTAGAGAAACTTACCAGAGCAAGGGAGAAGGATTAAGACTTACTTTGGCTAAGCAGATTTACTGTGTTGTGGTGTTTTTATTTTTTACTCACAGGGATTGCTACTGTTTGTTGCTAACATTTCATTGCTTTATTTTTCTCTGATTCAAATTGTTGTTGCTGGTATACCTTCTTCTGCATTATTACAAGGTGTGCCTACAGGTGTGTGCTAACAGATTACTGCTGTAATCTTCTGATTCAAATTGTCTTTTGCAAGGTATATCTTCTGTTACTGCTTTATTTTCTCTGGAGCAAAGTGTTTCTTACAGGGTATATCTTCTCTGAAATTATTACAGGTGGTGCTTTACAGGTTTTACAGTTTTATCTAACATTAGGATAAGCTTTCAGGGTTACTGCATTTGTTGTTGACTGATTGTCTCTGCTCTTACCTCCTTGTTCTTTGAGTCCGTGGTTCTTTTAGGCGGGAAGGGCCCAGCCACCCACCCCATCCCCAACCACCCCTACACTCCTTTATAGGGTACCACAGTTGTGACATTTCCTGTGGCAGAGCAGGAAGGGCGGATCAGTGGGGCCTCCACAAGGTGATCTCATTTACAGGGCACTAGTAATTTAACTTGTTATAACAAGTTAAACAAAGCACAATTAAACCATTACTTGCATTTTTTCCTTTTTTTCCCTTCTAATTACTCTGACTAGGTTACAAACCCAGCAACTTATTTGGAATGGATTTCATTAACTGCAGGTCACTGGAACAATTTTCAGAAGGACAGTCTTACAGGATTTAGGACACTGTCCTACATGCTGGGCCTTTGGAGATCTTAGGCTCAGCTCCGGGCAGCATGGGAAGAGATTGCACGCCTCAAATTTCATATTGAAGAGGAAATACATTATAAGAACCACCCCCCATTTCCCCAGCATCCAACAGAAAAACCTCGACCGCAGAGGGTAGTTGGTCCAGGAGGTTGGCAGGTGGTTAGAGGAGCAAATCAGGTGCCCCATCACTCTCTGCTCTCCAACACATTGCCTCCAAAACCATATAAACACTAGAACAGGTATCTGCCTCTATCTCTGAAATCAAATAAAGAGGCAGAAGACACTGCAGAGCAGGACAATGCAGCACAGGAGCTAGCACAACAAAACTCACCCAAATCAGGAACCAAAACTAAACAAGCACAAAGGAAATCCAAAAACTTCTGATCATAGGAGACTCCATGATTCGGGAGTTGACACCCATCTCCAGCCAGGGTGATGTTCAGATGTCTCCCAGGTACATCAGCATGGAAAGACACTGACCGCATTGCTAAAATTGTTCACAAAGCAGGAGAAAACATTGATGTCCTAGTACACATAGGGACTAATGATCTCGCCAGCTGGTCAGTTGTGGAGACCAAGGAACACCTGACCAGGCTGGGTGACAAACTATCATCTATTTCGTCCATCTCCTTCTCTGAGATCCTACCAGTCTGGGAGAGGGAGCAGATGGACGGAAGGTCAGAGAAGGGGAGATAGGGGAGCTAAACACGTGGTTCAAGGACTGGTGCCAGGAAAAGGACACAGATTTGTAGGAACTGGCAACAGTTCTGGGAGCGAAAGTTCTTTAAATTTGATGGACTGCATCTGACTAAAGAGGAGTCAGTGCATTGGGGCAGAAGTTTGATGTCTTTGCAGAATATTTAAACTAGCAAATGGGGAGAGGGTGCAACACCCCATACGTCGAATGGGAAGAACACCCTCCCCTCAGCTAGTGGTCAAACAGGAATTCAGCGTGTTTGCCGTCATTTGCATCACCAGGTAAGAAAAAGGTTTGTCTCCCACACGATGCACAGGGGTAATGCCAAACTTCACCCAACAACTAACACACCAAAATCTGGCCAATGGAAAATTATGTACACAATGCTCACAGCCTGGGAAATAAGATCCCAGACCTGCAGGCAATAATGTCAGAGGCTAAGCTGGACATAGTAGCAATTAGTGAGACGTGGTTTACCAGTAACCACACTTGGGAGACTTCAGTACCTGGCTATGTATTGTTCAGAAGAGACGAGGTACAAAAGGGGAGGAGTGGCCCTGTATGTTAATGAAAATATCAAAGCTACAGAAATTCAGAATACATAAGGAGCCAGAAGAACTGTGGGTCACCCTGGAAACAGGAAATGGGACAGCCATAAGAACTGGGGTTGTCTACAGGCCCCAGACCAGAGGGAGGACATAGACACATTACTGTTAGAAGATATACAAAACATGACAGCTAAAGGGAGGTTCTGATAATGGGAGACTTCAACATGCCAGATACAGATTGGTCAATACCAGCAGGAACATCTGCCAGAACTAGACTCATAGTGGATTCCCTGCAGGGGAGGGCCTCAAACAACTGGTACAGCAACCCACAAGAGACAGGACTATCCTAGATCTAGTACTGACTAACAAAGAAGGGATCACAGATCTCCAGGTAGAAGGTCACCTGGGGCCAGTGACCATCACATGGTATGGTTCAATTTGGCTACTACATCTAAATCATCCCATTCCAAGGCAAAATATGGGACTTCAGAGGAGCTGACTTTGATAAGATGGCCAACAGAGTTAAGCTAGCCCTGGCAAAAAGAAACACAGGTGAGGGGGTACAGGCAAAGTGGGCAAGCATTAAGGATGCAATACTTGAAGCAACATCCCATTGTGTTAGACAGAAAGGAAGTGCAAAGAAGAAGAAACCACTTTGGTTCTCAGATACAGTAGCAGAAAGGTCAGAGCCAAAAGGCTGGCCTTCAGGAAATATAAGGGAACACAGCGGAATGAAGATGGGAGGCATACCAAACTGCCTAAGGGAAGCAGGTAAGGCAGTAAGGCAGGCAAAGTCCCAAACTGAGGAAACACTATACGAACAGTAAAGAAGGTGACAAGACTTTCTATAGATACATTAGTGAAAGGAGAAAGTCCAGAGGGGTATTGCTAAGCTTAATGGAGAAAAGGAGCATGTGAGGAGGAGGACCCTGTAAAGGCATCTATCCTAAATAGATACTTTTGCTCAGTATTTACTGAAGAGAAGGTAGGGCAGGCCCACAGCTCAGCATCATGGACACAATGGGGAGGAGGTAAGTACTACTCCCTTCACAAAAGAAAGGGTCCTACAAGAACTTGCTAAGCTCAGGGTGGATAAGGCAATGGGACCTGATGGCATACATCCCAGGGTACTTAAGGAGCTAAAGGAGGAACTAGCAGAGCCATTAGCAGAATTGTTTAGTGAGTCTCTGAGCACAGGAGAGGTCCCAGAAGACTGGATAAGGGCTCATGTGATCCCGCTCCACAAGAGTGGTAGCAGGGAGGAGGCGGGAACTACAGACCGGTCAGTCTTACCTCAGTAGTGGGCAAGATTATGGAGGCACTCCTTAAGGAAAGGATAGTGCAACACCTGGAATCCATAGGGGCACAGGATCCAAGACAGCATGGGTTTACAAAGGAAGGTCCTGTCAAACTAATCTCATAGATTTCTTTGACTGGGTAACCAGAGTGGTGGACCAAGGGGAGCAGTTGATGTCGCCTACCTTGACTTCAGCAAAGCTTTTGACACTGTTCCACATAGAAGATTGATAAATAAGCTGGGTAGGCTCGGGTGGGTCAAGTTGGTCAACTGGGTGGCAAACTGGTTGACGGGCAGAAAACAGAGTGGTGGTAAATGGTATACAGTCAGAAGAGATGCAAGTCACAAGTGGGGTACCTCAGGGATCAGTCCTGGGGCCAGTCCTCTTCAACATCTTCATTAGTGACCTTGCAGATGGACTAGAGGGAAGGCTTGTCTGTTTGCAGATGACACCAAGATCTGCAACAGAGTAGATGATCCGGATGGGGTGGGCAGAATGAGAAGAGATCTGGATAAACTAGCAGAATGGTCAGAAGAGTGGCAGCTGGGATTTAATGCAAAGTGCAAAATCATGCACATAGGAAGAGAAATCCTGAAGCCACCTATAGGCTGGGAGGAGTTGCTAGCAGTCACAAAGGAAGAAAGAGACTTGGGCATCATCATCACTGATGACCTAAAATCATCAAGCAGACCTCTAAAGCAGTAGGTATGGCTAGGGGGTGTTAGGGTGCATTAGTAGAGGTATCACAAGTCATAAGGGAGGTAATAATCCTCTGTACAAGACACTGGTTAGGCCCCATCTGGAGTACTGCGTGCAGTATTAGAGGCCACACCTTCACAAGGACATTAACAAATTGAGGCAGTCCAGAAGGGCAACCAAAATGGTGCAGGGACTGCATCAGAAGACTTATGAGGACAGATTAACGGAGCTCAATATGTATACCCTTGAGCAAAGGAGGGAGAGGTGATATGATTGAGGCATTCAAACACCTTAAGGGCATAAACAAGGTGAAAGAGTCTAACATGTTTAAATATAAGAAAAATAGCAGGACAAGAGGACACAGCATGAGATTAGAGGGAGGCCGATTAAGGGGAATGAGGAAATTCTTTTCACAGAAAGGGTGGTGGATGCATGGAATGGCTTACCACAAGAAGTGGTGGCTATGAATACAGTGCAGGGCTTCAAACAGGCATGGGATAGGCATAAGGGAGCAATACAAATGACTATGAATAGATAGGTCACTGACAGAGCAAAGCCGATGGCACATTTATAAGGTAGAAAAGAAATGGGCAGACTGGATGGGCCTTACGGTCCTTATCTGCCGTCAACTTCTATGTTTCTATGTTTCTATGTTTCTTTGAAACAGGACACCTGTCCCAGTGCTGCTTCAAATCAGAGTGATATTTCCTGTCTTTGGTTTATTTTGTTGCACAAAATCATGCACACAAACCAGTAAAAGTGTCATATCCCTCCCACTCCCTCCTCTGTGCAGTCCCAACTGCCACCTTGCCTAACCTCCTCCTCCCTCCGTCTCTGCATTCCACCCTCATTCTCTGGTTCCTTTACTTATAAATAAATCCCTCCTGCTCCCTCCCTCTGTGCAGTCCCACCGTCACCCTCATTCCCTGGTCCCCAGTCCATGTAAAAAAATAAATTACTCTCCTTCTTCCTCCTCTGTGCAGTCCCACCATTACCCTCGTTCCCGGTCCCCGGTCCATGTAAAAAAAATTACCTCCTCTGTGCAGTCCCACCCACTACCCTTGTTCCCTGGTCCCCCATCCATGTAAAAGAAATTACTCTTCCGCCTCCAATCCTCGTGCAGCCCCATTGGCCACCGTAGCCAGGTCCTCTTTCTTATAACAAATAAATCCCTCCCCACTCCTCTTTTCTGGACAGCCACACCACCATCCTTGTACCCTGGTCCAGCTGTGATTTTAAAAAAACTCACTCCCTCCCTCTGTGGCACCACCCACCACCCTCATTCCAGTCCCCTTTAATGAAATCCCTATAAAAAAAACTGTCCCCGATGTCTTTTTTATAAACCTATAAAAGGAAAATGGTCCTCATCATCTCCTCAGTCCCCTCCCCATCCCCCACCCTCCCACTGAGCACCGCCTCCCCTTACCCCTTACCCCATACTTACCTCGGAGACCAGCGCTGTCATCTTCTGTGGACTGGGACACATCTGCACTCTTCAAAGCTGAACTACAATCTGAGGAATTTAGGTAAGCACCATATAAAGGGAGTCAGGGGGCTTCAACTTATGTTGATATCTCGGTGAATTTTAGGAATTTTGTAACCACATTTTCAACAAGGGTTCTTGGGATGCCACCTCATGAATACAGTCACTGTCATTTTGTTTCTCAGTCCCAAAAGGTGATTTTGCCATCGCTGCATGGAATCACCTTTTGGGACTGATATCAAAATGACAGAGCCACTGTTCATGAGGTGGGGTCTAAAAAGCCCATTTTGCAATTTGGTGAAAAATTCTAAAAATACTTTATTCTGAGCATGTGTTGTACAGTTTCTATGCATGCTTGTAACTTCACCAGTTTTTAATATTTTCACCCCAGATTTTCAGCATTGCTATTTTTCACATCTCCCCAAGAACAATACAGCTGTCATATCCTACCTGAAATCTGTTTTGCACCTGTGGCACAGAATGGCACAGTCGCTGTGAAACTAACTTTCGAGATGGATTAACAAAATCACAGTGCAGCTGTTTATGAGGGAGGTCCCAAAAACCATGTTGATAATTCAGTGAAAAAATTCCAAAAAATGACCAAGTTACGAGCGTGTGTTGTGCAGTTTCTATGCGTGCTCGTAACTTCAATTTTCATGTTTTCACTCCAGATTTTAACACTACCATTTTCACACCACATCATGAATATTACAGCTGTAATTTTTCAAATCCTGCCAAAATGTTATTCTGTACCTGTGGGGCATAATGGCATTACAGTTTATAAAATTATATTTTAACAGAGAGTTGAATGTTTTCTGTACTGGGTACATGTAGTGAGGTGATAATAAAAGGTTACGTTGAACATTTGGGGTGAAAATCATTTAAGATGGCACAGTTATGACTATTTATTGCAATATCGATATGCCTGCTCTTAACTTTTGTGTGTATGTGCACAGGCCCAAGACTTCTGTGTTTCCATAGCTAGATACATATGTGCATCTGTGGAGGATGGGGCGCAGGGTCCAAAGGACCTTGCACTGCCACTGTGACATATGGATACTGTTGTACTATCTGAATGGTATGGGAGCTGGTCACTGTACAGTAAAATGAGGATACAATTATACTATCTGGAAAGAAGGAAATTCACTGCAAAAAGCTCCATTAATGCATCAGTTGGAGTGAATACTATAGTGATAAAAGCAGGAAATGAGGCATTGGGTTTCCAACTCTAATGCCCCACCCAGAGATTCCCACCCTACCACTCCACCCCACCTCTCCACCCTCCACACCAACAGGCGTCTGGGTGTGCATTGGGTTGATGGCCTAACTCTCACCCATTCCATGTCTATGTTTATAATTGCATGTTTACCATTACAAAGTATGGAAATTAAATACAAAAACTTCATTAATGCACTAGTTAGGGTTCCTGTCATGCCCTTGATAGTATGGAAATACTGAAGTTAGGGTGTACAATCATAATAGCACACCCAGACTCACAACACAGTTACACACATTGCTAACCTACAGAACTTTAACAGCAACAATTACAACAGCTTATGTTATACACACTCATAAGGGTTAGCACTTTTAAGTCAACTCATGTCCCAATTAATATATATATATATATATATATATACACATCATCTGTGGAAATGGGAGAGTGAGGTGCCACTAAACACCAGGGATACATATAAAACAGTTATGTACTGCATTGATGAGAGCACAGGGTCCAGAACAGGAAATAAGGATATGATTACAGTATCAGAAAACTTATGGATGGATGGGAGCACAGGGTACAGAGGACCCTGCATTCCCACAACCAAATAAGGATATGATTATACTCTGTCAAACAGTAAGGAGATAAATTGCAAAAACTAGTTAGGGTCATAGTGACAAAAGTTGGGAAATGTGATACTAGGGTTTCCTGTTAACACCCCTCCCCTCTCAGACAACATAGCAGGTGTGGAGTGTGCCTTGAGGTTCTCAAGCCTAACTCTCACCCGTTATCATACAATGTCCATATCTGACCTTATTTAATGGATGGAATGGGTGAGTGCTAGGCTTGAGAACTCCAAGGCACACCACACCTGCTGTGCTGCCTGGGCGAATCAGTGGTGGTAGGGTCTTACAGTGGGGTTGTCAATCTAATGCCCCCAGCCCATAGCCTCCTGTCCAGAGCAGAAGATACAGTTCCAACTAAGTGCATCATAGTGATACAGTATGGCCAACATAATCTGCCAGAGCTTTCTTCACTCAGGGCCACACGGCCCCTGCATGAAGATGTCACATTTGACCTCATCTGATCCAAGGTAGGGGTAGCGCCATTGTAGGGTGGGTGGGCATTAGGGTTGACAACCCCAGTTAAGACTCCACCACTGATTGCCAATACTCTGGAGACTCAAATCCCTAATATCTTTTCATTTCCCTTCTTTATCGCTTTGCATTTGTACAACCCTAATCTCTGCATTAATGTAGTTTTGCAACTGATTTCCCTTCTTTTGTGATGGTGGAACTCTATCCTCATTTGTGCAGAATGAAATAAATACAATATTGAAGACAGTCTTAGAATTGTATCCCTTTGCAGGTTGCTTTGGGTTAAATACAATATTGGAGACAGTCATGATGCAGTGCATAGGGCCAGCAGACCCTGGCACATTATCAATACCCTGTGAGTGAGGTTCCCTGACCCACCACAGGGTGTGATGTCTGTGCCAAAGTGCTGCTCCCCCTACCCAGGCCATGACTGGTGCTATATGCTGCAGCACCTTTCACATTAGCCTTGTACCAGTAAACTGACTCACTGAATTCACACATGAACTGGTACGGTAAGGCAGCATGTTTCCCAGAGGTGCAACAAACATCCGTGCAATCAATGTTACATAATAATTTTTTTTATATATTTTGACCCCAAACATTCAACATATTCTTCTTATGGCCACACCTCATAAAACCCATACGTGAAAATGTTCAAATCCATGCTGAAACACCATTCCATGCTACAGGTGTGAAAACACATTCGGACAGAATGTGAAAAATGACAGCTGTATTGATCATGAGAGGTGTGTAAAAATGGGTATGTTGAAAATCTGAAGTCAAAATATTGTAAATTACCAAAGTTATGCACCTACGTTGAAACTACACAATGCACACTCATAATGTGGCCATGTTTTAGATTTTTTCACCAGATTTTCAACATGGGCTTTCGGAAACCTGCTTCATGAGCACTGGCACTGTCATTTTGTAAATCAGTCCGAAAGGTGATTACATGCAGCGACTGTGCCATTACGCACCACATATACAAAACATGTTTTGGGCAGGATATGAGAAATGACAGCTGTACTGTTCATGAGGCAGTGTGCAAAAAGTGCATGTTAAAAATCTGGAGTCAAAATATTGTAAATTACTAAAGTTATGTGGTTGTGTAGAAACTGTGCAACACACGCTCATAATTGGTCATTTTGGAATTATTTCACCAAATTTTCTACATGGGCTTTTTGGGACCCCACCTCATGAACACCAGCACTGTAACTTTGTTAATCAGTCCAAAAGGTAATTCCACACAGCGACAGTGAAATCACCTTCCGGGCCCGATTAACGAAATAACAGTGGCAGTGTTCATGAGGAGGTCCAAAAAATCCATGTTGAATATTGGTGGAAAAACTCAAAAACTGGTGAAGATAGCAAAATAAATTCAAAACACCATTGAAACATTATCGTTATACAGCATTTACCTGTATTCCTCAGTTCACAGTTTTCAGCTTTGAAGAGTGCAGACATGTCCGTCCACAGAAGATGACAATGCCTGACCTCCAGTAGTAAGTATAGGGTAAGGGCAATGTGGGGTGGTGGGTGTGCAGTGGGAGGAGGTGGGGATAGGGAGATGGCAGGGCCGACAGGGGACCATTTTCTTTTTACAGGTTAGCAAAAGAAAAAGATATTACTAGACTTTTTTCCCGGGAAAAAATTATAAAAAGTACTGGTAGTGTGCTCTGTTCTTCACTGCTGGGAGAAGGGGTGTAAAAGCTGACATGGGGATTGGGCACCCAACGTTGGCAGTGCCTATAACAAGGAGAGGGCTACAAGGGGGCAGACCACCAAAATAAAAAAATAAATAAACTGCCACTTGAGATTGGGGCCCCAGTGTGCAGAAAACAGCTCACTGATTGTCAAGCTGGTGGGGCTACAAGACAGTAGCCCTGTCCCTGACCTAGTGTGCCAACCACCGGCAAGCACCGCCTGCGCTATATGGCACAGCTGCCTTTAATGAATAACAGCAGTGTCATATTGTGCAAGTACTATATGACAGTTGTTTATTAAAGACAGCTGTGTCGTATAGTACTTGCACTATATGACATAGCTGTCATTTGCTAAAAATACCTGTCATATAGTACTTGCACTATCGACACAGCTGTCATTTATTAAAGACAGCTGTGTCATATCTATCTCAACCTCAGTAGGTAAGTATAGGGTAAGGTGGGGGCAGTGGGAGGGAGTTGGGAGTAGGGAGATGGTGACAGATGATGAGGGAACATTTTATTTTTCTTGGTTAAACAAGCAGACAAAAAAGACATCAAGGAGTTTTTTCAGGTACATTTAATAACATTATTTTGGGACACTGGGGTGGGCTCCAGAGTATCCCACACTGCTGGGGGTGGTATAAATGCCGACATGAGGTTGGCCCCAGTGTTGGCAGTGTGAATTAAATCAACAGAGACTGCACATGTGGGAAGCATCTGACACGGCGGTGGACATCCTGGCGTGACCATGAAAAATGAATAATAAAAAATAAATTCAACTAATAAATACATTTAGATCAATAAATACGCTGACACCAAGGATTGCCCCCATTGCAGATAACAGTGAAATTAAGGCAGAGCTAGGATGGCTACAAGTGGTGACAGCAGCAGGGATTACACTACACTGTATGACACAGCTGTTGTATGTTAGAACAGCTGTGTCATGGTTCGTCATAACGGCAATCGCGGAATAGCCATCACCATTTGGGCAAGTGTACATCTCACAAAA
Organism: Neoceratodus forsteri; assembly: GCA_016271365.2. Classification (NCBI taxonomy): domain Eukaryota; kingdom Metazoa; phylum Chordata; order Ceratodontiformes; family Ceratodontidae; genus Neoceratodus; species Neoceratodus forsteri. The sequence goes on along the minus strand of CM057449.1, from coordinate 457,341,748 downwards.
TAAATAACAGCAATGTACACTCACAGCAACTACAAAACTGGCTACTGGTTTTCTATGTTATGCAGAGGCTTTCACCCCCACCCCTTAAAATTCTCAACTCCAAGGGGTGCAAAACTTAACAAAATTAAAGCCCGACCCGACTCAAAAGCGATCGTGCTCCAGAACCAAGTCCGCACCCTTCCAACCCCAGGCTGCCACCTACCCACCACACCACACAGCCAGCCTGGCAGCTGACCCCACACTACACCCCACATACCCTCCCTCCCTTTAGTCTGTCATGCGTTGTTGTCATCCCCTCCCCATGCGCTTGTATACATAGCAACATCCTGTCACAGTATACGCCTACCCCAGTATCCCATCACTACCCTGCCAGGTAGCCCAGAACACAGGTGCCGTGATTGAGTCACCTTTTGTAATCACTCAATCACGGTCACCGTGTTCACTGGATACCCCTGTGCCATATAATGAAAACTGCTGATTTCGCAAAAATTCAGTTATAAATAGAACATTCTTTTTGAACTGCGTATGCTCAGATACAGAACATTTAATAAATATTTAAAAACTACTAAGTGAGGACAAAAAACACAAATACAAACACCTTGGACCAACCTCTATCAAACCTGAGGGTTTCAGGTTTCAGAGCCTCATATTTTTAAGTTATTGGGTGGTAAACAAAGTCATTATTTTCAAGCAACTGGATTTTTGTGTTTATTTTGCACCTCTGTAACTTGCCTCCAACAAACTAATTTATGTAAATTTACAGGAATAAGAGAACCAGGTACAGAGGCTGTGTTTTCTAAGTTTCATGTTAATCAATTGAACAAGAGCAGAGTTATTAAGGTGCAAACATTTGGGTCTAACACAGAAATGTTGCGCAACTGTAATATACAGGCATGACTGAGGCCTGTATAATTTAATTTTTATTTATTTTCTCTTGTGTCCAGTGGTCCCCCCATCATCCCTTGAGGGCCCAGTTAATTTGTTTTGCTCCATGGTGTCTAGTGCTATCCCCACCTCCCATTGTGCCCTGATCCCCATTAATTTATAGTTAGTAGCCCTGGTGTCCAGTGGCACCCCACCTGCACCCTCTGATTCCCATACCTTTTTTGGTATTATCATTGATGTCCAGTTCCCATTTCCTTTTTATATTGCCATCAGTGTCCTGTGCCCCCCAACCCTCTAATTGTGCATCTGTTCCAATTAATGTACCGTTAACAGCCCTGGTGTCTAGTGGTACCCTACCCTCAATTTCCATTTGCTGCAAATAAAATGCATTTTGTGTCCAGTGGTACCCACCACCCTTCTATTTTTATGCAGTGCAAATACAATTTATTGAGGTGCTGTGGTACCCCACACACACACCCTACAATGGCCCTCTTATCCTGGAAACAAAGAAAATGGTCCCTTGATGTCTTTAATATTTTTATAAACCTGTTAAAAAATGTCCACTAATGATCACTGTATGACAAACAAGGTAACTGCAGTCGAAAATCCATTTGAAATACATTGAACTATAGTTACCTTATTTGTCATACAGCAGTCACCAGTTCCAGCAGCAAGAGCGTCTTCGATTGGAGAGTGGATCTTCATTTCCCACTCTAACTGTAAAACAAAATGGAGTCTGCACAAACACAATTTCTCATTTGTGACACAGGATTACCCATTTGCAATAAAGGATCCTTTTGCAAGGCTCACATCTAACTGGAGAGTGAAATTACCTTTGAAAATAATTGGAATATTTAAAATTTAATAACTTTGGAACAGATTAATATTTTTTCACCAAACCTTCAAAAGGCACATCTGTGACCCAAGACCATTCTACCCTAAATATTTTGGACAAAATCCCAAGCCATTGTTGTGCTGTGGTGTGACAAAGAAAAAAAAACATGCAATTTTCCATTTTTCACACTCTGTATCTCTGCACTCACATGTTTGACTGGAACAAAACTTAGCACATCAAGAGATATTTGATCCCTGATAGTGCATGCAAATCTTCATGCAAATTGGTTTATTGGTTGTGAAGTTATTAAAGTTAAACATTTGAGTTTAACATAGATGTGACCACTATAAGAGCACAACCATGCCCATACTGATAGATAGATACTGTAGATAGATAGAAAGAATATACACACACACACACACATATATATATATATATATATTTATATATATATATATATATATATGAGAGAGAGGATAATGTATGGTCTTTGATTAATAACCACACTTTGAACACTTTGAGGGTTGCCAGGTTGCGCGGCAGAGATTTTAAGATGTCATAGCGACCTAGAAGTGTTTTCAATGCAGTTGTTAACCAAAGACCATACATTATATTTATAGTGTATGGGCTACCAATATTGTGCAATCACGGCTTGAACTACTTTACTGAATTACTGTACAGAACATTGACTGTTGAGAGCATTCCATTTTGTTATACCATTGATATGACATACTCAAGAAGGGTTAACTAGTGATGTCACAATGATGGCATAACAAGGTTGTAATCTACTTGATTTTAGTTAATAATAAGGGCTCCCCATACATTATACATATATGTGTGTGTGTATATGTATGTACAGTATATATATATATATATACATACACATATATCTATATCTATATCATGTTACACAGCAAAGAAGTGTGCAAGTATCTGCAATTGTAATGGCCAGTTCAGGTGGATTTAACTGTTCATAAACTTTAGTTTTGAGGTCCGGACATTAATTTAGAGTTGCAGTATTAATTCAAAATGGTATCCACCCACCATGTTTCCATTTACTGTAAAGTGTTTCAGCAACTGACACACACACACACACACTTTGGCCAAGTGTTCAGAGTGCAGAGCTGTGAACTGGTACTTCATCACAGTGTGACCTTAAGCAAGTCATATAACTTACCTGCACTTTCCCTCTATCTAAATTTCTCTCTATACATCTCTCTGTACTCTTTGAGTATCGTGTGCACTAAAGAAAATAGCAGTGACATTCTTTGACCTCCTTTCCTGGAATGTGAGGTCCTTTGGGGTATCAGTAGTCCATGTAAAGGCCACTGCTTCGTGACGAAGAGCTGTAGATCAAGTAGGGTCTCGGTGAGAATGTACTGTAGGTAGAGAAAATGGGCAGACCGGGTGGGCCAAGTGGCGTTATCTGCCATCAGATACTATATTTCTATGTTACCTCAAATCCCATTCCTTTCCTTATATTACTGTATTTGCTGGGAAAGATACTAAAAATGCAAAAGTATGATTAGGGTTGAAAGGTTTTCCACTACAAACATTTACTTTAATTAAAGCAACAATGCTGATGCAGAATTAACATAACACTTATAAATATATATATATATATATATATATATATATATATATATATATACACACATAGCTTCAACATTGGTATAAAAACATACCAGAAGCCCTCTACAAATGGACAAGCTGGATAGTGCAAGTTTAAAAATCAAAAGCATTAAATATTCTAGCTACATGTTTGTATACACTCTCAGTTCTGCAAACTAATCCAGATTTTAGAGCAAGAGTTCTGTGCTGCAGTTCTCTATTTCTTAAAAAATGCTCGGAGTATTGGTTTTCCTTTTAAAAATCTAAATGCAGCCTGTGTAAAGCTTTTAATAATTATGTTTTACAATGTATATTTTAAAAATATGAAGAAGAAAAAGATAATGTTAAGAGATGAGTCTCTGCACCTTGGCTAAAGTAGCAGGACAGTTAGGTACTATTTTAACCGGTGTGTCTCCACTTTCCTTCACTTCTTCTAAATAAACTGATGGTACAGGGAAAGGTGTTCAAGCAATCACATAGACATTCTTGTAGCAGCAAGGAATGTAATATTTGCATTAAATAGGTCTGTGGACATTAATAATAATAATAATAATATAAAGTCTGTGCTTTTGAATGTATTACAGCTACAGTCTCACCCAAGACAAGTATTTACTGTTGCTATAGCAGGATATTCTCATTTGCAGGATAGTCCTGGGGCAACATAAAATTTCAGCATGTTCCAAAAAAAAATATACACAGAGTTGTTGCCACCTTCCCCATGCTCCTTCTCTTGGCGTCTTATTGGCAAAAGATAAAATACAGATATTACTGCTAAAACAACTACTGTGGCATACTTGAGAACAGTAATGAGTGGAAAAAATGCCTCTGATCTATCCATCTCTGACAAAGTGAGAAAAACAAACAAAAGTATTGTAAGGTAGAAGACTTGGTTTGCTGGCCAAGGCACCTAGCTTCACCTGAGCTCTTTCCTTCTAAGACTGCTTGAAAGGCAGAGTAAAGAAACTTACCAGAGCAAGGAAAAGGATTAAGACTTATTTTGGCTAAGCAGATGTACTGTGTGGTGTTGTTTTTATTTTTTACTCACAGGGATTGCTACTGTTTGTTGCTAACATTTCATTGCTTTATTTTCCTCTGATTCAAATTGTTGTTGCTGGTATACCTTCTTCTGCATTATTACAAGGTGTGCCTACAGGTGTGTGCTAACAGATTACTGCTGTAATCTTCTGATTCAAATTGTCTTTTGCAAGGTATATCTTCTGTTACTGCTTTATTTTTCTCTGTAGCAAAGTATTTCTTACAGGGTATATCTTCTCGAAATTACTGTATTACAGGTGGAGCTTACATTTTTGTGACTTTTTATCATTGGGCTAAGCAAAATTACTGTTTGACACTGTGTTTTATTTTATTCTTGTTTTTTTTTGTTTGTTGAAAAGGTTTGTTGTCTCAGAGGTGTTTCAGTCTCCTTCTCACATTAAAGGAGCTAATTGCTTTCCTCCCACAGCTCTTCCAAAGGATTAGGTGTGTATGTGGGAGTGGAGCTGGCAAACTGTCAGTAATTTCCAACAGAAAGAAGGGTTAAAAGTCAGGTTAGTTGATATCGTGGAGGTAGAAGACTTGGTTTGCTGGCCAAGGCATCTAGCTTCACCTGAGCTCTTTCTTTCTAAGACTGCTTGAAAGGCAGAGTAGAGAAACTTACCAGAGCAAGGAAAAGGATTAAGACTTATTTTGGCTAAGCAGATTTACTGTGTGGTGTTGTTTTTTTTTTTACTCACAGGATTGCTACTGTTTGTTGCTAACATTTCATTGTTTTATTTTCTCTGCAGCAAAGTGTTTCTTGCAGCGTATATCTTCTCTGAAATTATTACAGGTGGTGCTTTACAGGTTTTACAGTTTTATCTAACATTAGGATAAGCTTTCAGGGTTACTGCATTTGTTGTTGACTGATTGTTTCTGCTCTTACCTCCTTTTTCTTTCGTCCATGGTTTTCATTTCGGCAGGGGAAGGCCCAACCACCCACCCCATCCCCAACCACCCCACTACACTCCTTTTATGGGGTACCACAGTTGTGACATTTCCTGTGGCAGAGCAGGAAGGGATGGATCAGTGGGCCTCCACAAGGTGAGCTCATTTACAGGGGCACTAGTAATTTAACTTGTTGTTATAACAAGTTAAACAAAACACAATCAAACCATTACTTGCATTTTTTTTCCTTTTTTTCCTTCTAATTACTCTGACTAGGTTATAAACCCAGCAACTTATCTGGAATGGATATCATTAACTGCAGGTACTGTGGAACAATTTTCAGAAGGACATTCTTGCAGGATTTAGGACACTGTCCTACATGCTGGGCCTTTGGAGATCTTAGGGCTCAGCTCCGGGCAGCATGGGCAGAGATTGCACGCCTCAAATTTCATATTCAGAGGAAATACATTATAAGAACCACCCGTCATTTCCCCAGCATCCAACAGAAAAAACTCAACCGCAGAGGGTAGTTGGTCCTGGAGGTTGGCAGGTGGTTAGAGGGGCAAATCGGTGCCCCATCACCTCTGCTCTCCAACATATTACCTTCAAAACCATATAAACACTACAAACAGGTATCTGCCTCTATCTCTGAAATCAAATAAAGAGGCAGTAGACACTGCAGAGCAGGACACTGCAGCACAGGAGCTAGCACAACAAAACTCACCCAAATCAGGAACCAAAACAAAAAAGCAAAAGGAAATCCAAAAACTTCTGATCATAGGAGACTCCATGATTCGGGAGTTGATACCCATCTTCAGCCAGGGTAATGGTCAGATGTCTCCCAGGTACATCAGCATGGAGACACTGACCGCATTGCTAAAATTGTTCACAAAGCAGGAGAAAACATTGATGTCCTAGTACACATAGGGACTAATGATTCACCAGCCGGGTCAGTTGTGGAGACCAAGGAACACCTGACCAGGCTGGGTGACAAACTATCATCTATTTCGTCGGGCATCTCCTTCTCTGAGATCCTGCCAGTCTGGGAGAGGAGAGCAGATGGATGGAAGGTCAGAGAAGGGAGATAGGGGAGCAAAACACGTGGCTCAAGGGCTGGTGCCAGGAAAAGGACACAGATTTGTAGGAACTGGCAACAGTTCGGGGTGAAAGTTCTTTAAATTTGATGGACTGCATCTGACTAAGGAGGGAGTCAGTGCATTGGGGCAGAAGTCTGACATCTTTGCAGAATATTTAAACTAGCAAATGGGAGAGGGGTGCAGCACCCATACATCGAATGGGAAGAACACCCTCCCCCTCAGCTAGTGGTCAAACAGGGATTCAGCTTGTTTGCAGTTCATTTGCATCACCAGGTAAGAAAAAAGGTTTGTCTCCCCATACGATGCATAGGGGTAATGCCAAACCTCACCCAACAACTAACACACCAAAATCTGGCCAATGGAAAATCATGTACACAAATGCTCACAGCCTGGGAAATAAGATCCCAGACCTGCAGGCAATAATGTCAGAGGCTAAACTGGACATAGTAGCAATTAGTGAGACGTGGTTTACCAGTAACCACACTTGGGAGACTTCAGTACCTGGCTATGTATTGTTCAGAAGAGACCGAGGTGCAAAAAGGGGAAGGAGGCCCTGTATGTCAATGAAAATATCAAAGCTACAGAAATTCAGAATACACATAAGGAGCCAGAAGAACTGTGGGTCACCCTGGAAACAAGAAATGGGACAGCCATAAGAACTGGGGTTGTCTACAGGCCCCCAGACCAGGGGAAGACATAGACACATTACCGTTAGAAGATATACAAAACATGACAGCTAAAGGGAGGTTCTGATAATGGGAGACTTCAACATGCGGATACAGATTGGCAATAGCAGGAACATCTGCCAGAACTAGACACATAGTGGATTCTGCAAGGAGGGCCTCAAACAACTGGTACAGCAACCCACGAGAGACAGGGCTATCCTAGATCTAGTACTGACTAACAAGGAAGGGATCACAGATCTCCAGGTAGAAGGTCACCTGGGGGCCAGTGACCATCACATGGTATGGTTCAATTTGGCTACTACATCTAAATCATCCCATTCCAAGGCAAAAACATGGAACTTCAGAGGAGCTGACTTTGATAAGATGGCCAACAGAGTTAAGCTAGCCCTGGCAAAAGAAACACAGGTGAGGGGCACAGGCAAAGTGGGCAAGCATTAAGGATGCAATACTTGAAGCAACATCCCATTGTGTTAGACAGAAAAGGAAGTGCAAGAAGAAGGAATCCACTTTGGTTCTCAAATACAGTAGCAGAAAAGGTCAGAGCCAAAAGGCTGGCCTTCAGGAAATATAAGGCAACACAATGGGATGAAGATAGGAGGCATACCAAACTGCCCTAAGGGAAGCAGGAAGGCAGTAAGGCAGGCAAAGTCCCAAACTGAGGAAAAACTAGCACGAACAGTAAAAGAAGGTGACAAGACTTTCTATAGATACATTAGTGAAAGGAGAAAGTCCAGAGTGGGTATTGCTGCTTAATGGAGAAAAGGGATCATGAGGAGGAGGACCCTGTAAAGGCATCTTTCCTAAATAGATACTTTGCTCAGTATTTACTGAAGAGAAGGTAGGGTAGGGCCCACAGCTCAGCATCATGGACACAGGGGAGGGAGGTGAGCACTACTCCCTTCACAAAGAAAGGGTCCTACAAGAGCTTGCTAAGATCAGGGTGGATAAGGCAATGGGACCTGATGGCATACATCCCAGGGTACTTAAGGAGCTAAAGGTGGAACTAGCAGAGCCATTAGCAGAACTGTTTAGTGAGTCTCTGAGCACAGGAGAGGTCCCAGAAGACTGGAGAAGGGTTCATGTGATCCCGCTTCACAAGAGTGGTAGCTGGGAGGAGGCGGAGAACTACAGACCAGTCAGTCTTACCTCAGTAGTGGGTAAGATTATGGAGGCACTCCTTAAGGAAAGGATAGTGCAACACCTGGAACCATAGGGCACAGGATCCAAGACAGCATGGGTTTACAAAGGAAGGTCCTGTCAAACTAATCTCATAGATTTCTTTGACTGGGTAACCAGAGTGGTGGACCAAGGGGGAGCAGTTGATGTCGCCTACCTTGACTTCAGCAAAGCTTTTGACACTGTTCACATAGAAGATTGATAAATAAGCTGAGTAGGCTCGGGTGGGTCAGAAGTTGGTCCACTGGGTGGCAAACTGGTTGACGGGCAGAAAACAGAGAGTGGTGGTAAATGGTATACAGTCTGAATAGATGCAAGTCACAAGTGGGGTATCTCAGGGATCAGTCCTGGGGCCAGTCCTCTTCAACATCTTCATTAGTAACCTTGCAGATGGACTAGAGGGTAAGGCTTGTCTGTTTGCAGATGACACCAAGATCTGCAACAGAGTAGATGATCCAGATGGGGTGGGCAGAATGAGAAGAGATCTGGATAAACTAGCAAAATGGTCAGAAGAGTGGCAACTGGATTTAATGCAAAGAAGTGCAAGATCATGCACATAGGGAAGAGAAATCTGAAGCCACCTATAGGCTGGGGGTGTTGCTAGCAGTCACAAAGGAAGAAAGGGACTTGGGCATCATCATCAATGATGACCTGAAATCATCCAAGCAGACCTCTAAAGCAGTAGGTAAGGCTAGGGGTGTTAGGTGTATTAGTAGGGTATCACAAGTCGTAAGAGGGAGGTAATAATCCTCTTTACAAGACACTGGTTAGGCCCCATCTGGAGTACTGCATGCAGTATTGGAGGCCACACCTTCACAAGGACATTAACCAAATTGAGGCAGTCCAGAGAAGGGCAACAAAATGGTGCAGGGACTGCATCAGAAGACATATGAGGACAGATTAACAGAGCTCAATATGTATACCCTTGAGCAAAGGAGGAGAGAGGTGATATGATTGAGGCATTCAAACACCTTAAGGGCATTAACAAGGTGAAAGAGTCTAACATGTTTAAATATAAGAAAAATAGCAGGACAAGAGGACACAGCATGAGATTAGAGGGGCGATTAAGGGGAAATGTGAGGAAATCTTTTTCACAGAAAGGGTGGTGGATGCATGAATGGCTTACCACAAGAAGTGGTGGCTATGAATACAGTGCAGGGCTTCAAACAGGCATGGGATAGGCATAAGGGAGCAATACAAATGACTATGAATAGATAGGCCACTGACAGAGCAAAGGCCAATGGCACATTTTTAAGGTAGAAAAGAAATGGGCAGACTGGATGGGCCTTCGGTCCTTATCTGCCATCAACTTCTATGTTTCTATGTTTCTATGTAAGTGCTTACCTCTCACGCTTTAGATTTCCACTTCCCTATAACGTTATTGCTTTAAATGTGTTACACAGGGTAAAGATAAGGACCTCGATGGTTCTCACCACAGATTCTGTGTATGGGGGGTGCTCTTGTGCAGAAGATCTTTTGCAAACTTTCTCTAAACTTTCAGTTTCAGGAGGATGTTGCATGGCACTGTTACTGTAGAGCATGGTGTGAGAGAGAGAGCAGGTAAGAAATGAAGGGAGCAGCTTTAGAAATGCAGCTACATAGCCAGCTTCTCTCCATGTGAAAAGAAAGTCTTCCATAATATTCCCCAATACAGCCATATACTGCTGTTACTGCCTGACCTGGTAGACAAAACTTATGGGCCCTGGTTTTCAAATCATTGGAAATGATACATGGTGCTTGCACTATCAAGGACTGGTGCAAGGGCATCTTGCACCACATCATGCATCATTCCTGATTTTCAGATGCCTCCTGCACCAACTGGGGAGCTGCCTGTGCCAGCCAGGTTTGCACCATCCCTGCGATGGACACACCAATGTGGCAAGGCGGGGGCTTTCGGCCAGGACAGCACTGTGGTTTCCCTTGACTGGAATTCTGCAAGCCCTCCAACTGGCACACAGACTGCCAGAGTAAGATCAACCAGGAGGTAGTCTAATGGCTTTTATGACAATCAGAGTGCCCTGGCATAGTGGGAAGTGGTCAATGCCCACCTCCCTGCCTGAACCCTGATGCCCGTAACATGTAATGATGCCTATCCCTGGTGGACTAGTGGAACTCCCCTGCCCATTGCTGTGATCACGATAAATGCTTTTATTACTACATTCCCTGGTCATCTAGTGGACCCTCCTCAATCCCGAGTCCCGATCGTGGTAAACTGCACACCGTCATTCTCTGGTGATCCAGTGGCACCCACACAGGGCCCTTGTCCACCTACTCCCCCATCATAGGCGGTGGCTGCATCCTGCCCACATACCGCCCGTGTCGCCCGACAAATAGACAGATACAGTATGGGCTGTAGCCCATTGGTCCCCTAATATGGACCAATGGGCTTGCAGGCATACTGCTAGATATAATCCCAAATATGTGAATGATTCATTCACATATTTGGGCCTGTCTAGGCAGTATGCCCTGCAAGCCCACTGGTCCACACAGGGGATCAATGGGCTTACAGCCTATACTGTATCTGCCGCTCGGGCGGTGGCCGGGTGGTATGCGGGCAGGATTCAGCCACCGCCAATGATGGGGAGGAGCAGGGTAGGCAAGGGTCCTGTGGGTGGGTGGGATGGGGGTGCCACTGGATCACCAGGGAATGATGTGTGTGTTTTTACCATGATTGGGGACTTGGGAGGGAGGGGGTCCACTAGACTACCAAGGAATGTAGTAATACTGAATTACCATGATCATGGCAATGGGTGGCGGGTTCCATTAGACCACCAGGGATGGGCATCATTACATGTATGAGGCCAGGGACTCAGGTGGGAGGGGAACCACTAGACCACCAGCGATAGTCATATATTATATTTATCAGGGAATCAGGTACTGGGGGGCCACTAGACTACCAGGGATGTCTTTTATACTTATGCTGCATGATGGTGCTCTGGGGCAGGGGATGCCCCAGGATCCCCACAACATACGTTATGCTGTGCAGGGTGCCAGGCGCAAGTTGCCGGGCTGCCCTGTGCAGAACATGAAAATGGGGCCATAGTGGCATGCAAATGGCCCCATTTGCACCTTGGATATATTATGGCCTCATTTGATGCCCCCTGCGTAATATCACGGGTGATGCACCTAGCGCAACTGCACTTGTGCTGGTGCATCCCCATACTCTATCTGTGGCTTGTGCAGGCGCAGTGCCACTGCACCATGTGCAGTATGTACTGCCCTGCCATATTCAATGGTACTGTGCCATGGAGCATCCCCATTGAATATCACCTGACCTGGCCCCAGCACGCCACAGCCGCGCTCCACCCAGACTTGCACCACTGCCTGGCACAGTCCCAATATCCAGGCCATGGAGTTTAGCACCAGGACCCAGATTTTTACAAAATTGGGTACAAGGTCCCTTGGAACACACAAGTTTGCCACATTTAGGGTTTCGCAAGATGCACTGATCTAAGGGGGGCTTATAAAACTGAGCCCAAGTTTGTTTCCTCTGTCTCTTGAATACTTTCACATTTCAAAATGTTCATCTGATAGTCTGCTATAGTTTCCATGACTGTTTTGCTGCCTTTTTCTTTCTTCCTGTGCTTTTTCCTCTCCTCTATGCAGGGAGCTTTCTTTCTGAAGGCACCTTCTAAGGGCTTTTTTTTTTGTATTTGTTGCACATGGGGATTTGGTGAAATGCAGAAAATGGTCCTGCTCTTAAATTTATTTCATTAAAATAGAACAATAAACTAGGATTTGCTTAGATACTGAATAGTTGCTGGAGCTTTGATGCTATACTGACAGAAAATATGGAGCATTTTGCATGTTAGGGCCAAGCTTGATTTTTTTTATTGCAGCTGGGAAGTAGAAAGGGTTGACTTTTTCTTGCTGGATTCAAATTGTGGGTTGACTAATGCTGTCTATTGTGTTTTGGGCAGGTCTGTGTTGTAGTAAGAGACTAGGGCTGGATTTTCTAAACTCTAGATCACTGCACGCCCCAGTGCGTGGACAATATGGCCCATGGGGCTTGTGGTGATCTAACAGGGTTTTCTATCTCGTGTGGTGTACTGTCGCAAGGCAGACCAACTTTGCTGGTCTACCTTGTGGCACTCTTGAAGCTGTTTTACGGAACTTGTGCTAGTGTGTGTGACAACTGTCTAACTGTGCTCGAGATTGTAAAATTGGGTGCAGTTACAGGGAAAGGTTCAGCGCACCACCAGAACCAAGGTGCCATGGCACTGGGCTGGAAGTAACCCCTGCATCATGTTTGAAAATCCTTCCCTAGTTGTCTTTTCTCTTAATCTTTAGGGCATGCAACATTGGAGGCAGGGTTTAGGATGAAATAAGCTGAGACTGCCCTGCAAGCCCCATTCTTCACTGAGGCCAGGTAGGAGGCATTGCCTTTCTGCTAGCAAGGCAGTCTTTAGAAAATCTGTGAAACAAAACTTTTTTGTATATAAACATTTTATTGAGTTTTCAAGTACAAAGACATCAACAAAATGCAATGAAAGAAAACAAAGTAGAAAACATAAAGGGCTGGATATTCAAACTAAGCTATTTTTGTGGCGCAAGCCTGCGCTGCACAAAATAGTTGCACAGGGGTGTGGCGGGCAATATTCAAAGGAGTTGTGCTATTGAGCAACTCCTTTGAATATCACCTCCCAGCCACAGCCGTGCATGGCGCAGTGGAACTTTGCGCCACCGCAAGTGGTCAGAGTGGAGCATCTGAGTTGCGGTGGTGCAAGTACCATTGTGCCATGCGCAATTTCCCATATTCAAAGGTGACATGCAAATGGGGCCATAATTCATGCAAGTGCAGGGGGCAATTTGCATCTATTTATAGCCCCATTTGCAGTTATTAGATGCAGGTGCGCCCGATCCCGAGGACTTGCGCCTGGCACCCTGCCAGGCAGCAGCCGCCAGACCGACGCTTCTGCAGCCCGATCGCGGGCAAAGTGTAAACTTCTCCCGACTGGCCCGACTGTGGCAGCAGTGTCAACCCCCAAGGACATATCCCTGGTGGTCCAGTGGACTGTGAAGCCCGATCGCTGGCTAAAGTTTATAAATCCCCTCTCCGACTGGTTCGATCAAGGGCAAAAGTGTAATGTAAACCCCCACCAGCCTGATCGCAGGCTAAAGTGTAAAGTAACCCCCCACCAGCCCAATTGCGGGCAAATGTGTACAGTAAACCCCCAACCAGCCCAATCGCCCGGGCTGCAAAGTGATCGACCCCCAAGAACATATCCCTGGTGGTCCAGTGGACCTCGGCTCCAATCGCAGGCTGCAACTGTACAAACACTCCCCCAAGGACCACCTACCCCTGGTGATCTAGTGGCCCCCACCCCACCCACCCACGAAGCCCCACCACCCCCCGGCAGCCGGGCGGGTGGCAGCATCCCACCCGCCTGCCGCCCGTCCACCCGCCGACTCCTGCCTGGGCTGCACACCCATTGGTGCAGAGCAAGAGCCAATGGGCATGCAGTCTATACCGCATAAGGCAGTCCAGATATGTGAATGAATGAGCCCGTGATCAGGCTTCATGGTCCACTGGACCACCAGGGATAGTCCTGGGGGTTGACTTTGCTGCCCGAGATCGGGCCAGTCAGGGGTGGGGTTAACTAATGCCCGTGATCGGGCCAGTTGGGGGTGGGGGATTTACACTTTTGCCCGCGATCAGGCCAGTCGGGGAGGGGTTACATGCCCACAATTGGGCTGCAGGGGGTCACAGGGAGTAGGCTGGAGGCCACCCAGGTGGCAGCTGCTGTGTTGCACCCTGCAATGTGGCAGCTTACCTGTGGGTGACCTCAACTTTCTCCTTTTTTGGGCTCAAAGTTGTGCAGGCGCAGGTTGGGGTTGCACTCAGCACAACTCTGCACAGCCCGCTGAATATTGGGCTGTGCAGTTTATGCATGGTTCCTCCCCTCCAGTTCAGCATGCTTCATTAGCAGTGTGCTGTTGCTCAGCTTGACTTGGGGGCGAACTGCCTCCTGCTGAATATGGCAGAATGGCTCAATTCCGGACTTCATGCGCAACCCTTTTGAATATCCAGCCCCAAGTATCTTCACATTCAGGAAGGAAAAGATCTCAGGCTAGTACCAAACAAGCAAAGAAACGGATAATGCCTCTATGATTTAGCATATGCAGGGTTTCATAATTATGCATATAAATTAGTCAAAATAGTTAACATAGTTAAGGCTGAGCTCTAATGTATCTTACTACATGATAATATGTATATCCTTGAGGAAAGGAGGAAGGGGGACATGATAGAAGCTTTCAAATGCCTCACAGGAATCAACAACGTCAAGAGGGTAGCATCTTTCAGAAAAAAGATATGCAAGAACAAGGGGCACAATTTGAAGATAGAGGAAGGACAGCTCATGGGGCAATGTGAGGAAGAATTTTTTCATGGAGAGGGTGGTGGATGCATGGAACGGCCTTCCCGAGGAGGCCATGCGGGTCAGAAACAGTGGAGGAATTTGAGAATTGATGGGAAAGACATAAAGCAATTCTAGTGGGGGTAGGAGGAAGTAGTGTAGGCTGTTGGTTAACAAGGATCTGCAGCTTATTCAATAGGTAGGAAATGGGCAGACTGGGAGGGCCAAGCAGTTCTTATCTGCCATCAAAGTCTATGTTTCTGTGTTACTACAACTGACTGATAGCAACAGCTTTTTTGACCCTCTAAGAAACAACCATGATGTTTAAACAAAAATAACCAGAGTATTAACTCAAACATGAACTGTACTCTTTAATGCTATATAACATAACCACAAACTCCACGTTCTATAAAATTTCAGAAGAGCTTTCCTTCTCCAAAACAATACCTGCTGATAAGAGGCAGTTTTAGAGTCCACCCATCTACCGATTTAGAGAAGGAACAATACAGGTCCTTCACTGCAAAAGAAGAAGCCATCTGGCCTCTAAGGTCACTGCATAAATAAAAGCTTTAACCTGCAGGGCCTGCCAATCTAACAACAACGAGCCTCCTAGTATCCAGAAATGGGGAAGTGAAGTATAGGAATTTGTAGACTTTGTTCTAAAGCACTAATAATACCTGCCCACCAGTCTTTCAATAGAACACAATCCCAGAGTATGTGGTATAATGTGCCAGAACTTGTCCACATCTCCAGCACAGATCTGACCCAAGTAAACCCATCTTAAATAATTTATCTGGTGTCTGATACTATCTACGTAACACCTTCTTCTGTATAAGTTGTAGTCTTGGATCCAGAGAGGCCTGATGTGCTTCTATCCAAAACTTGGACCAATCCTCCGCATCCAAAAACACCTGCATATCAGCCCCCATTTGGCCTGTGCATCTCCCAATCGAAGATAGGATTTTGTAAAAACTTATAAACACACTAGTTTGGCCTTTGGGGATCTTGAGCCACTTTTGCAAATGACTAGTGAGTTCTGTTGAAATTATATTAAGGGAATCCTTAAAGAATGTAGTAGATATAGCATGATGTGATTAAAAATACCTCCACAAGTCATGAGGGTAACCCAAAATCATTTGCAATTTTTGAAAAGAGGTAAAACCCACTCCCTGATCAAATAAATCTCCTACTAATTGAATACCACTAGAGGCCCATGACTCATCAATGTATTTGCAAACCCACTGACCCAAGATATTAGGATTATTCCATAAGGGCTCATTGGGGCCCAAATAACTAGGATTTCAACCCACCAGCTTTATTATACCCTCATTATTCAGAGTTTACCACACCTTCACACAAATATGTTCATGTTTGAGGATTTGAAAAAAAAAAAAAAAGCACTGGAATGTTGAGTTGAGGTAAGCATTCTTGCAACTTTCTTAAATATATTCTTTTCCTTCTGACAATTGTCTGAGCACTCATTTTCAGTTGCTGTCATGCTCTGTATGTTAGAATGTAGTTTCATAAATGCAGCTAATAAGACAAGGCTCCTCCCCATCTCTTATACACATCCCAGGTGCACAAACTGGAAACCACTTTGCCTCTTCTTTTCACTGACACAGATGGTTATCCCTGAGGTTTTCCTTGATGTGTGTTACAGAGTACTAGATCTACAAATGCACCACAATTAATAACCATCACCTTTAAAATGTCCTTTTATTTTGGGGTTCTTTGAGAGAGAGAGAGAGAGGCAGACAGACAGATACAGTAGAGAGAATATATATATATATATATGTTAAGCTACCTCCTACAGAGAGAGAGAGAGAGAGAGAGATGCCAGGGTAAAAATGCTGCAGTATTTTGTAAAACCAGTCTTCCTAAGAAATGTGTTTTATGACAAGCATGCACTCATAATCACACAGCAGAGATACTGCTTTAGGAATTTCTGATGTTAAATAAAAAGAATCCACTTCTTTTAAGTGGATTCTTTCTTTTTAACATCAGAGATTTTCTAAAGCATTATCCATGCTGTGTTAGTGTCTGTGTGTGTGTGTGTGTGTGTGCGCATTACAGAATTCAGTTAAATTATTAAAAGGTTTAATATATTATATGGAGGCAAAACAGTTATTCCAATGATTAAGGCAATCAGTGCTAAAATTATTGTGCAAGCAGCATATGCAGTTGAAGTATGGGGCAAGGATAATGTGAATAAAGTAGACTCAGTTCTTAACCAAACCTATAAACAATTACATAGAATTTGAATTCCTCTCAGTATACCTAATACATTGGTGATAGCACAGGTCAAATTACTTTTAGCTTTTTGCTCAAGAACATATATCTTACTGGATTAAACTGCAGTCTAAAGATAAGTTTTCTTTACTGTCTAGTTCCTAAAGGAAAAAAAAATATCTTCTTACACATAGGCAAGGTGGTTGGATAATACAGTGTACAACTTATTAAAACTTAGATCTTTATAACCTAAAACTTTACAGTGATCAAAGATTATGATTTCCATGTCCTATATTAAACATGTTAAAGACATAATACAAAATAAAGCCAAGGAAGATGATCTGAACAAGATAAATTATCTAAAAATCTCCAGCTGACTGGTAAGAGCATTGTGGAACACTCTTAAAATGCTTTCTAGCAGCTGTGCAAGCACCTCAACATAGATACATACTTGTACAATATAGATTCAAAGTATTTCCAAGTAACATCATTAAGGTTAGATATAACAAGACCTGTCATCAGTCAACAGTATGTTTTTGCTCCTAAAATGAAGTCGAGGACTTGGAACATGTCATTCTTAGATGTTCCATGTACAATAAATTTAGAGAAAAATATTTAAATGAGATAATCAGTTCTATTCTTATTCCATCCAGGTTTCTGTTGGATCTCTTCTTTAATTCAAAAATGTTAATACAGTGCAGACCGCTTATGGCGAACACCTCCGTGCATTGCTATAACTTCCATTATAGCCGTTGTCTGCCATATTGTTCTGTACGCAAATTACCAATTACCACACCGCAACAGACGCTTTGTACATTTACGGAGGTTAGTTAGCATATCACAAAAGTGGTATATGTTAAGTAAACGAAAGTATGTACTATACTTTATTTAGGTATACTAATGGGTGTGGTTGCACTGATTAAGCAGTGCCATTGGGGGTTATGTAAGGGGTTATGATTAGTTGTTTATTTTTTATTTTTGTAGTTTTGCTTCACCACTGTGCTTTGTTCTTTTTTTCCTCTTTGCTTTCACTGTGTGCCCAACATTGTGTTTCATTTTTCACATTTTATTTTCTTAAACAGTGCTCTCTGTTGTTCAAAAAATCCTTTATTGTAGCTTGCCTCACTCTACTGGTCGCCATATCTCACACTACCATTCAGTGTGCTAGGATGTTCCAGTCAGGTGGCACATTCTCCCTCTGCTCTGTGTCATGACAAAGTGTCAGCAGTGCCTCTCGACATCCTTGTGATCACGTGTGGCTCTGGTTGTGATGCTGTTTCGTCCTTGCCCCTCCTCCTCTTCTTCAGCTGTGGCTAGTGACAGGGACGTGACTGCAGCCTCAGTGTCATCCTCTTCAGGTTCCACTCTGATGTTCTCACCCAGGGGCCAAGTTCATGGGACTCCTCTTCGGTCAGTCCAGGCTGTGTTGGATCTTTGAGCTCCATCACAAGCTCGTTATCCACAATTGGTTCACTCGGTGTTTGAAACCCACCTTTGCAAAACAGTGGACAATTGTCTGTGGTGACACTGCATCCCAAGCAGTGCTCATCATTCTCACAGCATCCAACGATTTATTCTTTTAATGCACTCGGCTGCAGTCAATTCATTGTCTCCAGGAGCTCCAAAATGTTAGATTGCATGGCCCTAATGAAATGTCTCTAAAGGAGTAAATTATACCCTGATCAAGAGGCGGAATCAGGCAAGTGGTGTCTGGTGGCAGGAATAGCAGTTTTATGTGTTTTAAGTCCAGGGACCTGTGGGTGACCCAAGAAATTGTCAACCAGGAGTAGAATCTTTCTCGGTCTGCGGTCCCACATTTTAGCCATTCGGTGAAGAGATCACCGGTCATCCACGTAGAGCAGTTTGCTCGGTACAGAACAGAGAGGTGCCTCACCCCTGGAACAGCATGGTATGACAGATTTACCAATGACAAACAGCATCAGTCACTCCTAGTTATGTTACAGCAGCATAGGACGCTTAGCCTCTCCTTAGCTTTTTATTTCCCACTGGCAGTTTGTTTTGAATATTAATGTTCCTGAACCAACGATCAAAAAAAACAAAACAGTTTCATCACAACTGTAGATGTCGTTGGGCTCATAGTCAGCAAGAATGCCTGGAAGCACGTCTGTCAACTATTGATTGGCACTGGCAACATCAGCACTTTGCTTCTCTCCATGGGCTCTTTTAAAACTGATGCTATGGCAAACTTTCCATCAGTGTATCCAGCCCATGCAGTGAACAAGTCAGTCTTGCCAAGTGCTGCCGCTTATGCTAGCTGCTTTTTCTATCAAGAGAGACACTTATAAGTGCATCTCAGCGCCTGGTATTGCAAAAGCACCTCAGCAGTGCCTCCTCAATTTCATTATCCTTCCTGCCCTTTTCTGTTTTTGGTCTGGGTTCTGATTTACATGCCAAGCAGCAGGAATCTTTTTCTTGTCTCATTGTAGGTCAGACAGTAGTGCAGCAGGGGTGATAGTAGCAGTGTATATAGCCCTTTCTAGTTAAAAGCTTTAAAGGGTTCCAAACTCCTGACTACTAAATACTGCCTTGGGACAAGCAGGGGACAAAGCCTTTGGGCACAAGCTACCATTTTGGTGCCAGTCTCCCATTTTTGAATAAGTCCCTGAGTCCCTGACCTGCTTCCCTGCTCTATACTTTTTGCCCAGGCTGACAGCTAAATACCTAAGGCTTCCCTCGCTTTATTTGCTAATGTCCCTTAAGGCTACACAGTTTAATTCAAGGCTTCCTCCATTTTTATTGAAATGCCCCGAGTCCTTGCTAGCTACTAACCTTTATACCAAATTGCTTGCGGCTAAGCAGCAGGGGACTCACTACTAAGGCTACAAATTACTCCAGAGTCTGAGTTAAAAACAAAAAACATAAGTAAATCAAGAAAAAGGGACAAATTGTGCCATTTACATCAAAGTGCTAGTGGCTAGCAGCAGGGACTCGCTACTAATGCTACCAATTTACTCCATGAAACTGAGATTCAATTAAGCAAAAATATATCACATACTGTGTTAAGCTTTATGGACTGCCTGAACTCCCCAACGGCCATGCTTGTCTCTATAAATACCTGTGTCCTGTTTTTCCTCAGCAGCCCACACGGAGATAACGTTGTTGGTGGTTGTGCAGGTGCATGGAGCTGCCCTCCCAAGGATTCTCAACGAAACCGCGCCCAGGTACATCATATCTCGGCAAAGTAACCACACACTGCTTGGCTACTAGTGAAGAGTGTTGCTGCCGCTGACACTTCACGCCAGCTGCCCCGCTGCCCCACCACCACCCTTGGTGAGCAGTCCATTATATAGCATTGAGCAGTTGACTGATTTTAACCAATCAGCCTACTTTTCCACCTGCAGCTTATCAGAGCTCACCACATCAGCGCCGCTACAGCAATTTCCTTTGTTCTTGCTGCACTTAATCCCCCTCTTGATACACCATGCACGCTCATAGCCTTTAAATCAATGCTAGGGTTAGCACTCCTTGCTACACTTGCATCCCTACCACCCATGCTTCACCCAAATCCACTGCCTGGCCCCCAAACCTCTCACCTTTCTACTGCCACCCTTGTCACAGCTCCACCACCATAATGGCCAGTCTCCCTGGGGACACAATGTTCCTGGATTCCTGGACCATCCATCATCCACCCTTCCTTCTACACTGGGCTGGCCATATTGAACTACACACATCAGGCTTTTTCCCACAGTATCCCCTGACTCCCCTACCCCACCACCAAGCCTATAAAAATACTTAACTAACCTAAACTGGTGCCAACCTTGTACTCCTACTCGCTGGGGACATTGAGCTAAATCCCGGACCTGCCACCAGCACCTACCAATCCCCACTGGCAAATTACCTAAAGGCCTAAAATAATTCACCTAAACATTCGCAGCCTCCTACAAAAATGTCTCTACTACAAACCCTAGTTCAAACACTATGCCCTGACGTCCCTAATTATCACTGAGACCCAGCTGAAACCTCACAACCCGGATGCTGATGTAGCTCTTCCTGGCTACTCCATCTACCATCAGGACCGTCCCTGGCACTAAGAGAGGCAGTGGCATAGCCATTTATGTATCTTCCCAGGTACTATTCTCACCTGTCCCACTACCTACCTCCCGAACAACATTGACTCCTCACTAGTAAAAATCTCATTACCCCATTCGGTCCCAATCTTTATAGCAGGGTCCTGTTGTTCCCCTGATTCCCCTTAAATTCTGTAGCAACTCATCTGGACACCCTAAAACCATCACCTCGGGTGGGAGCTCCACATCTTAGGTGATTTCAACTTAAACTGGGTCACTAGTGCCAGCACCAAACTCCAAAACCATGTAGCTAGCTTAAATCTGTCTCAACTCATCACTGAGCCCATGCGACTAAACCACAAAACGCAAAACTACTCCCTGCTCGATCTGGCCTCACCTCTCATCCTCACAGAATTATAACCTCAGGCCTCCTTCCGGACTCACTGAGCAATCACCATATGATATATATAATATGTAAAGTATTCAAAGCCAAGTCACCCCCTCAAAACCCTCCTTATTAGATCTTATAAATCACTTAACCTCGATGGTCTCCTACAAGACTTAGCTAACTTGGATTGGTCATACATACCCAAGACCCTTCCATGGATCACACCTTTGACTTCTTTAGGACAAAATTTCTTGCCGTCTGGGATAACTATGCTCCACCAAGAAAGGTTAGACTAAGGAGCTCACCTGCTGTGGATAACTGCTAACCTCATGGAACACCTCCATCTCAGAGATCAGGCGGGAAAGCCTATAAGACATCGGGATTCACGTCAATCACCTACACTATCGAACGCTTAGAAATGCCTGCACCACTCATCCCTCCAAAAAATCTAAACCATCCAGCCAAGTTCTGGAGGTCTATAAAATCACTTTTCTCCCCTGCCCAGCCACCCACTCCAGCCCTAGATGTGGAGGCTCCATCTTAACTGAACCACTAGCAGTTGCCATGGCTTTCAACTCAGTGTTTACTAGCAGTGGGTTCCTCACCATTTCAACACCCACCTGCCACACAAAAGCGTGTCACCCTCATCCCCACCCACGCAACCCCTCTCCCGGTTTCTTCCTTCTCTCTGGTTACCCCACAAGTATTCAAAGCCCTGCTTGCCCTAAACCCTCCAAGGGTAAATGCACAACAGGCATGGACGCTGAAAATTCTCTACCTTTCTGCACCGCCATTGCCATGCCTCTAACGTCTCTTTTCAACTTCTCTCACTACTGCCTCTATACCTTTAAAATGAAGCACGCCACAGTTATCCCTCCTTAAAAGTGGTGACCCATCCTCCCAAGCAACTACTGCCAATCTCCTTCTACCCACCCTAGCCAAAATCCAGGAACATCTCGTCCTCTCGCAACTCTCTACCTTCCTTGACCTCCTCCTTCTTCACCCCTTACCAGTCTGGCTTTAGAAAATCCACTCCACTGTCACATCCCTCCTCAGACTCACAGATTCGATCCTCACAGGCATGGATAAAAGCCATATCACATCTGCCATTTTCATCGACCTAGCCAAGGCGTTTGACGCAGTCTCACGCTACCCTCCTTCTGTCAAAACTCTCTAAGGCAGGCCTTTCAGTGCGGCTATGCACTGGTTCAACTCATACCTGTGTGGCAGGTCCCAATCGGTAAAATTGGTGCCTCCACCTCAAACCCCCTCCTGTCTCCATTGGAGTCCCCAAGGCTCTGTCCTTGGCCCTATCTTATTTTCCATTTTTCTTAACAACCTTCCTTTGATCTGCCTGCATGCTGACATTCACATGTATGCAGATGGATGATCCTGTACGCATCAGGTCACTCCCTCTGGAAGTTGCATCCAAGATCCAGCAAGACTTCACTGAAGTTCAGCACTGGTTTCAGTCAAATCAACTTATTCTAAATGCCAAAAACGATCGCCGTGACTTTTGGCACACGACAAAGACTATCCTGCCTCCCGCTTCCCACTCTCAAAACACTTGATGGGACCCTCTAGAAGTCTGCACCTCCTTCAGATACCTAGGGTCTGGCTGGACCAACACCCACTTCTCCACGACAATGAAGCACACACAAAACTACTCCCTAGGCTGGGGCATTATACCGAACCGCAGCTGCATCCCACTGCCTGCCCGCAGCAATTCTACAGAAAATGATCCTCCCTATTTTGACCAAGGGACATAGTCTATAGTTCTGCCCCTAACCACCCTGGCTAGACTGGATCCTCTCTTTAACTCCTTCTGCTGCTTTGCACTGGATTGTCCTCCCTCCCTCACCACTGCGACCTATACAGTCACCTTAACCTACCCTCCCTCACAAATAGTCATTGTTACCACTGCAACAGACTCACAGCCAAATTCTGGACCCAGTTACTGCCCTCCTACCTAGCCTCTATCCTAACAGCCCAAAAACCATCAGCATATTCACTCAGAAATTTTGACTACCGTCTACTACAAATCCCACACATGGCCACCTCTGCTGGACAGTCGGCTTTTAGTGACCGTCTCACCAAACTATGGAACTCCCTGCTGGCTGACATCCGCTCTCCCCTCCCCTCGGATACAAATCTCCTTCTAAAAGGTCAAGTCCCCATAAGCTGATATGTCAACTTGACATGCACTAGCATGGGCTATGTCAATCTGGTGTGCACAATGTAGGCCAATCCACCCAATACTATCTATTGTTGCCCACTCAAATGCCTAACTATCAAATTTTGATTGCCATTACCTTTATACTTAGTCTGCCTACTATTATGCTGCTCACCTCTGTTTCTTGCCTCCTGTACATATATTCCTAGATTATTTATCACTGTAATTATGAAACCTTGTACATATTGTATGTTACCTATGTAATTTTGCTGTTCTATCATTTCTTATTGTTACTAGTATGTTATATCCCATTTTCCTCCTCCCCAGGACACATCTGGAATCGAGCGGTAGTCTGCTCAGTAAGTCTTTCCTGGTAAAACTTTTAAATAAATAAATAAAAAATATACTGAAATATATTGACAGCTCACGGAGACTCATTTTTGGCATGATGTCGATCTCTTGAAGAGTCTGTACTTTCCTGGCCATGGAAAGTGTATCTGCTAGGTGCCATCCTTTTCAGCTCACAGTCTGAAGACTGAAATGAAGACTGGCACTTAAAACAAGTTGTCAAGCTGTAATGGCTTCACACCTGCCACAATTGATGATTAAGACATTAATACCTTGTTACAGGTTGATCTATAGTGACCGTGAGTAACCCCTAGATGCCTCACTGATTTTAGGCTGGTATGCGATGACTGCAGTACTGTAAATAATTAAGCCCTGTCAAGCTATCATATTCAGCCAGTTTGCTTGAAAGATGCTTGCAAGAGTCCGAATAGGCAGGCTGCATAATACGTTAAAGTTTACTATTTAAAGTGGCAGCGTAATGGGGACGGCATTAGCAAAAATGGAAATAGGTCAGTAAAACCGAGATTCCAGTATAATGCTGTCCGTTATAAGTGAGCTGCACTGTACTTTAAATAAACTTGCACTTCTTTTACAGAAATAACCAAGATAGGAACAAGATATATAACACATTTTAAAGATGCTGAATTTTTATAGTATAAAATGAAACTTGGACAGTGTAAGGAGTTTGAGAAAGAATGTACTGGGTGTTTATTTGTATTGCTGATATGTCAAAGATATGCTTTCACCTAAATATATACAGAAACAAAGGTACACAGGTAGTGGATTTAGGCCTCCCCAAACAAGATGAAATATGAGTAGCTATAACATTATATTTACTGATTAGTGTCAATTAACAGCTGCTGGCACTAAGCTCACAAACTCCGTAATTCACACGTGTGAATTATGGAGTTCTGTAAATCACCTTTCTAAAAATAGCCCACTGCACCTGAACACCTGCATGGTGACTGCCCTCCCACTAGCCATTCGCTCGTGCCTGCAACAGGAAACTGCCAGTGAAAATGACAGTCTACTCAGATGGCCAACAAAATAAAATGACAAATAGAAAGTTGGGCACAGTTCACTTGCAATGTCTGACAGAAAAGATTTTAAAATGTCAAGTTCTTCCCCATTCATACCACCGAGTGAAACAGCTTTACCAATCTATTTCCTCACACTGGTACTGTACTTCACTCGAGCTCTCAGAGAAAACCAGCAGCGAATGGACTGAGTTTTCTTCAGATTAACTAAAACAAAGAAAAGCAGGGCATACTTTACAACAAAATTGCCAAGGAAACTTAATCAATGTTATTTTTTACTGCAAATTCACTTACAAGTTCTGATTTACAGGAGCCAGGGTGGAACTGAGAATGGGAGGCTGGGTTCAGTGACACTGTTTAAAGAACCAGTAAATATAAAAATAAAGCGTGGAAACATTTTTGAATGAGGATTTTATGTACACCTCAGTGTGTGATGCCCTGTTAACCCCTCAGGCTTCGCCTCAGGGTTTATGGGGCATCGCATAGCTTGGGTATGCATAAAATACTCATTAACCACACTTCTATGCATTATTCTATATGTTTGTGCAATATAAATATTTATGATCATAACTTCATATTGGTGTGTGCAATATGAATATTTGGGAATATGATTCTGTATCTCTGAATATGGTTTTAATGATATTGCCTTTACTGTATGTCATAGTATTGCTTGTTTGTAATGGCTTTTAGCTGATCAATAAACTTAAACTTGAAACACTTCTTTTGGAAAATTGAATAATAAAATAGATTACTAGAACAATATTCTCCATCTCACAGTATACCCCAGCCTCTGCCCTTATTTGTTTTCTGGTATGCATGACAGACTGACTGCTCACAGAGATGATTCCTCTGCTAGTATCTTGGATACTTGGACCCAACACTGGAAACTAGAACCCAGTTACCAGTGGGCCCTGTGCATGATAGGGTGGCTTGCCTACACACTATGTGTCTGAGTGTGTTGGCAGTCCTGTGTCTGAATGCCATGCAGCAGGGTCAGCAGACCCCCCAGCGGCATTCACAGCAGTGCATGATCCCAGTGCTTTTCGGTCCCTGGCTTCTCACACAGCTATGGGCCAAGGGTGGTCCAGAAGCATGATAGAGGTGTCCTCACATTCCACACCATTCACTAAGGCACAGAGTGCTGGTGAAGGGAATAATTTATGTGAGGGAGACCCTTAACTGAATCACATGCACCTCACCGATGATGCCCTCATGACTGCAGTGGGGCAAGGAATCCCCTGACTGTGATGTCCCAGCTCACCTAGCTACATGGTAGGGCTGGGGCAATCATTCAGACTCTCGCCTTTGCATATTAACTTCCTGGGACCTGTGTCTACCCAGAATCCACTGTTTGTGTGTAGCAGAGGACTGAGTAGGGGACCCAGGATGGGCATCTCATTGGATGCCTGCCTGTGCCCCGGATCCACCCCCACACAGCTGTGCTCCACCACTGTGCAGTTGCACTCTGGGGTGAGGCCACAGACAGGCGGCTGGCATTAGTGAATGACAGCCACTGTGTGCCTGTCCAGGGTCATTGCCACGAGGTTGGGTACATGCATCTTGCACATGCCTGGCCCACCTTTGTGCATAGACCCCAATAAGAGAGAGAGAGAAATGAATCAGCCAGCATGGAAGGGGTTGTCTGGAATATGGGGAATGTGTGCCTCAAATTATCAGCATTAAAGTTTTCAAAATATTAATGTAATTATAGCACCCTTTGGCTATATATTACAGCTTCAGAATGGAGTGTAAGAATCTGGGCTGGTAAAACAAAGCAGGTATTCAGAATGTATACATGAAAGTCAAAACATGCTTGACTTGTTTCAGCCTATGAAACATGGCCAATAATCTATGACTGTGTCTTAGTAAACCTATGTTTTTATCATTAAAGGAATGTTTAACCATAATGGCATATGCATTGTGTGCAACTATTTTCCACTTGTTAGATACAGGAAGCTGAAATGTAATTCCGTAAGAGTTTGCACATACCGGTGTGATTTACTGCACAATGTGCACTACACTTGTTACTAGTAGCAGCAGTTTGAATAAGACTCTGCAGGGTATCTTGTTCAATTTGCAGTTACAGCTGTAGAAACATTTTTAAAAAATGTGGGTAGAAGAAAATATCTGTGAAACAGTTGTGTAGAAGAAATATAGAAACATAAAAGTTGATGGCAGAAGGGACCACTAGGTCCATCTAGTCTGCCCATTTGTTTAGACCTATTTTGACACTGTAGTTGCCATTTGTAGTCAGGGCCCCTTGTATTTATCCCATGCATTCTAGAATCCCCACAGTGTTGACCCCACAACCTCTTGGGGCAGGCTGTTCCAGCGTCAACCATTCTTTCTGTGAAGAAACACTCCTGGTATTGGTAGAGAATCATCCTCTTTGCAGCCTGAGGTCATGTCCCTGTCCTGGAGCCCTTCTTGAAGTGAAAAGTCCATGTGCCTGTACCTTGTTAATGCCTTTTATGTACTTGAATGTTTCAATCATGTCCTCTCTTCTTTTCTCTGCTCCTGGGAGTACCTATTCAGTTCCTAAGTCTTTCCTCATAGGAGATGTACTATAAACCCTGACTCATTTTTGTGCTTTCTCTGTACTGCTTCCACCCGGTCAATGTTCTTCCTGAAGTGAGGCCTCCAGAACTGGACTCAGTATTCCAGGTGAGGCTTTACCAGTGATCCACTGTATAACTGCTTAATTTCACTGTCAATATATTAGCTATATCCGGACTGAAATAAAGCGCGATATATAAAGACAGCTAATATTTATTTTAAGTGAAAAAATACTTGCCTTAGGGTATTATTAATCAGTTGCAGTACCATTACCCACATCACCATTGACACTTTCTCCACTGTGTATGAGTAAATACTCTACCTTGTCCTTTCCGCTAAACCTCCTCGTCCTTCCATCTATAAATGTCCCATCTGCATGGTTCCTTTCGTGGCCCCATCAGTCCATCAGTCGCATTGCCTTAACCCCATTTGCTCATTAATACTTCCATACACCCATTAGTATCCCCGTTCACATTACCCCTTGTAGTAACCTCACTCATTCATTACCTCTGCTTACTTATTTGTATTACTACCATCTTTGTTGCTAATGCCTACTTCATTGTATAACCACCCCCCATACACATACTGCACCAACCTCATGGTTCTCTTCAGCGGCTAGGCTAGCTCCAACTTATCCTTGTTATTCCTATCCTCCTTGTTCGAATCACCAGTGAGAGTTGAACGAGAGTTAAACGATGATCATGTAACTTTTGTGATGCAGAGTCAATGTCAGTGATCACATCATACTGTACTGTATCTTAGTAACAAAATCCAACAGCATCTAACATCAAATGGTGGCTGAGAGCAGACTTAGGCAGATTTAAAGCCTAATCCCTAATATAAATTGATGCAGATATACGCTGCTACCTAGAGAGGGCAGAATATAAGATGTGCTAATATTTTGCATTATACAGTATACAGTGGTTGTACTACCTCCTTCCTCCTGTTCACGATTCCCTTCCGATGCAGCCCACCATTCTGTTGTCTTTTAATGTTGCCTTCTCACACTGCTTACTAACCTTCATTTCATCTGAGATTATGATTACCAATCTCATTCCTGGTTTGAGGCCACCAGTCTTTCGTCTCCTAGGTAATACTACTTTCTTGGATTTTCTTTCCTATGTGCATGACCTTGCACTTTTGGCATTAAATCTCAGCTGCTACACTCAGACCATTCTCCTAGTTTCTTGAGGTCAGCTTCCTTCTTGCTCACTCCATCTGAGATGTCCACCTTTGCTACGTATCTTGGTGTCATCTCTGAACACACACCTTCCCTTCCAGTCTGTCAGAGATGTCTGCTATAACAACATTGAAGAGCAGAGGCCCCAGCACTGAGCCCTGGGGCACCATGCGGTCACCCTGCCTTTTCATTGATTGTATTCCATTACCTGAACCCCTAGGTTCTGCCTTGTAACCAGTTTTGTACCCATCTGACCACTTCTGGACCAGCCCCTGTGTGATCAAGCTTCTTTACCAGCCTTCTGTGTGGAACCAAGTCAAAGGCCTTACTAAAGTCTAGGTTGATCACATCTACTGCCCCATTGTTGTCCACTATTTTGTAGCATAATCAAAAACTCGAACTGATTTGTCTGGCATGACCTTCCGCTGTGAAACCGTGCTGTTTAGGGTCTTGTTGGCTGCTAGTTTGAGGAATGCTATGATCCTCTGTTTGGAGTAGTATCACCACTAGTTTCTCTACTATGGACATGAGGCTCACTGGTCTGTAATTACTAGCCTCTTAACAACTGCCTGATTTGTAAAGTGGAACCACTATTGCTTTTTTTCTAGTCTTTGGGCACCTCCGCTCCAACGATTTCATAAATGGAAGTGCCAGAGGGCTGCTAATTCTGCCCCCAGTTCTTAAGGATTCTGGGGTGCATCACATCTGGTCCCATGCCTTTATCTGCTTTTACTTTATTTAGTGCCTCCGTACTTTGGCTTCTGTAAAGGGACTGATGTCTACCATGGTCCTGGGGTGTTGTGTTTTTTCAGGGCTGGGCCATCCCTGGTCCTCTTGGTAAACACAGAGCAGAAGTATTTGTTAGGATTTCAGCTTTCTTGGCATGTTTGGTGCATTTCCTTCTTCAGTAGCAATCTTTACTGTCCCCTTTTGCTTTCTTACATTCCCTAATGTACAGTATCTAGAAATGTTTTGTTTCCTCTCTTCCTCTTCTGCTATATTTTCCTCTGTCTGTGCCTTTGCCTTTCTAATTTGTTTGTTAGACTCTCTCAATTTTTCCTAGTACGACTCCCAGTCATTCTCAGATTTGGTTTCCTGGTATATGCTGTACGCCTTTTTTTTCTTTGACTGTGGTAGCCACTTCCTTGGAAAACCATAGAGGATTTATTTTTCTTTTGCTTTGCTGACCCAAGTGGCACATTGATCTGTGGCAGTCTTTATTGCTTTCTTGAGTATCCACCACATGACCTCCACCTCCTCAACCTCTATTTCCATTAACTGGCTACTTATGTTGTTCCTCATTTTTGAAAGTCAGCCTTTCTGAAATCTAGCACCTTTATCTTTGAGTGGCTGGTGTCCTGTGTTATGTTTACCTTAAAAAGCTTACCATACGATGGTCACTGTTGTCCATATGGCATCCCACTTCAATGTTGTTGATCCTTTACGAGTTTGTGAGGACTAAATAGAGAATGGCATCTCCCTTGTTGGGGTTTTAACAAGTTAGCTCAGTCCGTGCCTTGTAGTGACAATAAGAAGTCCTTACTTCTTGTTATTGCTGCTGTTAGTGTGCTCCAGTTAATATCTGGTAGGTTGAAGTCTCCCACCAGTATTACTTCACCTTTGTCAGACATTTTGTGGATTTTCTCTATTAGATCTTTGTCACCTTTATCCCTTGATTTGGGGGTCTGTACACAACACCAATTCTGAAGAGTTTTCCCTTGGCTGCATGATAATGTTAGTATACAAGGTTTATTGGCCATGAAACAAAATAGGGAAAAAGTTATTGGTTAGACACAACCGCACACGTGTTTGTGTTTATATTTTATGCAAAAGTCATATATTTTTATGTACACATGAGCACGCTTCAGTTCTTGTTTTGCCTTTTAATTGTGGCAATCATTACCATGTCACAAATCAACATTGTAATGAATGTAGCCTGACATTCAGACCCTGGCCCCTTGAAAGTTGAGTATAATGCACACATGCAGATATGATTCCACTATCAGAAAAGGAAGGAAATAATTTCAATATTTTTGCCATTTTGACCCCAAATTTCAACAGAGTCTTTTATGATCCCTCCTTCTAAATATGACAGGAGTCATTCAATAATATACTGGACAAAATGTTATATGTTATTTTGCAGCAGAAGTGTGAAATCATATGTTGGCCAGATTTCAAAACAACAGTTGTCATGTTCATGAGGTCATGTGAAAAAATATCTATGTTGAAAATTTGAGGTTTAAATATTTAAATGACCAAAGCTGTCAGTATGTGTAGAAAATGACAATACCTTTATAACTTTGTTGTTTTATAATATTTTGAACCAAATTTTCAACAAAGTCTTCTCACTACCCCACTTCATGAATCCAGTAGATGAACATTTTCAAATCCTGCTGAAACGTCATTTCATGCCATAGGTGTGAAAACCTACTTTAGTAAGGATGTTAACAATAACAGCTGTAATTTTCATGAGGTGCGATGAAAAATATGTTGAAAACTTGGAGTCAAAAGAAAATTACCAGTTATAAGTCAGTGTAGAAAAATTTCAATATACGCTCATAACTTGGTCATGTTTACATATTTTTGCCCAAATTTTCTGCATGACCTTTAGGAACCCTACTTCATGAAAAAGGTGGTGAAATTATAAATTTGGCCTAAAGATGATTTTATGAGTAACTGCAAAATCACCTTCTGGGCCAGATTAACAATTTTACCACCAGTGTTCCTGAGGTGGAGTCCAAAAGTCTAGGTTGAAAACTGGGAAAAATGTATAAAATGACCACGGTATTATGAAAAGTTCAAATGTATTGCAATACATTATACAGCACTTACCTGTTTTCCTCAGTTCCAGGTTTGGCATTGAAAAGTGAAAATGTGTCTCTGGTCCAGAGAATATTATGGTGTTGGATCTTGGCTGCACAAGTATGGGGTAAGGAGGAGTGTGGGTGCTGGATGCTGAGTGGGGGATTGGTGTTGGGGTGGGAACAGTGGCAGACAGTGAGGGACTAAATTTTTAAAACATTGCAGGATGTTTTCTTTTACAGTCTTCTGACATGGGAGATTGGGCACAAAAGTGTTGGCATGACACTTGGGGACACCAGGGTGGGAATCCAGTGTCCAAGACTGCTGGGTCCTGGGGAGGAGGTTGTCTGGTTTGACACTGGGAATTTGGCACCCCTGTGTCAGACAGTATAAACTGAGGTCTTTGGGGGAAGTAATGGAGGGAGGGAGAAGGTACCTCTGACACTAGGGGTTGGGCCCCTCAGTGTTGGCATGACACTATGCTGACACCGGTGATAGGGCTCCCCAGCATTGGCAAGTATGAATTATGGGCACTGGGTGGGACATTATGGAGGGAGGCAGAATGCACTGGCACTTTGTGGTGGGCACCCCAGTTTTGGACTTCATCATAAATTAAACTGGCACTGGAGATTGGGCATGCTGGTGTCTAGTTCATTTAAATAAAGCTGCTTATATGGCTAATGGCGGACGTGGCCACACAAACACACCCAGCATGCTCAGCAGGGTGGGCTACACACTGACACTGATTTTTAGGGTTTGCCCTCTGTAACTTTGCCCCAGTGAACCAATTGTCACAAAAGTATTGAAACCGGAGACTATGGCACCATCTCTGTGCAGTCCAAATTTCATGTAAATTGGTTGAATCTGGGCAAAATTATTAATGTGAAAAACTGAGGCTCAGCATTAAAGTTCTTATTCAGCCTTAATATGCAGGTGCTACTATGCCTGTTTAATATATTATTTCCCGTAAAGTGATTAGCAGTTATTTCTCTATACCTTTTCCCAATACAGTATACATCCTAATGTATCATGTAAATTAAATGATGGGTAAGTCTGCCATGCTCTGAAATAAACCCATTGAGGGGGCTAACCACATCAGATGGCTACTCACCCTTTGGACTTGTGACCTTGAGATCTGCAAGGAGTTAAGGTTCAAGATGTCAAGATATCCCATATTAGTTACATCACAATATGAAGATGTCACCTATTAGTTACACCAAAATTGACCAACTGACAATTGACCAGTAGCAAAAGGACAAACCACATTACCTAATCACAATGGTACCTTGACAAATATTACTTCACACACTCTTCTGATGTATTTCATTCAAAGAAATAAGTGTGCCATTCAGTGAATGAAAAAAAACTGTACAGCTGTCATTATGAAACTTTAAGATACAATTGTATACATCAATATAAGATGAGCTTAAGTTGTAACACAAATATCTTCTTCAATTTGATACTTGATGTATCCTCACTCATTGCTTCATGAGGACTGAGGTCAAGAACTACTAAAGAAGATAGTTGTATGTATCTGTCTAACCTAAGCTCATCTCATATCCCATATATAGTTTTAAGGCAAAACAAACTGACAAAAATCTCAAAATCACCCCCAACTTACTATTACTTTACATAAATATCTTCAAATAAAAGGAGGTTCTTAGAGCTTACTTTATATAAATATCTTGAAATGAAAGATTCTTACAGCTTTTTTAAAGTCAGGATTGTGGGGTTGGTGAACTTTAATAAGATACAAAGCGTTGGAGCATTTTATTTTATTTTTTTCTTCTTTACACTGGAAGATTCACCAAGACATCTGAGTTACACATTTATTTATTTATTTTATTTATTTATAATTCAGAAACACTATTGAGCACAGGTGCTCTTTTACAAAAGTTTCATGCCAGAACAGCACAAATAGGTAAAGAACATATCTTTCCAGAACCCTTTAATTAAAGAAATTCTTGTTAGATGCAATAGTCTGATATTTCCTGAGTTGGCTATCAATGTTTAAGGTTGGATTTTAGCTAAATCCCTTTGATACAGATGGGGCACTATTAGCTTTGTCCAATGGCTTCAAGAACACTGAATATTTCTTTTATTTTATTATTTTGTTTACCCTGTTCTATGGAATTTCCACTAGTTCTGATTCAGTTTGTTTTATTCAAATACCTTCTTTCAGGATAAATTCATATTTAATGAAAAATATAGTTTCATATTTGATAGAACAAAATATACAGCACTTTGTGACGTATCACATGTTCCTGTGACAGTCATCATTTTGAAGAAAATATTTTTCCTTGATAATTTATCTTCAGAACCTTTTGCAGTCACTAAAAATAACTCCTTGGGCACACTATGTTTGTTCTAATAAAATAAAATATATATACCACTCCATATTAAACTGTAAATCATGAGGATGAGTGAGTGAGTGGGTGAGAAGAAGTTGGGAACAGGAAGGATCAATTAAATATTCAAGTATTTTATTTAATTCTCTTCATTTATTTTACTACTGCCACTCAGAGTCTGCATTTTTCAAGGTAAGAGGCACAAACTACAGTAAAACACCAATGTCCCACTGTTTTGCTTTTTGGCAGAACAAAGTCAGTGTGACTGTACTGAGCAATTAGTTGGATCAGTAGTAGTAGTAGTAGTAGTAAAAAGTTTTGTTTATACAGGCTTAGATTTGACAAGCAAATTCACCATTAGGGCTATAAATATCCTGTTTCAAGGTGTTTGCTGTAGGTGTTAAATTTCCCATAAACATTTTAAACAGTTACTCTAAATATAAAAACATACAATATCTATGCACAGACAATATAAACATAGACTTTTGTTTAGGATAGAGCTAAAACATACAATCTTTTATACAGACAATATAAGTACTACATTAAAACTTAACAGGCTAAGAGTATTCATTGATAACAAATACAATTGAGGGCTAGTTGGTGGCAGTGAGGGGACCTACAATAGTGTGGTGTATGGGAGATCAAATGGGGCATTAAAACAAGCACTGGCCAACTGCAGATGTTACTTTGTATTTGCTATGTCATTTTGGCCATTGATGGTGCAGCAGTTAAAATTAACAAATTAATAATGTGAGTTATAACAGTGAAATTGTCATGATCAGGAAATGAAGAGGTTCGCACAAAATGTTATTTTCTCAGATTGTGACCCTACATTTTAAGCTAGTATTCTTAATACCCAATCATATGAATATGACAGGTGACATTTATCAAATGCCACTTCAAATGTATTTTGTTGAATGTCTGTGAAACCGGTTTTGAGGCACATTTGAAAATTACACCTGCCATGTTCATGAGATAGGATACAAAAAATTATTATGTTGAGAATGTGGGTTACAGAAGTTAAAAATGCAAAATTAGGGTAAATATTGAAAACTGTCAATATTTGTACATATCTGTTTTTTTTTTCAGATTTTGACCCAATATTCTCAACATAGTCTTTTATGACTCCACCTTATGAACATGATGGGTGTCCCTTATGAAATTTTGGCCAAAATGTAGTTTTGCAGCATGAGTGTGAAAAGACATTTTGGTAAGATTTGACAAATGA
Organism: Neoceratodus forsteri; assembly: GCA_016271365.2. Classification (NCBI taxonomy): domain Eukaryota; kingdom Metazoa; phylum Chordata; order Ceratodontiformes; family Ceratodontidae; genus Neoceratodus; species Neoceratodus forsteri. The sequence continues at coordinate 457,306,862 of CM057449.1, read as the reverse complement.
CACCTGCCATGTTCATGAGGTGGGATATAAATGACTATGTTGAAAAATTCCAAGTCAGAATTTGGAAAAATAGCAAAGTTATGTGTAACTGTTGAAGAATTTCATTGTTTCTTCATAACTTTTTTAGATTTTGACACCAATTTTAACAGAGCCTTTTATTACTCCGTCTTATGAACATGACAGGTATCATTTATGAATTCCTGTCCAAACTTCATTTTGTGGCATAAGTGTGAAAAGACATTTTGGGCAAGATTTGAAAAATGATACCTGTCATGTTCATTAGGTGGGGTAACAAAAGGCTTTGTTGAAACGCTGGAGTCAAAATCTGCAATAATAACAAAGTTATGACTAAATGCTGAAACATTTCAACGTTTCTTCATTATTTTATTTTTTTGACAATTTCACCTACAGTTTTCAGCATAGTATTTTATGGCTCTACCTGATGATCAAGACAGGTGGAATTTTTAAATCCTGTATTAAAGATGATTTCACAGAGTGACTGTGAAAATATGTTTTGAAGGAGATTTAAAAATTATACCTGTCTTACTCATTAGGTGGGGAAAAAAGACTATGTTGAAAATTTGGGGAAATTTAAAAAATGACAATGCTATGAACATACATTCAACACAATAAGTAGAGAATAATGCATGGGGTAGTGTGCATTACAATGTAATGCACACCTGAGGTGTGGGATGCTACATAAGCCCTGAGAGTGAAGCTTGAGGGTTTATAAAGCATCCCACACCGAGGGTGTGATTCAGTTCAAGTATGTAAACTACCCTGTACTTAATTTTATATAATTGCTATTGAGTAATTTTATCCTACCTGATTTTTGTCATCCTGTGTGATTGTTACATGCAGAAAGTGTAATCATACCGGTTGAAATATCTGAAACAGTAATGCACACGCACACATGCGCATGCACACACACACGTGCACTCTCTCTCTTTCTCTCCCCTCCCTCCCTCCATCCCCAGAATGAGCATTTTGTTCTTTCTTTTTGTTTTTTTGGGTTAAGTGACAGTTTGGAATTGTGATTGTGTGCTTAACTAACGCTATAGGCAGTCAGCCACGGCCCATTCCTGCTCACACTCACTATCTCCTGAAGCCAACGAACAGCAGGATCAACCAGATACAGTGTTTTTAAACTGTGAAAGTTAGATAAACAGGGGGATGTGGCCTGGCCATGTACATGATGACCTCTTAGTACTGCAGTGCATACTATCTGGGTATTTAATTTCATTTAATCTCCATTTACAGATTTAACAATCGATCAAAAGACACTGCATGATTGGTTTTACTGGCTGGTGCCTGGAGATATACTTTACAACTGACTACTACTTCACCCTGAGAATTTACATGCCTTATCATTATTCTGTCTAGTGACTGCATGGCTGCCTGCAGCAGTGGTAGGATGGACTCAGCTTCAGTGAACGAGATGTTGACAGCACTAATGCAACAAATGGCAGAGGTTATGATCGCTTCTAACAATACCACCTTGGCACTCCACCAAATGGATGTCCAAATTTTGCAAACAGAAAGGAAAGCAGCCTGACAGGAAACTGCCATCTCACAACTTACAGTCACCATCTGGAGCAAGCACATGTCATAAGGGTCCTTCAAAGCAAGGTGGATGATCTAGAGAACAGGAGCTGCTGCAACAATCTGTGGCTTCTTGGTATTCCAGAGGGATCAGAGCAAGGAAACATGACAAACTTCCTCAGGAGTGAACTACCCCAGATTCTGAAACTGCCGACTGACACCCGATTCGTTATTGAGATGGCTCATTGGTCACTGCAACCCCGGCCCAAGCCCAGAGACAGGTTGAGGCCCATCCTGCTTGCTTTCTAAATTTTGCAGAAAAGGAGGTGATACAAGCCAGCACTTGAGAGCTGGGGGCACTAGAATGGAGAGGGCACCAGTTGCTTCTTTTCCAGGACTATTCAAAGGATCTCTCAGAAAAAGGAAGGAGTATACCAAAGCCAGGCACCTGCTTCATAGACTGGGAATCCTGTTCCCCCTGAGGTATCCTGCCTCCATGAGAATTATTGTTAAGGGCACTCCATTGTTTTTGGCACTCCAGATTCCCAAATGGAGTATATACTGTACAACGAACCTGGCCACAGGAACCCAGGAGCAGCAGATTGGAAATCGGAAGGAATGGAGGACAACAAGCAGGGTTAAGGCTCAAACTCCCAATGTCACCAAGGGAATGTACCGGAGACAATCATCTGATACTCAGTTTGAGGGGCAGAATGACACAGTAACCCTGCTAGTCCACACACAAAACACCAGCAGAAATCAAGGCACAACAGGCGCACCTACCCCCATCGAAAGAAACAGAACAAGAAGCCTCAGCTGGGAGACCGATCAAGAAGAGGAGGACAACACACCAACCATTAGCCCTTATTTTACTAAAAACAGATATGCTCCCTTTGCACATCACCCCTCAAGCTGCTAACAGTGATGGAAGTCAGCACTGTTACCTCCGATGGCTTAGAAACTGCAGCAAATCCAACTGACTCTTGGGCCGTGATCGCTGAGAAAAGCCTGCCATCACAGTATGAAGACACTCAAGAAATAGCCAAGAACTCCCTCATAGTAGCATCCAGCGCCAGGTGTGCCACCCGTCGAGTTATACAGGATTGACCTGATACCACCCACAACAGAAGCAATCAGCTGAGGATATAACTGTCAGATAAGTGATGTATTGATTTTGTTTGGGCATTCAAAGCAGAGGGGTGGATGGGGGGATAAAGGGACCTAACACTTGCCAACAAGGCTATTATGGGCCTTGAAATCATTGGCCCTGGCACCAGTACTCTCTCTTCTCCCACTCCATTTAGAGTGGCACCTGTAATAATTGTACTGCCCATCCTCCGTCTGATATCTCAGGTGCAAATATTTAATCACTAGCAGAAGCAGACAGAACAGACTTGCCTGCATATTTTATATGTCCTGTACTTGAAGAAAAGGGGATAGAGTAATCTATTCTTAGACTATATGAGTCCCCAGACGATGTGTACGGAATAAATGCATAAGTGATTTAAACAAGTTTAAGCATTATCTGTAGACCCTAATTACCCACAGGAGCAGGCTGGCTATATGGAAACACTAGCAATACTCATACCCTGCCCCTATATGGGATATGCTGCACGAACCCCACATTATTTTACCATCTCCCATTAGTATTTCCAGAAGCAGCAGCACTAACCTCTCAGTGGAATTGATAATATAACAACCTTTAGTGCACTAGCCCATTAGAGAGGTTATGCCAAAGGGTATAGCTGTGGTTTACTAAACAAAGACAAGAGGGGCATTTAGGCCCTTGAGGCCCTTAGGAAGCTAACGACCACAAACTAAGATGTAGCAACCAAGAGCCCCTGTAGATATCCTCCTAATACCCCACAATGAAGAGTTGTGGTGTATGGTCCAGGATGCAGATGGGCTACTTGCTCAGTACCTATGACTATCTTCTATGACACAGAGTGTGTAATATGTGACATGCATATACCATGCACAGTCTCCAGGTAGTCAGTCTAAGCTGCCTACCAAATCCCCTTATCTATTGCTTGATTGGTAAATAACCCCAAACTTTTGTGTGCTCCTGCCTGAGGGGACACAACTCACTTCCATGCCCCCAGGATAGTCAGGCTGGCTGTGAGGCACTTTACATTTCTGGATGATTGCCATGACATTACCCCAAAACATCCCGTGTGGGTTAACGTATATAGTTTGTGTTTACTGCAGTGATAAGAGTACATGCAACTGTTTGTTTTAGGAAAGGAACACTCACCTACAGAACCTCAAACAGCAGGAAAACAAATAATGGTTATTAATGAGCTTGCACGATTGCATAGGGCAGATACAACAGGTGTAAAGATAAAAGATGTCACAGGTATACTCCTGTATGAAAGCCGTAAGTCCTCATCCCAATCTGCTACTTTATATATCTGGCTATTTTCAACCCCATAAATGACCATGGATGATGTGTCCTGCCACATTTGGAACATCAAGGGGCTTAACACCCCTGTTAAGAGAAAGAAAATGCTTTCTGAATTAAAAAGATGAGGACCGAAATGGATCTGGGTGGTCAGGGCACGGCGGTAAAGCGCCAGCAATCAGAGCACCGACAAGAGGGTGCAAACAACAAGGATGCCCCTCAAGCAGGCAGGCACCTGTGCAACAGGGTCCCTGTGCCCGGAGTACTACGCTGCACCCTGCTGATAGAGTGCCATGCTGCAAACGGTGCCTGCACCCACAATGCCAAAACTCACATATCCCTGCACACTGCGTACTGGACAACATCGCCGTCCAGTAGTGCTTTATGTGCTACCGTATCACACTCAAATCCTTTCCTCAGCATGCTGTTCATGTGTTACTACAATCGAGTCAGGGCTGGCCACCTGTAACGGCACTGCCGCAGTATCCAGGACCCAGTGCCCACTGTGCTTTACACAGTGAGGCTGCAAGGAGTGATGCAAGCACTGCAGCTGCATTCAAACACTGGACCCCTGGAGTTCCAGGGACAGTAACAGCTTATCCGGTCACTGCTTGACATGCCCTCAGTACAACCCAAGTGTGGAATAGGTCCCAGAAGGAAGAGGTAACTTCAAGCCCTTGTAAATGATTTAAACACCACCGGCAGGAAAACAGCAAGATGCGCAAAACAAGTTATAATAACACACAGCCCAATGTGGTCCCACTGCTCCCTACCTTTTGAGGGCTGTCTCATATAAGAGAGCTGCAGGCCACAGCAGGATACAGGGAAGAATAGTGCCAATAAGAACTTTACTGCTTTTCACCAGGTCCAGCAATAGTGGGGCCTTAAAGGACATGCTTAAGGACATCGGTGGAGCTCCTGTGTTTGCAAACACTGAAACATGTCCTGGTTGTTCAGTTGGGCACGCAGCAGTTGCGGTCCACACTCACCTGCTTTCTGCAATTATGCGCTTCCTGTACCCTGTAGGCTTTCAGTGCGTGGGTCTGCAGGTGTGCAGTGTGTGCAGTGCCCCACTGTGCCTTGTTGGTTGGCACCCCTGGTCCTCTGTGGCTGTGTGGACTGGCACTGCACCTGCCGGGACCTCCCGCTGGTGCTCTGATTGCTGGTGCCCTACCCCGTGCCCTGACCACCCAGAATTGGACCCAAATAGCTTTCCTGCAGGAAACCAAACTTATGAAGAATGATCACTCATACCTAGTCAAAGACGGGGTGGGACAAGAGATTCACTCATGTACGCTCTCCAGAAAATGCGTGGTGGTGATACTCATTCACAAAATCTCCAATGGTCAGTCTACACAACGCTCAGACCCCTCAGGCAGATGGGTAATGGAGGTCTTCTCAACTCCTACGGGCCTTATGTTATTATGTAATATATACGCACCAAACCAGGAAGACCTCAAATATTTCTATGAGATAGCTCTAGGAAACATTGCCCCCCATGCCCTTACTGCTGGGTGGAGATTTTAACAACCCTCATCCCCTCATGGACAGAAGTGTGACAGGGAAGGAAATGCATGTTAGAGCAGGACAGCTGATGACTGATCATGGTCTTACAGATGTGTGACGATGTTCCAACCACAAGAAAGGGACTACACCTTCCACTCGAAGTACACAAATCTTTCAGTAGACTTCAGGCTCACATCTTTCCCACTGACCCAAAGTACGGATGTTTCCTCAATTCTCCCAGTGTTGATCTCTGACCTTGCACCAGTGAGGGTTTATTTTGCATGGGGCCTTAAAACCTACCTTCCGCTACTTGGAGACTGGACCCCATACTACTGAGAGACCAGACTTTTTCCTCGGGAGCAAGGTGAAACCTCACAGTTCTTCCAAGAAAATCCAATATCAGACACATCGGCTGGGGTTACCTGGGAGGCATATAAGGATACCATACGGCAGAAAATCATGGGCTATTCCTCATGGCGACAGAGGGAAAGGGAGTATTGCCTCATGGGCCTGGAGGCAGAGTTAAAACTGGCTGAAACAGTGTACAAAGCCCAATACTCAAACCCACACTTGAAGTTGGGACGCACAGTCCTGGGACTTCTTCTTGAAATCAACACATTGTTGAGCAGGAAGGCTGAAATTGCTGTCCTCTGACTATGCCATAAGTTTTGGGAGGGTGATGATAAAGGAGGGAAGGTACTGGTTTACCAGTTACACAAACAGTAAGCTGATACACATATACCATGCTTGCAAAACTCTTAAGGAGAGGTAAGGTCCAACCCCTCAGGATATAAATGATATTATGCAATCATTTTATGCCCAGCTTTACACCTCCACTCATAACAACCCAACAGCAGGCACAATCCTTTCTCGAAGGATTAACCCTTCCCAAGTTAACACCCCAGCAATCACAAAACGTAGACTCCCATAATGGTAGCAGAAGTGAGTGAGGCTTTACTATCCCTGCAATCAGGCAAATCTCCAGGGGTGACTGGATTTCCGTGGATTTCTATCAGGTCATGGCACCATGGATAGCCCCAATGTTGACATGGTGTTTAAAGAGGCAAAATAATCAGGCTCCTATCCAACACACTACAGGAAGTAGTCATTACAGTGATATCAAAAAGGGGTAAGGACCTGACCCAGGCTGCCAGCTACAGACCGCTTTCACATATTAACACTGACAGTAAAGTCTATGCAAAGGTAATGGCTGACAAACTAAGCCCAATGCTACTGACACTAATACATACCTCTCAGGTTGGCTTCATACCTGGCAGATACAGTATGGATCACATCAGGTCCCTGCACAACCTGAAGTACTCAGCAAGAAACCTCCAATCCTCAGCAGCTGCCATTGCAGTGGACTTCAAAAGGCAGTTGATTCCTGGAATGGGATATCTCTCTCAGGTGCTTAAGCATTTGTGCATCAGAGACAGGTGTCAGGCTTGAGTGCAGGCATTATACTCAGATCCTATCTCAAGCATAACTACAAACCACCTGCTGTCCCCTCCTTTCTGACTAGGAGAGGCACAAGTGAAGGCTGCCCCTATCCCCTTACTATTTGTGTTGATGATTGAACCATTAGTAGCGGCCATCCACTAGCATGCAGAAATTACAGGGCTAAAGATGGGAGGTAGAGAGTACCCTATGCTCATGTACGCGGATGACCTATTAATACCGGTAGCAGATTTACAACACTCCCTAAAACCAATGTTCACCCTACTAAACTCATTGCTGCCCTCTCCTGCCTAAGGTTAAACCAGTTCAAAACAGAGATTATGCCTCTGAATCAACACTGCCAGGCTAGCCTGATTGAGGGCTCAAGAATTCACTGGGCAGAAAAAGGCATTACATATCTAGGCAATAAAATAATACCACAGTTTGAGAATGTATGGGATGAAAATCTCTAGCCATTATTGCAGGCCTGCAAGGCTGAATTTGACAGGTGGAAACTGCTAAATCTCACTCTAGCTGGGAAAATTGCTGCTATAGAAATGGTTACTGCCCCTAGATTCTTCTATCTTTTCACGTACATCCCCTAACCATAACTCAGTCTTCATTCCAGAAAATTGATAAACTGTTCGGGTGATTTCCTGTGGGAAGGTAAAAACCCAAATTTAGTTGAAATAAACTCCGCTCCCATCGGAAAATGGAGGATGGAACCTGCCATGGATGGAAGGGTATAAATATGCCTTACAGGGGCTCAAACTATACAATGGTTTAATTCCATGCTCTGACCAGTCACCACAATGTGCTCACGTGATAAAATCCATGGCAGGTGTAACCACAGCCTTCTATATATTGCACTCACCCATTGGAAAACAGATATCCAAACACCTCACTATAACCTCGTATGTCAAATACTGGAACTGGGTTCATAAGCATTTAGGGTCCCTCTTATTCCCTTAACTAACACCCCATTTGGAATAACCCCACATCCTGATAGATAGGAGACCAGTTAGCTGGCCACAATGGGCTAGCAAAGGGTGCACCTCTAAAAGACATCTTAGACCATGAGACAGATTCTGTAGCAACATACCAAACCCTACAAGAAAGATGGGGACTCACGCACAAAGAGCTCTGGCAATACCTGCAAATAACAGAGGTGGTTAAGCCAATCACACAGGGCCCTCACTCTCACAAAGCAGATGAATTATTAAACAATTGCTCTCCAGCTCTAGAGGTCTGGCCAGTAAGATTTATTCAAACCTAAGAGACACGCTATCTAGCCAGTCAGGAGAATCCAGAGCCCAATGGAAAACATCTCTGGGATATACTATCACTGAAGCACAATGGACTCAGGCATGGAGCAATGTGAACTCCATCCTAAAAGATACTCAAAGCAGGCAGATACAGAAGAAGATACTCCATTCTTGGTATAGGACCCCAAAGGTCCTTCATGCTGCCATATAATAGATAATGATAAATACTGGAGATGTCTCTCAGAAGGGGAGACCTCCTCCAGATACTTTGTCATGCCCTAAGCTTCAGCCATTATAGAAACAGATATGCCACAAAGACAGCACAGTGCTTTGGAAACAGGTCCCAATGTCCCTCTTACTCCTGCTGCTGGATATAAGGCCTGACACACTGAATATGGCATACTACGAGTTTAGATGGTTCGTCCTACTGACCCTGCAAACCAAAACAGCTCTGCTATATAACTGGTGAAGCACTAGTATCCATACAATTGGGAAATATTATCATTCCTCACTAAAATTGTTGAGTTGGACAGGTTGTCACATTCTAAATACAACCAGCTGTCGGCCTACTGTTAAGTGTTGGTCCCCATACATGGCATTCACAAGCTCTCCCACAGGAGTTGGTCAAGCTCCAAGGGTCTACTGCTCCCATTGCCCTATTAGCCCACTACTAGACCCCATATCTCAGGCTTTATGAATGGCCTGTAGCACTGTTAGCCTGACAACCCCAACAGAATGATGGTCTGCATCTGTCCACGAAAGGAACCAAGCTCCTAAGTGACAGGTTTAAATGCTTCATTGGCAAGCTTTTAAACTAGCCAAGGGGAAGGTGCTGATAATAGGCAGGAAATTTCAACTTTCCCCACAAAACATGGCAGGTAGTAAGGTAAACACTGAGGTACAGAGCTCAACAGAGGGCAGGACAGGGGTAAATGGAAAATAGACAAGGGCAATAAGAGCAGGGATGAGGGAAAAAGGATAAAGCCAACATTAAATGGAGGGCAATGAGTACCAATGCCCGTAGTCTGGGAAACAAGCTTCCTGAGCTAGTAGCCCTGATGGAAGATGAAAATTGGATATTGTAGCAGTCACAGAAACATGGTACACAGAGAACCATGACTGGGATGTCAACATACCAGGTACACAGTCTACAGAAGGGACAGGGAGGGTAAAAGAGGAGGTGGAGTAGCTCTATACATAAGGAAGGGATCAAAGCTACAAAACTAAAAAGTAAAGGGGAGGACAAGAGGCACTCTGGGTCACCTTGGAGACTGGAATGGCATCACAACCGCACAGGGGTTATATACAGACCCCTGTCTCAAGGGAGGAAATGGACAAGAAAATGATAGAAGACATTCTCAAAATGGCTGAAAAGGGAGATACTGTTGATGGGGGACCTGAATATGCCAGATGTTAACTGAATGACATGTACTGCTGCCACATTCAAGAGCAGGGTTATTCTCGATGCCCTGCAGGGGCAGGCCTTAGACAGCTAGTGTTGGAACCAACCGGGAGGGAGCAATACTAGACCTGGTACTTCAAATGGAGAGAGGATCACAAATTTAGAAGTCAGTAGACATCTGGGAACAAGTGATCACTGCACAGTGTGCTTCACAATAAGCACAACCATGGAGACAAGCCATACAAAAACAAGGATACTGGACTTTAGAAGGGCTGACTTTGGCAAAATGGGTGAATACCTGAGAAATGCACTAGCAAATGGCCAAAAGGAGGGTGGAAGAACAATGGAGAAAAATCAAAACTGCTATCATACAGGCAACAAGCCTTTGTGTGAAACAAATAAGGAAAACAAAGCGAAGTAAAAACCACTATGGTTCTCAAAGGAGGTGGCAGGAGAAAAGGCTGCATTCAAAAGTATAAGGAATCACAGAAGAAGCACGACAGGGAACTGTATCAATTAAAGCAGAAAGAATTGGGGAAGGCAGTCAGAATAGCAAAGGCCTAAACCGAGAAAAATTGCCAACTTCGGTTAGGAAGGGGATAAAACCTTTATAGGTACATTAGGGAGCATAGAAAGGTTAAAGGGAGGAATAGTGAAGATTAATAAGGGAGAGGGAGGTGGGCAGAGGGAGACAGTGAAAAGGCAGAGATACTGAATGAATACTTTTGCTCAGTATTCACAAAAGAAGATGAGGAGGAGTTACCTAAACCAGACCATAGAAGCACTCTGGTAGGGAGGTTGACACCAGTCCATTTACAGAAGAAAAAGTCCTGAAAGAACTCCTAAAACTCAAGGTGAACAAAGCAATGGGGCCTGACGGATTCACCCCAGAATCCTAAAAGAACTAAGAGAGGACCTAGTGGCACCACTGACCACACTTTTAACAAATCATGGGAGGATGGGGTGGTAACTGAGGACTGGAGGAGAGCAGATGTGATTCCCTTCACAAAAGTAGGAGCAAGGCAGAAGCAGGAAACTACAGACCTGTAAGTTTGACCTGAGTGGTAAGGAAAATGATGGAATCACTTCTGAAAGAAAGAATTGTTGAGTACCTAGAGGCCAGCGGGCACAGGACCCAAAGCAGCATGGATTTACAGCAGAAAGGTCATGTCAGATGAATCTAATTGATTTCTTTGACTGGGTGACCAACGTAATAGGCCAGAGAGGGCTGTGGATATGGCCTACCTAGGCTTTAGCAAGGCATTTGACACAGTCCCGCACAAAAGACTAATAATCAAGTTAGCCAGCCTGGGAGTGGGTTCCAGGGTGGTAGCCTGGGTAGCAAAATGGCTGCACAACAGGACACAGAAGGTAATAGTGAATGGAAACACATCTCAAGAAAGGGAGTTACTAGTGGAGTATCACAAGACTCAGTACTGGGTCCAGTCCCCTTTAACATCTTTATAGGTGACATTGCAGAGGGTCTGGAGGGAAAGGTATGCCTCTTTGCAGATGACACAAAGATCTGTAACAGAGTTGATACACCAGGGGGTAGAAAGGATGAGAAGGGACTTGGCAAGGTTGGAGGAATGGTCAGACATAGGGCAACTTAGATTCAATGCAAAGAACTGCAAGTAATGCACCTGGGAAACAAAACCCAGGAGAAGAGTACACAATAGCAGGGGAGGTACTAACAACAACAAAATGGAAAGGAACTTGGGGTAGTCATATCAGATGACCTAAAGGTGGGTAAGCAATGTGAGAAGTCAGTAAGGAGAGCTGGGGGATACTGGGATGCATAGGAAGGGGCATCACAAGTAGAAAAAGGAAGTGGTTATCCCTCTGTACAGACAGTTGGTGAGACCCCATCTGGAATACTGTGTGCAGTTTTGGAGACCCCATCTACGCAAGGACACAGACAGGATAGAAGCAGTCCAGAGGAGGGCAACTAAAATGATGCAGGGTCTGCATCAGAAACCATATGAAGAGAGACTGAGAGAGCTTAATATGTATACCCTTGATGAAAGGAGGGACAGGGGGACATGATAGAAACTTTTAAGTACCTCAAGAGAATCAACAAAGTCCAGGAGGGTAGCATCTTTCAGAAAAAAGATGTGTAAGAACAAGGAGGCACAATTTAAAAATAGAGGGGGACGGCTCAGGGGTAATGTAAGGAAATGTTTTTCATGGAGAGAGTGGTGGATGCATGGAACCGCCTCCTGGGGAGGTTGTTGGTTCTAAAACAGTGGGAATTCAAACATGCATGGGACAGACATAAGTCAATTGTAGTGGGGGTTGCAGGAAGTAGGCTGTTGATTAACTAGAATCTGCAGCTTATCCAATAGGAAGGAAATGGGCAGACTGGGTGGGCCAAGTGGTCCTTATATGCTGTCAAAGTCTATGTTTCTATGTTTCTATGTTAGAACCCCTCCTTCCTAAGTAATGAATATATACTCTCCTACAGTCAGTGCAGTTAAGTTTGTTTTCTGTTTTGCTATGTTATTGTTAGCATATGGGATAGTTTGTGGGTATCTCAGTTTTGTTTACAGTGTATAAGAGTCATTAATACCCCAATACAATAGGCCTGCCTGCAGGATCAGTCAGGAAGCCCTGAAGGTACCAACCTGAATACAAGTCCACACCCAAAAAGCAAATACCAGCTACCCTAGGCGTAAGCAGTAAGCAAATGTTTTCCTTCTCAAATACCATGTGTAACATATGAATAGTACAACCAGATCACTGCTGGAGGCATATCCTGCCCCTAGGCTCATGGCTTTGTATTGTAATGTGATGACTCTGTACTGAACCACTTGTATGCACATAACCTGAACATGTTACGTATCTTTAAAACCAATAAAAGCTTTAACAACAACAACAACAACAAAAGTTAGATCAACAAAACAAAATACTATAAAATTATAATGAGAAGGAGAGACGAGTCTTGTACTGGCAGCTCCTCGCCAACCAACAAACGGAGCCACCTGGGATTGGGCACCCAGTGTTGGTGGTGCCATTTGGCAGCACTGGGGTTAAGAGCTGCAGAGTCATATAGAGTGATAGGAGGTGTTAGCTGGCACTGGGAGTTGGGTACCCCAGTGTCAGAAGTGTCGCCTGGGTGGATTGTGTGTGGGGGGGTTGTTGTTTGCAGGCCCTGGTGGTGGGTACCCCAGTATAGGTTCTGTAATGTTGGGTCTGGCAGGAGAATGAACACCAGCAGCAGGACTGGGAACCCACTGCCTGTTTTATATTACTGTTGGGTCAGGTCAAGAGGGGATACCACTGGCAGGACTGAGCATCTTCTGCCTCTGTTGTATTAGAGGTGTGTTGGGTGGGGTGGATATAGGTGGTGGGATAAAGCACCTGCCATTGGTTCCTTGAAATTATGGAGCACTTGCCACTAGTTCTGTGAAAGTTCTGGGTTGGCGGAAGAGAAAACCTGTAGTGGGGTTTAGAGCCCACCTTAGGTGTAATGCATATTAACTGTGGCCACAGATAGGAAAAAGCTGTGGCTGTTTTGAACCCTCTGCTGACCCCAGGACAGCAGAGAAACAAAAGAGTGAACTGCAGTGATAAAGGGCAACAAACTTCACAGGAAATGTCCATGGTAGGATTTACAAGCTGCACAAGCAAACCTCACTTATACCATGCATTTTACAGTGTTTTGGTTGGCCAAATATTTCAAAGGAAAATGTGGAGAGTGAGCAGAGAAAAGCAGAAAGTGGGTGGAACTGGGAGGAGACTGGGTATTCTGAAGCTGTGATAGGTGGAGATGGGATGATCCTCAAAATCCTTCTCATAGCTCGCACTGAAACCAATATGTTACATGCTTTGCAAGCAGGCGTCCATAATGGAAATGTCAAAGTTACTGTAGTTTAATGGGAAGCCATTAGGGCTATAAATAAAACCTCTGACTATGTGCACCAAATAGCAAAAATACATCCATGATATAGTATGATGTATACATTATGTGCTGAAATATATACATCATATAGTGAATAGTGTTTCTTGGATAGTGCCCTTGATCCGACTGTGCTCTGTCGGAGAGCAGCACTGTCCAGGCTGGTTCCAACCCAGGATCCGCTGAATTCAGAGGTCGGATCCCAGGTTGGATCCCATGTTATCCGACACCAGACCCAGGAATCCAGTGGTGGATCCCTGGATCTGCTGCTGGATCCCTGGCATTTGATAATGCAGTATCCAACCTGGATCTGGGGTCAGATCCATGGTCGGATAGCTGCTGCTATCAGACAGATTCACTATCTTGCCAAAATGGCAGGTATTTGGTGGATCCAGATTCTCAGGATACTATCTGAGCAACACTAATAGTGAAACATACAGTATATGCCATGAAGTGAACCTCATCTAGTGAAATACATACATCATATAGCGTAAGGCATACACTATACACTAAAATGTATGTCATAAATGAAACACATGTATTAAACAATTATACCTTAGTGCACTGTAATACTCTGAATTTTGTAAATTATTTCAGAAAGTAAATATTGTTTTCTTACACTATTGCAGTTCCTGCATGTTTCCCAAGAATTCAACTGTGATAAGTTGCTGGACTGATACAGTAATTGATTGTACATGCTGTACTCTAATTGCACTTCAATGCAATTGGCAATTCAAACAAAATTTCAGCTTATCACAGAATAATGAATGCACTCCACTATTTGTATACAGCGTGACAGTGATAAGTCATGAATAGTTCATGTATTAGCTTTCTAAACAAATTAGTTTTTAACTGTAAATGAAGGCAGCACTCAACTAAAAGAATAAACTGTATTTAAATTAGTTCTAAAAGTTTGTTTATCACATCTCAGTACTCTGGAATCTGATTATAAAGTTGTGCAAGCAAAGCAAGATAAAAAAAAAAAAGGAATAGAAGTAGAAAAGACAGGCCTGTTTTGTTTGCCTTCTGCTCTACAGCTTTAGATAGCCTCTCACCTAGCCCGCATTTTCTGAGTGCAGCAGGAAATGAGTGCATGGCAGGCCAGTCCAGCGGCATCAATGTATTTTAATTTATAGCGTACAATATGTGTTTCAGTAAATACAATTTAGCAAAAACATTGTCAGATATTTCCGGATATTTCACAGTATCGCTAAAGAAAATCTTCCTGGTGGCCATACAATGCCACTGTAGGCAGGTGGGAAATTCTCTAGAAATATCACAGAAACTTCAGGGAATATCTGACCATAGTCCCAGTATTCGAGGTTAGTGCCAATGCCATATTCAGAGGCCCCATAGTGCCCCCTAAGTTCAGTCGTGCACAGGCATTAAACTGCCACTGTGCCTATGCAAATTAGGGGTCCCCACATGCATACTGGCACAGCATCATTTTCAAAGGTTTGTGGGACAAGTAAACAGCCCTTGAGTGGTGCTGTTTACCACCGCTAAAAGTCATCTCTTATCCAGGTGCTAAGTCCATGCTCCCAACCCTCAAAGACAGGGTGCCCAAACTGCAGCCACCCCCTGTGCCAAACTGCCCCCATTGCCCAGTACTTCCTTGTATAGTACATCAATTCACTGGTGATCCAGTGGTTCTGCCCCACCCCAATCACAGAGTACATTCTTTGGTTTAAATCCCTTGGGGTCGGTGTACTGAGCGGAGAGCGACACGCCTCAAAGACCAGCACAGCGACAGATTTCACTTGAAATCATTGGGTCACTGTGCTGGTCCATGAAGACTCTGGTGGTAGCTTTCCCAGTGTTGCACCTCCTCCCTGATACAACTCTGACTTGGAATTGTATATTTAGAGACCAGGGTGTGTTGGGGCTTAGCCCCCACAAGGAGGTTGAGGCGCAGCCATCCAATAAAACACTGAGACATCCCTGACAGTGCAATGTCAATACTTGGCATCGTGGCTGTCGCTGTCAGGATGTCGGCGAAGCAGATGTTGCACCGCTATAGGTAAACCTGATGGTCTAGTGGTTTCTCCAATCTCCTAGTACAGCATGTCATTTAACTCCCTGGTGGTCCAGTGGTCCCTCCACAACAAACCACCCACATAACAGCCATAACAGTCCCTGCAAAAAGAAACAACAAACCAATAAAACGAATTTGCCCTAACCTAAACATCACATTAGCAGCCCTCATCATCACTTGTCAAACAGCCACGTACCCCACAACATTAATCTATGTAAAGAAAGTGTTCCTGAGCTACCTTGCACAAAGTCAGCCCTCCCTAAATCATTGCCAACCACTTTGCCGTTGCCTCCATATTACTCACAACACACACTTGTAAATCAAAGTTAACATATGTAAAGTAAGGGTTGCTGAGCAACAGTGCAGAATGTCAGCCCCTTGAATCCCTACCAACCACTTCAGCTGTTCCCTTCCATGCTGCTTTCTTCGATGTTGCCACTATTCTCCTTCCCAAAAAAGAACTAAGGAAGACAAGCTGAAACCACACCTCCTTTTAAAGGAAGCCTCTACATTATTAAAATCTGAAAGGGCCAAACCTGTACAGCCCTTGAAATGCCTCTACACTATGGAAAAACACTAAGGAAACACTGTAGAAAGCACAGCACTGAGCTACAGAAATACCCTAATTCAACCAAATACACTAAACAAGCTATGCACAAACCCAGCACACTTTATCTTAAAGCAAAACAGACCAACTTAATGCAATATATAAAACACTGGATAGGTAAGTCCCAAATATTCGTGAATATCACATCTCGGGTCAGACACAGCAATAATGGCCACTCACCCGCCAGGCTCATAGCTTTATAGCTTGTTTAACCCATCCATAGTGATATTTCCTCACACGTGACACTTACCTAACATATATTCTCTATAAATAAATATTGTATGCTTTGGTAGCCAGGTAATGCCCACTAGACACAATGGCTGTTTTCAGGGTGAACCAGAAGCACTGGGAAATTAAGTGACTTGCTTAGAGTCACACAGTATCCAAGTGCAGGTTATGAGAATCAACCCATGTCTGCTGCATGTACCAAGCTCATTAACAGCTTGTTACTCTTACCTATAGGCCTCTGGGGAGGCGGTATAGAGTAGTTGTTAAGAGCACTGACCTGTAAGCCTGAAGAACTGGATCCGGATCCCACAGCCACCACTTACATACTGTGTAACTGTGAACAAGTCAATTAAATTCCCTATGCTCCCAGGATGCATCTGGAAACGAGTCTCAGCTTGGTATGTCTTTCCTGGCCAAAATTATAAAATGAATACTGCCAGCACTTATTATTTCAATAAATAGCATATGTGTTTCGATATATGTATATTATAGTGGCACGGTAGTGCTACTATAGTTAGGGTTGAGGAGCCATTTCTATGTTAAACCCCAAAATTTTGCACCTTAATAACTTTGCAACCATTTCATGGATTTGGCTGAAATTTGGAATGCATGATCAAGAACCATAGGCCTTGGGATCTGCCAAGTTTCGTACTGGTCGGATATACGGCTGTGGAGTTTAAGCATGATCTGTGCACGCTTTTCACGCTTTTTCTGGAATTCTACGGTCGTGTCTACAGGTCATATGGTTTGCGTGACTGGCCCAAAATCTTCAGGGAATGTGCAGCTGGGGTCCCCGATGTGCCTTTCAAAGATTTCGTGAAAAATATTAAACGGTTCAAAAGTTATTCAAAAACAGTTTCCCATTATAAGTCAATGGGAAAAGTTAAAAGTTCAACACTTTCTCAAATGCATTTTACTTTCGCAATGGGCCTGTTACTTTCGCAAATCGGCCATTTTGTTTTCAGTTGGTGATCAGAAAAATAGTTGGCATTTAAATTTGGGACTCTTCAGCAACCTAATTCTTTTTGTATTCACCTAGTGGACCCTGAGGATGCTTGCCATGTCTTTATTTTGTGGTAAAAGACCCAGAAATATGTTTTCAAATTTCTGGAAAAAGTACTTTAATTACTGGTGTCACAAAAGTGTTGAACTTTTTTGCAAAGCTTTAAGCAAATTAGACAGTAGTTTTCCATCTGTGGGACAGTGACAGCGATTCTTTGGCACCGCGCTGCAAAAGAACCGCTCGAGTTTTGGGCTGAAATTTGAGGAACGGAGCCGACATCTCACAGATGTGCCTTTCAGTGTTGTATTGAAAAAATATTACACAGCAGAAAAGTTACACACTCCAAAGTTGATGTTTTTCCAATAGGATAACATTACGGCGCCGACGATTACAGAAATCCTTTGGCACCCTGCTGCAAAATAACGGTTTGGTCTTTTTTCCTGAAATTTGGAGGGAAGACAGCCAACAGCCCACAGATGTGCCCTTTCAGTAGTTTGGTGAAAAATATTACACAGCGGCAAAGTTACTGCACTCCAAAGTTGACATTTTTCCCATAGGATAACATTACGGCGCCTAACGACTACAGAAACTTTGATCCCTGCTGCAAAATAATGGCTTTGTCTTTTTCCTGAAATTTGGAGGGAAGACAGCCAACAGCCCACAGATGTGCCTTTCAGTGGTTTGGTGAAAAACATTACAGGAGGCAAAGTTATGGTGCTCGAACTTTCTTTTTCCCTTAGGATAACATTACTGGCCGCGCCTTTCAGGGCCCGTATCTCGGAAAGCGGTGCGAGATCACGGACTTTTATCGGAAAAATTTTAACTCCTGCTGGGGGCTAAGATATAAATTAGCAGACAGTTGTAAATAATATGACTTTTAAATTTTTTTCTACATCAGACGGTTCCTGAGATATAATGTATTTAGTATTCCAAGATCTCATTTTCTGTGCCGATACTCATTATTATGCATACATTATTTGTACTCACTGTCTTTCTCTATGCAGGTTTTGGGAAAACTAGCCTGTGTGCTTACATTACTGTTACTGTTGCCCTTTCCGCTATGGGTTCCGCACCTGCTTCACTTCGATTGATATCTGCGCCACCATGTGCGTTATCCTTTATGCTTTCATTTGCGCTTGCATTTCTGTTATTTTTGCCATTTCTGTCTACAGTACTGTTTATCTTTCTGTTTCACTTTACGTCCACCGTGCCCACTGACATTTCTGTTTGCAGGCACCATGTTACTATGTGACAACACATCACGTGGCAGACCATTCCCGTCTCGCCACCATGTCGTTACCCTTTTGTTCTCATTCGCGCTTGTGTTACCATGTGCGCCACTGTTAGCATTTCTGTTTGCGTTGCTGTCCCTGTTAGTATGCCACAAGACATCATGTGTGCCCGCCCTGCCACCACGCATTATGCGGTGGGAGCTGAGCCCTCGCCGCTCATTACATTCACTATTTCTCGTTATCATTCTCAAAAGAAGGAAATTAGAGGCAAAACTCCATTTAATGCATTAGTTAGGGTTGTTCCACAGCGACAAAAGTGAGGAAATTCGCTGTTAGGGTTGAAAACCCCTTGCACCCCCCACCCACCCCCAACCGGCATTGGGGTGTGCATTGGGATCGTGGGTCCTAACTCTCACCCCATTCTCCTATACTTCTGCTGCTTTCACATGTCATGGGGTGAGAATTAGGTCTGATGCTCCTAATGCACACCTCAATGCTACCACGCATGCCATCCTTTGCGTTTTATTTGCGCTTGCATTTCTGTTACTTTTTTGCCATTTGTGTGTACTGTGATTGTTTCTCTTCTGTTTCACTTTGCATCACCATGCCCATTGATGTTTTCATTTACAGGCACCATGTTACTATGTGACAGGACATCACGTGGCACACCGTTCCGTCTACGCCACCATGTGCGTTACCTTTTCTGTTCTCATTCGCTTGTGTTACCATGTGTGCCACTGTTAGCATTTCTGTTTATGCTGCTGCTCCTGTTACTATGCCACAAGACATCATGTGGCGGGCCCCACTCTCCCGCCACCGCATTACATTCACTATTTCTCATTATCATTCTCAAAAGAAGGGAAATTAGAGGCAAAAACTCCGTTTAATGCATTAATTAGGGTTGTTCCACAGCGACAAAGTGAGGAAATTCGCTGTTAGGGTTGAAAACCCTAACTCCGAATTCACCCCCAGCACCACACACACACAGACACACATACACATTCAAGTATGGGGAGGACCAAGTCAACACAACCAATGACAGACATCCAGCAGCATGACTGAGGGGAGTACCTGGTACAAGAGACACATTGAGGTGCGGTTTGTACTACAACGCCAGGCCACCCTCTCTTGGAGGTGGGACGGTCAGCACAAAGCATGTTGTACCCTGGGAGAGCACACGAGTTAGGGACTGATGATTTTAGCCATGTTTCGATAAGGCTAGGATAACAGGATTATTAACATATACCCATGCTTCTAGCTGTGGGAGATTAGCTGCCAAACTTTGGATATTAATATGAGCAAAGGATAGTCTGTGGGGTTTGGGCAATTGAGGTGAGTAGACAGGAGGATGTTGCATGATCAATCCCTGATGCCAGTATTCAACTAACAAGGTCTTGTTACTGTAGTTGAACACTGGCATCAATAGGTGCCAAAACCCGATTTACAATCAGGAAATTACATTTGAAAAGACACTCCATTCAAGTGATTGGAGCATGCCCTCACGCTAGACCTATAACTACATCACAAAATGTCAGAGTGTGGGGCAGATCAGTGAGTCAGGAAGTAAGTAGTAAAAGAATTTTATTCATACAAAAATGAATAAGGATAGTGGAAAAGGATTGTGTGGCTAGCACATCAGGGGCAAATTACAGTCCCTTCCCTTCCTTTTGGGGCTGAATTTTAAAAAGTGCAAATACTCTGGAGGAGCTCCCCATGAGGTAAGGGGCTCCTCTTTAATATGTTTGCAAGTTAAAACATAACAGGAAAGGTGCTCCTTAATTGCTAAGTATTCAGCTTTAATTGTTTGGAATATAGGTTTAATTGGTGTGGTATACAGGGAAATGCAAGATGATGGACTCCTATGGGGACCATATGTGCTTGTGTGTGTGTATATATATATATATATATATATATATGTATATATTATACTGGCCTGTATAGTTAGGGTTCGTAGCACTTCTATGTTAAACCCAACATTTTGCACTTTAATAACTTTGCAACTGTTCATCTGATCTGCTTGAAATTTGGCATACACGTGTGGTACCATAGATCTCTGGATCTGGAAATGTTTGTTCTGGCCAGATTTTCAGTTGTGAGCTGTGGCACGTTGACAAGTGTGACAAATCCTCAACTTTTTGAATTCTTTGCTCCTCTCTACAGCCTGAATGGTTGGTCTGACTGGTCTAAAATTATCAGGGTATATGGGGTCTGGGTCACGGAACTGCCTTTTGAAGATTTGGTGAAAAAATAATCCATTCAAAAGTTATTAAACTTGGTGAAAGAATTCCTAAAATGACAGACTTTGAAACTTCCACCTTGCTAAGCTACAAATAGCGAAAAACCCGTATCTTGATCCATTTTCGAGATATGGGTGTCGAAAAGCGTCATGGGTGTTGCAGTGTTATCCTATGGGGAATTTCACAAGAAAATTGCACAACAGATGCTCATAACACAGTGAATGTTTTGAATTTTTAACCAAATTTTCAACATGGGATTTTGGGACCTCCACTCCTGAACACTGGCACTGTGATTTTGATAATCCATCCTGAAAGTTGATTTGCACAGCGACCATGCCATTCTGCGACACCAAATTCAGTGTTGGGGTTACCAACCCTAC
This sequence comes from Neoceratodus forsteri, assembly GCA_016271365.2. Taxonomy (NCBI): domain Eukaryota; kingdom Metazoa; phylum Chordata; order Ceratodontiformes; family Ceratodontidae; genus Neoceratodus; species Neoceratodus forsteri. The sequence continues at coordinate 457,285,689 of CM057449.1, read as the reverse complement.
CACCCCATCCCCACCCCCACCATCCATACCGCCCAATGACCCCAACATACACCCCGATGGTGTGTGGAAGATGGGGTGGGGATGGGGTGATAGGGTTTGTAACCCTAACACTGAATTTCCAAACTTTTGTCAGTGTACTATCAACCTTAACTGTTAAATTAATGAAATTTTTAAATGAATACACATATATATATATATATATAGAGAGAGAGAGAGAGAGAGAGAGAGAGAGGAGAGATTTTCTTGCAAAAACTACAGTACAAGTCAGTTTAAACTGTTCCTCCAATAAGTTTCATTAGTATTTCTGACTGAGTTGCATAACTGTTGCTGGATTCAGTACAAAGCCCTGCACAAACTGTTCCTCAAGAGTTAAAGAGGAACCATCAGCAATAAGAGCCTCACATCCAAGTATAGGCTGATTCAATTGCACTTGTGTAAAAAAAACAAAAACTTTTTTACTTACTATTTACTGCAGTATAGCAGGATGTATTAGGTTAATTTTGCTGACTTCTAAGATTCCATTTCCTGTAATCAAAATCCTAGAACCCTGTAACTGACATCAGAGGAGGACTTTAGAGCTCGGAGATTCAATAGTCTGCAGTATACATGTTAAAGATTTTGTCAGCTAAACTCAGATGTTTGCTGATCCTACTGTGCTCATGTGGCTTAGCACAGTGCTCTGTGACTATATCTAGCCCCAGGAGAACAGCAGACCAGCAAACAAAAGATTATAGTGCATCATAAAACTCTGACATTCACTGTAGGCTCATCTCCTACTGCTGCAGTTCTCCTCTGAAGTCAGTTACAGGATTCTGGGATTTCTGGTTAGAGAAGTGCCAGCTTACAAGTCAATGAAATTAGCCTGATACACTCTACTACACTGCCATGATCATTAGGTAAAAAAGTATTTTGCACACAAAGGGCTAATTGGGATCAACCTCATGCTTGGGTGTGAGGCAATTATTGCTGACAGTTCCTAATGCAGTTTTGCTTTGCATTGTGGCTGGATTATAGACACATTTCAATTGAGTTGCAAAAGCATTTACAAACATTGATCTTGAGGTAGTTAAGCACTGAAAATAATGCAATATTAGTAGCCAGTGCATTGATAACTGTAAAATAAAATGCTAAACCAACTCATTGGTGTAGCAGTTTAATGTGACTTGTAGTGTAAATTAATGCACCATTATGGTTAAAGCATCAAAAGTAGGGAAATGTGACCTTAGGGTTCCCAAGTCTAAGATCCCACCCCACCCTGCATGCAGGAATAGGCATGAGGAGTGTGCCTTGGCACTGTGAACTATAATGCCCTCCGGGCCCTGTACTCCCATAAATTCCTAATGGTTAGTTCTGTATGGGAGCGCAGGGCCCTCATCCATGCATAATTTTGAGATACTGTATGCTGAAGTTGTTTGTCTATGGAAGTGCAGGGCCCTCCCATACCATAGTGTGCACAACCAAAAAACACCTGGCATATACATGTTGTCTTACAGAAAACAGAGGGAAACCCAAAACCTGTGTAACTGGAAACCAAATTAATATATTTTCATGAAACCAGCAAAGACATATCTGTGGGCAAAGCCCTTTGCACCCTGAAAATTTCAGCCCAAAATTCCAGTTTCTTTTGCAATGAAGTGACAATGAAACAGCTATATAAAAAATTCTTTTCACAAACTACAAAAATAATTCTTTACCAGCTTCCTTTTCTACAATTTGCACTAAAAGAAAATCCTTTTTACAAATTGCAGAAAATGATCCTGTTTTGTAAAACGAATCCTTTTTCGCAAACTGCAGAAAGGATCCAGTTTCCAGGTAAAAGATTTCTGCAATTTATGTAAAGGATTTTCTGCAAATAAATTAAACACATTTCTGAACATTTTTTTTAAAGTGACTCCAGAATCTGATTCCTTGTCCCCAATTAGGTAAACACATCTATTGGTGTTTACCAAATCCTCTATTATTTTAAAATGTAAATTTGTTTGCCTCGCTAAGCAAAACAAAATGGTGGCAGCACGAACAAGGATTCCGCATTTGTGTAACAGGATTCCATGTTTGCAAACTAGGATTCTGCATTTGTGGCCATGAATCCTATTTTGAGCCTCACATCTGACTTCTCTCATAGGAAATAATGGGAAACTAAAATTTAATAACTTTTGAATGGATTAATATTTTTCACCAAATGTTCAAAAGGCCCTACAGTGACCCAAGACCAATATACCCTAAAATGTCAGACCAAAATTCTTCACAGATTTTGTATGATGTGGTGACAAAGAATTTGACAGAAAGTAGTAATTTACATGTTTTTTCACACTCCATATCTCTGCACCCGCACATCTGACCAGAATGAAACGTGCCACATCAAGAGATCTTTGGCCCTGATGGCACATGCCAAATTTCATGTGAATCGCTTGAACACTTGCAAAGTTATTAAAGTTCCACATTTTCATTTTAACATAGAAGTGAAGATTTAACCCTAATATGGGGTACGCCAGCCATTATAGCATGTGCGTGTGTGTGTATTTATTATACTGTACTTTCTCAAAAAGTAGGAAATTCTGTGCAACAAAACATCATTAATGGATAACTAGGGTTCCAGCATCAAAAGTAGGGCAATTACATCTTAGGGTTCCCAATCCCAAGACCCCCCACCCCTACTCTTGGTTTCCAACCCTAAGACTCCACCCTAGATGCAGTAACAGGTATGAGGAGTGTGCCTTGGGTTGCGAACCCTAATGCTCACCCATTCCAAGAGTAAGTAAGCTAAGATGGATACAGAATAAGAGAATGGGGTTTAGCATTAGGTTTACAACTCCAAGGCACACCTCACACCTGTTCCTGCATGTGGATGGTGGGGTGTTAGGGTTGGAAACTGAGTGAGGGTGGGGTCTTAGGGCTGGAATCCTAAGATGTCATTTCCCTACTTTGACACTGGAACCCTAATGTTCCATTAGCAAAGTTCTTTGCAGAGAATTTCCCTACTTTTTAGAAAGAACAATCATAAGGAACCCTAGTTAAATGGTGCATTAATGAAGTTATTTTGAAGACAATTTTCTTACTTTTGAGAAAACATAAACAAAGGCTTATTTTCTTGAGGAGAGCCCTGTCCTCCCAACCCTCCATATTTTTTAAAAGATTGTAATTGTATCCTTGTTTTTCGTGGGAGTGCAGGGCCCTTTGGGCCCTGCATTCCCATCACTTCATACTCCTCTCCATATATGTGGGAGCACAGGGCCTTTGGACCCTGTGCTGTCATCCATGCATTACTCCTTAATAGTATCCATATTTGTGTGTGGGAGTGCAGAGCCCTCCAGGCCCTGTGCTCTCATCCATTCATCAGTCCCTAGTAGTATTCATGCCCTAAGTCACAAACATCTTTGTAACACTAACCTGAACTGCTATTTCTAACCTTAGCACTGGAACAAGTAATATTTAATGGGGCATACACAACAGAAAGTATACCTCAGCACCCTGAACAATATCATATATACCCCCATTAACTCCAATAGACACATAACCTAACCTACCCTAACTCTGGAACAAGTAATATTTAATGGGTGCACACACAACAGAAGGTGTACCTCAGCACCCTGGACAATATCAGATATGTGCCCCCTTAACACCAACAGACACATGAGCTAACCTGAACCTGAACCCTAACGCTAACTCTGTAACAGGTAATATTTAATGGGGCACACATGAAAGAAAGTGTACTTGGCACCCTGAACATTGTCACATACATGCCCACAATTAACTCCAGCAGTTACATATTCTAACCCCAACCTAACTCCAGAATAAGTTTTATTTAATGGTGAGCGCACAAGAGAAGATGTACCTTGGCACCCTGAACAATATCAGATATGTGCCTCCATTAACTTCATCAGGTATATAACCCTAACCCAAACCCACGCAAACACAAAAATTCCTATAAAATAACATTAGAACTTTCACAGGCCATAGGTCACTCAATATGTGGAATAAATTGTAACACTATGTATGAAATGAAGATCTTACTGAGCACTGCAACATTAATGCATCATACCAAAGACAATCACCACGTACCCACAGTACTCTGATATTTCCACCAAATAAAACATAGTGCCAAATGCAGAATTCAAGGCTGAGCTTCCCAAACCTTTATACACTTATGTACCTCCTCTTGAACTACAAGCACTCTAAGTTTCAGACAGCTCCCTTGACAATTGATGGAATTATGCCCTAACAACCCAAAACCCATTTTACCCATAATTCCTAAACTGCTGAGAGTTAGTGTAAACCTAAATTTATGTTATGCTTTAGGTGAGCCCCATAGACTGGAAGGGTTAAAGACCCTCCTACCCTTTCCTGAATGTACACATTTCCCTTAATCATAACAGTAATCCTAACCTAACCCTAATTCCTAAACTACTAAGAGTTAAGTGTCAGTCAATATATATGTTACTCTGTGTGTCAAGCCACACAAGTGAAAGAGGCAAGTCCCCCAAGCTTTCCTGAATGTACACATTTCCTTAACACTCCATAATTTTTCTAAGAGATTGTAATTGTATCCTTATTTCCTGTAGGCCTCATCACTCCATACTCCTCTTCTATTTGTGTGCTTATCCATCCATCAGTCCCTAGTAGTAGTATCCATATTTCTCTTTGGGGTGCAGGGCCCTCTGGGACCTGAACTCCCATCCATTATCAATCCTCAGTAGTATCCATATTTCTATGTGGGAGCACAAGGCCTGAAGGGCCCTGCACTCCCATGCATGAAGTGACAAAGAAACACTTGTGTACACCTTACATTACAATATTATCCTATGGGAAATTAAGCAAAATGTAAAGCTGCAGAACTCTAGAGCAAAGTAATATATTTTCACCAAACCAGCAAAGGCACATCTGTGAGGCAAGCCCTCAGTACCCTGAACATTTCAGAGCAAAATTGCAAAAGTTTATAACACCATAATGACAAAGAAACAGCTCTGTAAACCTCCCAGTACAATGTTATACTATGGGAGAGCAATCAAAATTACAATCCACAGAACTCCAAGCCAAAGTAATATATTTTCATAAAACCAGCAAAAGTCACATCTGTGGAGCAAGCCCTTTCTACCCTGAAAATTTCAGTCCAATTCCAAACCGTTTCTTTCCTATGAGGTGACAAAGAAACAGCTATATAAATTGTTTTTCACAAATTGCAATCGAGAATCCTGTTTCACATTCAAGAATCCTGTTTTGCAATCAAAGAATCCAGTTTCGAGCCTCACGTCTAAATTTTCCCATAGTAAGTAATGAGAAATGTGCATTTTCTTTTTTTCTCTTTCACAATGAAACTGGCTTGTGTAGTCTCTCGAGGTTCTAGAATGCTATCCTACCACAGAAGGGTACAATCACATTCCATGACCTTTGGACTGTGGTATAACAGCATTTTGAAAAGGATGAATTTCTATATAGGACAATGCTGTACTATACATTATAAATATTTCAAACCAAAATTCTACACCATCTTTTGCACAACACGGTGACAAATAACTTGACAAGAATGGTAATTTACAAATTATTTGAGACTTCATGGGCCAGATATTCAAAACTTTGCCCAGGGCTAGTAACACTGCCCGCTGGGCAAGCTAGCCTGGAGCACAAAGCAAGCTGTATTCAAAAGGAATAACCCTGGGCAAACAGATTCTGAATATAGCATGGGAATGAGGCCAGGCAAAGTGGGCTGGGAGTGCAGGGCAAACATAGTCCTGGAATAAGACAGCTCTGAATATAGCAACCAGGAAGTGCAAACCATAGCAGCAACACAGTACACAGTGACATGAAGGTAGGTAGAGGTGAACTATGTGGCCAATGTGTGTGCCAGCAAGTGTGTGGATCCTGTACAGCTGCAGGCAGCAGCACATGTGAATGTACAGTGTTCAAAACTGTATAATATTCCCCAAACTGTTTGTGCAGCACTAACAATTTATGGGGTTTAGCGTAAGGGTTAAACCATTAGCCCGGTGCAAACACATTTGCCCGGCACTAAACTTTTGCCATTTTCAAAGTGACATGCAAATGGGCTACTTAGGTAGTCTCTGGGCAAACATCCAGATTAGCATCTCATTATGCCCTGATTTGCATGCAGTTTGCCCAGCATTACTGCAGGGTCCCACAGCTCCATCTGTAGGTCAGTCTGGAAGTACAGGGGCTGGCCAGGTCCGACCGCAGCTCCACCTGTAGGTCAGTCTGGCAGTGCAGGATGATAGCTGTAGGCTACATGTGAACAGTACAGTATAGCATAGAATATTGTACCCCAGGGACAACACAGCATAAGCACAGATGGTGGTGGTGCTACATGCAACTGTCACACTGTAGGTCATGATACAGTACACAGCAGACACTACAGTAGCAAGGGGGCCAGTAGTGTGGACACAGCACTGCCTATGGTGTGTAGAGCAGTGCTGATGACTGCACTATACATAGTGACAGGCCCAACATACAGGTGTTTATTGACAGTGGATATTATTGTTATGCTGTTGTGTGACCCACGGATGCTGCACCTCGAACATGGGATGCTCACAGTGACATATACATGTCTGGCTTTGTGTGCTGTGGAAGTTGTACAGCTGTGTGGTATGTGGCCGGGGGCATATATTATCAAAAGGCACACTGGTGTTGCGGTATTCCCAATACTGGCCCATGTGCTCTGTATGATGTCCCAGCCTTCAGCCATACCTGGTCTGTGGCACAGCCTGGCCACCCGTACACTCTCCCCTCAACATCCTCCATGCCCAAAGTGCTGCATGTGTGCTGGCATCTGTTGGTGTCCACAGAAGAGGGTCCGCAGGTGTGTGCTGTATGGCCACACTGCCATGCTGTCCACTGGTGGCAGGTTCACCACTTACTGCCTGGCATGGCTGGGACTGGTGGCAGATGATGGCATCATTGTGATGCCATCAGTGAGCAGCATGCTTCCTCTATGTCTGATTTTGTCTATGTGTCATATTTATTGGTTAGGGTCGGCAAAGCCACGCAAACACCGCACCAAGCCAAAATGTCACACAAAGCTGATTGCCCTGAAGAAAAGTTACCTTTTCCTGGGCGGTAATGTGCACCACGCTAAGTATCGCGCTAAGTCATGTAAAACACGCTTGTCGGGCGCTAGTCACTGAATATAGCATTGCGCCTGTATTCATGTACACAGACCCTCAGTTTGCCCCTTGCATATGTTATGATTTTGCCTTGCGCTAATGCAGTTTGCACACGTTATTTGGCCTTTTGAATATAGCAAACCCACGCTTACTCTCACACTAATAATAATAATAATCTTTATTTATATTGAGCCTTTCTAAAATCAAGGCTCATTACAATAAAATAACATCATATTAAAACATCATAAAACATTAAAATCAAGATTAAAATACACAGCATCAGTCCATGTCCACATCCTCTCCAAAGCCTTTTTCCATAAAACCTCATTTAAAACCCTCCACCGTCATGCACTCTCTAATCCAACTGGGTAGAGAATTCCAGAGTGTCGCCCGAACATAAAGCTCGGTGCTGAGGATTTTAAAACTACCCTCGGAATCTCTAGCAACCCCTCGTTGGCTTGAGCGGAGCAGTCGCACCAGAAGGTAAGGAACCAGAAGATCTTTCAGGTAGTCAGGGCCCAGACCATGTAGGGCTTTATATGTCAGTAATCCGACTTTAAAGGTGATCCACCATGAACGGCAGCCAGTGCAGATCCCGCAGCAGCGTGTAATATGGGAGGAACGAGAGTCCCTATTAACAACCGGGCCGCTGAGTTCTGCATTAGCTGCAAGTGGCGGATATCAACCACAGGAAGCCCAAAGTAAAGGGAATTGCAGTGGTCCAAACGTGAGGTCACAAAGGCATGGATCAGCGTGGCAGGTCACTGGATGGAACAAGGTGCTTGATCCTAGTGATGTTCCTCAGATGGTAAAGGATACCTTAACAACCGCCAACACCTGCGCACACAATGTCAGCCAATCGTCAAGAATCACCCTAGGTCATGCACCCATTCAGAGGTAGGAGCTCAACATCCCCAAGAATAAACCTGAGGTTTGGTTTGCTCCCAACCCCTCAATCCGGTGCCAGGATCCACAACCATCACCTCCATCTTCTCAGAATTCAACTTCAACCAGCTGGACCTCATCCAACCCTGGATCTCGCTGAGACAGTTGTTAAACACTGAGAGTGCTCTGTTCTGGTCAGGTGCAAAGACAGATAGAGCTGGGTATCATCGGCTTAGCAATGAAACTCCAGCCCATATCATCTTACAATGTCTCCGAGGGGAAGCATGTACACCGCAAACAATGTGGAGGACAGCACAGAGCCCTGAGGCACCCTACAGGACAGAGAAGTAGGATCAGAGGAAAATACCTCCCGATACCACCCTCTGAGTTCTACCTGTGAGGAAGGAGGTAAACCATCTGTGCACCAAACCCGACAGCCCACAGATGCATCTCAGGCGCTCAAGCAGCACCCCATGGTCTATGGTGTCAGATGCTGCTGACAAATCCAGTAGGACCAAAATGGACCATTTTTCTGGTCTCTCACCATCAGGAGATCATTGAGCACCGAACCAGTGCAGCCTCAGTGCTATGCCTCTTTTGAAAACCTGATTGAAGAGGGTCGTAGATGTTATGGATGGATAGATGGTTGTCTAACTGGGCTGCCACAACTTTGTCAATTACCTTCCCCACAAAGGGAGATTCAAGATAGGTCTGTAGTAGTTAGAGAGTCTGGATCCAGAGAAGCCTTTTTCAACACTGGTGTCACCACTGCTTCCTTCAGGGAGCATGGATATTCACCAGAGTCTAAGGAGCACCAGATATCCTATCTAGAACCAGGATGATAACCTCCCCACAGCCCATAATCAGGGCAGTGGGGCCCGGATCTAAACTACAGCATGTGGTGCGATACCCTGGACAATCCTCATAACATCTTCGATTTCCGCCTTTCGAAGGACCTCCAGGAAAACGGGGGCTTGTAACCACAGGCTGGTCCACTGCAACTCCCATAGAGAGTGCGGTGCGGTCTCGACCCTGATGTCAACCACCTTATCTGGAAAGAACCAGAGCAAGCTCCTCACACTGCATTTGTGAAAAGGCTCGATGAACCTGTAGACAAGCTGGGTTGCACAGCTTGTCTACGGTTTGAAAGAGCTGGGCTGGTCAGTTCTGTGCAGCAGCAATTTCTTCAGACAGGAATACTGCCTTCTTATGAGTAATTGCTGACTGGTAGTGTTTATAATGCTCTAGGAGTCTAAGATGGTCGGCATCTAAGCCAGATTTACGCCAGCATCTCTCCAACCTGCGTCCTAGTCGCCGCATTTCCTTCAGATCCCGATCAAACCATGGGGACCGAGGGCAAAGGGAGAGAGGACGACATGGTGGGAGCAATAGAATCCAATGCAGTGGTAATGGCCTTATTATAGGCTAGATCCAAAACTTCAGGATTTGGGCTCATCCCAGGGAATTCTGATAGGTCAAGTACCACAGTTAGGCTTTCGGGAGTCACATCCGTAAAGAGCTGGGCATTTGACCATCTCCACAAGGGTTGGCCTATGCAGAGGGGTGTGGAAATTGAATTCACAATGTGATGGTCAGACCATCCGACAGGTTCCACCCCACATCGGAGGCCTCCATCCGCAAGAGGAAGACCAGATCCAGGGAATGACCGTGTTTATGAGTGGCAGAGGTAACCACCTGTGAGAGGTCCAATGAACACATCAATTGGAGGAAGTGCTGTCCAAATTAGAGAGTTCGTCGATCGATCCAGGCATTAAAGTCACCCAGCACCATCAACCTGGGTGACTCAAATACCAGGTCGACAACAAAGTCCATCACTTCCTTAAAGAATAGCGCCACCGGTGGACGGTAAACAAGTGCCATCCTATAGCCCCACCTGCCACTACGACACATTCGAAAGATCTGTCTCCTCAGCTGGAACACTAGTGAGATCCAATTTGGTCTTGAAACAGATCACAACCCCCCATCCCTGCGATCCAATCTCGGGCGGTGATCACGAATACCCAGCTGGAACTGCTGCCTCAAGTACAGTGCCAGCATTGCTATCCACCAGGTTTCGTGATGCAGGTAAGGTCCGCTGTACCCACAAGTCTGCTACAATGGCAGTCTTGTTCACAACGGACCTGGCATTGCATAACACCGCCCGGGTTGGATAGAACTCCTGGGATGCCCCAACCACCTGCCCACCATTTACCGAGGTGGTGCCCTTGGGTATGGAGACCAAACAGGAAGGCCCACGTTCAGCACTCCATTTCACCCCAGGGCATCTTCTAGACTTGACCACTCCGACACGAGCACCCCCTCATCCATCCTCCATTGTTCATATCCCCCACCTTCACAACCTCCTACAAACAATTCCCAAAGCCCTACAGCATTGGTAAACAGAGAAAGCAATGGGAGGGAAAAGAAAGGGCGGAGGGCATGAAGAGTGGAGGATGAATAGTGCATGACGGGAGGGTGGGATAGCAATATATATTACCATCCACAGACATGGAACCAATAACACTAATATCTAATCTCCCTGTAATAAAAATAAATTCAAAACAAAACACAAACCTCAAGAATCAATTAAAATAGCTCAGAAAAAAAACTAAACCATAAATATAACAAAACTCAATAAACTCAAATCTACTTAACATAAATTAAGCTTCAAAAATCAAAACCTAAATGAACAAACAATAAAAATAATAATTGATTGATAACAACATCCAGTCCATATGAATTCGGAGAGTTTTTAGGACCGTGGAGCTCCCACCTTCCACGGTCAAAATGTGCAAATATAGACCTACGGACTCTCACCCTTGGGTCCAACAACTAAAAACACAGTTTAAAATTAAGTCAAAATTTACAGAGGCGCCTACCAATTCAAACCTCCCAAGGGTTCTCTCCACCTTGGTGGAGTAAATACAGGCAGGTGACCTCCAAAATAAAATGATGGACTGTAGTAGGTAGATCCAGGTACAGTTTGATAAGGACACAGTACCAAAGTTCACAATCCTTCATAGGTTCTCACCACATGAAAGATCACACACAAAGCGGTACCTTCTACAAAACCCCACCGGATCGTCTCCACCACCAGACAAATTAGGCAGCAAGCAGCGTAAACATTTTTAATAAAAGCAGAGGTCTTACTTTAGTGTAGTCATCCAAGGATAGGTCAAAAGTGGATTCTGAGTGAGGATCCAACACCTGCACCAGGGACTCATCCCAGGAACACCGCCTCACTCGGACCTTACTGCCACCAGGCCAGCCTCCAGCTGTCACAGTGCAGATCAGAAGTGCCACGGGCCCGCTGCCAACTAGCAGCAGCCTCCTGACCCATCACCTTCAAGAGGACAGGTGCCCAAAGTAAAGCCCACTGGCCACAGACAAGAAAGCCCTGGAAAGTCTCAATCCTTACTCCACCATACTCTCCTCCTCTCCACGGAAGGGAACTGAGTGCATATCAGTGCACCATCAGTTCAGTTCCCCACTCACAAGCAGATGAATCCGGGAGGCACCGAGACCTCGGAGCAAACAGTTCCACAGCACTGTTTTACCCGCACACCTCCCGCTCTGCTGCACTGTGCCACAACACAGCATTAAAAACTTCGCACCAACTCCAGAAGCCAGTCCTCTTCAGACCAAATGGGACCACCACTATCATAGATGAATGCCTGAACTTAAAGGTATTGTTGAGAACCAGATGCCAAATAAACTGCTACGGCACTGAACAGCATTAAACGGACTCTCCACTGCCCGGTACAGACTGAAATCAGATGTACAATGAAAGAAAAGAAAATAAACACGGACACTACAAAATAAAAGTAACTGAAAAACCGATCACACTTCACTACTACAAGAGGATAGAATACTAAAAAATTAAATTTCGGGAGCAACATAAAACGCTTAGAGACAGCGGTTCAGCACAGCTGCCATCTTGCAGTCAACTGCAATCACTGACTCATCTTGTGGGTGAACTGTGGGAGACACTAAACCTGCCCAAACGGTTTTGCCCAGCGAAAGTTTTGAATGTCTGGCCCTATATCTCTAAATCTGCAATTCTAACTGGAATGAAACTTACTACATCAAGAGATCTTTGTTCTCTGGTGGCGCATGCCAAATTTCATGCAAATCACTTGAACAGTTGCAAAGTTATTAAAGCACAAAATACTCCATTTAACATAGAAGTGAAGAAAGAATTTGACAAACAATACGGTGATTTACACACTTTGAGACTCCATATCTCCACACCCACAAATCCAACTGAACACAACTTACCACACCAAGAGATCTTTGATCCCTGATGGTGCATGCCAAATTTCATGCAAACTACAAGAACGGAAATGCAACAGAAATTGAGTGACTCAGTAAACATGCAACAGAGCCAAGAAAATCTCACATGGTACAGTAGCAAAGGAATTCAGCTGCATGCTCTAACAGCAAAACGTCCAATGCTAGGATACTTTAAAACCTTTAGTTTAATGGAGAAAGATAAATGAGTAGCACCCTTTGCAGTACAACATTAATGTTTCACATCACCCAGATGCTTTATAAAGACATCATAGCACTGCTGCAAACCCAAATATATGCAGGAAATACCATATTGGAGGCAGTATGGCAGTGGGTTAAGGCTCTGAGCTGCAAATCTGGAGACCTGGGTTTGAATCCACAGCCCCTAGGTGCATACTGTGTGAGCCTGAGAAAGTCACTTAACTTCCTCGTGCTCCCAGGTTGCACCTGCAAACAAGCTTTTGGCTTAGTGTGTCTCACCTGGTAAAATAATTGGTTAAAAAAAAAAAAAAATATTACCATCAAACTGTGTTTACCATAAATACTGTAGTATGTGAGTACTAATACAATTATCCTGGTGCAAAGTGCAATAGCTTGGTGCAAAAATACACCAATAAAATATATATATATACAATGTGGAAGCAGCTATATAAAACAACATGTAATAAATATAAAGTGCTAGTGCAAATAAATACTATACTACCTCTACAGCTTATGCCACTTGATTGCATCATTCATATGTAAATAACAATAAAGACCTATCATAAGTAAAATACTGAAAATCCATAAGATCAAATCAAAATATTGAACTACAGATACAGATTTTTCGTTTTCTACAATACCAATAAAATACAGAGACCCATAATTATAGAAAGCTAAATTATAGTGGTCCCCTATCAAAGAATGCATAATTTTTATATTGGGTACTAACTGCTATAGGAGAACCAATTTACCTGGAAACTAGAGCATTAAAGCTAGCTTACAACAAATTATGTTGAAAGTTAAAGTATGTTAAATCAAAATTTGTTGCTCTAAGAGGAACCACTAGAAAGAATTCATTAGCACAGGTGTATTATTTATTTTCACTCTATCCACATGTGCTGGAACCCAATGTATATATATAGTCCTAAAGTGCAAAGGTCCCTGTCAGAGCACCCATGAAATGTACACAGAGTGCTTATTAGAATAAAAACAATTCTGCTTAAAACCTAAACACAATACATACAGTAGGTATACAAGTATTTTACAGTAAATTGTGCTGAAATTGAAATATATTAACTCAAGATTTTACTACTTGTACAAGCGCTTTATAGATGATGTTTTTATCATCTGGAAAGGAGATGTGTGGTTTGAAACAATTTGTTATGTATCTTGAGAACAGTAACAAAAACTTAAGAGTTCACACTGACTGCTAGTACTAAATCAGTTGCATTTCTGGATCTGATAATTATGAATGATGGTGCAGGCAGCTTGGTAACCGACTTATGAACATTCGAACATATAGAAATTTGCCAGCAGATAAAGGCCTAGAGGTCTATCCAGTCTGCTCGAATGTGCAGCTAGCACCCTTATTCTGCAGCTACCCTCCCTTCCACCCTTCCTCTTCATTAACCCTTCCCTTGTCCTATCCCTTCCCTTTTAAAGCAGTCCACTCTTCTACTGGATACCACTTCTGCAGGTAACGATTCCACCCAGCCACCACCCTCTGTAAAAAGTGTCTCCTCATCTCCTCCTGAACCTTCTTTCCTCCAGTCTCATATCATGGCCAGGTGTCCCTCCCTTCCTTCCTTTGAACAGCCCCTCTGTACCTGTCTTGTTTATTCCTTTCATGCACTTAAAGGTTTCAATCATGCCCCCGTCCCTCCTCTCCTCCAGTGAGTACATGTTCAACTCCCTCAGCCTCCTCTTGTGATAAGCCCCCAGCCCCTTGATCATCTTTGTCACCCTGCGATGCACCCCTCCAGTAACTTAATGTCCCTCTTCAGAACGGGCACCAGTACTGCATGCAGTACTCCAGGTGTCGCTCTAACTAATGACCTATACAGTGGCAGAATCACCTCCTCCTCCTCGAGGATATACCGCTGCAATACAACCCAGCATTTTGTTGGTCTTTGCAGCTGCCTTCCTACATTGTGCTGAGTTGTTCATTGACCCTGTAATGAGCACACCGAGATCCTTCTCCTTCTCTGTCTGGGCTAGCTGCACTCCCCATGCTTCATTTTAACAGTTGTCATCTGAGACATGTTATTCATAACATATCGAAGGACAATACATGAGGGTGAAGCGTAATTGTAGTACTATGTCTACATATGAAAGAGGTGTCAGTGAACTTGAACACAGATTTAGAAGATGGGGATATGATCAGGAATGCCTAATAGAGGCTAGAAATAGAGTAGATGCAATTAGTAGAGATAGTTGTTAGTCCCTAAAATACAGAAACAGAATGTAAAATACAAGGGTACTAATTTTATCACTACTTTAAACACACAGATCAAGAAAGTGGTTGAGATCCTGAACAAAATGGCACATTTTGGAAATGGAGCCAGCATTAAGAAGCCTTGTGGAAGTGGGCCCAGTTATTACATACAAAGAGGAAGCAATTTGAAGGACAGCCTGGTCCACAGTGCGGAAAAAACAGAAAAGTGGATGGAAGTAGGATTACTAAAATATTACCAGCTGGCAACCACAAATGTGGTAATTAAAGTGCTTGCCAGTACATTAAGGTAGGACAAGAATTCTCCTTTATTTGTAACAGGACACACAGGATAAATAGTTTCATTTCTTGTAGAACAGAGTCAGTGGTGTACCTAGCGACATGCACATGCAACAGTTTTATGTGGGCAAATGAAAAGGAAATTTAGGACCCATGATATTATAACATGTGAGACATATTAGAATTGGTACACCAGAGAATGCTTTAGCTGCCCATGTAAAGAAAAAAGGACAGGCCATTCCTTCACTTTTATAGGAATAGAGAAGGTGGTGCTTGATTTAAGTGGAGGGAATTTGGATAACAAGTTACTCACAAGAGAAACTTTCTGGCAGTACAAACTAAAGGCTGGCTGTAGTCCTGGGCTTAATGAACACTTTCAATTAGCTCCGCTTCTAGTAAAATCTTGAGTTAATATATTTAGAATTTCAGCACAATTTAACGTAACAAAGCTTGTGTACCTATGTATTGTGTTTAGGTTTTTAAGCAGAATTGTTTTTTATGCTAATAAGCACTCTGTGTAATTCCGTGGTTACTCTGCACTTTAGAACTATGTATGTACATTGGGTTCCATCACTATGTGGATAGAGTGAAAAGAAATAATACACCTGTGCTAAATGAATTCTTCCTAGTGGTTCCTCTTGGAGCAAGACATTTTGATTTAACATACTTTAAATTTCAATATAATTTATTGTAAGTTAGCATGTGTACTTATGTTGTGTGCTGTAGTTTCCAGGTGAATTGGTTCTCTTATAGCAATTAGTACTCAATATAAAAGTTATGGGTTCTTTGATAGGGACCACTATAATTTAATTTGCTGTAGTTATGGTGTCTCAGTATTTTATTGGTATTGTGAAAACAAAAATCTGTATCTGTAGTTCAATATTTTGATTTGTTCTTATGGAGTTTCAGTATTCTACATATGACAGACAAGCCTTTATTGTTATTTACATATGAATGGTGCAATCAAGTGGCATACATTATAGGGGTAGTATAGTATTTAATTGTACTAGTACTTTATATTTATTATATATTGTTTTATATAGCTGCTTCTATATTGTATTAAGCAATAAGGTACAACCAGGGTTATGTTAATATTCTAGTTAATCACCCCTGGGTGTAATGTGGACGAGGCATAGCTAAGTGCCATATTGCCCAAGGGGTGATTAACTAGAACATTAACATAACCCATCTTTACATGGGCAGCTAACTTGAACATTAACATAACTCTGGGAGTCCTTATTGCTATTATTATAACTGGGTTAGGGGTTACTGTAGTTTGAATACTTTTTAAAATATTTTTGCTTATTTTTGTGAAATTAACAGAAAATAGTCCCTCTGCCATGCTACATTACATAGGATTTGGCATGTATGACATTAACAAGGCTTCGGAATACTGACAATCAACCAGATTTCAGCATTCCTCAGACCTTTATAATAATTGTGCTTGAGATTGTAGCTTGGTGTTTGTTGCTTCCTTCCTGAAGCCGTACTTTATTGTTTAAGACTGTTTTGTCTCCTCCTCCTCCCCCAGCACACGTCTGGAAACAAGCCCTAATCGCTCAGTATACTTTCCTGGTGAAACATTTAAAAAAAATAAATAAATTGAGTTAGGAATTGAAGCCATCTCATGATAATCCTCTATCTGTAACTGACAGTCCGTTGTTGTGAAAATAGCCATGAATAACAGAAGGTATCATGACAATGACAAATGGCATGGCTTGAAACTGGAGGTGTTTTGGGTTGTCAGCAGTTAGTCTTTAGTTAATTAGACTTGGCTTTACGGTGCCAGGAGGCCACTGTGCACACCCCCATTTGTACAAATTCTCATAATATCTGAGCAGGCAGCAGTACTTACTATCACTGTTACATTCACTGCCAATTCCAGGCTGTATTCAGAAAGAGAAAACGATCTTGTGCCTGACTGCAGTGGCTTGAGGTGTATATGACTATTTGCTCGATGTGTCTGTCATTAATTTAGAAGCCCACTTTAGCAGTTTGGGCAAGTACTACAGTAATTAGCCGTTGTGTTCTTTTTTCAATTTGACTGAACTGGTGATGTCACATACCATCCAGGATGCCAACACACACGTGGTCACAAACACCGATTAAAATTTCAAATAACTAAACAAACCTGAAAGCTTGCAGAGTTAAACATTTTTAATGTTTCTACTCCTTTTAATAATTTAGTAAAGATTGGTGTGGTCACTGCAGAAACAGTTTGCCATGTATACTAAGAAATGGAGGGCATAAGATTGCTGAGCAGCAGGACAGGTAAACACAAAAGTAAAACATCAGCAAAAGAGCAGTTCAGGATCACCTAAAGACCTAGTAAATAAAACTAAAATGTATTAAATAGCAAAATTGATGTGGCAAGATACAGTACTGTAGAGGAGGGTCATCTTTGGTTGGTTGGTTTGAGGAGTATTTGAACTCCAGCCATCGAATACAAACATTTTCACTATCACAATATTTTTGATGGATCTTTAAAACGTGAATACTGCAAATTATTTTGACAATGAAAATAATGTCCTTACAGTATTAGCTTAAAATGTGTAAGGGTGACCACCACTGCAGGTAATTTGAATTTGTGTTGTTGTTCATGCTTATCATTGGTAAGCATAATGGCGGCTCTGAATTAATAATGGAATTAAAAAATAAAAATTAGAGCCACTTAAATTAATACTCCTGTGACTAGGCTGCACAAGTACATTAACAAGGAGATTAATATAAGGCTCTCAGAATTCTGACAACCAATCAGATTTCAGCATTCTTGAGACCCTTATAATAATATATGTTCATTGGTGTATTTTGCACCAAGCTATTGCACTTGCATCAGGATAATTGTGTTAGTACTATATTCTACAGTAACATAGAAACATAGAAACAAAGACTTTGATGGCAGATAAGGACTGCTTTGCCACCTAGTCTGCTTATTTCCCTACCTACTGGATAAGCTACAGATCCTAGTCAAACAACAGCCTATTTCTTCCTACCCCCACAAGAATTGCCTTATGTCCCATGCATTCGTGAATTCCCCACTGTTTTTGATCCTATGACCTCCTCAAGAAGGCTGTTCCATGTGTCCACCACCCCTCTGTGAAAAATACTCTCACATTGCCCCTGAGCCATCTCTCTCTCTCTATCTTCAAATTGTGTCCCTTGTTCTTGCACATCTCTTTTCTGAAAGATGCTACCCTCTTGATTTTGTCTATTCCCTTGAGGTACTTAAAAGTTTCTATCATGTCCCCATCTCCTTCCTTTCCTCAAGGGTATACATATTAAGCTCCTTTAGTCTCTCTTCATATGGCTTCTGTTGCAGGCCTGGCACCATTTTAGTTGCCCTCCTCTGGACTGTCTCTATCCTGTCTATGTCTTTTGGAGATGGGGACTCCAGAACTGCAAGATGGGGTCTCACCAACGGTCTGTACAGAGGGATAACAACTTCCTGTTTTCTATTGGTGGTGCCTCTCCCATAGAAACATAGAACCATAGACTTTGATGGCAATAATGGACCACTTGGCCCACCCAGTCTGCCCATTTCCCTACCTACTGGATAAGCTGCAGATTCTAGTTAACCAACAGCCTACTTCCTGCCACCCCCACTACAATTGCCTTATGTCTGTCCCATGCATGTTTGAATTCTCACTGTTTTAGAATGAACAACTCTCTAGGAAGGCAGTTCCATGCATCCACCACTCTTCCATGAAAAAATGTCCTCACATTACCCCTGAGCCATCCCCCTATCTTTAAATTGTGCCCCTTGTTCTTACACATCTTGTTTTCTGAAAGGTGCTACCCTCCTGGACTTTGTTGATTCCCCTCAGGTACTTGAACATTTCTATCATGTCCCCCGTCCTCCTTTCATCAAGGGTATACATATTAAGCTCTCTCAGTCTCTCTTCATATGGCTTCTGATGCAGACCCTGCACCATTTAGTTGCCCTCCTCTGACCGCTTCCATCCTGTCTATGTCCTTGCGTAGATGAGGTCTCCAAAACTGCATACAGTACTCCAGATGGGGCCTCACCAACTGTCTGTATAGAGGGATAACCACTTCTTTTTCTACTTGTGATGCCCCTTCCCTATGCATCCCAGTATCCCCAGCCTCCTTACTGACTTCCTCACATTGCTTACCCACCTTAGGTCATCTGATATGACTACCCCAAGTTCCTTTCCATTTTGTTGTTGTTAGTACTCCCCTGCTATTGTGTACTCTTCTCCTGTGTTTTGTTTCCCAGGCATTACTTTGCACTTCTTTGCATTGAATCTAAGTTGCCACATGTCTGACCATTCCTCCAACCTTGCAAGTCCCTTCCCATCCTTTCTACCCCTTGTGTATCAACTCTGTTAAAGATCTTTGTGTCATCTGCAAAGAGGCATACCTTTCCCTCCAGACCCTCTGCAATGTCGCCTATAAAGATGTTAACGAGGACTGGACCCAGTATTGAGCCCTGAGGTACTCCACTAGTGACCCCCTTTCTTCGGAATGTGTTCCATTCACTATTACCTTCTGTGTCCTGTTTTGCAGCCAGTTTGTTACTCAGGCTACCACCCTGGGACCCACTCCCAGGCTGGCTAACTTGACTATTAATCTTTGTGAGGACTGTGTCAAATGCCTTGCTAAAGTCTAGGTAGGCCATATCCACAGCCCTCCTGGTCTATTACTTTGGTCACCCAGTCAAATAAATCTATTGGATTCATCTGACATGACCTTCCAGCTGCAAATCCATGCTGCTTTGGGTGCTTGCCCGCTGGCCTCTAGGTACTGGAGCAATTTTTTCTTTCAGAAGTGATTCCATCACTTTTCCTACCACTGAGGTCAAACTTACAGGTCTGTAGTTTCCTGCTTCTGCCTTGCTCCCACTTTTGTGAAGGAGAATCACATCTGCCCTCCTCCAGTCCTCAGGTACCACCCCATCCTCCCATGATTTGTTAAAAATTGTGGTCAGTGGTGTCACTAGGTCCTCCCTTAGTTCTTTAGGATTCTGGGTGAATCCTGTCAGGCCCCATTGCTTTGTCCCCTTGAGTTTTAGGAGTTCTTTCAGGACTCTTTCTTCTGTAAATGGACTGATGTCAACCCCCTACCCAGAGTGCTTCTATTGTCAGGTTTAGTAACGCCTCTATCTTCTTTTGTGAATACTGAGCAAAAGTAATCATCAGTATCTCTGCCTTTCACTGTCTCCTCTGCCCACCTCCCTCCCTTATTAATCTTCACTATTCTCCCTTAACCTTTCTATGTTCCCTAATGTACCTGTAAAAGGTTTTATCCCTTCTTAACTGAATTGGCTATTTTTCCTCGGTTTGGGCTTTTGCTATTCTGACTGCTTTCCCACTTCTTTCTGCTTTAATTGATACAGTCTCTGTCGTACTACTTCTGTGATTCCTTATACTTTTTGAATGCAGCCTTTTTCTCCTTAACCTTCCTTGACACCTCTTTGAGAACCATAGTGTTTTTTACCCACTTTGTTTTCTTTATCTGTTTACACAAAGGCTTGTTGCCTCTATGATGGCAGTTTTGATTTTTCTCCATTGTTCTTCCACCCTTTTTTTAGCCATTTGCTGTGTATTCCTCAGGTAGTCACCCATTTTGCCAAAGTCAGCCCTTCTAAAGTCCAGTATGCTTGTTTTTGTATGGCTCGTCTCCATGGTTGTGTTTATTGTGAAGCACACTGTGCAGTGGTTGCTTGTTCCCTGATGTCTACTGACTTCTAAATTTGTGATCCTCTCTCATTTGAGAGTACCAGGTCTAGTATTGTTCCCTCCCAAGTGGGTTCCAACACTAGCTGTCTAAGGCCTGCCCTGCAGGGCATCGAGAATGACCCTGCTCTGGATGTGGCTACAGTACATGTCATCCAGTTAACATCTGGCATATCCAGGTCCCCATCAACAGTATCTCCCTTTTTCAGCCATTTCGAGAATGTCCTCTATCATTTTCTTGTCCATTTCCTCCCTTGAGACGGGGTCTGTAAACAACCCTTGAAGCGGATTGTGATGCTATTCCTGTCTCCAAGGTGACCCAGAGTGCCTCTTGTCCTCCTCCTTTCTTTTTAGTTCTGTAGCTTTGATCCTTCCTCATGTATAGAGCTACTCCACTCCTCTTTTCTCCTCCCTGTCCTTCTGTAGGCTGTGTACCTCTGTATGTTGACATCCCAGTCATGGTTCTCCATGTACCATGTTTCCGTGACTGCCACAATATCCAATTGTTCATCTTCCATCAAGGCTACTAGCTCAGGAAGCTTGTTTCCCAGACTATGGGTATTGGTACGTTGCCTTCCATTTAATGTTGGCTTTATCCTTTTTCCCCATGTCTGCTGTTTTTGCCCTTGTCTATTTTTCCATTTACTCCTGTCCTGCCCTCTGTTGATCACTGTACCTGGTGTTTACCTTACTACCTGGCATGTTTTGTGGGGGAGGCTTGAAATTTCCTGCCTCTTATTAGCACCTCCCCTTGGCTAGTTTAAAAGCTTGCCAAGGAAGCATCTAAACCTGTCACTTAGGATGTTGGTTCCTTCGTGGGACAGATGCAGACCATCGTACAGTATAGACCTTTCATATCTCCAGGTGTTACATCCGAGGATCCCCAG
Source organism: Neoceratodus forsteri (assembly GCA_016271365.2). Lineage (NCBI taxonomy): Eukaryota > Metazoa > Chordata > Ceratodontiformes > Ceratodontidae > Neoceratodus > Neoceratodus forsteri. Next base: position 457,264,106 of record CM057449.1, on the reverse strand, counting down.
CCATCCTTACTGCCTTTTCACTTGCTTGCTAACATTTAGGTCATCGGATATGACTACATTATTTATGGTAAACACAGTTTGATGGTAATATGGTATTTCTGCATGTATTTGGTTTGGCAGCAGTATTATGATGTCTTGAAAAGCATCTGGGTGATGTGAAACATTGACGTTGTATTGCAAGGGGTTCTACTTGTGTATCTTCTCCATTAAACTAATCCAAAACAAATGGTTTGATACCTTTATTAAACCAACAAGGATGTTACAAAAGAAAAAAAAGCTTTAGCTGGACCAACAAATCCTTCTTTGGAAGCTTGATGACAGTTATTTAGAAAATCCCATATTATTAACACTTAGAACATGCAGAAAAACAGAAATAGTTCTCATTGGTTTAAAACAGGCATTCAAAACATAATTAAAGTGATGTCAGAGAGCTTGACTATCTTAAGTGTGCTTTCAGCTAAACCAAACTTAAAGGTCAAAGGTTGTCCAGAGATAACAGCAGGCAGAGAGTTCAACCCATATATTATACCATGTATCAGTCTAATGAATCACAAAATGCTAGAATTCTTCACTCACTAGATTATATGTCAAGTGAAAAAACTCCCAAAGACATATGCCTTAAGAGGAGGTAAGAGCACACCTATTCTAGGAGAAACTGTTAGTTTGCTGAGATCCATGTTGAACTACAAGGAAAACTGGCTAAGGAAGGATTTAATACATTTTGGATTAAGATTGCCTGTGTAAAGATCTGACCCCGCAGTGAAAGTGCCTGCAGTTCTGTCAAAAGTTTGTTTATTAAATTAGTGCATTCATTCAGAGTCAAGGTGAGAGCTGACTTTGTCTGTAAAATCATCTGGTTTTATTCTTCTGAGGTGAGAGCCTGATGGACACCACTACTACAAGGCCTGAAGATATTTGACTGTTTTGAATTATTTGGACTCTCCTATTGTGATACATGGGCTGAAATAAGTAACTTGGGCTGTGTGTTTAATTTGTATCAAACTGAATGGGATTCAAGAGTCTCTGAATTGAATAAATTGTGTTTATATGGTTGAGGTCTTTTTTATTTTTGTAGACTCCCCATGCAACATGAGAGGTGTGGGGGAGTTTGGTTATTTTACCAGTGTAGGAGATAATTAAAATCTTTTCTTGTGATTGGTATTTGTTTGGACTATCTAACTCAATATATTCTAACCTCAAGTAAGAGTTCGAGGGTATTGGGTTAGCTATATATTTTGATATTTTGTTTGATTTATATTGATTTATCTGTGTTTATTTAATTTGATAGAGTAATGGAATTGATTTTGATGTAGCTACAATTAATATTTATAGTAAGTTTTTAATAGGTAGCATGTGTTGAATCATGCTTGGTGGGCAGGCGCTCACTCCCTCCAGGCTGAGGGGCCTGCACCTTTGATAGTCCCCATTGCAACCTAAGATATATAGGCATTGTCGTGCTTTGGTATTAGATGGAGGGCCCCTTGACCTGGGTGGAGGACCGGGTGGGTGGATAAGGGTGGTGAGTTTCAGGAGATGCCCTGGGCTAAATGAGTCTGGGAAAGGGTCCTCCATGCCTGGTGCCCATACCCAAGGGTTCCACTGATAATGGGCAAGTTGCCCACTCTTTCATGGCCGGCCATCCAACTCAGGTGGTGTTATGCAATGCCAGGTCAATAAAGAACAAGACAGCAATTATTGCTGATCTTGTTGAGTCATCTGACCTGGTTTATATCACCGAGACCGGGCTGGATGAGAATGCTGGTCTGGTATTGAGTCACCAGTTCTGGCTGGGTACTCGGTGATACACCTCCCAAGATTGGATCGAAGGGGTGGTAGTGTAGCCATCTGTTTTAAGATGGAACTGGGCCTTGTAGATGTTCCAGTGGGGACCACTAGATCCTTCGAGTGTATCATGGAGCAGGTGTGGCAGCAGGAGTCTGCTCATCTACCATCCACCCAGAGATAAGAAAGTTTTCCTGTAGGAAGTTGCAGACTCATAGTCGATATGGTGTTGGAATCCTCCGGTGTTTGGTCGTGAGGATTTAATGCCTGGGTCAACGATGCACTCTTGCATTTTGGTCAAAACTTCTCCAACTGATGACACTGTTGGGCTTCACACAGGTAGTTACCACTGCAACCCATATTCAGGGTCACTCCTGGACCTGGTGTTCCACCTAGGGATGGAGGTCGCTGACTTGGTGGTTGAACCAGTTGGATGGTGGGACCATCACTCTATAAAGTTCAGTTTCGTGGCTCCCTCTATGAGACCAGCCCCTTTGGAGATGGTCTGGTACCGCCCTTTGAGGGGTGTAACCCCAGAGGGTCTGTTGGCAGTGCTGGACCTATTGAGTTGGCATTGGAATGCTTGGATCCAGGAGACCTAGTAGTGCACTGTAATAGTATGGTGCTGAGGGCCCGGTTCCATAGCTCCTGTCTGAGTTCGCCCCTCTCACCCTCAGTCCCCCTGGTTTGATGGGACTTTAAGGGAGTTGAGGAGAGGGGTGAAGGTTGGAATGTTGTTGGCACAAATCTGGCCTGGAGGAGGACAGACTTAGGTTGATGCTCATTATTCAGACTATCAATCAGAAATTCCCGTAAGAAGGCAGAGTTCCTGTCCAGGAGATAACTGCAGCAAGAAATCGACTGGCTCAGCTCTTTCGGACCGTGGACGGGCTGTGCAATCCAGCCTGCCTTTGGGGCCGGAGAGCTTTTTCACAATCTAAGTGTGTTGAGTTTGCTCGTTTTTGCTGATAAGGTGTCTTCTATCAGGTCGTGATCTTCTTAACGTGTTCAATTGAGTATGGCAGTGGTCGATGTGAGGCACAGACACCCAGTCTGTCTGGACAGATTTTGACAAGTCAGCAATCATGGACATCAGAAGATTGTTCGAGGCTTGCGCACCGACTTATTGTAGTTTGGATACTGGTCCAACGTGCCTCCTTGTGGGGTGTAGGGATGTTTTCAGACTGATCCTTGCTGAGATAGTCTGGTGCTCGCTGGGACCAGGGGTGTTTCAGACCCCTGAAGGAGGCTGTGCTGACACCCCTTTAAAGAAACCTTCCTGCAACTCAGACTGTCTTGCTAACTACAGACAGTCTCTAACCTGCCCTTTGGGCAAGGTTATTGAGAAGGTAGTCGGTTGCAGCTTGAGAACTTTCTTACCACCCATGAAGTCTATGATCCTTTCCAGTCCAGGTTCAAGAAGAGGCATAGTACTGAGACGGTATTAGTTTGGGTACTAATTATCTCCTAATAGCGAGGATCGGAGGAGTCATTCGATCGTGGTCCTCCTGATCTCGCTGTAGCATTTGACACCGTGTGATCATGGGGTGTTGCTGGAATGCCTCACTGTTGCTCTGTGGACTGTCGAGGACAGTCCTCAGGTGGTTCCATTCTTTCCTCACAGGCAGGACCAAGAGGGTGGTGTCAGGAATTATTTCTCGGCCCCTTCACCCTGCTTTATGGGGTGCTGGGGGTTCCGTGCTGTCCCCATGTTGTTCACGTGTACATGTTGCCATTGAGAGATATAAGGCAGTTTTCACTGCTATGCAGATGATACTCAGCTTACAGGACCTTGTACCGAACAGAATAGTGCGATCTCGGCTCTTTAACAACTGCCTCTCTGAGATTCAGGACTGGATGAGTGCTAACTGGTTGAGACTGAATCTGGACAAGACTGAGGTGTTGGTGGTGGACCCAGGTCACCGTGTAGAAGTTGACTCCTGGGCAACCGTCTGGCCTGTGTTAGGGGTAACCAGTTGAGACCCTTCTGAGCAGGTGCGGTATCTGGGCATAGTGCTTGACAATGAACTGATGCTAAAACACGTGTCAGCAGTTGTCAAGTCCTCATTTTATCATCTGAGGAACATCGCCTGGATAAAGCACCTTGTTCCACACGATGACCTTTCCCTGTATTGGTTCACGCCTTTGTGTCCTCTCATCTTGATTACTGCAATGCTGTATACCTAGGGTTACGGGTGGATCTCCATTGCCTGCAGCTGGTGCAGAACGCTGCGGCCAGGTTTTTGACATGGTTGTCAAGAACCTGCCATGTCACGCCTGCACTGGCTGCTGGTGCATTGAGGATCACCTTCAAGGTCGCATTGCTGACCTATAAGACCCTACATGGACTTGGACCAGGTTACTTGCAAGACTTCCTTCGGCCCTACTGCCCCATCCATCCACTCTGCTCCACCAACAAGGGACTGCTAGAGGTTCCCAGGGTCTGTCTTCAAACATCAGGCATTAGGGCTTTTCTTTTGTAGCCCCGAGCCTGTGGAACTCTCTACCTCGTCGGATTAGAGAATGCTTGTCCACCGAGACTTTTAAATCTCATTAAAGACATATTTATTCGGCTTGGTGTTTGGGGATAACGCTTTAGTTTTATTATTGTTGTCTTTTATTTTTTATATGTTTTATTGATTGAATGTGTGTTCGTTTTTTCCTACACTCATATGCTTTTGGTTTTGAAAAGCTCTTTATAAATAAAGGTTGATTGATTGATTGATTGACACCAGTAGAAGCTAGCTTCAACTCTGCTGAGAACTCTGTTAGTTTCAGAATATGGCCAATGACAAGAAAATGACCCTGGATAAAAACAATTACATGCCAAAATGTAACATATTAGCAAGTAAAAAGTAAGCCCCACGAATTACAACAGCAGAAATTATCTCTACATGGCATATAGAAGGATTAAAGTGATGTTTACCCAAAGTGAGTAAGGGTATCACACTGATGAATGTACAACTAGCTGGAGATATATTCCCAACATACTCTCAACCAGCTATTATATTCCAGAAACCTTAAGGCCTTCAGTGTTGTAACAAGACTTTATACATGATAATATCAATTGTCAGTGTAAGTGCCAGATACAAAGAAGTACTAGTCAAGGACCCTCAAGAAATTGAGACTATGCAGTCTGATATGTACAGATTTCAATAAATTGTCAGTGTGTAATAGAAATAATACATTTGCAGAAACAGTGTAAGGAATCTAAACAAAGATTACTAGAATTGAATCCTTTAGGAAAATAACTACTTAAAGGAAATATATGTACATGAATCCTAACACACCATCAATTGCACCAATCACTATAATAGTTACCCAAAAGGAATTACACCTGTCATGAACCTCAAGTAAATGAGACAATGCATCCTAATAAGTACAGAAAGTAAAACACAACACTATACACTCAAACTACAGAACTAGCAGAAGGAAGTAAATATCCACTATAACATGGGTCCAGAGTCCTAGCCACTATGACACCATAATGTCATGTACCTGAAAATAAGTTTACCTCAATATCACCACAATATTCACATCCACTATACCCACATAACCACCCACCTCAAATACCCATACTAAAAATTCAATGCTACACTTTCTCCCCACAACACACACATAAACACATACACAAACCCACACACATATACACACACACACACACACATTCACACAATACTAATGTGAGAGGCCAACCTGTAGATAACCAGTTAAGATGGACTAAGTATGAGTCAAAGTCCAAGGCTAGCTGAAAACCTAAAATATGTATGTCCATCCTTTGAAGTAAAGGTCCATGTAAGTTTATGAGTAATGTATCATATATCCAGCATCAATGTTCAAGCCATTTTCCACCGTATTAAGAAGTAACATTAGTCTGATCTCACAAGCTCGTCTCTGTTGTGTACTGTTGAAATGTCCTTTCAAGACCATCACAGACATATCTGAGATTGAGTGGTCATCCTGAAAGAAGGATTGTGCCACTGGTTTGTCAGTCATCTTCCTATTAATATCATACCTGTGTGAATTCATTCTAGTGCAGAGTTGTCGCTTCATCTCCCCACATACCCGTCCGTGGACATTTCTGCATTGAATAAGATAAAAAACATTGCTTGATGCACATGTATAACTACCCAATATCCTGAATTGTCTGTTTTGTGAGGTAATCACACAGTCTGAAGTGGAAATGTGCTCACACGTTTTACATCTTCATTTATTACAGGGTTGTGTGCCATGTGATGTCATGGCACTTTGTTCATGTTCTAGTTTACTCTTTTTTTTTTAGTTATTTAACCAGGAATTGCACACTAAGCTGAAAGCTTTTTACAGGTGCGACTGGGAGCACAGGGAAGTTAAGTGACTTGATCAGGCCACACAGTATGCAAGTGGAAGCTGTGGGATTCAAACCGAGGTCTGGTCTGCTGATGTCTCCAGATTTTCAGCTCAGAGCCTTAAACCACTGTGCTATACTGCCTCCCAATGAGATACTGTCCTTTGATGAGATGTTAAACCGAGGCCCTTCTACCCATCCTGGTGTTGTCTTGGTGGTGTCCAGGTGGAAGTAAAAGAACCCAGGGTACTTTCGTAAAGTTTATCTCTTAATAATCAGGTTGGCTATACTGGGTGGTTGTTTAAAAGATAGCAGTGGCAGTTCTCAAAAAATACAGCTAAGAGTTTCATCCTCACTAATTATTGGGTGTAGGTCCTTAATAATCTTATGTAGAAGTTCAAGGTCAGGATGATACATGACTACTATGGGTACTTTGTTAGTAGCGGTCCTTTCATTATATTGCAGTAGGTGTTCTCTTGGCACTTCTGTAGCAGGTTCCACTGATTGTCAATTTCTCTGGAAGAGTGTCCCTGCTCAATAAAGGTGTTTTTCAACATAGTTAAATGTCTGTCTCTCGTCTGCCTTATTTGAACAGAGACGGTGGTACCAAAGTGCTTGATTATACATGACAGATTTTTGTGTGATTCAGGTGATTACTTTTCCTGTGTAAGTATCTCTGTCTGTCTGTTGGTTTCCTGTAAATACATGTATGTAGGGTTCCATCCCTGATGGTGACAGTGGTATCCAGAAAATTAACACTGGTGGCAGAATTTTCCAGGAAGGCTTAATGGTTGGGTGGAGATTATTAAATTCCTGATGAAAATCCTTCAGTGTCATTGCCCTCTGTCCAAATTAGAAACAAATCATTAATGTAATGGAAGTAAGTGAGTGGTCTGTGTGCAGTGCCTTAAAAAGTCCTCCTCCAAATTGGCCATAAAGAGATTAGCATATTGTGGAGCCATCTGGTGCCCACTGTTGTTCCTATAGTTTGAACATAATGGGCTGGATATTCAAACTGCGCCCAAAAGTGCTCAATAGCAGGAGCAAGCACAAGTCCATTGCGCCCATGCTAATAGGCGCAATATTCAAAAAAGGAGCAAGCCAAATTCGCCTACAGCTAACATCTGAATATCGCACAACCTACGCCATGGCGCAACTAGGGAGGGAAGCTGAGCAGATATGATGCGCTATGTCACAACAAGGATGTCCAGCTGAGCAGTCCAGAGGCGCCATAGCGCCAAGCAGGAGCCCCCCAGCTGCAGAGCAATGTAACTGTACAACCAGGGAGGTAGGGGCCCACCACCCATGCCACAGATGGGCACAGGAACACACAGCAGAACTGACATTGTACCCCCCACACCCAAGCACAGCACAACTGGGGAGGGCTGGAATAACCACCGCCCATGGGGACAAGCAAACAACCCACAGCTGGGCCATGGTTCCCATCACACCCACCGGCAAGCTGAGACTGCCACACAAGGAGGGCGGACCACCCCTGCTCACACCATCCCCCAGTGCACAGCACAACCTGCACCGTGACCCCCAGACACTCCCCATGAGCAGTGACCACCACTGCAGGAAACCCCATGCATACCACCACCCCACTGTGACACTGCAACCTCGTGTACCACAGAACTATACAAGCCAGCCCCACCATGAGCACCCAGCAGTGGGTGGCAGCACGCGCAATGCAACAACGGCAGACACAGTGTCAACACACGCAATCCCCCGAGGCACACGCTGAGAGACCCACCATGCATCGGCACAAGAGGTACCCCACACGGGACAGGGATGTGCCTCTGACACCACCACCATTGATACAGCATCTTGCACAGTAGTCCAGTGACACACCGACCCACCACTGGCCACAACAGCCAGCACAGACACCCACAGTGCTGCATGGAAGCATGCATCACACCGGATGCAACACAGTGCAGGGACAAACACACACCCATACCCAGGGGACAATATCACTGGGACGCAGTAGGGTAGCAACCCAGCCCCAGTGTGGGCCCATGGAAACCGTGCACACACAGCCTGCAGTCCCCCATGGCACAGGAGTGCCAGCCACCCCTCGCAGGCACTGTGGACCCATACGCCACCATCATATGCTGGGAGCACAAGTCACAGACAGTGGTGCACATCCCCTGCAACACATACAAGCCACAGCATGGAGGTGGGACAACAACCATGAGGCCACAGTGTCACCTGAGGCAAACATGCACCACACCAGTGACAGGAGGCAACTCAGCATTGTGATGGTTACAGTGGCTGTCCCATGGACTGCCACCAGTGACATGGCAGCAGACCTTGCAGATCACAGACATGCAAGGGTGTCAGTTGCACAGGCCATGGACGGGTTGACAGGGGCACCATGGACACAGAGCATGCACCATGGACCACTGCACACAGTAATTCAATGCACAGGAACAACACATACACCACAGACACTGATTGATAGCTACTCCCACACCATAGTCACTTCCCCACTGACATACACACATACCCATGACTGCACCACCCCAGACGCCATGCACACCACTGCAGCTGAGCACCAATAGCCCGCTGCAAATCAGAGACCACCACAGTATTCATATCAAAATAGATGTATTGTAACAATCAAAAATCAACTATATACAGACATATATACGGGGGACAGAAACATGGTGGGGCTGGGTAAGGGGCAGGGGTGAACATATGAGAGAGGGAAAAGGGGTGTGAGGGGTGGGTCAAAGGGGAAGGTGGTAGTTGGGGCATGGGGACATCAACAGCTGCCCTGGTCTCCTCCTCCTGGCACTGTTGTCTTGCCCTCCTCCTGACCCCATGCGGTTCATGTCCCTAGGAGCTGCAGAGTCCCTGGCCACCTGGAGCAGCTCATTGACAGACCTCTGTAATTGCAGGAGCCTCTGGTCACCCAGGACGAGGGAGCAGAGTCAATAGGTGTGACTGTCCATCCCCTGCAGCCCACCCATTCTGCATGGCATACAGCCATGTGCCATGCCCCTATGATGGTGTGAGACCACCCACAGTGATTGTGTCCACAAGACCTGCCCACCCAGGTAGCAACAGCCATGTGGACCACTGCACACACCCATTGCCCATGTCCTGCACAGCACCACCAAGGCCGTGACAGTAGCGTGCTGTGCGGTGGGAAGGCAGTGCCACAGCCATGTGCCTGTGCACGATGGACCACCACGGACGCACTCCCAGACATGCAGTGTCACTGGACAGTGCTGACTGCGTCACATGTGTGCATGGCAGTGGTGTCCATGGATGGTGGCCATGCCCGCTGCCCACCCTGTTACACAGCATGCAGTAGTAATCATGGAGTCATGGCACTCACCCTCATTGGGCCGGTCAGGTTGGCGGTGATGGTCCCTGTCCCTCCTGGGGCTCTGTCCTCCTCCCTCTGCCGCCTCCTCCTCAGCCATCACTGCTCATCCATGCCTGTGGGGAAACAAGGAGAGAAGAACATCAGTACAATCCTGAAGCAAAGTCCCCTGCCCCAATGTGTGTGCCCACCCACCCAGCCAGACCCACCCCTCACACCCAGTAAACACCACCACAGCCAACCCTAGACTAGCCCTCCCTATGTGCTGGACACATAAAACACTGTTATCCATATGGACAATACAAGTGCATGAGCGTATCACCCACCTGGACGAGGCACCATGCCTCCTGGCACGTACTTCAGACTGCAGTCTGCTCCCTCCTCCTGAGGTCCCAGCAGGTGCCTGCACTGCTCCATGATCCTCCCTCCATCCAGTGGCCTCCCCAAGGTCAGTGGCCACCTCCAGCCAGACCTGGGTCCTGGCCCTGTCCAGTGGCTCCTCCCCAAACAGAGGCCCATGGTGTGGCTCCACAATGGCCACAAGATTTTCCAACTCTATGGCAGTCCACTGTGGGGCTCTCCTGCATGCCATCTCAACCACTATAGTAGGCAATATGGCGCTCTGCAGCGCCGTACCCCATGCAAATGATGCGCAGTACAATGCTGCTTATTCTATTGCGCTGTTACTGACAGCGATAGAGGTGCAGCCATGCCGACACATGGCGTCAAGGGGCAAAGGTCAGACACAGGGTCAAGGGTCTCTGGCACAAGGCCACGCACAGCCATCGGACAACTATCGCGTATAAGCGATTGGTTGCCTGTTTGCCAGTGCCACAGTGGAGTATTGAGCAGTTTTGCCATTGCGCCTATGGAGGCTAGTTGTCACAGCGCCATGTAGTGACCTCGTTATAGCACCACTGGCACAATGGTGGCCGTGCCCTGCATTGACCATCACGCATAGTACGTCATCAGCGCGGCAGATGCCAGCATCAGCAGCCTGGGCATGTGCAGTGAGGTGTAGTATGCATGCCATGGAACTGCTCCATTGGCTCAGCCCATTCAACACAGTGCGCAAAGCGCCTTAAGCGTATTCAGCCGTCATGTGCTAATCATCCGATCAGCCATTCAATGGCGCGGCACCGATCTGCATCTAATTAAAGTTGCTCCTCACCTAATTTGCATGTATTGCTGCTATAAAGTGCGACAGAGTTCTGCAGTGCCATATTCGTTATTGCAGTTTATTGGTGAGTTGCATGTTGTGTGGGAGTGTGGACTGTGGATTCAGGGACATGCTTTGGACTGCACAGTCACAGATAACCACTGCCATCCTTACAGGCTGAATAATGACCGATCAAGGTCTGGGCGAGGAGGACAATGATAGTGGGCAGAAGAGGAGGCCCAACTTCCACGAAGGCAGAGACAGAGGCACTTTTGAGGCCTACCTGGATCAGGAGCCACTGCTTAGTGGACGGGCGGGCACCCCTCCGCCTGTGCTGCTGCATGGGAGGAGGTGGTATGTGCCATGAACCTGCATGGCAGCCACCAGCGCCCGTGCAGGAATGTAAGAAGAAGATGGGTACTGACAGGAGGAGGGTGAAGGAGAAGGTGGCTTCCATCAGGGCGGCACGTGCTGCAACAGGTGGTGGACAGCCGAGGTGGTGCACCTCACACTAGCAGAGGACAGGCTTGCTGAAGCATGCCTGCAGTGCCATAGAGGGAGTTCCGGGTGGTGGCTTCCAGACGGGTGGTGGCCCATCTCTGCATGGTAGCCATGGTGTGCCTTGGGGGCTGGTTAGGTTACACACAGTAACGTGACTCTGCTTTCCTTACAGAGCCTGAGTGTCTGCATGAGTCAATGTTGGTGGGCCTGTCCACTGAGGACAATCGGACAGAGTCGGAGTGTGACCATCCACCTCCACAGGTTTCTGTGGATTGGCACGACAGTGGTGCCGCCTGGCTGTCCATACTGATGTCATTGAGACAGGTGTGGGGAAGCCCTTCCTGTGTCTCAGCGTTCTGGCGTCCATGGATGCCAGCATGCCGTGGCTGTGGCTGGGGCAGAGACCTGCACCAGTGATGAAGACACGACCGTCATGAGCAGTGATACGTGTGTGCCACGGAATGGACACACAGCAGGTCGCTTCGTGCCCATGGCTCTGGCTGGTGCCGCCTTGTGGGCCAACATGTCAGCACAGTCCCAGGCTGTTCATGTCAGCACCAGTGGGGCAGCACGGTGGCTGGTCAGGACGGTGGGACTGTTGCGGCCACAGCGGCAGCACTACTGAGCTCTTGGGCGCATTGGCCAGAGGGGTGGCAGCAGCAGTCACCCACCGGGACTGGGGGTTCAGGGTTCGCTGACAAGCGTCTGTGCAACATATGTGGACTTGCCCATACTTGGTCCTGGTGCACAGCGCCCACCCTCAAGGGGTGCTAAATATCAGGCCCGTGCACACCCTGAGAGACAGGATGCCGAGGGAGGCAGACGCCTCTTTGACGAGCACACCTGCCTACTGCAGGCATCGGTCCAGCAGCAGATACGGCTTGCAATGTCCGTGGAGGCACTGTGTGGCTCTGGAGTGGGCAGAGGGTAGTCGCAGCAGGGACACTGATAGCATCCTGTCACGGGATTGACCGTATGCAGGAGGATGTGACCGCTGCCATTGACAGGCATGCACAGGCGTCCATTGCTGTCATGGCCACAATGGGCACACAGTCAGGTGCCCATGCATCGCTCACACCACCGAGTGCGCTATCCACTCCCATTCCCAGCGTCGTCGACAACCACCCTGTCGACACCGGGTTCAGCTGTGGGCATCCCGAGCACTCCTGGTGCAGGCATGTTTGGTGTGCTGCAGACCCCTGCATGGTACGTCGTGATTCGGCGCGAGTGGAACCCCTGGGGACCATCGTGCTGTCACCCATGAGGCCCGTGGTCAGCTTGCCGGTGCTGGTGGGTCTTGGAGGGCGCCCATGCATCCGGTGGCCATGGCACTGTGCCGTGAGAATGACCTGTCTCCCAGTGCGAGCACTGTCTGGTGCTGCCCTGTGTGCATTGTGTGTTTCAGTGGGCAGTGCGCGGTGGGTGCCCAGCCATGCCGCGAAACACAGTCCACCTGCACCCCTCCCGGCTGCTGTTCACAGGTATGTGCATGATGATGCCTGCATTGCGCTGTACACAAAGTGCGATGGTGCCCAGTGTCTGACACACGCATTACGGACAGACAGTGGACGTGGTGGCCTGTGGACATGTGTGTTGCTAGTGTTGGCATTCTGGCTCGGTTTCCTCCTGCCTCTGTGCACATTTGGCATTGTGTGTGTGTGTGTGTCCATCCATGTGGCGTGTTGCTGTTCACCCATCCCTGGTTGTGTGTGTGTGTGCTTGTGCCTGCCACATCCCTTGCCAGCATGCACCCCTGGTGTGTTTCCATGCATGTTTATGGGCTGTTCCTTAGCACACTGGTGGTTGCGCTGGCACCATGACTTACCTGGGTTGGCTGTGGTGCTCCTCTGTGATGGTGTCCCGTTGCAGCTGTGCCAGCCGGATCAGTCGGGGTCCCGCAGCCAAGGGGGCAGCCATCACCATCATCACGCGCCCCATCATCCCCATCGCTGTCCCCTTTGACTTGTATGGCTATTCCACATTCTTTGGCCATGTTGTGCAGGATGCAACAGGCCAGGAATATCCACAGGCCTTTGAGGGGCTGTACTGTAGGGCACCACCAGAGGTGTCCAGGCAACGGAAATGTGTCTTCAGCATCCCAAACACCTGCTCAATGACATTGCATGTGGTGGCATGTGCCTCATTGTAGTGTTGCTGTGATGAGGGTCGTGGGCCACCCGGTGGGGTGTGAGCAGCCAGGGACGGAGTGGGTATCCACTGTCACCTGTGTGCAGAAGTGGAGGTTAGTTTCATGTTCAGCTTTGGGCTGCCCAAGCCCTGTGGGTCACACCCATGGCACCTCTAGACATGCCCCCAGGCCCCGATATGTCCATTTCATTTGCATACTCACCCACTAGATATCCTGTGGGAAGTCCCCACTCAAAGCGGTGGCACAGTGCCGACTGGTGCTAGATGTATGAATCTTGTGCTCCCCAGGGTGTGTGGCACAGACATTGATGATCGCCCACTGGCATCGCACACCACCTGGCAGTTTGACACTGGAATAGCCCTTGCGGTTCATGTATGCGGCTCCCTCCTCACCAGGTGGTGTGCGATGGCCATGGGTGCAGTCTATTGCCCCTAAGCACGCCAGGCATACGTGCTACCCCGCGGAACTCCTGTATGTTTGCTGTGCGCCCGCCGCAGTGCTGGGGAAATGGATGTACCACAGCATGTGGCAGCAGTGTGCTGAGGAATTGGGTGAGGATGCATGACGTGGCCGACTGTGTTATGCCTGTGGTGTCCCCGGTTGGTCTCTGAAGGTACCCGTGGCAGCAAGCACATGCAGGCTGTTACCTTTGTCTCCACTGACAGGGCATGACTCCGTCGTGTGGTGCCTGCATCTCATCACTGCACAGCTCACTGAGCCACCTCAGTATTGCCTGTTCAGGCGGTACCGCCTCAATCTTGATATCTGTAAACAGCTCAAAGTTGGTGGGCTCGGTACTGCTTCCTGTTGTGCATATCACGACGGGTTCTTCCACGCCACGCCCCCCGCCACATGCCTTCACCCCTCATTATGGCCTCCATGTGGAAGGTGGCACTGGCCATGTCCCTGGCTTGTGTTCCCCCCTTGCAGCTGTTGCTTTGTCTCCCCGCTGTCCTGACTGCTACCCCCTGCACCGGGTACACCTGTCTGTGCTGGCCTCTGGTATGTGTGTCCCCACAAACCTTCCTGTGCCTCTCTTCTGCAGTGTGGTTTCCCTGGCCTGCCCTGTTTCTCACAGTTTCCTGTGCCTATCTCTCCCCTGCCTCATGTGGCTTCCCTGTAGCGTTCTTGCACCTCTTCCTTGCTCCTTTTATTTTGGCTCATTTCTGCTATGGCACAACTTCTGCTTGCTCTAATTGCCGCATTGCGCAAGTCTTTGGAACATCGCACTGCACCCTTTATGCATGGTTCCTCCCTTCGGTTGTGCATGCCTTCATTATCATTGCGCTGTTGCTCAGCATGTTTTTTGTGGCTAACTGCCTCCTGCTGAATATCGCAGAATGGTGCAATTTCAGACTTTGAGCTGGCGCAACCCTATTGCGCATGGTGCAACCTTTTGAATATCCAGCCCAATGTTTCCATTAAAGCTGAAGTTGTTATGTATCAGAATTAATTTAGTAAGTTCCCCACAACGTCAGGGTCAATGTTATGGTCCAGTCCTTTCTCATATATGTATTTAAGGCAGGCTGAAATGCCATCTGTATGCAGTATATTAGTGTAGATGGATGTTACATCTATCGTGGCTAAAGGGTATCAGGTAGTAAGTCCTTAAAACCAGAACGTTTACACAGGAAGTGAGTAGTGTCCTGAATGTAACTGTCCCTTTGTATAACCAGTGGTTTTAAAATAGCTTCTACAAAACCTGAGATCCCTCTATCAGGGTTCCATTACCAGAGACTATGGGTCTTCCTGGGTTCTCAGGTTTATGTATTTTAAGTAGCATGTAGAATGTCCCAGGCTTGGGTTCATCAGGGAAGATTAAACTGAAGGTTTTAAAAGTATCCAAGCATTGGAAATTTTGCTGTTAGAGCATGCAGCCAAGTTCCTTTGCTTCTGTAAATTGCAAGAATGGCTGTGTAGTTATTAAAGTGCAAAGTGTGATCAAGAATCCTTTTCACGATCAAGAATCCTATTTCAAGCCTCCATCTAAATTTTCCCATAGGAAATAATGGTAAACTTTGAAATTTAACAACTTTTGAATGGATAAATATTGTTTCACCAAACCTTCAAAAGCCACATCCATGACCCCAAACCTATGTACCCTGAATCTTTAAGACCAAAACACCAAGCTATTTTGTACAGTGGCATGACAAAGAATTTGACAAAAGTGGTAATTTTAAATTTTTGACACTGTGTATCTCCGCACCTGCATATCTGACTGGAATGAAACTTGCCACATCAAGAGTGCCACATTATGCAGTGTCAGTGGGTCAGTAGGTAGCACACTCACCTCTGAGGCCGGGAGATCAGAGGGCTGTGGGTTCAGTTCCCACATCTGGCACTGGGTTAATATCCCAGTACTGACACTGTAATGCAACATGAGAGGGTGCTGCATTTTCTGAGGTGCCGTCTTTCAGATGAGACGTTAAACCGAGGTCCCATCTGCCTAGATTGGTGGTAGTTCAGGTGGATGTTAAAGATCCCATGGCACTTATCGAAAAGAGTAGGGAATTTTCGGTGTCCTGGCCCAAATTTCCTCATTCACTAAAAAATACCACCAAGAGCTTAATCTGGTTCAAGGTCAGTTGGCATTCATCTGTATCCCCTCTCCGGGTCGTGCCTGAAAATAGGCAGGATTTGTCTAGTGCACTTACCGGTCAACAAAAGCTAAATAAATAAAGAGCTCTTTGGTCCTCAAAGGGCCTGCACAGTTTCATGCAAATTGGTCAAACTGTTACAAAGTTATTTAAGATCACAATTTTGGGTTTAACATAGAGTGACAATTGAACCCTAATATACAGGCACAGCTGCTCCTGTATAATATATATTAGAGGCAAAAACTCCGTTTAATGCATTAGTTAGGGTTGTTCCACAGCACAAAGTGAGGAAATTCGCTGTTAGGTTGAAAACCCTAACTCCGAATTCACTCCCCAGCACCACACACACACACAGACACACACACATTCAAGTATGGGGAGGACCAAGTCAACACAACCAATGACAGACATCCAGCAGCAGGTGACAGAAATAACAAACAATTGTCTAAATCTACTACGAGAGATCCCCACCCACCTGACCAGGTACTGCATGCTCAGTGGAGATCAACAGCAAAACTGAGGCCATGTACACCAAACGTACACATCCCTGATTGCAGCTGCACACAGCGTACCACACTTAGTAGTTGCATGGCCTTACCTACCGGTGCCCCATACCACACCACAACTGGTACTGTGCCATTATTCAATATAAATGCTGAAGGTGCATGATAACAGTTGTAGAAAGGTTTTAACACTAGTGAGTATACATTAAGAGAAGCACATAAATTAACTACAAGACACTAGCATGCACAAGATAAAAGTAGTGATACATTTAGTAGGTGATTTACATAGTAGTACATTTACTGCAATGGTTTACTCAACATAGAGAGGCTGTTGTAAATGTATGGAAAAGCATTGCCTGTTCAACGCTGTGAAATTCGTACTGCCAGTATCACATGCATTCTTACTGATGAAGGTGTACTGCTGATGTACATACATAGACCTTCAGTGTGTTTCAATACTAAAGATGCAGTAAGTATTCTTTGTAAGAAACATTGTAATTGCATGGATCAGGCCAGCAACTTCTAAATATCATAGCACTACTGAGCCAACAATGATGTATCTGTATCGGAGATGTATATAGGATAGATTTTCCTGTAGGCACTTACTGAATATGTTGTACCTGATAAAGACAATCTCATTGCATCTGTGATGACTAACTTATTCAAATAGTAATACATTTACTATTGTTGCAATGAGTGATCTATGCCACTTATGGACGCAGTGTGATTTTTTTTTAACAGTTGTTTCATACTCAGGCTGTATGCCTACTGTTTGGGTTTGCTACACTTCTGTCACTGATGCTATCAAAGTGATAACTATGTTAATTGTGGTACAGCAGGAATCAAGTAGGTATGGTGTAGATATAAACAGAATGTCTTTAGTATTGATTTAACTCACAATGGGGTAAGTGTACTAGGACAGCAGGGGTTATCCTCTATCACTGACTCTGTCAGTTATAATCACACTAGGGTTTTGATGACTGTAATGATCAAGTTACACTGTTCATCTTCATGAGTTCATATTCACAGCCATTCTCCAGTAACTAGACAGTGTATGGTGTAACTGGGTGGGACACTATGTTGCAAAGCTGCTGCAGTGCCTAGGAGAGTATCTACTCATAAAGACAATTAACAATAAGGCATGACCAACAGTTATGTTAAATGGTCTGTTAATCACCCTGTAGGGGTTTAATGTTGAATGAGGCATAGCCGAGTGCCACATGTCGCTAGACAGTGATAAACTGACCATTAATATAATACCTGGGAGTGGCTTATTGCTATCATAATAAAACTGTTTTTAAACAACATTAAACCATGTTCATCATATGGTTAGGCTCTACATGTATGTTAATAAAAACTAAACATAAGGCTGTTACAATGCCCTAGATTCTTCTATCTTTTCACATGCACATCCCCTAACCATAACTCAGTCTTAGTTCCAGAAAATTGATAAACTGTTCGGGTGATTTCCTGTGGAAGGTAAAACCCAAATTTAGTTGAAATAAACTCCGCTCCCATTGGAAAATGGGAGGATGGAACCTGCCATGGATGGAAGGGTATAAATATGCCTTACAGGGGCTCAAACTATACAATGGTTTAATTCCATGCTCTGACCAGTCACCACAATGTGCTCGCGTGATAAAATCCATGGCAGGTGTAACCACAGCCGCTATATATGCACTCACCCTTGGAAAACAGATATCCAAACACCTCACTATAACTCCGTATGTCAAATACTGGAACTGGGTTCATAAGCATTTAGGGTCCACCTTATTCCCTTAACTAACACCCCATTTGGAATAACCCCACATCCTGATAGATAGGAGACCAGTTAGCTGGCCACAATGGGCTAGCAAAGGGTGCACCTCCTAAAAGACATCTTAGACCATGAGACAGATTCTGTAGCAACATACCAAACCCTACAAGAAAGATGGGGACTCACCACAAAGAGCTCTGGCAATACCTGCAAATAACAGAGGTGGTTAAGCCAATCACACAGGGCCCTCATTCTCACAAAGCAGATGAATTATTAAACAATTGGCTCTCCAGCTCTAGAGGTCTGGCCAGTAAGATTTATTCAAACCTAAGAGACACGCTATCTAGCCAGTCAGGAGAATCCAGAGCCCAATGGAAAACATCTCTGGGATATACCATCACCGAAGCACAATGGACTCAGGCATGGAGCAATGTGAACTCCATCCTAAAAGATACTCAAAGCAGGCTGATACAGAAGAAGATGCTCCATTCTTGGTATAGGACCCCCAAGGTCCTCCATGCTGCCATATAATAGATAATGATAAATACTGGAGATGTCTCTCAGAAGGGGAGATCTCCTCCAGATACTTTGGTCATGCCCTAAGCTTCAGCCATTATAGAAACAGATATGCCACAAAGACAGCACAGTGCTTTGAAACAGGTCCCAATGTCCCTCTTACTCCTGCTGCTGGATATAAGGCCTGACACACTGAATATGGCATACTACGAGTTTAGATGGTTCGTCCTACTGACCCTGCAAACCAAAACAGCTCTGCTATATAACTGGTGAAGCACTAGTATCCATACAATTGGTGAAATATTATCATTCCTCACTAAAATTGTTGAGTTGGACAGGTTGTCACATTCTAAATACAACCAGCTGTCGGCCTACTGTTAAGTGTTGGTCCCATACATGGCATTCTACAAACTCTCCCACAGGAGTTGGTCAAGCTCAAAGGGTCTACTGCTCCCATTGCCCTATTAGCCCACTACTAGACCCCATATCTCAGACTTTATGAATGGCCTGTAGCACTGTTGGCCCTGACAACCCCAGCAGAATGATGGTCTGCATCTGTCCACGAAAGGAACCAAGCTCCTAAGTGACAGGTTTAAATGCTTCCTTGGCAAGCTTTTAAACTAGCCAAGGGAAGGTGCTGATAATAGGCAGGAAATTTCAACTCTCCCCACAAAACATGGCAGGTAGTAAGGTAAACACTGAGGTACAGAGCTCAACAGAGGGCAGGACAGGGGTAAATGGAAAATAGACAAGGGCAATAAGAGCAGGGATGGGGGAAAAAGGATAAAGCCAACATTAAATGGAGGGCAATGAGTACCAATGCCCATAGTCTGGGAAACAAGCTTCCTGAGCTGTAGCCCTGATGGAAGATGAAAAATTGGATATTGTGGCAGTCATGGAAACATGGTACACCGAGAACCATGGCTGGGATGTTCATCATACCGGGGTACACAGTCTACAGAAGGGACAGGGAGGGTAAAGAGGAGGTGGAGTAGCTCTATATATAAGAGAAGGGATCAAAGCTACAGAACTAAAAAGTAAAGGGGAGGACAAGAGGCACTCTGGGTCACCTTGGAGACTGGAATGGCATCACAACCGCACAGGGTTATATACAGACCCCTGTCTCAAGGGAGGAAATGGACAAGAAAATGATAGAAGACATTCTCAAAATGGCTGAAAAAGGGAGATACTGTTGATGGGGACCTGAATATGCCAGATGTTAACTGGATGACATGTACTGCTGCCACATCCAAGAGCAGGGTTATTCTTGATGCCTGCAGGGGCAGGCTTAGACAGCTAGTGTTGGAACCCACTCAGGAGGGAGCAATACTAGACCTGGTAATCTCAAATGGAGAGAGGATCACAAATTTAGAAGTCAGTAGACATCTGGGAACAAGTGATCACTGCACAGTGTGCTTACAATAAGCACAACCATGGAGACAAGCCATACAAAAACAAGGATACTGGACTTTAGAAGGGCTGACTTTGGCAAAATGGGTGAATACCTGAGGAATGCACTAGCAAGTGGCCAAAAGGAGGGTGGAAGAACAATGGAGAAAAATCAAAATCTATCATACAGGCAACAAGCCTTTGTGTGAAACAAATAAAGAAAACAAAGCGAAGTAAAAACCACTATGGTTCTCAAAGGAGGTGGCAGAGGAGAAAAGGCTACATTCAAAAAGTATAAGGAATCACAGAAGGAGCACGACAGGGAACTGTATCAATTAAAGCAGAAAGAATTGGGAAGGCAGTCAGAATAGCAAAGGCCCTAAACCGAGGAAAAATAGCCAACTCGGTTAAGAAGGGGATAAAACCTTTTATAGGTACATTAGGGAGCATAGAAAGGTTAAGGGAGGAATAGTGAAGATTAATAAGGGAGAGAGGTGGGCAGAGGGAGACAGTGAAAAGGCAGAGATACTGAATGAATACTTTTGCTCAGTATTCACAAAAGAAGAGATGATGAGGAGGAGTTACCTAAACCAGACCATAGAAGCACTCTGGGTAGGGAGGGTTGACACCAGTCCATTTACAGACGAAAGAGTCCTGAAAGAACTCCTAAAACTCAAGGTGGACAAAGCAATGGGGCCTGACGAGATTCACCCCAGAATCCTAAAAGAACTAAGAGAGGACCTAGTGGCACCACTGACCACACTTTTTAACAAATCATGGGAGGATGGGGTGGTAACTGAGGACTGGAGGAGAGCAGATGTGATTCCCTTCACAAAAGTAGGAGCAAGGCAGAAGCAGGAAACTACAGACCTGTAAGTTTGACCTCAGTGGTAAGGAAAATGATGGAATCACTTCTGAAAGAAAGAATTGTTGAGTACCTAGAGGCCAGCGGGCACAGGACCCAAAGCAGCATGGATTTACAGCAGAAAGGTCATGTCAGATGAATCTAATTGATTTCTTTGACTGGGTGACCAACGTAATAGGCCAGAGAGGGGCTGTGGATATGGCCTACCTAGGCTTTAGCAAGGCATTTGACACAGTCCCGCACAAAAGACTAATAATCAAGTTAGCCAGCCTAGGAGTGGGTTCCAGGGTGAATGGAACACATTCAAGAAAGGAGTTACTAGTGGAGTATCACAAGACTCAGTACTGGGTCCAGTCCTCTTTAACATCTTTATAGGTGACATTGCAGAGGGTCTGGAGGGAAAGGTATGCCTCTTGCAGATGACACAAAGATCTGTAACAGAGTTGATACACCAGGGGAAGAAAGGATGAGAAGGGACTTGGCAAGGTTGGAGGAATGGTCAGACATATGGCAACTTAGATTCAATGCAAAAAGTGCAATGTAATGCACCTGGGAAACAAAACCCAGGAGAAGAGTACACAATAGCAGGGAGGTACTAACAACAACAAAATGGAAAGGAACTTGGGGGTAGTCATATCAGATGACCTAAAGGTGGGTAAGCAATGTGAGAAGTCAGTAAGGAGAGCTGGGGATACTGGGATGCATAGGAAGGGCATCACAAGTAGAAAAGGGAAGTGGTTATCCCTCTGTACAGACAGTTGGTGAGACCCCATCTGGAATACTGTGTGCAGTTTTGGATACCCCATCTACGCAAGGACACAGACAGGATAGAAGCAGTCCAGAAGAGGGAGAATAAAATGATGCAGGGTCTGCATCAGAAACCATATGAAGAGAGACTGAGAGAGCTTAATATGTATACCCTTGATGAAAGGAGGACAGGGGACATGATAGAAACTTTTAAGTACCTCAAGGGAATCAACAAAGTCAGGAGGTAGCATCTTTCAGAAGAAGAGATGTGTAAGAACAAGGAGGCACAATTTAAAAATAGAGGGGGGACGGCTCAGGGGTAATGTGAGGAAATGTTTTTTCATGGAGAGAGTGGTGGATGCATGGAACCGCCTTCCTGGGAGGTTGTTGGTCTAAAACAGTGGGAATTCAAACATGCATGGGACAGACATAAGTCAATTGTAGTGGGGGTTTGCAGGAAGTAGGCTGTTGATTAACTAGAATCTGCAGCTTATCCAATAGGAAGGGAAATGGGCAGACTGGGTGGGCCAAGTGGTCCTTATATGCCATCAAAGTCTATGTTTCTATGTTTCTATGTTAGAACCCTCCTTCCTAAGTAATGAATATATACTCTCCTACAGTCAGTGCAGTTAAGTTTGTTTTCTGTTTTGCTATGTTATTGTTAGCATATGGGATAGTTTGTGGGTTTTGTTTACAGTGTATAAGAGTCATTAATACCCTAATTACAATAGGCCTGCCTGCAGGATCAGTCAGAAGCCCTGAAGGTACCCAACCTGAATACAAGTCCACACCCAAAAAGCAAATACCAGCTACCCTAGGCGAAGCAGTAAGCAAATGTTTTCCTTCTCAAATACCATGTGTAACATATGAATAGTACAACCAGATCACTGCTGGAGGCATATCCTGCCCCTAGGCTCATGGCTTTGTATTGTAATGTGATGACTCTGTACTGAACCACTTGTATGCACATAACCTGAACATGTTACGTATCTTTAAAACCAATAAAAGCTTTAATAACAACAACAACAACAAAAGTTAGATCAACAAAACAAAATGCTATAAAAATTATAATGAGAAGGAGAGAGTCTTGTACTGGCAGCTCCTGCCAACCGACAAGCGGAGCCACCTGGGATTGGGCACCCCAGTGTCGGTGTGCCATTTGGCAGCACTGGGGTTGGAGCTGCAGAGTCATATAGAGTGATAGGAGGTGTTCGCTTGCACTGGGAGTTGGGTACCCCAGTGTCAGAAGTGTCTCCTGGGTGGATTGTGTGTGTGGGGGGTTGTTGTTTGCAGGCCCTGGTGGTGGGTACCCAGTATAGGTTCTTGTAATGTTGGGTCTGGCAGGAGAAGGAACACCAGCAGCAGGACTGGGAACCCACTGCCTGTTTTATATTACTGTTGGGTCAGGTTGAAGAGGGGATACCACTGGCAGGACTGAGCATCTTCTGCCTCTGTTGTATTAGAGGTGTGTTGGGTGGGGTGAGGATATAGGTGGTGGATAAAGCACCTGCCATTGGTTCCATGAAATTATGGAGCACTTGCCACTAGTTCTGTGAAAGTTCTGGGTTGGGCGGAAGAGAAAACCTGTAGGGGGTTTAGAGCCCATCTTAGGTGTAATGTATATTAACTGTGGCCACAGATAGAAAAAGCTGTGGCTGTTTTAGAACCTCTCTGCTGACCCCAGGACAGCAGAGAAACAAAAGAGTGAACTGCAGTGATAAAGGGCAACAAACTTCACAGGAAATGTCCATGGTAGGATTTACAAGCTGCACAAGCAAACCTCACTTATACCATGCATTTTACAGTGTTTTGTTAGCCAAGCACTTCAAAGAAAAAATGTGGAGAGTGAGCAGAGAAAAGCAGAAAGTGGGTGGAACTGGGGAGGAGACTGGGTATTCTGAAGCTGTGATAGGTGGAGATGGATGCATCCCCAAAATCCTTCTCATAGCTCGCACTGAAACCAATATGTTACATGCTTTGCAAGTAGACGTCATAATGGAAATGTCAAAGTTACTGTAGTTTAATGGGAAGCCATTAGGGCTATAAATAAAACCCTCTGACTATGTGCACAAATAGCAAAAATACATCCATGATATAGTATGATGTATACATTATGTGCTGAAATATATACATCATATAGTGAATAATGTTTTGGATAGTGCCCTCTGATCCGACTGTCTTGTCGGATAGCAGCACTGTCCAGGCTGGTTCCGACCCAGTATCCGGTTGAATTCAGAGGTCGGATCCCAGGTTGGATCCCATGTTATCCGACACCAGATCCAGGAATCCAGCGGTGGATCCCTGGATCTGCTGCTGATCCCTGGCATTTGATAATGCAGTATCCGACCTGGATCTGGGGGGGTCAGATCCATGGTCGGATAGCTGCTCTATCAGACAGATTCACTATCTTGCCAAAATGGCAGGTATTTGTGGATCCAGATTTTCAGGATATTATCTGAGCAACACTAATAGTGAAACATACAGTATATGCCATGAAGTTAACTCATCTAGTGAATACATACATCATATAGCGTAAGGCATACACTATACACTAAAATGTATGTCATAAAATGAAACACATGTATTAAACAATTATACTTAGTGCACTGTAACACTCTGAATTTTGTAAATTATTTCAGAAAGTAAATATTGTTTTCTTACACTATTGCAGTTCCTGCATGTTTCCCAAGAATTCAACTGTGATAAGTTGCTGGACTGATACAGTAATTGATTGTACATGCTGTACTCTAATTGCACTTCAATGCAATTGGCAATGCAAACAAAATTTCAGCTTATCACAGAATAATGAATGCACTCCACTATTTGTATACAGCGTGACAGTGATAAGTCATGAATAGTTCATGTATTAGCTTTCCAAACAAATTAGTTTTTAACTGTAAATGAAGGCAGCACTCAGCTAATAGAATAAACTGTATTTAAATTAGTTCTAAAAGTTTGTTTGTCACATCTCAGTACTCTGGAATTTGATTATAAAGTTGTGCAAGCAAAGCAAGATAAAAAACATAAAGGAATAGAAGTAGAAAAGACAGGCCTGTTTTGTTTGCCTTCTGCTCTACAGCTTTAGATAGCCTCTCACCTAGCCGCATTTTCTGAGTGCAGCAGGAAATGAGTGCATGGCAGGCCAATCCAGCAGCATCAATGTATTTTAATTTATAGTGTACAATATGTGTTTCAGTAAATACAATTGTAGCAAAAACATTGTCAGATATTTCCGGATATTTCACAGTATCCCTAAAGAAAATCTTCCTGGTGGCCATACAATGCCACTGTAGGCAGATGGGAAATTTCTAGAAATATCACAGAAACTTCAGGAACATCTGACCATAGTCCCAATATTCGAAGGTTAGTGCCAATGCCATATTCAGAGGCCCCCATAGTGCCCCCTAAGTTCAGTCGTGCACAGGCATTAACTGCCACTGTGCCTATGCAAATTAGGGGTCCCCACATGCATACTGGCACAGCATCATTTTCAAAGGTTTTAGGACAAGTAAACAGCCCCATGAGTGGTGCTGTTTACCACCGCCAAAAGTCATTTCTATCCAGGTGCTAAGTCCATGCTCCCAACCCTCAAAGACAGGGTGCCCAAACTGCAGCCACCCGCCCCTGTGCCAAACTGCCCCCATTGCCCAGTACTTCCTTGTATAGTACATCAATTCACTGGTGATCCAGTGGTTCTGCCCCACCCAAGTCACACAGTACATTCTTTGGTTTTAAATCCCTTGGGGTCGGTGTGTACTGAGCGGAGAGTTTACCACCACCTCAAGACCAGCACAGCGACAGATTTCACTTGAAATCATTGGGTCACTGTGCTGGTCCATGAAGACACTGGTGGTAGCTTTCCCGTGTTGTGCCTCCTCCCTGATACAACTCTGACTTGGAATTGTATATTTAGAGACCAGGGTGTGTTGGGGCTTAGCTCCCACAAGGAGGTTGGGTGCAGCCACCCAATCAGAACACTGAGACATCTCTGACAGTGCAATGTCAATACTTGGCATTGCGGCTGTCGCTGTCAGGGATGTCAGGAGCAGATGTTGCACCGCTATAGGTAAACCTGATGGTCTAGTGGTTCTCTCCAATCTCCTAGTACAGCATGTCATTTAACTCCTGGTGGTCCAGTGGTCCCCCCACAACAAACCACCCACATAACAGCCATAACAGTCCCTGCAAAAGAAACAACAAACCAATAAAATGATGCCCCAACCTAAACATCACATTAGCAGCCCCTCATCATCACTTGTTAAACAGCCACGTACCCCACAACATTAATCTATGTAAAGAAAGTGTTCCTGAGCTACCTTGCACAAAGTCAGCCCTCCCTAAGTCATTGCCAACCACTTTTGCCATTGCCTCCATATTACTCACAACCACACACTTGTAAATCAAAGTTAACATATGTAAAGTAAGGGTTGCTGAGCAACAGTGCAGAATGTCATCCCCTGAATCCCTTACCAACCACTTCAGCTGTTCCCTTCCATGCTGCTTTCTTCGATGTTGCCACTATTCTCCTTCCCAAAAAAGAACTAAGGGAAGACAAGCTGAAACCACATCTCCTTTTAAAGGAAGCCTCTACATTATTAAAACCTGAAAGGGCCAAACCTGTACAGACCCTTGAAATGCCTCTACACTATGGAAAAACACTATGGGAAACACTGTAGAAGGCACAGCACTGAGCTCGAAATACCCTAACTCAACCAAATACACTAAACACGCTATGCAAAACCCAGCACACTTTATCTTAAAGCAAAACAGACCAACTTAATGCAATATATAAAACACTGGATAGGTAAGTCCCAATATTATGTGGAATATCACCATCTCGGGGTCAGACAAGCACATAATGGCCACTCACCGTCAGGCTCATAGCTTTATAGCTTGTTTAACCCATCCATAGTGATATTTCCTTTACATGACACTTACCTAACATATATTCTCTATAAATAAATATTGTATGCTTTGGTAGCCAGGTAATGCCCACTAGACACAATGGCTGTTTTCAGGGTGAACCAGAAGCACTGGGAAATTAAGTGACTTGCTCAGAGTCACACAGTATCCAAGTGCAGGCTATGAGAATCAACCCATGTCTGCTGCATGTACCAAGCTCATTAATGCTTGTTACTTTACCTATAGGCCTCTGGGGAGGCGGTATAGAGTAGTTGTTAAGAGCACTGACCTGTAAGCCTGACGAACTGGATCTGGATCCCACAGCCACCACTTACATACTGTGTAACTGTGAACAAGTCAATTAAATTCCCTATGCTCCCAGGATGCATCTGGAAACAAGTCTCAGCTTGGTATGTCTTTCCTGTCCAAAATTATAAAATGAATACTGCCAGCGCTTATTATTTCAATAAATAGCATATGTGTAATATATATATATATATATATATATATATATATATATATATATATATATATATAGTATTTACTTCAGTATCTAGTGTATGTGAATTTTCAGTCTATAGTGTATGAATTTCAGTAGATAGCTGAAGGAATTAAGAAGGGGAGAAGGCTTTCTTTCACTATGTAAGTGAGAAAAGGGACAAGAAGGAAGGGATTGTTAGGCTTAAGAAAGGGGTGGAGTGGGTGGAGGCTAATGGGTGAAAAGCAGAGATACTAATGAATACTTCTGTTCCGTCTTCTCCATGGAGAAGGACAGACCAGTGCCTTCAGGAGGGCAAAGAGGAGCAGAGAGGGAGGGAACACAGATGTAGTGATAGAGGAGGATGAGTGAGGAGGGGCTGCTGGCATCGAAGGTGGACAAATCACCAGGCCCGGACAGAGTACATCCAAGGGTACTAAAGGAACTGGCTGAGGAGCTGGCAGGACCACTGGCAGACCTATTTAATAGTTCACTAGAGTCAGGCATGGTACTGCAGGACTGGAGCACAGCACATGTAGTGCCCCTCCACAAAAGCGGTCCTAAGGATGATCCAGGAATTACAGACCAGTCAGTCTGACCTCCATTGTGGGCAAGCTCATGGAGACCATACTAAAGGAAAGATTGGTGGAATATCTAGTGGAGCATGTTCTCCAGGATGTGAGGAAGCATGGGTTCATGGGGGGATTGTGTCAACCTAATCTGATTGACTTCTTTGACTGTGTCACTAAGACAGTAGACAGAGGCCAAGCGGTAGACATCCTCTATCTTGATTTCAGCAAGGCCTTTGACTCTGTGCCCTACAAAGGTTGATCAGAAAGTTGGTGGATCTTGGGGTTGGGAAAAGATGACCACATGGGTGGAAAATTGGCAGAGGACAGTATTCAGAGTGTGGTTGTGGGGGAGAGTTATCTGGTACCAGAGAGGTAACCAGTCGGGTCCCACAGGGCTCTGTGCTAGGGCTGGTGTTGTTCAATGTCTTTATTAATGACATTGGGGATGGCATTAAGGGAAAATGTGCTATTCGCAGATGACACCAAGCTCTGTGGGATAGTGGATACAGCTGAAGGGATACAGGACATACAGGAAGATTTGGAAAAGCTGGGAGGTGGTCCAGTATCTTGCAGCTTGGCTTAATGCCAAGAAATGCAAAGTTATGCATATTGGAGACAAGAATCCCAGGACAGAGTACTACCTGAGTGGAGTCCAAGCATATGCATCAGAGGAGTAGGAGGACCTAGAATGATGATCACTAGGGACCTGAAGCACTCCACGCGCGGTACAGAAGGCAGCAGCAAAAGCAAACAAGAAGCTGGGATGCATATCTAGGGGATCAGTAATGGAGAGAGGAGGTTATACTGCCTTGTACAGGTCACTGGTAAGCCACATCTAGAGTATGGAGTTCAGTACTGGTGTCCACACTCAAAAGGACATTAACTTGCTGGAGAAGGTCAGAGGAGGGCTACAAAGATGATAGTGGGTCAGTAGGGTAAGGCATACGAGGAGAGGTTGAGGGCACTGAACATGTACTCACTGGAAAACAGTAGAGAGCGAGGGACATGATTAGGACCTTCAAGTACTTGAAAGGGATAAATAAGGTTGATAAGGAGAGTCTCTTTAAGCTGAGTGGCAACCATAACACTAAGGGACACAGTCTTAAGTTGGAGGGTGGGAGGTTTAGGAGGGAGGTCAGGAAGCACTTCTTCACAGAGAAGGTGGTGGACATTTGGAATGCAATGCTGGAAGAGGTTGA
Source organism: Neoceratodus forsteri (assembly GCA_016271365.2). Taxonomy (NCBI): domain Eukaryota; kingdom Metazoa; phylum Chordata; order Ceratodontiformes; family Ceratodontidae; genus Neoceratodus; species Neoceratodus forsteri. The sequence goes on along the minus strand of CM057449.1, from coordinate 457,235,333 downwards.
AGACAGTGGACAGCTTTAACAGAGGCTGGATAGGCATAGGGGAAATAAGGATCATGGGTAGGAGGATGAAAGGAGTGGGAGGGAGGGCGAGGACATTAGCTCAAGCTGTGGACCCTGCAATATGAGCAGACTTGATATACCAAATGGCCTTCTTCTGCTGGCTTCTTCATATGTTCATATGTATGTAATAAACATGATGCTGAAGCTGGATACAGGAAAAGTGCTGGCGCTGACATGATTGACCCCTATTTCCTAAAAGTGGTGCAGCATGTGCTAGCTGTGCCTGTAATGCACCTATTTAACTCGTCCCTGTCCTAAGGGTATAACACATCCACATGGAAAATGGCACACGCCATTCCTCTGTTTAAGTCAGGGGACCCTGGTGATCTAAACAACTACAGACCATTTCAATTCTTCCAGTACTGTCAAAACTACTGGAAAAAATGTAAGAATCAATTGAGACTGTACTTAGAATCTACGAATCTCCTAAATCCAGTCCAATCAGGCTTCAGAGTGAAACATAGTACTATTACAGCTCGTCAAAGGTGACTGACAATTGACAAAGAGAACTGAACAATAGGAACTACGTTTGTGCTGTCTTTTAGATTTAAATAAGGCCTTGACACTATAAACCATAGTCTCTTCTCTCTCTCTACGTACAATAGGGTTGAATTCACTGTCCTTGCAGTGGTTTAATAGTTATCTCTCTGACCGCCTCCAGCAAGTTAAGGCTGAAGGTGAATTCTCAACCCTTAAACCTCTCCTGAGAGGAGTCCTTCAGGGATCTATATTAGGCCCTTATTGTTTGCCATCTACATCAACAATGTTGATGATTGCATAACTAGGGCCAGCATCCATCTGTTCACAGATGATACAGTACTCTACTTAAGCCACCCAACCCCAGAAGCCACATACAGCACCTGCAAGCCAAATTCAATTTATTACAAAACCAGCTCCTAAACAAAAACTTTTCTTAGTGCTAAGAAAACCAAAGTGATGCTTTCTCTCCTCATGTACATACAGTGAATCCAGCGTATGCAGGATTAGTACCATAAATTTCTACAATTCTCGGAGAAAATTGAATTCATTAAAAATTCAAATACCTGGAAGTATGGCTGGATCATAGGCTATCCTATATAGATCATATAGAGGACCTTCTAAAAAACTAAGACAAAGATTGGGCCTTTTCTTTAGGATCCGCTGCTTTCTAACAAGAGATGCTAAAGTATGTCTGGTCCAAACAACGTCCTCTCTCGAATAGACTCACGAGATTTCCTGTACAGTCAGTGTCCTGCCTCCTACCTCATAAAACTGGACATGTTGTACCACAGAGCTCTGAGATTCATCACAGGTCTCCCTTTTCTACTCACCACTGTTTCTATATGCTGCTGCGGCTGGTTTTCCTCCAATATAGACGGAGTAGAAATGCTCCCCTTATGGACCCTCAGAGCAATTTCAAAGAAACTTCCACAATACATCGCTGACTGCCTTCCTGTAAACCAGATAGGCAAGTATGCCCTGAGAGGCCTTACAACCATCTCTTTGAGAGTTCCCAAAGTCAAGTCTCGCTTGGTAGAGCAGCTATAAGCTCGTGTTGCCCTCTCTGTGGAACAAACTTCAGAAAACATTGTCACTGTCAGTGTCACTACCTTCAAGACCCTTTACTCTCATCTCATCAAGGAGCCTTGCAACTGCTTTCCATGATCCTAGCCTAGGTCTTTTATCCTACCTACTTCTAACCCTTAATCTTCGTAATCTCATTCATCATGTGGATCTTATTCCTATCCTCTGCCTTCCTCTATGTATTCATGGTCCATTAACATTCTCTTGTCCTTACTCCTACTCTCTCAAAGTTCCTAGTATCCATCTTAGTCCTTCTTGGCAACCCATTCCTATCCCAGCTCTTCTACCTTTTACTTCCTTTCCTTGATTCCTGAAAATTGACTTCTGGGATCCTAACATTATATACGTATCTGGGTTCCTACCCCCCACCTGATTCTTCCCTTCCTGCTCACTGCAGTACTTCCTGGCAGTTTTTAAATTGGTTCCCAAGTTTAAGTGCCAGCACTATTACTGCACATGGGTGCTGCAATCCTCACATGGTTCTCCATAATATATGTTATCTTGTGAATGGCACATCACTTATTGCTTATAACTGTATATGGTTCTCTTGTATTATGTTCTCCTGTATGTCCTTCATGTATTGTACCTTACTCCTATGCATCATTATTGCCTCTGTATACATATGTATTTTGTACATTGTGTATATATATTTGTGCATGTGTGTATATATATTTTTATATGATGATGTTCCATGTGTACCTGACCTTGTTATCCCCAGGTCCATCTTGCAAATGAGCTGTACTCAATGATGTCCACCTGATAAATAAAGATTTTGATTGATTGATTGAAACAGTGTATATGTTTTAGTATATACTGTATTTGTTTCAGTATGGTGTATGTGGATTTTAACCTCCAGTGTATCCATTTCAATAGACAGTGTTTGTGTTTCAATAAACAGTGTATTTGTTTCAGTATATAGTACATGTGAAAATTTCATTATATAGTGCATGTGTTTCAATATGTAGTTTATTTGCTTCAGTATACAATATATGTGGATTTTTCAATATATAGAATATGTACCTCAATAAATAATGAATGTAATTCGTATATAGTGTATTTGTTTCTGTATATTATGTAAGAGAGATTTTGCACTCAGTATTAGTATTCCAATAGATATAGTGGCCCCCACCAGCCTGGTGGCACTGAGGGTGAGGCGTGGATGTCACACCTCATGCCATGCCAGTGAACCGGGTCTGGAGCAACTCTGGCTGTCGGGGTCAGCAGAGGGAGGAGGATTGAGTGTCTGAAGGACTGCTCTCCCTTCCTGGGGTGGGTTGTGGGCTTGCTCTCCAGTGACCCTGATGGAGATTTAGAGCACTGATTCAGAGCAGTGCCACAAAGAGAGGTGAGCAGCAGTGGATGCCACCACACCAGTGCACAAGTATCATTGCATGTCCATGCTCCAGGGGAAATGCACAGAAAAATCCCCGGAGGATACGGGCAGTGACAGAGGCCCAGTGGCTGCAGCCCATATCCTGATGCTGGACCATCCTTCAGCTGGGCTCTCCTAGGCCCTCGAACTGACCCAGGGACTGACCCTCTACTGACAGAAAGGCCACCTGTTGCCTAAACACTCTTAGTGTGTAGAGTAAATTATAATAACAATAATACTAATAATACAGATTCTATGTCTTGGAGTCTGCCAAGAAACATTTGAAAACAAGCAAGAGTACTAATTAATGTTTATTATACTACTTACACCAAGCATGTGACAAAGAAAATCACAAGGGAGATGGATTCTCACCACTCTCCTGAAGAATGTACATAATCTCAAGAACTGTAGGATGTCAGGTTCTCCAAGATCTCATTCTCTCTCTTTCTCTCCGCACTCTCCTGGAGTTACAGTAGGTTGCAGAAGGCTATATACACATATAACAGGATAGCAACAGAGATTACATAGTTACAGATATGAGAAACAATATGTATTGGATAATGACTTAGGAGACAGAATTACTAATGAGTATCATATGAGACAAATAATATGCTTCTGTTTGCATTTATAGCTTGGACAAAAGAAATGCTGATGGGTTCAAACTACATGTGGCATTTCATGCCTGTGTATAAGACATAACAAAGTTTTTCTCTGTCAGCTTTCTTAGACAAAGAAAAGTGCTGACTGGTCACAGCTATATGATTATATGAGAATATATATATATATATATAGTGTATAGATATATATATATATATATATATATATATATATATATAGTGTATAAAGTAATCACTGGCGATCCTCAGAGTCATCTTATCAGTGATTAGGTAGATTATATATGGAACATATGTAAAAGACAAACATAATGCATTATAGTGATCTATAATAGTCATGTATGATCTAATCCTATGAAAGGATGTAAACATTAACAAATATTAGCAGCAAAGCACATTCCTGGCACTCATGCTTATATAATGGATGCCTAAATCTATATATTAGTGCAAAATAGCAGTATCACAGTATAATAGACCAGGAATACTGTGTAAGGTGTATGTGGGATGATAGGGGCATAACCAGGAGCAATAGTCCCTCTTGTTGCCCTAATTGCAAAAGTAGCAACACAACAAAACAACGACAGTTAGGTACTATTCGTCACAGCCTGAGGCACTAGCTGATAGAGGAAGTTTAACTGATCATGATGGCGTTTCAGGGTTTTCCTTGAACAACAAATGTAATTATAAGGGAAAATGTTAGTAAACCTTGTAGTACTATAAACATTTGGAATAAAACTTCACAATAGGGTTTTCTAATATCAAAACAATTGGAAAATACTGATATGTATCAAGTGTGTCTGTCCTATTAGGAAGAAATTGAAGAGACAAACTTAAGTTGCCTGTATGGATATTAAAACTAAGTAAAACTGAGATAAAGCATCAGGATAGTTAGGACTAGACTTAATGGTATCTGGTTCTAGGATGGGAACAGGTGTGATTACCATATAACCTATTATCTGTTTAGGAGTAAAAATAGAAGTTAGAAAAGTTCACTTTGCATAACGTTTAGTCCTTTGGCCTTTGGATATTGAGAGAGTAATATCCAATACAATTTACTAGGATTGATACCAGAAGAACAGTGGGTGAGTCATTTTAGTAAAATCTATAAAATGATTATAAAGAGCTATCTGTTAGAGACATGGGTGAAGATATAGAGGGAAGTGATTCATTTTCATTCTTATTTACTCTAGGGAAGTTAGGGATGCAATACAAGCACAAAAAGGAATAAAGCTCCAGGAATTGATGGTGTCCCTGCTGAAGTGTACTTACATAATGTTGATCATTGGGCAGAGGTTTTGCTATGTTTATTTTTGCAGTAGCCCAATCTTTTGTTCTGCCATTGAATTGGAATAAAGGGTGATTGTTCCTTTATTCAAAAAAGTTCTAAACATGACCCTATGTGTTATAGACCAATAAGTTTATTACCAATTTCCCAGAAGATTTTACCCATTTGCTGTTGAAAAGGTTATCAGTAAAGTGGGAAGAAAATGAATTAATTTCAAGTATCAACATGGTTTTAAGAAAAATGCAATACATTGGATTTGTATTTACATTGAACTATTTGTTGGATCTGTATGTATGTAGAAGAAATGTATACTTTATGTATGTTTTGTTGATATAAGAGCTGCTTTTGACTCTGTGGACAGCAATAAATTGTGGAGATTTTGACAATGTTAAATATTGATAAACATTGGTTAAAGATGTTACAGAGGCTACATTACAATACTACTGCTTTAGTGCATTATTCCAGAGATGGGGCACTTCAAGAGAAATAAAAGTAGGAAAGGTGGTCAAGCAAGGTTGTTTATTGGTCCCGATATTGTTTAATCTATACATTAAAACAGTACTTAGAGATATGGCTAAAATTGATACATTGGCCTTCGATAAATAAGGAAAATCCAGTTACTATTATATGCAGATGATGCTTTGGTTATCTCACAAATACTTCTGGGTCTAAAGAGAGCAATGATAAGTTTGATGGAGTCATCGCTAAATTGAAATTATTGCTAAATGCTGAAAAAACTAAAATAATATCCTTTGGGAAAATCAATTCCATGAAACGTTTTTGGGAAATTAATAACAAAAGAATAGAAGAGTGAAATCATTCAGATACTTGGGTATTATAGTCAAGAATAATATGAGGTGTACGCCCATTTGCATGAGATAAAAACAAATCATATAGTTCAATGAGTGCTATATATGCCTTTGCCAACAGGCTTGCTAACAATTCCTTCATGGTGCTCAGGAAGACATTGAAGTCAAGACCATTAGCCAGAGATTATATGGATGTGAAGTATGGGCCTGTTGGCATGAGATACAAAATTAGAACCTATTCAGAATATCTTCCTGAGAAATACTTTGAAGCTTCCTCGGATTGTCCGACAGCCTTTATGAGATTGGAAGCAGGCATTCCTGCTTTAAATGTTAAAATAAAATTTGAGTTATTAAATATTGGGAAAAAGTAGTAAAGATGCCTATAGAAAGACTTCCCAAACTCTGGGTCAACAACTTTTGGACAGATTAAAGGAGGGTTGGTACGATGGGTGGTTCCAATGTTTGCACAATTTATTAAAGAGTCTTGGTTTGGAAGACATATGGTCTAATAAAGCCATGACTGATGCAAACTTGTTTACAAAGGCTGCTACTCAAAGATTTATTGATGTCTCACCCAAATTGACCTTTACCAGAATACATGAGTTAGACAGATATGGGTATTACTCTGATATAAAAGTCAATTGGAAAATGGAAACATATCTGGCATATTATGAAAATAAGAAACACAGGAATAATTTGTGTAATATGAGGTTGGAAAGTCTGGGTATTGTACATTTACAGTAAACTAATGGTGGGGTCAGTTTGGAATGGAAAACGATGTAATTGTAGAATGATAATGTAGAAAGCTTACAAATATAAATTATTAGAATGTGGTGATCAGAAAAGAGAAAGAAAAGAGATAAATGGATAACTCATCTGATTATGGCAGATAACCTGGAAAATAAGGATATGTGTATGAAGAGTTTGCTAGATCTGGAAAATATTAGGATAATGTATGGCATGGCAAATTTTGCTGATAAGATGAAAAGTGAACCCTTGTATAATTTATTATTAATTTATGCATTTATATTGCCCTATAATATTGTATCATAATGTTTTATTGTTATCTTATGATTAATAATTATGTGTTTTCTGTGATGGATATGATAAATGTGTTTTTTATACATCTTTGTATTAATAAACTTAAACTTAAAACTTTAGTCCATATCAAAAGAATATAGTTGGTCACCACACAATGTTCCACATCAGCAGAATATACCACCTTGGAGGATGCATTTTCAGTTGGTAAGTTGAACAGGACACGAAATGTCAATGTCCACAAAACATAAACTACAAACAGTTCCAGGGATAAATCTAGGTTTCTTCAAGTGTCGGATGAAGATTCATAGTTTAAATTAGATGCATTTAAATTTTCCAAAGGTAGATCCAAATGTTCAGGAGGCAGCAGTGTTTTCTAGAGGTCTCAGCAGGGGGTGCATTAGATTGCACATTTAGTTGTATAATGGAATAGCAACAGTGTTCAGTTGAAGATGACCACACGGCTGCACAAAGTGTAAATGTTTATAACAGTACTAGTTTGTATGAGGTGCCAGCCAGGCTTGGAAAACAAGCAGTGAAGAAAATGGAATTCTTTGACTGTAGATCAAAATGAAGAAGAGTCTTCTTGTTGAAGATAGGGATTGCCCCACCCCAGACTTGTTTCATAATATGCATAACAATGAGCTTGAATGTAGAATCTTAATTGGCTGGACTGAATACAGTTTATTTGAGAGTTCACAAGAGGAAGCCTAATTTCATTTATTAGGCCAGTATTCACAAGTTGGTGAGACAAGTTGGAAGATGTCACATCTGCATAAAGGTGGTGATCCTTTCAGGTACGTACAATCAAAGTTCAGAGTCAGTAACGATTCCAAGATCTCATGGTAAACAGGGAAAGGAGGTAGTTTCAACCTTTTCATGATAAAAGTTTCCATCAAGATGACCAATAGAATGGACGGTTGCCAGATGATCAGAGATGGATGTTGCTGGATGAAAATGCAGCAATGACATTGTGAGAGTCACAAACATGGCTTCCAGGATTGTGCAGGAATATGTTTCAAAACATGGAGCAAAACTGGTGTGTGTGGTGACATTTCCAAGGTGTCTTGCCATTGACAAGGGAATAGTACTAGATTCAAATAAACAGTTGTTAACACATCAATCAAACAATCTTTATTTGACCAGGTGAGCATCATTGAGAATAACTCATTTGCAAGATGAGCCGTGCATCTACATATATAAGTACTGGCAACAGTATATACAATGTTACAACAATTGGGAGTCCAACAAAACAGTAATTCAAAAAAGAAAAGAAAAGAAAGTAAATAAACAATAAGTACAGGGCAGGGATATATACAGTGTTACAACCAATTAGTGTTCATACCATGCAGTAATTCTAGCGTAAACAAGGAGAAAGTGCACATATCTTAGATGAAAGTAGCATACATATTATGATACAAAAACTATGTACATTAGCTGCGACAGGAACCAATGCAGCAAGAAAGGGTAAGGAGAAGGGGAGCAGAAAGAAGAAGGGGGCAAAGCCAGAGGGGAGGAAGAGTGATACATTTGGGGAGGGCATTACATAGTACAGCGAATAGGTCAGGATGAAGTGCAAAATGTGGCAATATCACTGACCCATATGTCTGTCATGTATGAGATCAAGGATATGTCCTAATTCCAGATACTGGAAGAGATGATCACTAGTGCAAACAAGTTGTTCTTATTGGCTGGCATAGGGCCAATGTAGTCAATCTGGATGTTGTTCCAGGGGCCTGATTGCTCTGGTGTAACAATGCATTTTGTTCTGCAAGTTGTGTCTGGCAGTCTTAACCTCTTTGATGCAAGTTCTCTGTATTCATCACAACTACAGCTCCCCTTTGTAAGCTTGTTTTATTATGGTGTTATGGTTTTTTTCAGTGTTTGTATTACCCTCTTTCCAGTGGTGAGATAATACAAGAGTTTGGAGTCAAGCCATACAAAAGCGAGGGTACTGGACATTAGAAGGGCTGACTTTGGCAAAATGAGGGAGTGCCTAAGGAATGCACTAGCAAATGGGCAGGAAGGAGGTGGAAGAACAATGGTGGAAATCAAAACTGCCATCATAGAGGCAAAAACCTTTGCATGAAGTGAATAAAGAAAACAAAACAAAGTAAAAACCACTATGGTTCTCAAAAGAGGTGGCAAGGAAGGTTAGGGAGAAAAGATAGCATTCAGGAAGTATAAGGTATCACAGAAGGAGCAGGACAGAGAACTGTACAGTTAAAGCAGAGGGAAGGGAAAGCAGTCAGGATAGCAAAGGCCCAAACTGAGGAAAAGATAGCCAGTCAGTTAAGAAGGGGATAAAACCTTTTATAGATACATTAGGAGTGAAGAAAGACCAAGGGAGGGATAGTGAGGCTTAATAAAGGGGAGGAAGTGGGCAGAGAGTGACAGTGAAAAGGCAGAGATACTGAACAAATACATTTGCTCAGTATTCACAAAAGAAGAAGAGGGGAGGTACCTAAACTAAACGATAGAAGCACTCTGGAAGGGGGATAGATACCAGTCCATTCACAGAAGAAAGGGTCCTGAAAGAACTCTTAAAACTCAAGGTGGACAAAACAATGGGACCTGAATTATTCAACCCAGAATTTTAAAGAACTAAGGGAGACCTGGTGACACCACTGACTACCCTATTTAACAAAGCATGGAGGATGGTGTGGTACCTGAGGACTGGAGGAAGGCAGATGTGATCCCCTTCACAAGAGTGGGAGCAAGGCAGAGGCAGGAAACTACAGACCTGTTAGTTTGAACTCAGTGGTAGGAAAATGATGGAATCACTCTGAAAGAAAGAATTGTCAAGTACCTAGAGGCCAGTGGGGCACAGGACCCAAGGCAGCATTGATTCACAGTGGGAAGATCATGTCAGATGAATCTAATAGATTTCTTTGCCTGGGTGACCAAAGTAGTAGACCACAGAGGCTTGTATATGGCCTGCTTAGACTTTAGCAAAGCATTTGACACAGTACCACATAAAAGATGAATAAACAGTTAGCCAGCCTGGGAGTGGGTCCCAGGGTGGTAGCCTGTAACAAATTGGCTGGACAACAGGACGAGAGTAATAGTAAATGGAGCACACCTGGAGAAAGGGAGTTACTACTGGGTACCACATGATTCAGTACTGGGACCGGGTACACTTTAATGTCTTTATAGGTGACATTGTGAGGGACTGGAAAGAAAAGTATGCCTCTTTGCAGATGACACAAAGATCTGCATGAGGGTTGATACACAAGGAGGGGTGGAAAGGATGAGAAGGGACTTGGCAAGGTTGGAGCAATGGTCAAGAGTATGGCAGCTTAGTTTCAATGCAAAGAAGTGCAAGTAATGCACCTGGGAAACAAAAGCCCAGGGAAGAGTACACAAAGGGGGTGTAACAACAACAGAAATGGAAAGGGACCTGGGGTACTACATTGAGATGACCTAAGGTAGCGAGCAAATGTGAGAAGGCATTAAGGAGGGTTGGGGGATTCTGGGATGTATAGGAGAAGCATCACCAGTAGAAAGCAGGAAGTTGTTGTCTCTGTACAGTCAGTTGGTGAGACCTCATCTAGAGTATTGCATGCAATTCTGGAGACCCCATCTCTGCAAGGATATAGACTGGATGGAGGCAGTCTAGAGGAGGGCAACCAAAATGGTGCAGGGTCTTGCACCAGAAGCCATACTGGAGAGAGAGAGAGACTTAAATAGCTTATTATATACCCTTGAGGAAGGGAGGCATGTTAGAAACATCTGGCACCTCAAGGAATCAACAAAGTCCAAGAGGGCATATTTCAGAAAAGAGATGCGCAAGAACAAGTAGGCCAATTTGAAGATAGAGGGGACAGCTTACGGGCAACATGGAAGTATTTTTTCATTGAGAGGGTGGTGGGTGCATGGAACAGCCTTCCTGTGGAGGTCGTGGGGTCAAAAACAATGGGGAATTCAAGAATGCATGGAACCAACATAAAGGCAATTATAGTGGGGGTAGGAGGGGTAAGGAGGAAGTAGGCTGCTGGTTAGCTAGGATCTGTAACTTATCCAATAAGTAGGGAAATGCAGACTAGGTGGGCCACGGTCCTTATCTGCTGTCAAAGTCTATGTTTCTAAGTTTCTGCTGTTTGCTTAGGGTCTGGATTTTACTTTCATGGAAGTGGTCAATGTAGGCATCTAATTTGGGATTGCATCCACTTCAGTGGTCTATTCTGATTATTTCTTTGTGCTTTTATGCAGAATTTTTGTCTGTTTTGTCATCAAAAAGTATTCCTTTAGGTAACGTCATCTAAAGTATTTCTCTATCACTCCACAGACTTTAACTTTGTTAAATTCTTGTGTGGGCAGAAAGTTAAGCCTCCTCCCAAAATGGACAAACTGAATGCATGAATCTCACAACATAACCTAGACATCCTCTCAGTCATAGAAACATGACTTTCTGCAAAAATAGCTGATGCTTCAATTTCCATCCCAGGCTACATGGTCTTTAGACAGGATCGTCTCCAAGCATTGGGGCGGTTGTGTGATCTACCTCTGTAACAACCTTCAGGGTCTCGTCCTAACACTGCCCAAAACTGATGATCACATGCAAGCCCTTGCCATAAAGTGCTTCTTGGTGCACACAGTAAAACTCCTACTGTGTTTTCAATCTATATTCCTCCCAGACAGATGGCCCCTGCTTTGATTCACTCCTAGAGTGTCTTGTCTCTCTGAGACTTAATTCGAAATTGTCATGTTAGGAGATTTCAGTATCAATTGGTTGTTTCCTGACACAAGCTCTTTCAAAGATGCAGTTTCAGCAGTTTACCTTACCCAGCTAGTCGAGTTCCCTATTAGAATCAATTATAAAACTGGGACAGGTACCTTAATGGATCAAGTTTCTAACCACCCTGATCATATATCGGACACAACCGTACTCCCAGATGCCTTCAGTGACCACTCCCTGTCTTATTTCATTAGTCGAACAAATTCTCTAAACCACCCACTAGAACAATTATTACCAGGGTACTCTTCTGTGGTCATCTTGACTCACTAAACGTTGACCTACATATCAGGACTGGTCAATGGTTCACTCTACTAACATTGCCCTCGACCAATTCATTCTTCAGTTCAACGCTATATGTGATAGGCACGCCCCATAAAAAGCATAAAATCAAAGGCTTCTGTAATCCTTGGTTCTCTCTGACCTCTTTGAGCTTCTGAATGCCAGGGACCATCTATGGCATAGGTCTAAGTCCTTGTGCAATCACGCCAGCATCCAGAGGACAATGCAGCTAGAAACAACTGCACAAGAGCTATTTGTATCACTAAAAATCAATATTATAAGCAAGCGCTTCGGACCTGGAATGATGGCAGAAAAGTTTGACTAACCTTAAAGAGGTCACTGGGAGAACCTCAGATCTACCCCTACCATGCTTAACATTGATGGTGTATCCTCACTCAACCCCAAACTTATTGCTAACACTTGTAATAATGCCTTCACGGACCTCAGTGGTGTCCTCCCACCTGGCTTCTTTTCTCACCACCTCAGTGACTACTCTGGGAAAGAGACTCAGCCCCTTCACATCCTCCTTTCTACTTCAAACCCCTCTCAGCCCATGAAGCCAGGAAGTACCTACTTAAGATACTAGGGAATCGAGATTTAGTGGTGACATCCTGGATCTTAAATTTGTAGCCCTTACACTGGATGAAATCCTGTCACCTATAACACATATTATTAACATGTCATTTAGATACTCTAAATTCCCTCAGAAATGGAAATCTGCCACCGTGACACTAGTTCATAAGTCTGGGGATTGCACAATTACTGGGAACTACAGGCCTATCTCTATTCTGCCTCCACTCTCAAACGCTCTTGAGCGATAGTGGCTGACCAGCTGGTTGAATACTTAGAAAATATCAGCTACAATGCCCACAGCAACACAGGTTCAGAAATGGTCATAGTACCACTACCGCCCTTCTGGAGTTCACGGCTTTATTCACCACTCCTTTGATCAAGGACAACTGGTCGGTACTGCTTTCATTGATTTAACCAAAGCTTTTGACACAGTGAATCATGCCCTCCTTGTCAACAGCTACCACTATTGGCCTAGCTAGTGACAGCATAGCCTGGTTTGAAAGCTACCTGCATGACCTTTCACAGCAGGTGTAGATTGGTAACATCCTCTCAGATAGCAAACCTGTCTATCTGGAGTCCCTCAAGGTCCATCTTGGGCCATCTTTATTTAGCATTTTCATCAACAACCTTCTTTACTCTTGTCAGGGTCACATTCTTTTTATGCTGATAATACTGTCCTATTTACCAGTGATCCAGACCCAAGGTTCTTGAGTCCAGGCTACAGAGTGATTTCACAGTTGTAGAAAGATGGTTCCATAAGCACAAGTTAGTTATGAATTACAAGACTAAAACTATGCTGTTCTCCAGCTCCAGAAATAGGACAGAACTTACCCTCTTCCATCACCAGTGAAGAGGGTTCTCCCTTGGAGCTAGTTTAGCTCTTTAAATATCTGGGGATTACAATTGATAGTATGATGACCTATGCCTATCACATTGACAACATTGCTAAGGCTGTTAACACTGCATTGGGACTACTTTACAGGCATAAGCAATGTTTGACCCCAGAGGCTCTTAACCTCGCCATTCATAGCTCTCTTGTCTTGCTTATTGATTATGGCTTAACAATCTATAAATGAGCTACTCAAACAACTCTTTGCCACATCATAGTTGCACTCAAAAAGCATGCCGGCTCCTTACCAGCTCAGTCCGCGGACCCATATCTGCAACATGTACGCTTAGGCTAACTGGCTCCAATTCAAAGGCAGACTCATGTACCAAACATGTTTACTGTCCAAAAAGTAAGCTTAGGCAAAGTGCCCCTGGTGTGCAAAAGCTTCTTACCTCTACTATCAACTGTCATTGCACCAGAAGCTCTACTAGCCAGATTTTAATATTCCTGCTGTCGCACTTCTCTGGAACAAAGGTCCTTTGTCTACCGTGCCCCACTATGGATGAACTCTCTGCCCCCGACATCACTTCAGCATCCGCCTTAGGCTCTTTCAAGCTTAAACTTAGGCAACAGACTAGTTGCTGACGCCAGTTGTGACTGCTTCAATAACCTTTTCTTCTTGTGACCAGCACTTATCCTGACCTTATGATATCCTGACCTGGCATAACCATTCTCAGCATGTAAATAACTGTTCTGAGTAGCTAATCATTCTCCTTTCACACTTCCTCTTGATCCCTTCCACTCTTTCCCTTACCCTCTAAGGCTTTCCTCTACCCTCCTTACCCCACTCTCCCTCCTCCTCCCCCATTATATATCCAGAGCTCCTTGCTCACTTTAAATGCTTTGTCCCATACCTATGCACCTCTGACGAGGCCCCTGGGCTGATGCCTTCGCTACCTTGTTGATTATTAGATATCAGGCCTAGTCTGTTCTCCCTTCCTCTAAAGGGTTGTTTCATATGACTCCACCCTCTAATATGTCCTTTGAATTCCAGATTTTAATCAGATATGTACCTTGGCATACATTGCACAATGCCACATGGAACTTCTCTAGTTATACATTCTTGTAATGCTTTGTATAATTCCTTGTGTTGTTTGTCTCCCTGTTTCATACTTTTCAATTTGTTTTATCCTCTGACGTGGAACCTATGAAATGAGCTTGTTCTCAAAGGTGTTCTCTAAATTTCAATAAAATAAAAATATATATATTTTTTTATCTGGTGTCTGTTCTTTGTTTCATAGGTTGATCACCAATAGTTGTTGCAGTGCATTATCCTGTTACACATTATTGGTGCTGTGGTTTGTGTTATCTGAACAAGTCAAGGAGCTGTTGTAGCCTCTGTCTTGTAGTTCCTGAAGTTGTCTTCTGTTTTGTGATGGGACAGCTTTGAAAGATTTTTGGTAATGTGTTTGGAGATCACAACTGAATCCAGGTAGCATACAGTTGTTGTTTTCTTGCAGTGTGCAGGAGAGTTCAGAAATTCTATTTTTAGGAAGACTTTCTGGAGTTGAACTGATCAATAAGGGTCCTATAACATAATTGCTCAGCATACCTTGAATTGTATGTAGTTGGCAGCGATTGTAGATGTTAAGTCCTTTAAGTAAAATGTTCTGTTTTTTACATGAAGTAAGGGTAGCTGTCTCTGTCAAGTTTAGCTTCTTTTTATGTTTGCTTATGCATGCACAAGAAATGTTTTATTAAAATAAATGACCATTCAGAGGTGTGTCACTGCGAGCCCATTGCTGCTCAAACTGGAAAGAGCTTGGCAGTGCAGACCAATGACCGCACTGTGGTTCTGACACCACTCACTGCTTGCTGGGCAGAAACTCATAGTTGAAGGACCAAAGCCACTCCTTTCAGAGGTGGCTTCAGTCCTTTCAGTTGCATGAAGCTGGTCAGAAAGCAGCTGTCGGCTTTCAGCATTAGGAGCCTGAGTGATCGCACAATCCATCCATCTAGCTGTCTGTCTGTCTATTTGTCTATCCATCTATCCGTCTATCTCTACCTCTCTAGCTAGAAAGTGGAGTGGGTGCCCACCCCAAGTACCACTTCTTTCTCCCCATCCTCCAGATCACTTGCTTACCTGCCCTTCCCAATCTTTATCAATATCTTTAATAATAACATGTGACACCTGCCATCAGTGGGGTGCTCGTGAGCCATGTATTAATTTACTTGTGATGATATGTCACTAATACATCTATTTGAAGGTGATTCTCTTCAACTAGCATAGTCAAAGCTTTCTTTAGGCCTCCAGCTCCATGCAAATGGAGTTTTTTCACCCTCGTTTCCATATAGAGAAACTAGATGTTAGTTATGCCTAATGACTACATATAAACAACATGTAGTGAAAAGTGCAGATGGATGTGACTCACCTGCACAAGTGTTACACTGAGTTCTTTGGCTAGGTGAAATTTCACCAAAGTATATGAACCACATGTAGCGCAGTGGCCTGGGCTATCTGCCCTTCCATTGCCACCCAGAATCAAACCACCCTGCATTTCTCTTAGTTGTTGTATAAGGCTTGACTGATGTTCCAGCTGTATGTTTTCAATAGTTGACATGATAACCTCTTTCTGTTGTTTCTCAAAAGGATTAGTCAGCAGACATGTGCAATTCTTATACCACAATGCAGGGGCATGACGTCAGCAATGATGTCTCCTAGAGTACCACCCATCTTGGCTGCTACAGGGGCATATGAACCATGTCTCTGTTGCAAATGTCAGTCAGTGTGGTGGAGGGAACTGTGGTTTTGGAATTGATGTATCTCCATGTGCATGCACTGCATGTGTGTGCCATGGCTGGGGGGCAGGTGAAAACCAGGAAGGAAAATACAGTGTGTGCAGCATTAATGGTGCCTGCACCCACCCCATCACAAAGAGGGCCTCCTATCTTGACCTTGCCAGGGCACCCTTGTGGATACTTGCTGATAGTTAAGCCTGAGAGATGAAGAATGGTGGGGATGGTGGAGAGGTGACGGAGTCAAAGCTGTGGTGGCTAGGGGAATTAAGAAAATATACAAAAAATACAAATTGTCATCCAAAATGACTGGTATGTCCATCTAGACTGCCCTATTTTCTATATCTATTTCTAAACACTGGACCTTGTTTGTTCTCAGTTGTCTAACACCTTTCTTTCATCTACCTATTACGCCAATGTCTGTATGTCACGATGCTTGAACCTCCTCAGTGTTTTTGAAACCATCCAATATTTTTGCAGGCAGTTCCAGGTGTACACTGACTGTTTCACTAAAATAATTTTCTCATCACTCTTAAACTCCCCACATCCTCAAGCACACCTCAAGAGTCATAGCATGAACTCGTATTGTGCTATTACTGCTGCTACTCTTCCTCTGAAGGAGATTCACTTCCTGCAGCTTCTCCATCAACAAAAGGTACTTATAGGTCTCAGTGAAGTCCCTCTATCTTTTCTGTTTTCAATTGAGTCAATCAATCAATCAATCAATCAAAATCTTTATTTAATCAGGCGAACATCATTGAGCATAGCTCATTTTACAAGATGGACCTGAGTGGTCAAGAAGTGCAAGTGTTATTACATTGACAAGGGTATCATATACAGTAATACAATGACATGAGTAACAAAAACAGAAATACAATGACATAAGTGCTAGTATATAACAATATACATATGTACAAGGCATTACACTTTTAATCTGTCAGACAATAGGCAGTTGGCACATCAGAGTTAATATGTAGATTATAGGACCTAGCAGGCATTTTGAGGTGAATCTTGGGACTGGGAACTGGGTTTTTCAGCATATAGAAACACGAGCAGAAAAAGGGGGGTAGATAGGGTAGTGAATTAGGCCTTGTGGAAGCAGTTGCAGAGTTCTGGGAATAGGGTGGTGAATAATCTTTTGAAGGATATTAAGGGTGGGAGGTTATTTAGCTTCATGGTTTTTTGAGTGAGTTCCAAACAATTGAGTACATGTTGATCTCCCTTTGACTAAACTTGTAGGTTTTATAATTCAACCACCAGCACCATGTCAATAGTATTCATTTGGATCACGTCTACCTGTCCTCCCCATATCCTTGCTTATTTACTTCTGTCAGTTTTACATTTCTCCACTGAGCTTTTCCACTCTCTGCGCTCTAGTTTATTTGCTTTGTTATATAGATATGGATATGTTCACATTTTCATGACATATGCATAATCGGTTTAAAACACACTTTTATTATTTGCAGTCATCGGAGGTGAAAATTCCTGGCCATGGAGTTAGAGGGTTAACTCATGATCTTGAGTACATCCAAGGAAAGGGACTCAAGGTATCACAGATGGTAACAGATCGCCATGTACAAGTAAAGGCATAGATGGAAAAAAAGCAGCCTGATAGCACACATTACCTTGATGAGTGGCACATGTCAAAGGGTATTTTTAAAATTTTGAATTCACTTTCTGGCTTATATTCATACCATTATACGTTCATGTTGAATGTACAGTACCATAATGTACAACTGAATATTTTAGTGTCTGCTGAACATATTTATCTTCAATTAAAGAAGTTGGGGAAAAACTTCAAAAAGTAGCCAAAAAGAAGGATTGTGGAGATATACTCTGTGGATCAAGTCAATCGAAACCACATATTGTGGTTAGCAACAGGAAATTATGAGGACAGCGAGGTTACAGTCCAGAAATGGCTTAGTGTCCTTAATTATGTATGCAATATACACAATGGGTATGGCAAGTTATTCTTTCAGTGTCGATGATGAAATCACAAAAGGCAAGGTGGTTCAAAAACATATTGAAGCACAACATTTGCTGTCAACCTCAGGGTATGAGGCACAATTAGCGAAGTTGTAAATGATGTCCTCACAAACCTCACAACACCTGAAAAACAGGATTTGTTAAAAACACACACAGTTAATTACAGTCATACTGTGGATGAAAACCAATGAAAATTTCACAGATGCACGGAGTAACATGTTTTAATCCACTCAATAGTCTCTGCTTACTGCTTGATCAGTCACTTAAAATTACTGCTGCTGGTGGTATTTACAGACCAATATACCAGCAGGTTCTTTAGTCTGCTTCTGCCTGACTCTACTGACTTCTGTAGCCATGTCAGGCATTCCTGTCAACATCAGTTTTAGCACTCTACTGTAGTACATGATCCCAGCACCCCCCATTGCCTATCACAGTCACACTGACAAGACAAGTTGGCTACTAATGCCTCCCTAATCATCACTTCAACACTGATGGACAGCCAACTTCTACATTCACCCACACATTACATATCTGCATCAGTAAACTACCCCCAGTTACCCTGATCTGTCAGTGATGTGCAGCACTTCAAGCAGCTCTCATGATACCACTTTGTGACATGTTCTCTATGACTTCTTAGTTGCTTCTATTCCTGTCTCATACCGGGTCTATGATGTCTACTGTTTGGTGTCATTGTACAGAACAATTATGCAGTAGTGGAAGTGATATTTCACAGAGGGATACTTTGTGTATTGCTGACATGATTGCTGATATTATACTATTGAATATAGCACTGAATGTAGTACAATATTCATGCAACAACCCAATCCAGTAAACAGATTTGTGATTTCATACTATTTATTGAAAAAAGACAACTACATAAAAACTTGTAATTAAGTGCAGGGTTACGGGTAGCTATGTGACAGTACTGTAGCTATGATGGACTTTGGCATTGTGTTTTCTGTGACAACCATAGCGGACATCATAGACATCCGTCTAGTTCACATATCATTAAGGCCGTCCTTGTTATCAATTCTGGTCAATTCCGATCACATACCTTCCAGTGTGTATTCATGGATAGATAATTGCAATACATTGCATGTAAACAATGCACTGTTAGAAAAGTATGCAAACCCGGTCTACCCAGTCATCAAAATTCAATAAATAAATAAATAAATAAAAATAATTATACATGATGTTCATGTCACATGTTGAAAACTGTTTATGCTTAATGATGCAAGCTTTTATGTCATTCTTTGATCACGATATTTACATGTTTTTGTTTTTACCAGGTAGCAGTGCTCACAAGATGAAGACTGATGTAATCAGCAGTCCATATCTTTTAGAGATCTGAAGCAAATTTCCTGACCTACCAGACTTATGCCTGTGAAGATTTTTGTGGTCTATTTTGTCACTTTGCACCAAACTTCTCTCACTGTTTTTTCATCCAATATGCCAGATATGTACAGCATGAGTAACTCAATATATACAGAATACTGGTTGTGTAAACATGCACAACCAGCCTGTGATGCCACAGAGGGGGTCTGATTTACTTGGACCTCCAGAGCAAATCATGAGAGGTCTGATGCAATCAAAAGCCCGGTATGGCAACATAGGATTGCTGGCAATGTGTTTTCAAAACCAATATTTTTATCGTGTAGGTTTTTTTTATGTCTGTTTACTGTTTCTTTTTATAAACAAACTAATGAGCCTCACTGTGCTTGTCTCAGAAAGTGTTCTGTTTTCACTTTAACAGTGACTGCACCATGCTGCATGGCAGTTTCATTTTTTTTTTAATTGTACATGCGGCACTTCTGAGTGCTGGTGTCTGCATATTTCGATCACCTGATATTTTGTTTTACCATAGAATGGTTCAACCACTTTCTATGACTTTTGAATTATGGTATGACAACATTTCAGCAAGAATGGAAATACATGCTGAACAACAGCCAGCCATACACTGTAACAAAATATTGCATTATGCATTATTAATGAAATCATATTTCTGTGATGGTTGCATAGTGACAATGGTTGTGATACAATAAATATTGTTTTTCATGTTTATAGGTATATTTTGGCAGCCTTGCATTTTTTTTTTGCATCATCTTTTCTCAGTTTTCATATTCATACAAACATGACATATAACACTCACTGAACAATTCACCAAACTATATACAAATGGGTCCAGTCCATTACTGATAAAAGATACATGTAAATCACATTCTCTTCCATACTTACAACCTTTATGTGAGATATGGCATCTAGTGCCTAATTCCTTCAATCTGAGGTATGTGGGAGAAGTGGTGGTCTCCCCTACTTCACCTTGATCAGAGTAACATCAACTGTGAGGTTTCTTTCATCAGAGTTACCCTGGGAGAAGCTTTAGTATTCAGATATTCCACTCTTTTATACCCCTCCTCCCTCATGACCATCCTTCACTTAGGATCTGATTCTCCCAGGGGTCAGTGAAGAGGAAGGGCTCCCATGTGTTGTAAAATCACTCCCCTCCCTTTCAGGACATGGGAAAGTCATTCCATTGTCAAGGCCTGGATGGCCAAGCTTCACCATTACGCTTATTGTGGGTACCACACCTGAAACCCATGTATTTAGAATGCAGTGTCAGGCCAATATGAGAAGCACTTGGGACCAATGTGGCAATGGCCATCCTTCCTCACTCAGGTCCTCCAGTCCAAACAAGAGAGGTAATGGAGTCACCGCAGCACCCTCCTCATTAATTTCCCACTTGACTATCAGTGGCTCAGCAGGTAGCACACTCACCTCTGAGGCCGGGAGATCAGAAAGCTGTGGGTTCTAGCTCACACCAGGCACTTGGGTTGAATCCCAATACTGACTCTGTAGTGCAGCATGGGGGGTGCTACACTTCTGAGGTGCCATCTTTCAGATGAGACATTAAACTGAGGTCCCATCTGCCTTTTCTGGTGGTAGTGCAGGTGGATGTTAAAGATATCCCATGGCACTTCTCGAAAAGAGTAGGGGAATTTGCCCAGCGCCCTGGCCAAATTTCCCTCATTCATTAAAAATACCAACAGCTTAATCTGGTTCAAGTCAGTTGGCATCTTTATCCCCTCCCCGGCCGTACCTGAAAATAGGCAGAATCTGTCTAGTACACTTACCCAATCAATAGAAACTAAATAAAAAATAAACAAACGCTTTCCCAGTCATTTCTTCCAGAAGGTCTTCAGGATTGGGCAGGCCCAAAGTAATGACAGTAGGAACCCAGGTCACTATTGCCTAGCAAATATCGATGAAATGGCTGGGTTAAATCTGTGGACAATGAGTGGTGGGCAGTATAGACGATGAATAAATTTATAGTAGGACTTTTTGCAAATTAATATTCCTATACGTAATTTTAGAATAACCTGCCAGTTCTCATCAGAAATTCCTATCCCCGTATCTCTTTCCCACAAACTTCTGGTCTTCCTTGTGGTGTCTGACCAACATAGTTTCCTCCCTGGACTGCCATTCAGATAATGCCTTTGGCATCTCTTCTAGCAGTGAATACCAACTGTTCTATTTGCCCCTGAGGAACTCATTTCCTGGTCCCTCCCCAACTTCTTGCTATATGCTCTAATCTGTAAATATCGATAAAATGAAAGTGTCCCACCCTCCTCTCCCTCACCACCTCAAAGGAGCAGAAACCTTCTTTAGTATACAAGTCTCCCACACAGTGCACCCCTCTCTTCCCACTTCTAAATCCTGTGTCGTTGAGCCCCAGTAGAAAGAAAGGATTCCTGGATACCGTAGTAGGAGTGTTTCTTCCGCTCCCACCCTCGAGCTCTACCCAGATGTTCCGGCTCTCCAGCACTGCTGCACCAAGGGGTTGTCATTGCCCAAACTATGATAAGTTCTTCTTCCCTGCTTTGCCAGATATGCCAGTAGTCTGCCGGGCATTCTCATTCCTGCAGGTCTATCCATTCTGCCACAGTGGGGTGATTAACCCAGTCTTGTATATAGCAGTGTTGTATTGCCAAAAATAATTCTGAAGATCTGGAAATTAACCCTTCCTCCCTCCAACCGTGCCTTGAGTCTTGAGAGACTAACCCTAGGGTGCTTTCCCTGCTAGATACATGCTGAGAAAGCTCTTTCCAGTCTTCTAATGTCTGCTTTAGTAAGTCCGATATGCAGCATATGCATGATATACAAAAGCCAGGGAAAACATTCATTTTAACTAATTAATTCTACCCAGACAGGAAATAGGTAGGGGCCCTTCACCGGCGCAGCTCAGCTTCACTTGTCTTTATCATGGGTGTATAATTCAGGTCATAAATGGAGCCAAGATCTCCTCCTACTCTATTCCCAGGTACACAAGAAACCCCATACCTCTGAAGTCCCCATCCTCCTGATTGGTTCACCCCTTCTCCTCCCACCTCAACAGCTCCGATTTCCCAAATTAATTTTATAATCCGAGAAACAGTAAAAGCTCTCAATGAGTTGTATTAGATATGGAATTGATTGTTGCAGCTTCTCCCATACACCAGCATGTCATCCTCGTATAGGGTGACATTATGTTCTCTCAACCTCCCTGTCCCCACAATATTTGGATTTTGTCTAAGGCTCACAGTCAGTGGTTCCAGCATGAGTGCAAACAAAGGGGTGAGAGGGGCACCCTTGTCTAGTCCCCTACCTAATGGAAGCTCTCCGAAGGAGTCATTAACCAATATCTGCACCATCGGAGCCTCATACATGGTCCGCACCATCCCCACAAAGCCTTCCCCAGACCAAATGTGGCCAATACCTCAAACAAGTGTTCTCATTCTATATGGTCAAAGCCTTCTTGGCCTTCTTGGCATCCATGGTGATCACACAAGTGGCACCACGATGTCGAGGCCTCCCAACCACATTCAAGACCTTCACATATAATTGGGCATGAAATCTCCCTTGTATGAACCCAGTCTGGCCGGTGGATCAGCGCCAGGAGAAGCTTGTCCAGTCTGCCTGCCAGAAATTTTGCCAACATTTTTAGATCGCAATTCAAGAGCGATATCGGCCGTTATGACTTCGGTATGACATATATGACCGCATCCCTCTAGGAGGCCGGCAGTGCTCTTCCTTGCCCACCGCTTCTTCTAGAGTCTCTCACAATGTGTCTACCACTTGAGCCTTCATCATCTTATAATATTCTGCCAGAAACCATCCGGCCCTCTGGCCTTCCACACTCTTCAGTCCACTAATAGCCCTCCAAATTCCTCCTTAGTGATTCCCAAATCCAACCTTTCCTTTTGAGCCTCTGAGAGGTGAGGAGAGTGATGCCATCCCAAAAACTCCCTGCCAAGTCTAGCGTTCCCAAACATTCTGCTTGATATAACTTTTGATAGAACTGCTTAAATCTTTCCTTTATTTGCTTTTTGTCTCTGACGTGTTACCCTGTTCATCCTTTATGCCCATTACCAGGTTATGTCCCCATTTCCTCTAATTAAGTTAGCCAACATTGGTCCCAGTTTGTTCCCCCATTCCAAAACTGGTTTTGACAGAGCCATGATTTCCAGTCCCTCTCCCAACAGAAGATCATTAAGTGCTTCCTTGCCACCGTCAGGATGTGTGGCACCTCTCCCCCTCCCCAGAGGCCACTCTCTGCTCTAGGACTATCAGACGGTCTCCAGATTTATCCTCTTTCCGCATTTGCCACTTCTGATGGCACACAAAGCTTATAATTATTCCCCTCATGTAAGCTCTCCCACATCCCACAGAGCTGCCTTATTAGAGGCAGTGGCTTTATTCATTTGTACATTAATATTCCATTGCTCCTGTAGGCATTTCCAAATTCTGCATTACACAGCAGGTAGTTGGAAACTTCACGGAGGTGGACCCTCTCTCAGTTCCTTTAACCTTAGTGTCATAATAACGACACTATGAGACATGGATTGGGCTATGTTTTACATTCACCAAGTTAAAAACAACTTCTAGGCTGGTCCAAGTAATCTATTTGGGTCCAAGACTTGTGAGGATGGGAGTAAAATGTATGCTTTCTAACATTTGGGTTAGTGGCCTGCCAGCTGTCGATCAGGTCAAGGTCACATCCACCCACCTGCCAGTTCCATATATCCCTTGCACACTTCCCTTTTTCAGAATCATCCATCACCAGGTACATATGACAATTTAGGTCTCCTCCCAATATTAATCCCTGAAATTGATCCTTACCATAACATCCAGCAGCATTTGAAAAAGGTGAGGTCATAAGCTGCAGGGCATAAATGCTGGCAAAAGTGATCTCTCCTGATACAGTTCCCTTCCCCAAAGATATAGCATCCCTCTGTAGGGTCTGCCATCACTCTTTCTGTATGAAAGGTAGTTTTTGTGCAAAGTACAGCAACCCCTTGTTTATGTGAATCATAAGATGTACATGGCCGCGTTCCACCATCCCTAGCAAACTTGGTATGCTCAATGTCAGTCAGGTGAGTCTCTTGTAGCATAGCCACCTCGCTCCTGCATTTTCAATGCTGTTATTAGAGCAGTACGCTTTATTGGGGAGGATAACCTTTGAACATTCCATGCAATTATGATCAGCTCCTGAAAATTAGCCATATATAGCTTTTCTCTCACATTTGGGCTGATTTGCCCTGTTCAAACTTCTTCCACCCACCCCCATATTCGACCCATTTGACATATCTCATCAATCAGACATTCTTGGACCCTAAGTAGTATAGCATAGTGAACAATAAACAAGTACAAAACACATACAACAATTAACCATGTTGAACTATAGTTCTAAATACTGGCTTTATGATGCCAGTTTAACATCAATTTCGCTCACCCGGCATCACAGTGATGGAATTTATGTCGACTGCAAGTTGCTGTCGACATAAATCCCAATGGACTCGGTCCATTTTTTATCTGGGGGCTGGCTCAAACCACCCATGCAGAGGGGGCTCTGCCTCCGCACCTCCCGTTTTAATTATAATCAACTCCAAGTCAGAGTTGATTGGGAGGGTACAGGACCGGGAGACTGGGTGCCCTGTCTCTGGCACACCAATACAGTGATCTGTCAGTGAACTGTCAATTTTGTTGGCAGCGATGTAGGTCACTGTAATGGTGTCACTGTCAGGGGTATACCTAAAGACTATTCCCCATCCCCCGCTCCCCTTTTCACATTCCTTCCCACTAGCAAATTGTGACCTCATTTGCTCCACCAAAATATAACTACAATTGCAAAATCTGAAAAGATATTACACTAACTAAAATCCTGACTAGTAGATCATGTCACCCCTGCCCCATCCCCTCTTTTCCCATTGCATAGAATTGTAAATAAATTAAATTTAAATGGTACATTGGCACATAATCATTTAACCTTGCAATAACATGTAATCCCATCCCTGCATGCAGTAAGTCTTATGTTGCGGAGCCCCATCCATCCATGCAGAGGAGTCCCCATATGGTAACCATCCTTTCTGCCTTTAGTTTCCATGTTGACTCACATTAAGCCACCTCTGGGCCCCTCCCTCATCTAGATTCTCCTTGGCAGCTTCCCCAGTCTGCCACCCCTCCCTGTTCCCATCACATAGACCTATTCCAGCCCTTCACATTTGCCCCTCATTCCTTATCCCAATGTCCCATAACAGTCGCCATGTTAGGAAGAAAGTATTAATCCCCAAACCCTGTGTCCTTTAACTTAAGCAAAGTTCTGTATGCCAGACAGAGAGTTATTCCCTTAGTTAGCTGCAGCCAGTGCCGGGTAAGGGTGGGGCAGCGCAAATCAAAACCACGTGTGCTCCCCAGGTCAGCTTACCTCACTTCCAAAGATCCTTCTGGTCTTTTCCTGGCATCCACAACTGCTTATTGCTCACCATATGGGTAGTCTGTGTCTCTTGGTTTTGGTCTGTTCATTTCCAGTCCCATCAAAATCATAGAAGGGATGCGGGCCTGAGGAAGCCTGATGTTAATCCAACTGTCCAGTCTAGCCAAATTTGTTCCACATTCAGTTCCTTATATCAGTTCCCAAGTAATCCATGCAGTCATCAGATGTCCACCTTATTAGAAACAAAGAAACATAGAATTTGATGGCAGATAAGGACTCGTGGCCCACGTAGTCTGCTCATTTCCTACCTATTGGATAAGCTGCAGATCCTAGTTAGCCAACAGCCTACTTCCTCCTACCCCCACTAGAATTGCCTTATGTCGGTCCCATGCATTCTTGAATTCCCCACTGTTTTGACTCCACAACCGCCATAGGAAGACTGTTCCATGCATCCACAACCCTCTCCATGAAAAATACTTCACATTACCTCTGAGCCTTCCCCTCTATCTTCAAATTGTGCCCCTTGTTCTTGCACATCTCATTTTCTGAAAGATGCTACCCTCTTGGACTTTGTTGATTCCTTGAGGTACTTGAAATTTCTGTCATGTCCTCTCCTCCTTTCTCAAGGGTATATATATTAAGCTCCTTTAGTCTCTCTTCATCTGTCTTCTGGTGCAGACCCAGCACCATTTTGGTTGCCCTCCTCTGGACAGCCTCCACCCTGTCTATGTCTTTGTGGAGATGGGGTCTCCCAGAACTGCACACAGTACTCAGATGGGATCTCACCAACTATCTGTACAGAGGATAACAACTTCCTGTTTTCTACTGGTGATGCCTCTCACTATGCATTCCAGTATTACTCCAACCTCTCACTGACTTCTCACATTGCTTGCCCACATTTAGGTCATCTAATATAACTATCCAAAGGTCCCTTCTGTTTTTGTTGTTGTCAGTATCTCACCCCTATTGTGTACTCTTCCTTGGGTTTTGTTTCTCAGGTGCATTACTTTGCACTTCTTTACATTGAATCTAAGCTGCCATACATTTGACCATTCCTCCAACCTTGCCAAGTCCCTTCTCAACCTTTCCACCCCACCTTGTGTATCAACCCTGTTGCAGATCTTTATGTGCGTCTGCAAAGAGACATACTTTCCTTTCAGTCCCTCTGCAATGTTGCTTATAAAGACATTAAAAATGATCTGATCGGACCCAGTACTGAACCCTGTGCTACCCACTAGTAACCCCCTTTCTTCACTGTGGACTCCGTTTACTATTACCTTCTGCATCCTGTTGTCCAGCCAATGTTTTACCCAGGCTACCACCCTGGGATCCACTCCCAGGCTAGCTAATTTGTTTTTAATCTTTTGTGCAGGACTGTGTCAAATGCCTTTCTAAAGTCTAGGTAGGCCATGTCCACAGCCCTCCCTGGCCTACTACTTTGGTCACCTTGTCAAAGAAATCAATTACATTCATCTGACATGACCTTCCCACTGTGAATCCATGCTGCCCTGGGTCTCTACCTCAATTTCCACTTTGCACGGATCGGTTACGCCACTCCATGGTTCAGACAGAAAAAGTCTTAGGTATCGCACATGGCGGCAAGTTATTCTAGCATCCTTCAACTCACCCCAGCTTTCTTGATCTCTCAAACAAAGGTTTCAGCCTTCTGAATCTCCAAAATGAGTAAGTTGCTCCTTAATGTTTAATCTTGAGTGTAGCTAGGTACACTAGGAAACAGTCCACCTTAAGTTCAATGGTTGCGCCATCACCGGGTTGAATACCTGGCACTTTTAAGGAGGCATGCTAAGTAGTCTTGTGATAGAAACAGTCTCTCTCCTTCAACTTGCAGGTTATTTGTCACTGATAGGCCCCCAGAACAGCCTTTCTGTCTTGGAAGCTCTGAAACTGCATTATGATCTGCCACGACGGTTGGTCAGGATTCAGTTTGGTATGACTGCCCGGTGAGCCCTCTCTAACTTGTAGTTGCCATTTTTCTGCATCAGGCCTAGCAATCTCCATGAGTTTCCTAGCACAGAAGTCTAGGACATCCTTCCTCCTTTCCTTCAGGTAAACCTTGCAGCGGAGGTTTAGCCTCGGACGGTAATTTTCTTGATAATCAAGTGTTCCTTTATCTCCTCGAGTTTTCTTTGAAGGTTTTCAGTTTGTTTAGGAACAGGGCTAAGGGAGTCTTCCAGGTCCTATACCCACTGCTCAACCTCATCAATATGAGTAGTCTTGGTGATGTGGAGATCTACCAGTTCCTGAAAGTTTTGTCAAATTTAGCTTACATTTGGTTGAGCCTTGATGCCAATGCTTCCAGAACTAGCGTGCTTACTTCTGCCACAGAGAGAGAAATTGGCCTGCACTGTCCACCTGACCATTGGCAGTTGCTTCCTCTGACTTTTTTACCCAGTTTGCAGGTTCTTTGCTGGATTCTGGACCAAATATTCATCCATAATGCAGCCTGGATGGTTGTATGTCATTTCCAACATACTTCTATCACGATTCTATGTGTTTTAAAATAATAATGTTGGCGAGGAATGGAGCTCGACAGAAACACGCCTTTACTCTACAGTGCTCATTAGTGCCCGCTTGGCAGCCCTGCATTTTAATGAAAATGCAGACAGTGTACATGCCTTATTTAACTGCGGAAATGAAATTCAAGCTCACTTTTCTCAAGTCAAAAAGGTGAGGAAGCAGTAACCAAGTAAGACAAAACTGAGACTACTTATAGTAAGTATATATGTTCATACCAACATGTAAATAATAATTAGTGATAATAATATATCTGAAGGACAAAGATGGTATGTTTTAAAATGAAAATGTTTATTACATCATCAAGAATTCAAGAATGCATGGGACAGACATAAGGCAATTCTAGTGTGGGTAGGAGGAAGTAGGCTGTTGGTAAACTAGGATCTCCAGCTTATTCATTGGGTAGGGAAATGGGCAGACTAGGTGGCCAAGTGGTCTTTATCTGCCATCAAATTCTATATTTTCTATGTTTCTATCTTTCTATCATATTTACACAAAACATGTGGTTTGATATGGTGTGTATGAGTCAAATTTTTCATACCACAAATGTAGAAGACCATATGCTGACACTGTTAAACAGACAATGCCGGTGTCAGTAGTTGAAGAAGCCATGGCCAGCTGAGGCAGGTGTCCTGCTCATTTACCCACTTTGTTTGTATAGCTGTGGCAGTGTATGTCCTACTACATGCAGTGATACACTTTTCACTGATGCATGTCTACTATAAAGCCTACAACAGTTTATGTATGAAATGTTTCATGTATTACTAAGTTATGAAGTAATATACACTTTTGAAAGACATATTATGTAATAGTAGAGCTGCTTATTTGATATTTAAAAATGCCCACACTTTAATTTGAAGTGTGTGAATGTCAGACAATTTCTAATATTTTTATTTCTTTATTTTAGGATATGTTGGTCTGATTCAACAGAAAGTGCTTGAATTCATGAGCAATAGTCATCTTATAAACTGGCCAAGCAGAAACAGTTAAGCAGTTATTCCACCTCCTCTCACAAGTAAATACAATCACCCTGTCAAACAGGATTTGATTCAGTGTCATTTTTCATACTTTCTAATGAATTAAGTGTGTGATGCATATGTTTGATGAATTTCATTAGAAATATAAACATGACTACATGGTGATACAGTCACAAACACATACTCAGTTGTGTGAATGCAATCTGCATTACTTAGCTGATGAAATGTTCAATACTCTTGTTATCTGCAGATATAGTATTAATTATGCTGTGAATGTTTCAGATTAGTATCTAAATCATAAATGATCATTAGTAGTTACGTAGGATGACTTTATCCATCATACATGAAATAAATTTCTAACATTAACCTCACAAAATGTATAGATATTATCCGTGACTATGTTGCATGAATTAATGCTAAACTAGTGTCTTGCAGTGTTTCTTTTTCTTAAAGCTGCAAACTGCATAGTAGGCTACCTCGAGGTGCATATTCAGTTTCTAAGTATCAGTGACTACCTAACAATGTTTTTAACATTTAAGGACCTGATATTCCAAAGTTAGCACTGGTGCTAACGTGATTTGGTAGGCACTACCTGGGTTTGTGACTTGCATTTGGGTAGGGCAATTCAGAGGCACAACTAGCATGCCCTGAATATTGCTGCACTCAGGTGCTAAAATAACACTGTACCCATGTAAATAAGGGCATCCCTTGTGCATACAGGTGCAGCAGCATGTTCAAAGGTTTCACATAGTGGTAAATGGCTACCAAATGGCTGCTATTTACTGCCATCAAAACCATGGTTTAACTGCATGCTAAGCCTGTGAAAGTCTAGATCTTTTCTCCCCAAAGTGCTGAAATACAGTTGAAATGCACCCCAGAACAAAAACCCTCTACTCTTATCCTCTTTCTGTAGCCTACCGTAGTTGCAATCTTTGCTTTGGGTCTTTCTTGACCAGTTTTCCTATTCAAAACTACAAGGGGTTGACCTCCTGTTGTAGACTCTTACTCTATGCTTCCGGCTGCATTTCTGTTTCATTTCTGGTGGTGTAAAAGAAAGATAACGGAGGGTAGTTTTACCTCGGTTCAGTCTAGATGTGAGTGGGTAAAATAGTGCACAATATGCCCACTATAGGCTGGTAAAAGGCTTGAGTAAAGTGGAAAGTCTTTGTAAATAGAAGGGATAATAAGAAATAATACAGGGATGCCTGTAAAGGTAAAGACCCTTTAAGTACTATTAGGATGAGAAGTAAAAGTTACCGCTTGATGTGGTTGAAATAAAAGTTTTTTCTTCTTTTCTTCTTGGTGCAGTGCTTGCCCACCCCTCTGGTGGTATGCTTGTAAATGCCAGGGCAGAGGTCAGCGATTAGGGAAGCACCGCTCGGGTGCCTTGAAGCGAAGCAGATGTCTCCTGAAGGCGGAGAATCAATAGGGAACTGTACAGGCAGACTTCAATATGCCGTAATAACTGAAATGTCTTGCCGTGCTACTTTCCAGCTCAGAGCAGCACAGCAAGAGCAGTGGAGTCCAGGTACTGTACAAGGAATACTTTAAAACTCCTTGTGAATGTGTTGGGTCACAAAAGCCGTAGAGGAAACAAATAAGGCCGAATGCAATTAACCCATCAGCTGACAATTTCGCCGACAAGACAGAAACATGCAGCATTTATTTGTTTGATTTGTGTTCAGAGAATGAGGCAATTAGTTCTGTTCACTGTTTCAGCAAGTAAGGAACAATGTATATACCTTTAAAAAGTAGAAGAGGTTTTACAGATTCTGATTGCATAGCTAGGCATATTTATGTACTGTGTCTCTACATAATATGATGGAAACAGCAACATTATTTTCATAGGACGAGTTTAAAGAACTAGGCATTTTTCTATTTTGTTGTTAGATGCTGCAACAAGAAAGCAAACCGATGTCTAGAAGCTAAATAAACGATACAAACAGTGCTTCTTTTCCTTGCAAATGCAGAGGGCTATGTGTTTATAATTAGCTACAATAGCAAGCATAGAAAGAAGGGAATTTCTTGCAGGAAAAGCAAGGAAATATGTGTTCTTTTAAAACATGTTCATTAAATACATAAAACCACATGGAGATTACTCTGGCATAAAAAGTATAGCTCACTGAATTATTATGCAGGTTAGAGAACAGTGTCTGTAACAGATACTGAGAATGAATGAAGGTATGGTAGAAAGAGTACAGAAAGTCCTAAAACTTCACCTGCTGCCTTGTGGCTCCAATAATCAACTGGTGTGCTCTTTAGAGCCAGGGCCTAAACCAAGCCCTTCTTATAGTAGAACTACAGATGATGTCATCAAAGGAGGGTGGGCTTAACCCTTAAGTGGCCTTTAAACTTCCTATGGTTATAATAAAGGTTTGAAAGCCTCTTAAATGAATAGGGTGGCAAATCCTGATGTTGTTTAAGTAAATGGATATTCTGGTTGCTGAACCCCAACATGCCTGTATTCGCCTAGATTCTATGTATATAACAATTAGGGTGTGTCAGCTGACCATATGATGTCACCAGGAAGCCCTATAAAAGTCTGTCTTTTCAGCTAAAGATTCAGTATAGCTAGGCGAATTGTAGTGAGTGGAGTTAGAACTGGGAAAAGCACAGAAGATAGTGAAATTTACTGTTTGCATTTGATTTTCAGTCTGTGGCTGCATTGTTAAGTTAGAACATTGCTGGAGCTCGGGAGTAGGTATTTTCTTTATTTGATTTATTTATTTATTTTCTTGGTTTGGATTATTTTCTATCTTATTCTAAAGTCAAGAATAAATCTGTTTATTTTGAAAATAAATATCACACAGAAGAAATGTGTGTTTTACACTCTTACCATTGTGTCAAGTGTTGTCTATTCCCACGCCTCCTACAAAGCCCATGGCCCCACCACACCAATTGCAGGTTGACTGTACTGCAGCTACCTACTACATCACCCATCTCATCTGTGATCATACTGTCCCTAGTGTCTAGTGGCACCCCCACCCAGTGATCACCTGTATCATGTACACATTCCATGGTGTCTGGTGGCACCCACAATCACCTGTAACACGATTCCCTGAGTATATACTGGCACCCATCACACTCCAAACACCTGTCCCATGTAAGTTTTCACACCCCTGGTGTCAAGTGGCACCCCTACCCCTGAATACCTGTCTCATGTAATTATTCATATCCCTCTGTCTAGTAACACTCTACCCCAACATCCTCCCATGTAATTGTGCATATCCCTGGTGTCTAGTGGCACCCCCACCCTACACATGTGCACAATGATACAGAATGCACTAGTGTCCAATGGTACCACCCTACCCCCATGCCCATCGACATATGGAAAGGCAGTCTAGCATCCCCCACATGCCCTGCCCAATCAATCAATCAATCAAAATTTTATTTAACCAAGTGAAACACCACTGAGAAAACTCATTTACAAAGTGGACCTGGATATCCATACAGTGATAATCATAACAGTCGAAAGTTATACAGAGTCAGGAAATAAGGACAGTAAACATTACACACTCGAGTCATTACAAGTACAGGAAATTAAAAAAAAAAGCAATATACATAAGTGTTAAAAACAAAATGACATAAAAGTCAGTATATTTACAGAATTTTGAGTATACCCATGGCAGGTGTACCCTAAGTGCATTTGGGACAGCATAATATGGTTTAGCCTGAACTAGAGACACGCTTATAGTCTGTTTAGGTGGGCATGGAGAAAGTTACAGCCAGTAGAGGGAGGTAGGTTAGTGTTAAGACCTAAGGTGGAACATTGAGATAAAGGATGGAGAAATTTATCAGTAGTAAGGAGAAATTATTTATTTTGTTTATTTATTAATTTAATAACCTTCAGAATTACAACCCTTTGAGTCATAGACTCCTTTACTTTACTTACATACAGTATTAAGCAGTACAGTGTTCAGGTTAGAGAAAACAAAGAATGGAATTATGCATACAGTAATATCAAATACAGTGATCAGGAGAAGAAAGAAATTACAAAAAACACACCAACAGAGGATGCAAAACAATTGTTTTTGGGTGAGGAGGACCCAGCTATCCACAATACTTAGATAATACATGATACACATTTCTGTCCGAAGTATATCATAACCATTTATAAGTTGGAGTTATACTACAGAGCCTTGGCATGTGGGGAATCAGGAGGAAGGAGAGGGTTAGGACAGTCATAGGCTGAAGATGCTAGTATTAGAACTTTGAAACTAGTCTTGAAGGGACTGATCCTGGGCTCCAGGGAGACAAAGGGGAGGCTGTTACCAACGGGGCTCTGTATAAGGCTTTTTGACCAAGTGAAGTTCGACAGTGTGGGACTAGTAAGGAGGTCCTAGTAGTGCTATGGAAGATTCTGACAAATGGGGCAGGTTGGATGAGGCTGTGCAGACCAGGCGGGCTTGACCAAGGTGGATTTTCTTGGCCAGGAGGCATGTATGGTACCTAAGCCAGGAATCAAATGGCAACCATTCAGCAGACTTGTAGAGATCACAGGAGGTGTCCATCTGTCACAGCCCATGACCAGTCTGTACGCTTTGTTGAGGGTGACTTTGACGATAGCAATGCAGTGGGCTGGCAGTGCCATAGATGACTATGCCATAATCTACCAGGGGAGGACAGAAGAAGTCATGACTAGACAGATAGCCATTGAGTGGAGGCAGTGTTTGTGGTGGTACAGAAGCCCGAGCCTGGAATTGATAGTGGAGGACAGTTTTGGATATGTGCATGGTAGGTGAGGGACGTGTCAAGGGTGACACCTAGATATTTGAAAACTCAACCAGCTCAAGTGGGGATCCTAGTGAGTTGATGATGTTCAGTGGCAAATCATGATGAGGACTCTGATGGTGGGCAAAGATCATAGATTTTGTTTTCTTATAGTTTAGAACTAAGCAGTGGAAACTGAACCATGTCTCAGCTTCAGTGAAGAAATCCTGCAGGGGACACTGGAGAGAATTGGCTTGGGTGGCTCCAGAAAATTACTATCATCTGCATAGAGCAATATTTTTCCTGAGCATGAGCTGGGAGGAGTTTAGGAAGATGTTGAAGATGAGGGGTCCCAAGATGGAGCCTTGGGGCACTCCTGGAAAGGACCTGGAGGCTATTTGATAGAGTGGAGTTGATTTTCACCTGCTGGGATCTGTCTGTGAGGTAACCTTTGAACCAGGCTATTGTTTTGACTGAGAGCCCAGTGAGGGCAGGAAGGCTAGAAACATAGCATGGTTAATGGTGTCAAATGCCTTCATGAGGTTGGATACACTGACCCTACAAGATGACCTCATTCAAGGGCATCATGGATGTAGGAGAAGGAGTATTCTAGGAGGCAGTGGTGGTGCTGTGGCCTGGCAGAAGCCATGCTATTTGGGGCACAGGTTATGTTGAGACAGATGGTCCATCAGCTGATCAGTCACTGTTTTTCAAGGGCCTTGGAGGGAAGGAGAATGGAGATGAGCGATAGTTACTGGGGACAGGTGGTCGCTACTTTTGAAAATAGGGGTGATGATAACTCATTTCCAGAGGGCAGAAAATTGTCCAAGGCAGAGGGACAGGTTCAATAGTTTGGTGAGGGTTGTAGGACCTCCTCGATGGTTAGACGGAGGAGCTTCAGGTCAATGGAGTCAGCACTGATGTGGGGCTTGGTAAGGGCTTTGAGAGGTATCTCTGGCTTCCCGATTGTGATGATTCAGAGGTGAAAAAGGGGATGTTTGAAGGTGGGCTGTAACCAGGGACAGGATCTAGGGGTGCGAAGAAGTTGGGGAAAGAACACAACTGAGATTAGAGAATGTGGCGTTTAGGGTGTCTGCAATGGGCTGGGGTCCTGTGTTAGATACCTTTAACTGAGATCTGGGCAGGTGAAAGGGTGGCCTTTTCCATTTAGTTCCTTTATGTTTTCAGAAATCTCTTCCCAAGTCCCAGGTAGAGGAGAGTGCCTGTTGTTAATGGGTCACCTTGGCTTGGCAGATGGCCCAGGTACATTTGTTTCTGGCTTCTCGATATCGTTGTCTGTCCAGTGGGAGTGATTCTAAGACATTATGCCAGAGATTATCATGGTGTTGCATTTGGTCAAACAACTGTTGAGATATCCAGGGGTGTTATGGTAGTAAGGCTGAGGATAATGTTCAGTGGGGAAGTGGGAAGGACGGGCGTACAATCCCAGACAGCTTGCTTCCTGCTGGGGATAATCATTAGTGGTAATAGTTGCAGTAGTGACTGACGTGTTTTTAGTAATATTCTGAATGTTGCCATTTTAACAAGGAAGGAAAGCTTCAGTGATTTCTGTAAAGAGTTCCAAAGGCTGGCAGGCATGGCTAAGGGCTAAGTACCCAAAGCGAGTTTATAACACCACCCATCATACCTCTCACTTCATTGTGTCCGTGGATGTGCTGTGAATCCCAATTCAGCAACACGCATACAGCCCTCCTCTTGCCTCCTTGGCTGGCTGCTGTATGAGCTGACAGTACCAGTATGTACAGCATATCTATTGTGGCATGCTCACTGTCAGCTCATACGGTGTCTGGCCAAGGTGGTGATAGGAGGCTGTACAGATGCCATATCGATTCCCAGTACATCCTCAGACACCCTGGAAGGGGAGTTGTATGATGGATGGTGTTCTGTTAGCGGCGGTCCAGGTGGGGACACTGGACTGTAAATGATTACGTTTTCCTATTGCAAAGGGCATTGGGGTAGTGGATACTACTGGACACTACAGCATTCTATATAATTGTACATGGGTGCTTGGGAATGACGGTTCCAGGAGACACTGCCAGTAGGCATCAGGGTTATGACAATGTTCAGGGCATGGGTTTATGGGGGGACTAGACACCAGGGCATGACAGTTTAGAGGGCACTGGTTTTTGGGGTAGGGGTGCCACTGGACACCTGGTATATGTAACATTAAATGGGGCTTGTGTTTGGGGGTAGGGATGCCACTAGATACAAGGGATATGCACAATTACATGGCATGGGTATTCAGGGGTGGGGGTTTCCTACACACC
Source organism: Neoceratodus forsteri (assembly GCA_016271365.2). Taxonomy (NCBI): domain Eukaryota; kingdom Metazoa; phylum Chordata; order Ceratodontiformes; family Ceratodontidae; genus Neoceratodus; species Neoceratodus forsteri. The sequence continues at coordinate 457,199,131 of CM057449.1, read as the reverse complement.
AGGGAAGTTGCCAGGCACATACGGGATGTGTGCTAACGGATGCAGCACACCATGCAATGACCATATAATGGGCATGCAAATTGCCCCCACAGTGCCTTGCATTCCCAATGGGCTCATTGTCATGTTAGAAAGCGAATACACCCACAGGGGTCCCAACACTATCTGTGCAAGGTACCTATTCCATGTGGCTACATATAACCCAGGTCCATGTCAGAAAGTGCAGTTTCACTAAGTGCTGTACTGACAAGGAGCAATATTCAGTCAGACAGCGATGTTCCACTATCCGACTGTATAGCAGCACCCTGGTCAGACACAAGTGGGGCCCAAGTTTTGCAACATGCTTGCGCATCCCATTGAATATCTGGACCACTTTTATGCGTAGAATATCTGTTATGCATATAATATTTGTACTGAATCGTTAAAGAGGGATAATAATGTTATATAAATAAATTACAAGTACATTCTTAATATGTGCGAAATCTTTATTGTGACAACACGGACAGATGTTGAACTTTGAATTCTATTACTTGACTGAACTGTTCATTCAAGAAATGTTATGATTTCTTATTAAGCAGTTGATATAGCATTATATGTAGTTTTCTTTTGAGTTGTTTTCATTAACAATTATTTAGGAAATATGAACTATAAGCGAGGTGCAACAAGTATTACTTTGAAGCTTATTACATTTTACAAGCATGCACAGTTTGACTTATTTGTCATTTATGATATTGTTAAGTCTGACGAGTATTTCAGCAGATGTCACTTTGTCAGTGTTCCCTCCTGTAGCCTGATGGTAGGCACAGTGTGTCAGTAGGCTGACTGTGCTGCGGCTATGTTTGTGTGAGTGCCTATCAAATCGACTGTGCATGTTATTTCTTAAAAAGTTCTCATGCCACTGACCAAAAATAAAAATAATAAATGTGAGTCTGAAGATAGGACTAATGTTTATCATAACTTTATAAAATGGGTAGAGACAGTAAAAGAAGCTGATTGACTGAGACTATGTTCCAGCCATGCCTTTTAATTTTAGTATACCACAGTAAAAATAAGGCCTACTAAAAAGTGACCTCTTTACTTATTGGAATCCGTGAGCCATGGATTCAATGCAGTAATGTAGCCATTTCATAGTGAGTGGTACACACACACACACACACACACACACACACGCATATTAAAAAAAAGGATAACTTGCTTACAATACAGAAAGCAGTGCCTTTGCCAGTAAGTCTCTTGCTCTTGGTTCCAAGTGACGAAAGCGAGACTGCCAGCATGTTTACAAATATGCTACTGCAGATGGAAGTGTGCTGCCTGCAAGACCACAAGGAAATTGTGGTCTTGCTGGCAGTGACCACCACGGTCACACTTTATAGCAGTCAGGAAAGCAGGTGAGTCATCTGAGTAAATTAATGAATGGAATGGTGGGTAGGAGAGAAAGCCTGCACAAAGTAAATAGAAAAGGGGTTGCAGACAAAATTTGGAAGGTAGTCTCACTCTCCAGTGCCCCTACTGACAATTAAGTGGAGGAACTGTTTTACTTCAAAAAAAAATAAACTTTTAATACTCCTTATTTTTTAAAAGTGACAATATGTTTGACCATACACCCATTTAAGTACAGTAACACACTCTGGGGTGTGGTTTGTCTGGATAAAAGCACTTCTAGGGGCAGTAAGACACTCGGCCTGCAGCCTCATACCTCATTACACCCCAGGTGTGTGTTTATCATGACTAAACCACACCCCGCTGTGTGTTAATGCTTACATATTTTCAGTTTAATGTAACTAGTGAGCCATACAGTTGTATTCTCATTGCACCTTCTTTTCTTGAACTTGTAATGAATATGTTTTGCAGTCTAAAAAGTACCAATACTTAACTTGTTGATAAGATATGAATTTCATCCAGCTACATATAAATCATTTATAATTAATATTTTTTAAAAGTTTCATTACTCGTTGTGTTCAGAATTCAAACATGTCTTATTTTAAACACAAATGTAAAATGACTTATTATTAGGTCTGAATTGTGAAACAAAGATATACAGTAATTATTGTTGAACAATCACATAGTATATGTTTACATTGAAATCCACGGTGTTCAGTTTATTACCAATATCAGCACTCTTGACCAGTGCCACAATGGCCGCAGAACACTCTAGCTTACTTATCACTATCTTAAACAATCAGACCACTCAAAACATATCACCTTGGTGTCAACTGATCAAACTACAATAACTGATGTAGTCATCCTCTAAAATCAATGCACAACAATTGTATGAGCTGTTATTGATCATACATTTGAAATGATGACTGTTCCAGACACACACTCTCAATGAATACTCATAATGGGCCCAGACCAGGTTGTGACAGGAGAACTGAGACAGTCGACGAATACAATTTGAAAACTTCAGAGTGGTATGGTTGTGAGGGCGGGTGTTTGTTGCAGAATGCTGTCATGTAATATTGTGGGATTAATGATGGGCATTAGTCTGTCAGAGTAGGATTTGTGGTGGACTTGATGGGCAAATAAAGATTTCAATTGAATTGTGTAATGAGAAATGTGGTCTAGGGAAAACAATTTTATGCTGTGTGGGTGACAATTAAAAACTACAATAACAGCATTTATTTTACAGCATGATGCTCCAGGAGTGAAAGTAAAAATGTATTTACACTACAGGAGCGTCATCTAGTTTTAATTTCACTTGAAAGGCATCATCAATAATATTGGGACAACAGAGGTTCCATTTCTGAACAATGCACTAGAAGGGATGAGCTGGCACTAATTTAGAACAGTCTCCCAGCTGTGAGGCATTTTCAAACAGCAACTGAATTTCAGTGAAAGTACAGCTCACCTGATCAGCTGTGACTGCACTTTTTGGATTAGCAGTTGTAGCAATTGCAACCATATCAATACCAATATGCATCCATGTATGACAACCAACCGACCCACCCCACCACCTTTGGGTGCCATGTGTGAATTCAGTATTCTGCTTTTATTTAAAAAGTAAATACAAGACAAATGAAAAGCATCATTTTAACAAGTCTAATGCATCCTCTTACTGGGGATATATACATACTACAACATACAGTCTGTGACACCAATGCTGCACAGATCATTTGAGACAAAGTTTGCAGCCCAGATTATCCACCGATAATCTGCAAGTCATGCTGATATAGCTCAACTGTGCATGCAAGAACTGCTGTCATGACCTCCAGTGGTGGCATGTCTGAGGCAGTGAAGCAATGACGTAGGCAAGCACGGCACCACACAAATAGCACAGTGATCCCACATGAAGGAGAAAAGTCCAAATCTTGTCTGTTGTTCACAGATTTGTCACAAATCTAAAAGTGACTGCAAACAAAACCCGACCGTATTAGTTCTACGGCCATTACATAAATGGCATATGCTATAGGCTGCCTAGAAATAAGAAAAGGTAAAAAGCCTGGCGCTAAGATACTGAACTACTGAAATATTTTATAGTGTATGGTGGAATGCTGTTCTAACTGGAAATTCCACCATACTGATATGCTGTTCAGACCATCGATCAACAATGAATGTAATGCTGTACTAACCGTACATGCAAAACAGCATTCCATTCATTCAGTGAAAAGCTCAAGCCCTGTGTGAAAGCCACCATAAAAAACACTGCCCATTGACAGCAGTGTAATCTGCTTCAAACATAGAAGCTGTGTGTGGTGTTTTTTAAAATACTCACTGCTCAGAAGCAGTTTATTCTCCATGATGAGAACCAGCATAAAATAAGGTGTTTCTGCCTCCAGTTCATGGATAAGCTCGCTAAGCAAGATATCTGCCCGCCATGTTTTTTTTTCTGAAACCCACCCACACTACAGCTGCAACCAATTGGAGGTATGCTAAGCAACATAGGGACGCCCCAGTCCCTATAAACTATACAACTTGGTAAGAACAAGCCGTAGCTCCCAAAAATGGGAGACTACAGTTTATTTTTCAATGAAAACATTGAGTTAGAAAACCTAAAATAGGATACAATGGGGCACCATACACCATACAAAATATAGGATGGGCCAGCAGTGCAGAACTAGTATTCTGCCACCTTGAGGTTTGATTCTTTGGACCTCTCGAGCTTCACTCGAGATCACAGGGAATCAAACTACCTGTGGCAGAACACACTGGTTCTGCATGGTTGCCCATCCAGTATTTCTATATCACCATGGTAGGATCCATGATGGGTGGTTGACAATTTCCGCTGACCACTTCAACAGAGAAACCAGCAGGTTGACTGCATTTTGCAGTCAGCTGCCGGTTTCTAGGTGCTAACTGTGTTTTCTTGTAGCACCCCCACATAAGGATTATCAACTCTGAGTCAGAGCTGATTCGGGGTGCAGGACCTCTGACAGACAGTGCTCAGTTCCAGTGGGTCCCCTACAGCGGCATGGTGCTGTAGTCTCTGTGGGGACCTCGCTGTTGAACTGTCACTGTCAGGTGGGTAAACAACCTTGGTAAAGAGCAGAGGTTGGTAACTTGAAACGTTAATGGACTGTGTACACGGGTCTCATTTGAAGCTTGAAGTTTGAATTTCCAGTAAAGCCTTTTCATATTTTCTACAATTTTAGGAAGTATTTGTGCTTTTGTGCTGCTTCAGTATCTTGGTGCCGGGCTTCTTTGTCTTTTCTGACACTGTGTCTTGCTCTGGCACAGGTGTTAATGGTGAGCAGTTCTTTTAGTTTGATTGCCAAGAAATAAATCATTTATTTTTCATCTAAGAATCTAGAAACTGGTCAGGGTCTAACAATCACCTGTCTTCTGCATGCTGGATGGTACCCTCTAGAGGTTGTTCCTACCTTCAAGTACCTCATCATTGGCTAGATAGTAAGCTCGACTTCTCATCCCACAGTGATGTTGTCCATGCCAAACTTTTCCATATACTCAGTGCCCTGTACTGCAACAAGGACAGCTGTTCCATCCAGGTCCACTGGGAGCTGGTCACCAAAATGGTTCTCCTGGTCTTTGACTGTGCAGATGTAATGTATGGCACCACCCCTTCCTCTCCTTGCCAGACTGGATACCCTGCAATGTCTTCTTTTGTTTCACTACTAACTCTCCTCCCCGCACTCATCACTGCTCCTCTATTCCTTCCTTTCCATCCTCCTGCTACCTTCCCTTTCCAGTCACACTGTTCCTCCTTCAGTGCTAAATACTGGTTTGGGTCCCTTCCTCTTATCTCTCTCACTCCTACCACAAATCCCTCCTCTTCTTACTCTCTCCACTCCAGAGATGCCTGTACTTTCTCCATTTCCCACCCTCACTCCTCTGCTGGGTGCTGCCTTCTTTGCTACCTCCCTTCCCTTTGGAATCTGCTCCTCTTCCATCTGCCCTTTCCCTCACTCCCAGTCCTTATATGCCAGCTAAGGCACCTTCCTGCTTCCTCCTGTCCCTGTTAACCCCTCCTTGACTCTTTGTCCTCTCTTCTGTCCCCCTCCTGCTTATGACTCACCCTTTAATTTAGGCTAATTGGGCCATATGCACTATGCCAATGCACCACACAACCCAGGTGCATTGGCATAGCTAAGTCTGAATGTTGCATAGCAGGGTCCCATGGACCCCACAAGGCATTCACTGAGGCGCGCAGGACAAGCCACACTGATTCCCCAGTCAAGAGGACAACAGTGTGCCGGGGTGTCAGGGCATGCCTGCACTCCTTGCCAGTCTGGCAATGTGAGGAGTTCTGGGCAAAGAAATTTACCATATGCCAGGCAGACCCCAGTCATTATGGGTTGCTCGCACCCCAGGATGCTGCTGTGGGTTGTGGCGGTATGTGGGGTACTCTAGACCCCTTGACATGCTGTCCAAGCTGGTGGGGACTACTGGGAGAGCCGGGTGGCCAAACGTGCTCCTGCCACCCTGTGCCACTGGCACTCAGTGCACCATTGGCTGACATCTGGCCCTGCAGGTACAGGGATCCACTCATGGACCAGGTCCAGGCATCCCATTGGATGTGTGCCCAGTCCATGGAACATCCCACCATGCACCTGCATGCCAAGGAAGGAGTCACAGACAGGTGGCTGAAAGTTGTGCATACTGGCATGTGCGTACCTGCTGCAGGTGCACAGCTATGTGTGTGGGATACACTCATTTTCCGCTTACTCCTGCCCACATAGTGCATAGGGCCCAATGTGACTACCTCTGCAGTCTGATGCTGAACCCCATAGCACTGTCACTTGCCCCAACAGGCACTGTGCACTTTATTTTATTCTTGCTCACTCATCCACATATCATTGCACTGAACCGTGCTGTTGTTTACCTACTTGATCACCATATTGCTGTTGCACCTGTAATGCTGTCTATGTAACCATATTCTATTGCTTTGTAATTTTTTCTTACTGTACTCCTTTTCCTCTCCCTGGTTGCACCTAGAAATGAGTCTCTGCTCAGTGTGCCTTTCTAGGATACCAATTTTAAATAAATAAACGCATAGACTGACAGTAAAACAGTGTCTTTAAACCCCCACCCAATGTTACCGCAACACAAGGCAGCACAGCAGACAATGGTAGTGAATGTGGCCATGCCAACCAAAACACAGTGACATCCTAAACTGTAACTACCTCACACCCCAAAACAAATCACAGGACACACCAAAAGCAGATCAGTGAAATGTAAACTTGACCACCACCGACCCTTTATAAGCCAGATCATGAAGACACGTAATATATATGCACCCACCACACCTACAAATTGACAGTAATAGAGTGTCCCCTGAGACAGCAGACATAAAACACATCATGACATGTCCTGTGTAGTGACTGAACCCATAACAACCATAACGCAATGATATCTCAAATGGTCACCCGTGAACAACACATGACAAACCAACAGCACAGCAGTGACTTTCTATCCCAACACCCCTCAAGCCACAACATACAACACACTGACACATCATATGTAACACCGATATACCCACAACATACAGAAATGGTAAGTATCATAATCTAAAAAAAGATTGATGGTATATTTTGCAATCTTCATACCACTCATTAACAGTGCCATGTGTTTGTCTCCTTCTGAGCCAGACAATTCAGTTTCATCCTCCCCAAGCTTTCAGAATCATTGGAAGAGCTTGTTTGTCAATGCAGCAATGCATCTCCAAACAGGCCCAGACATGTAAGGCTTGATGAATAAAGTGAAATCCAGATCAAAGTCTGGCTCTCCAAACTTATGGCCAGCTTCTTCCATGTCTGTGTACTCTCAGCTCTAATGTACTACAGGGATCCCCATTGCTCCAATGATGTCATCAGTAGTGGGCTGGAGTGGCAGCTCATTAGCACTACAGTGTGACTCGGCATGAAATAAAACAATCAGTAAATAAGAAACAAAATGCAAAACAGGTATTTAGTTGAAAATTTACTTCACATGCTACATATGGTTAGATTAAGCAAAAAGGGCTACAAAACTGCAGTCTGCTTTGAAAAGAAAATGGAAGTAAGAAAATGAAGATTTAGGTATCCTTTAAGACTTTTCTCCTCGAGCGCAGTCTGTGTACTTGTAGTCATTGAGCTGTACCTACCTGTTTTGAATTTGCTACTTTGTAAACATAGACCTGTCTGTGTGCTCGCACTTTATTGTGTATGTACTTATGTTGCTAACTTTGTAATCATGTGATTTCATTGTTATTGTTATAGCTTGTACTGTTCATCAGACTTTGTGTGCTGCTTTGTTATGTTATGTTTCCATGTAATTAATGCCTGGTTGCCTCATGAAAAGGGACTTTTAGTCTTTGTGGTCCTATCCAATCAACAAAAGCCAATAAATAAATGCATACATACATACAGAAATTATAGTGGCATGGTAGTACCACTATAGTTAGGGATGCATGGCCATGTCTACATTAAACCCCAAATTTTGCACGTTAATAACTTTGCAAACGTTTGACCGATTTGCCTGAAATTTTGCATGCATCATCTGGTATCATACATCTCTGGATCTTGCAAATTTGTTCTGGTCGGTAGTACAGTTGCAGAGCTGCAGAGTGCCAAAAATGTGAAATGATATGAGGCTAGAGGGAGTAGGCCTAGGGCAAAATGAGGAAGTACTTTTCAAAGAAAGAGTAGTGGATGCTTGGACCAGCCTCCCTGCAGAACAGTAGGGGATTCAGGAATGCATGGGATAGACATAAGGGTACTCTAGCAATAGAGAAGAAAGGATAAGCCACAGATCAACTTGGGTCTACAGTAATGCATTAGGTAGGGAAAATGGGTAGACTAAGTGGGTTACATGATCCTTATCTGCCATCACCTTCTGTGTTTCTGTGTATCTGTGTTGTACGTTATGTTTAAGTAATGCTTTCTAAAGCTGCTTCAGTTACCAAACTGAGAAGTATTTCATTACACATAAAATAAACTTGTGCAATATGAAAGCCACAATGAGCAAATTTCCATCATCCTTTATGCATCCAGATCCACTGAAAGCAAACTGTAGTTGTGAAGTTAAAATATAACTTAGGATGAAGTATCTTCAATTATTGTTAAAACTCACCCATAGTCTTTTTCTTTACAATTCAGTACAACGTTAAACAGACCTGGCTAGAGCTGATAGAGCTGCAATCAAGAAATGTGGAGTAAATAAACTGAAAATTTGTTTTTTTACTATTTTACACCAAATTTTTAACGAGCCTTGTTAAAACCCTGCCTCATGAAGAAGGGCAGACAAATGTTCAACTCCTGACCTAAAGGCCATTTTGCGAGGGACTATGAAATCAACTTTCTGTACGCCAAAACACATTTTATGCTGGAGCTGAAAATTACAACTGTCACATTCATGAGATGCTGTAAAGAAATGGCTGTATTGTACATTTGGGGTAAAAATATTGAGAAATTACAAAGAATTACGAGCCTGTATTCGCAAACTTCAATGTAGGCTCATAACTTTTATTATTTTGTTAAATATTTTTACACCAAATCTTCAACATAGCCTTCTTATTACCTCACCTCATGAACAAGGCAGAGAAAATTTTCATCTTGCCTGAAAAGGTGATTTCATGCAGGGGCTGCAAAATCACCTTCGGGATGTAAAAACATTTTGGCCAGAATTTGAAAAATAACAGCTGTCACACTCATGAGGTGCTGTAAAGATATGGCTATGTTGTGAATTTAGGGAAAAATGTTGAAAATTACTAAAGTTATGAGCCTGTATTCACAAAATTCAACATAGGCTCATACTTTAACTTTGTTGTTTTTAATATTTTACACCAAATCTTCAACACAGCCTTCTAATGACCCCACCTCATGAACAAGGGCAGAGAAATTTTCAACTCCTGCCCTAAAGGTGATTTTGCACAGGAAACACAAAATCACTTTTCGGGACAGACCTGCCTAATGACAGTTCAAATGTTTATGAGGTTGGGCCCTAAAGAAGGCAAGTGGAAACTTTCGGCCAAAAATGTGCAAAATGCCCAAGTTATGCCACTAAGTTCAAAACCCCATCGAAATACATTGAACCACATAGATGTTTCTTTAGTTCGTAGTCTAGCTTTGAAGAGTAAAATGTGTCTGCTGTCCAGGATTATGGTGTTGGGTAAGTAATGGCTTGGGGTGTGTGGGTGGTGATGCTGAGTAGGAGGGTTGGGTGGGGACAGTAATGGACAAAAGACATCAATAGACAATTTTCTTTTACAGGTTAAAAAACAATGGAGGATTTCTGATCGTGACACTGGGGATTGGACGCCCCAGTGTTACTGTTGTGTTCGGGGGTGGGTACTGAGGAGGTCAGGTGGGTGAAGGAAAAAGAATGAAAAAAAGGTCATCCGGAACACGATCACAACACTGGGATAGGGCACCACCACTGTCATTTAATGTTTCTTGGGGTATGTGGGGTTGTAGGTGCTGAAAGTGAGGTCGGGTGGGGGAATATTAATAATTTAAAAAAGGAAATTGGTGGTCACAGTGGAATACAGCACAATCTGCTGTGACCAAGATGGACACCACAGTACTGCGCATGCGCAATACAGTTTGACAGCCATATTGGACAAAGCTAAGTGTGTCATGTTCCACCGTGACCACCAACTGACAATAAATAGTGCAGTGTGACTGCCAATTATGACAGCAAGCAGAGTGCTTCATGGTTGTGGGGCGACTGTGTAGCAACTCCAACATGTTGGTCGGAAGGAATGCGCTCACCTACTGTTTTGATAGCAAGAGATCTGCAAGGCTATGCCCACGGCAGCCCTAAACAAACAAACAGCCACCCTTGTGTGCAACAATATGTTTCATGTACACTACACTGTGTGCAATGCAACGTGCAAATATGCTGACATTATGTCACATTCTATCCCTCTAGGCCTATAGCAACAGAGGCTCAAGGTATACAGGTTTGAAAAATACATTAGATAACTAAAACATTTTGGTAATGGTGTCAAGTGATAAGATTCCAACCACAACTTTATATTGTAGCTACTTGCAGTTTAAGCATTACCCAATCATTAAAAAAAAATAAGAATGAGTATTTGCACAAACGTAGGGCACACCTAGGCCAAACACCAGAACGTAGATAATGCAAACAGCATGGTATATGGACAAACAGAAAATGATATCTGACACAGCCTGTGCTTTTAATATGTAAAATGTTAACAAATTCTAGTCAAATTTAAAATACAGTTGTGTCTGGGAAATATTTTGGTGGTTTGATAATAGCCTTCTGCCTCTTGAATGATCTGTCCAGTCTGACAGTTTTTATACAGTTTTACGTATGATTTTTTATTCTATTTTAGATCATCCCTTATCACCTGACTTGTATGATATCTTTTCTCCATTTTGAATCTGCTTTTCCACTTTTTTACAGTTAAAATAATAAAGGAGCACTACTTTCAATATGTTTCAGACCAGGTTTTCATCACCATTCTCTGTTGTTTTGAACACCCATTGTTTTTTTTTTTTTGTTTTTTTTTGTTGACTCTGTTTATGCACTGCTGCCCTGGATTTCTCTCGAGCTGCTTCTTTTCTCCGGGTATGGCTCTATACCCACCTGGTCCCTTGCTTCCTCAGAGGGTAGCTGCCTCCACCACCCTCCTGCCAACAGATCCCCAACTCTGAGCCTCCTGAGGTAGGGCTACCTCCACTCCAGTGCTCTATCTATAATCTAATTTGCCAGTCAAGGTGGTAGAAATGCAGAGGGGTGGTGGCAAGGCCCAGTATCAGGCACAGGATTTTCTTTTTTTTTCCCAGGAGCTCTGGCATGCAATGATGTCAGCACAGCTGAGCTGTAGACATCTGCCGTGCTCCTCCCCTTTGCTGCTCCATGCTAGCTGTGCCCCAGTCTCCACCAGGGCATCGGAGACACCCTGGATCCCTTCCCAGGAGAGGAGAGCAGTCTGCCGGATACTCAATCTTCTCCATCCCTTGCCAACCCCGCACATGAGCTCGTTCCCGAACTTGGTTCACCGGCATGGAGAAAGGTGTGGCATCCAGCATCTCAACCTTAAGCACCACCAGGCCAGCCTGAACACCCATTGTTTAAGATCACTTTTCATGTGTTTATAATGAACTAGCATGCAGTAGATACTGCTTCCGGACCTAATCAGACAACAGGCGTACAACAACAGCTGAGAATACTGATGAAAACCTGCTGCAAAGCATATTAAAAGGAGCACTCTATTATGATTTCAAATAAGAAAAAGCACTAAAGCAGAACAGAAATGGTAAAATAAGGTTATCATACAACTCAGGCGATAAGAGTCAATCTACAATAGAAAAAACAAGTGGGGGTCACAATTTTCACCATTATAATGCACTGCTGCTTTAAATCCAGGATTGTTAGAGTTTATTAGAAACATCCCAATCTGCTAAAGCACGTGCATCCACCAATATATGTATTACAGATTGAACACAAAGTATACAGAACATTTAAACTGTTAGAACTTCTAATCATATTGTGGCTTATTCACAGTGTGTATGGGGTACATGCATGTGTACACATGGTGTGCAGCAGGATACGCATAGGCACGACAGCACACCTGTGTGGCATGATTGTACTGGGCATAGCAATGCGTGGACGACTGCCACATGATCCTGCACATCCTATGGGGTCTGCGGGTTCAGAAGGGTGTAGCCGCATAGACTACCCTCACTGCACAGTGTATGTACATGCACAAAGCCATGCACGATTATAAGCCACATACCACTGCAGTGACCTGCCTATGTAACCATGAGGCAGACATAAACAGCAGACATGGAACAACTGCACGGCTGGCCAGCAAAGAGAGGCACAGAAGTGGCCCACAATAGGATGCCATTGCAGTGAGGATACCCCCCAGCACAGGACAATGTGACAGCAGTCAGCCAGCCACACAACATGTGCTGCCCACATGCATGGTGAAACAGTGAGCAACTGGGCTCAACAGTGACCCACACCCCAGCCTGTAACACCCAAGCACACAGATGCCATGAAGAAACCTGCAAAGCACAGCACAGCATGCCCCAGCATGAATGGGAACACAGGCCCATGGCCACCAAACAATGGCCACCTGTACACCGGCCAATGGGCCTGGTGCACCCAGCACCATGAGCTACACGCCATAGTGAGTGGACATGGACAGCATTCATAGGGACTGCAACAGACAGCACACCATGCAAACCTGGGCTGCCCAAGCAGCACAGTGGCAGGGCGAATGAGGACAAACACCCAGAGGCTGCTGTACAACCCAGTGCTTATGAAACAGTAGGGCAGGATAAAGGCACAGAACAAAACAGTACATCAAGCAGGAACACTTTCCACAATGTGGATGCAGGTACATTCAATTGGAATCCCCAGACTCAGAGGTGAATGACAGAGGGTGAGGTGGTGCTGGTGAAGGCCTCTCCACCGGATGACCCTCCTCACTGGACCCTTGTACCACTGCAATGATAAGAACACTCAGGGGCCAGCCATCAATGACCAGGGCATGCATGGGTGGCCAGCATGCACACACACACACACACACACACACACACACCACGCACACACACACACTGGAACATGGAAGCACCTACCTTGAAGAGCTCACAGATGGCCCGAGATCACCGATGTTGTCATGGTAGAGCATGTCCTTCGTGAACTGCTCGCAGGGTAAAAGTACAGGGGCATGCCCATCAGAGATGTTTCCTGGGGACACCACCTGGCCCGTGTCCCTGGCTCCAGATCCATTCACTCCAGGACCATGCATGCCAGCCTGCCCTTGTCACCTGGAACACACAGCACAGTGCAACATATTAGCCATCCCACAAACAGCCCCCTGCCCACGCACACATGCATGCCACCACACTCACCTGCTGCCTCCTTCACCTCCCATATTGCCCCTACTAGCAAATGGTCCTGCAACAGGTCATGGACACACAAATCAGGCACCTAGGTAGGCTACACCTACCGCCACTGCCACTGACACACCACCGTCATTGTCACTGCTGTGACAGTGGCATCCAGGCACATACATGTCATTACCACAGTGGTTCACATGGCACACCTCACCACATGTGCTGTACACACCCCTTAAAGGGTGTGTGGCATGTGTGCTGCCCTGCACCTCACACTGCCACCAGCCTGCATGGAGGGCAGTAAGTGCTCACCCACAGCTGTGGTGAGCACCCAGATACCATGTACCCTGGAGCTTTGCTGAACATAGTCATTAAGGACACCATTGCGCGGCACCGTACCTGCCGATGTCGAGAAGGCCGTTGCGTGTTCTGGGTGCAGGCTAGAGGCACACACACGCGGGACACTGAATACCTGCAGCAGTATCATGTTGACCATGCCACACTGCAGTACATGTGTGGACTTATCAAGGACCATGCCAAGACATGCACACAGTGGTCAATGGCCATGTCTGTGGAGACCAAGGCCCTCTGTGCCCTGCAATACTATGCCACAGGCAAGTTCCACAAGGTCACAAGGATGTGACAGATATGAGCCAGTCGCCAGTGTCCTGGGCACTGCACCAGGTGATGGATGTGCTGTTGTGCCACCTGGCGCACCACATATGGTTCCCTACAATGCTTCAGGACATCAGTGTGGCAAAGGGGTGTTCCATGATCTGTATGGCATGCCAAACATGGTGGGGCCATTGACTGTATGCACGTGCTAATCCTGACACTGGTGGTGAATAAAGAGGCATACTGATTCAGAAAGGGTACCACAGTGTGTTGCCAGATTGTGTGTGACACCAATGGGATCCTGACGAATGTGTGTGTGATGTTTTCTGGGGTATGCCATGCCACCTACATATTTGACAACTGCAAACTCAAACGGCATCTAGCCACATGTCCTGAGGGGTATGGTTGGATCATAGGTGAGAATGTACCACTGCCGTCACTGCATGATACAACACTGTGTGGCACTGGCACAGTACTAACGCATCTTCCAGTCACCTCCACAAGGGATAGCAGCTATCCACTGTGAACATACCTCCTGATCCTGTACCTGGCACCACAGTATCCAGCGGAGGAGCCTACAGTCAGGCCACACAAGATCATGCAATATCATGGAGCATACCATCAGCCTTCTGAAGATGTGGTTCCACTTCCAGGACCACAGTGGTGGCACAGTGATGCAGATGCCAAGCATGGTGTGCAGAGTGTTTACTGCCTGTGCCATGCTGCACGACATCTGTGTGCACCGTAGGTTCCTGCATCCCCATGAGCAGCCAGTGCCCCTGATATGTCCCCCACACACCACATGCCCCACAGCCTACGGCACCCCAGGCCACAGGTGGTGGGCACCAGCACAGGTCCCCTTGTGGTGGACTGCATGGCAGCCATGCAGTATGCCACCCCTGTGTGGCACATTGCACTTTGGCCAGTAGGGCATGGTACCATGTGTACAATGATTACACCACCATGCTGAGTGTACATGTGGCCATGCACGTTTGGCCAGCCATGTGCCTGCCCACGGTGTCCATGTCAATCAATGCATGGCCTCATGGGGCGCACTTATGTGCCCTACAATGGATGCTGCAGTGGCACAGATGTGCATGTGGTGCATTACGTGTGTGCTGCTGTGCCTGTGCCACATGTGTGCACACTGCAGTGTGTGGTGCTTGGCATGTGCATCCTGGGATGTGTACTGTGGGTGTGTGCATGTGATGCCAGTGTGCCTGTGACTCATTGTGGCTGTGGCTGTCCAGTCTATACACTGCAGCCACCATGGGCTGTCTCTTGCTGCAGCTGGTGCGACATGTTGTGCCACAATGTGTTGCTTCCACTGGTAGCTGCATGGCACGCCATGAGCACCGCACACTGGGGTGCCATCCTTTGCTGTACAGCAGGTGCAATGCTGGCATGGGCTGCTATGCCTGCATGCTGGGCAGCACATGCGGCCTAGAGGTACTTGGCTCTGGTGGCTCCGACCCTGCACATCATCCACCATGGGTGCAGGTGGTTGCACTCCAGTTGTCTGGCAGCCATGCATGTAGTGATGCCTGCCAGTGCATAGGCTACCCCTCCTGGGCATGGACACCTGCAGTGACCTCATTGGCCAGCCTCCTTGGCACGGGACAACTACAGCTACATCAGCGGCCAGCCTTTCCTGGCTTACAGCACCTGCCACCACCTCCGCGGAGCCACTCCACGGCCTGTGTGTTCTCTCTGGTGGCCTTCAGACAGTCACACTCTAGCCTATGCAGGTTAGAGAAGTAGGTGTTCAGCAGGGTGCTTGGTGGCATCCTGTGTTCATATCTGGTGGCCAGTGGCCCCACTGACATCCCTGGTTCATTGTCTGTGGCCTTGTGGGGGAGCCCTTTGTGTCAGGGTCCTCACAAGGGGCTGTGTCAGTGTCCTGGGTTCCTGGTCTGTTGGTGCTGCATCCTGCTGCCAGTGGTGTGTGCTGTCCTTCCTCCACTATTCCCTCCAGTGTCTGCCTGTCCTCATGGGGGAATCTGCAATGCAGTGTCCTTTGCACTGGTGGTCCCCTGTCACATGTGTGCTTGGTTCCACTGCATGTCTCTCTCTGGCTGGTGTCAGTGTGCTGGCAGCTGTGTGGCATCCTACTGCAATGCTTCTGTGTTCTACTGCATGCAGCACAGGTGATGGTACCATGGCACCTGGCACAGCAGCCTTCCAGTTACTTAACTTCTGCTGGGACCATCTGTGTCTCTCTGCAGTAGCCTGATGGTCCCTCTCTGAGGATATCATTGTCCTGCACTGTGGGGTGAGGAGCACAGTTGGTCAGTATGCTCTGAGTGGGTGTGGGTGGTGTGTGTTGTGTGCCCCATGTGCATGCCGCTCACCTCTCATGCTATCAAGTCCGTCATGCTCCATGTCCCTCAGGATGTCGCTGATGGTCTACTAGTTTCTGGTGTCATTGGGGTAAAGGCAGGGTGGTCCACCACCTGTGGCATCCTGTGACTGGTGTGCCCAGCTCAACTTTTTCTTGACCTGTGACCAGAGGTCCTGCCACTTATGCTTGATCACGGTGAGTGTGTAGGCCTCCGGTCCTGTGGCATTGATTGCCGCCTGGAGTTCCAGCCAGATCTGTGCCTTGATCTCTGCAGGGTGGACAGGGACCATCTGCCCTACAGGATGTCATAGTGCTGGTGGATGTCAGTTACCAGCACAGCCCTCTGTGCACCCCTGAGTTGGTGGACCGTGGCTGCCTCTCCTGTTACACTGTGAAAAGATTAAAGCTTAGGTTCTTTGCATGGTATGCTGTACAAAGATAACAACAAGTAGCAGTAATAAGTTTATTACATACTCACGCCATAACAAGTGAAGCAAAGCAAACACAAGGGGCGATTTCCCGCCATTCCTTGAGGATGGGCTTCTCTCTCTCAGAGGAACTGATGTGCATACAAATATATGAGTATAGTTACAGATATGATAAACATACAGCATTGGATAAGGCATGTAAATAAGGTGTCCCCGGTAATTGCACAGGAAATAAAGTTGCAAGTAAGGAAGAATGAATCTCTGAATCTCTAAACAATGGAAATTCATAGTCTGCAATCTGTTATCAGTCTCACTGAGACAGTGAGTCTGAGAACACATGTAATGTCATCAGAAAAGCATACAATGCATCACCATAGTGGACAACTACAAAATATGAGTGATTATGAGTATAGCAGAATATATGGCAGAAACATAGCATATAGGTAAATGTATTTCAGACAGATATAAACATGGCAAATATAAATAAAGAACACTGGCATAAGTAATAAAACAAGATAAACATTATAAGACTGTGTAAGGCACTAATACTGTGTACAAGGTTACGTTACATGTGGGCCACTTGGTGGTATATAACTTGAGCATAACACCCCCTCCCACTGGCTTATCCACTGGGCTCTGCAGCTGGTGGCTGCAATGGTGCGGTGGCCACCCACTGATCTGGGTCCCAGTTTGCCTGCGTGTCTTCCACCTTCATTTTACATCTGTGTCGTTACACCACCTGCGCAGCTGTTCTGCACCACTATATATGGTGGGGTCAAGGGGCATGCCACAGCTCCTGCATGTCCCCTGGCCCACCCCTGCCCATGCTGTACACCTTTCCATTTCCCACCCCCGCCACTCTGGTGCTTTGTACACCTGTTGGTGCATACCGTGTATTTACTGGGGTCTGTGCAGCATGCAGCTATGCCCCCACTTACGTAAATTCCACATACATCCTGCACCTTTGTGAATAGACCCCATTGTTTGTGGTAGTTTATCAAAACAGCCACACAGTTCAACTCTCACAAGTGAGAATTTGAGAATTTTACATGCTGGAATTTGTGTAATTATAGTAGTATGAAAGGGAAGAAAATCAAGCCACTAGAGATGTGCAAAGTTGGCAAACATCATGTCATGAATGAATTCACAAAGTCTGCCAAATTTGTGAAGTGCAAAGTGCTAAGTTCGAAAACATTTGAGCAGGTGAAGTGGCATTTTTCAGGCAAAGACACACAAATTCACTGGTGAACCTGACTTTGCCTAAAAAGTGCGCTTGCCCTGAAATCCCATTACAAAATAGTGAACTAGGCAATTTGCAAAGCTTTTCACAGATGCAAATTTTGCACCTTTGCTGAATTTCACAGTGAAGTAAAATGTCATGACATCTCTACAAGCAATCCTTCCAACTGTCCACTCCTGACACCAGGTGATATCCCTAATGTTTGCTCAGGAGCAGATCAGCCTGCAGGTGTCGGATCATCCTACCTCTCCACGTCATTCAAAACACAAACTTTTAATGATACAATCAGTTCCACAATCTAAGGACACATTAAAATGTTTGTGGCGTTTCATGGAGGTGGGCTTAACAGAGTTGACAAAAGCGTGAATTAGATAGGAGTCAACTAGTATGGTGAGCACTAATGGAGATTATTAAACTGCATTCAAGTAATACAGTTACATGTTCATCCTGTTTGTAAAATTTGGCTTGGACAAGAAGATAAAACATTCAAAAGTTGAGGCAAATCTTTTTGACTCCAGATTTACCTAATTAAAGCCTTTGCAGTTTTTATTCCCACTGGGCAAATGTACTCTGAATTATATAAGGAAAAAATCTATATTTCATTTAAACACTTCTCAGTTTGGTCTGAATTGGATACAAAACCCTCTTTCTTAGGAGTTTAACTGGGAGATCATTGAAAAACAGTAAACATGAACATTCTTGTATCCAGTACTAGTTTTGTCTCTAACAGCCCTCTGGAAATGTTTTGTTATTGATAGTTCAAGAATGTAACCACCAAGGCTTGGGGGTTTTCATTGGGGCTAGATTGGGTTTCAATGGCCTGTGAGCCCTTTCTGAAATGCACTGTGGATCCTGAAGTGAGCCAGTCAAGTTTAGTAGCACCAGAGATGCAATGCCTGTGGGATCTATTTTTTCTACCCCATTCAGGAAGCCCAATTATTCTTAATTTATTTCTCATGTCTGCTTTCCATATCTTCAAATTTGTCCTCAGTTTGTTTCAGTTTCCAATAATTTGTAACCCTTTCTTTATATTCAGGGCTAGGTATTCAAAGGGGTTGTGCCTGCCACAACTGAGTTGAACAGCACAACCCCAGAAATGCACCCTGGGGCAGTATTCAAAGAAAGGAATTGTGCAGCATAATTCCTGATGCACCAGGGTGCAAAAGATAATGTATGTGGCTCATCTCCAGGGGCGTGCCTATGCATATGCAGAACATCCCGATATTCAGCCCGGGATGCGGCACATATGCTAACATAACCCTGAGATGTGCTGCACTGATGCACAAAGATGAGCCTGAAAATAAGGTTCAAATGGTAGCCACCCACAGGTGAGCTGCCGAATGCAAGGTACAACACAGCAGCCACCAGCCGTGGGTGGCCACCCCCAGTACACTATGCACAAGCACTCAAAATGTCCCTGGTGGTCTAATGGTTCCCCTCCCTCCTCATAGCCCCGATCACCAAAAATAAAATGTTGAAATAGCCCTGGTAGTCTAGTGGTACCCTCCACCCGTCCCGATACTCCAATCACCACAAATGAAATAATTATATAGCCCTGGTATTCTATAGTGGTACCCCCACCACTCCCACTGCTCCGATCACTGCAATAAAAATAATTACATAGTCCTGGTAGTCTGGTGGTACCCCCACCCTCCCGATGCTCCAGTCACCTGTACACCCAACAGAAAGACATCCCTGGTGGTTCAGTGGCACCCCCATCCACAGGACCCTGCCCACCCAGCTACCCCCAGTCATTGGCAGACAGCAGCAAACCCACTTGCATACCTTCATGGCTGCCCACTGAATGACAGCATACAATATGAGCTGAAGCCCATTGGTCCACACTGTGGACCAATGGGTTTGCAGTATACTGTAATAGTCATTCACAAATATGTGATTGATGTCTTTCATTCACATATTTGTGAATGACTATTGTAGTATATGTCATCATTGAAACATAGCCCCTTTCATTGTGTAATCAATTTCTTCTTCAATACACATTCTTGGGATTCTAAATTCCTGTAGCAATAATAGCTGTAGTAAAATATTATCCTCTTTTCTATAATGTATGCTTTAAGTGAGAGCTGTCCTTATTTAGGTCTAAGAATCAGAGCTGGGACAGCCTGGGGAACCTTCAGAATATATCTATATGTGGTGGAAGGCTAGGCTTGCTGGCCAAGACACCTAGCTTCACCTGAGCTCTTTCCTTCTAGCTTGCTTGAAAGGACAGAACTAAGAATCTTACCAGAGTAAGGGAAAGGATTAAGACTTTTGGCTAGGCAGATTTACTGTGTGTTGTTGTTTTTATTTTGTACACACAGGATTGTTACTGTTTGTTGCTAACATTTTATTGCTTTATTTTCTCTGATTCACATTGCTGTTGATGGGTATACCTTCTGCTGCATTATTACAAGGTGTGCCTACAGGTGTGTGCTAACAGATTACTGCTGTAATCTTCTGATTCAAATTGTCTTTGCAAGGCATGTCTTCTGTTACTGCTTTATTTTCTCTGTAGCAAAGTGTTTCTTACAGGATATATCTTCTGTGAAATTATTACAGGTGGTGCTAAAATTTTTGTGACTTTTTATCATTAGGTTAAGCAAAATTACTGTTTGCCCCTATTTTATTTATTTATTTCTTGCTGAAAAGGTTTTTTTTGTCTCAGAGGTGTTGCAGTCTCCTTCTCACATTGAAGACAGGGAGAGTGAGAAAGCAGCCACAGCTTTATTGAATCAAGGAGGTTATTTTCTAGACTACATTGAACTGAATTATTACTTTTTGGACCTGTGTAAGTAACTAGTATTGATTCTGTTTTTGGGGGACTTTTCTTAGTTTTAACTTTAATTTGCCTGGGAGGAACTGTAGCTGGGAGATATTTGCAGTCAGTTGTGACTAGACCTGTTACTTAGCCTTTGTGAAATAGGTGTCTGAAAGGAAGGAAGGCACTCCCAGGGTGGAGGGTAAGAGTTGTAGGTGATTGTTTCTGGACAGTATAGGTTTACTCCCACCCACCCTTCCCCTCACCCCACCTGCCCCAAGTGCATAACTTCCTTTATAGCAGGGTCTCTGACATCACTTCCTCAAAACTGCTAACAACATACACCTGTTCATATCCCTACAGGCATAGCACACTGAATAGGGGTACAGACACTCACAAGCTTGCACACTCTAAAACAAGAACAAAAAAACAAAAAGCATCTGTAACTGAAAGGGACACAGACATGTAGGGAGTGGTGCAATGCACTGGCTGTGGAGCAGCAGTCTTCTGAGAGACATTCTGGAAACTGTGTTGCTGCCCTATTTGCAGGCACCTCTCTGGTCTGAGGGAGGAGGTTTTCATCTCCATGCTGACCGGGCAAGGATTTGGGAAACCTGCTCCTTCACCCAGGGACCACCCAGGCCACTGCCACTACCTCACAGGTTGCCAAGAAAGAGGAGTGGTTGGACCACGGTGGGCTCAGGGAGGTGAGGGTGGTGGAACAGAGACACATCCCTCCAGTTGTGCCTTTTCACAGTTCATTCACCACTCTGGTGAAGCATGGTTCCTCTATGGAGGCACCTGCAATGGAGGCCAAGGAGGATGCTGGGAACTCCACAATGGAGACCCACAGGAGGGTGACTCAGGACCCCACAGAGGAAGTAAACAACTCCTGGTGGGGGACTCCATTGTTAGGGGTAGAACTGGGGGAGGAGGAGGGAAAGGAGGTAAGGTGCCTGCCCCAGTGCCAAGGCTTGAGGACAGGAAATGAACCTCAGGATCGTGGAGCAGCGGCAAGGAGAGGGAGCTGGATGTCATTATCCACCTAGGGATGAATTACCTGGCTGAGAATGGGATCAGAGCAGTGCAACAGGAGTTTGTGGGGTTGAGGAGGGGCCTTAGACAAGTAGCACACATGGTAACTTTCTGGAAGTGCTACATGTCTATGGCATGGATGAGGCAAGGCACTCCGCACCATGGGATTCAATAACTGGTTGAAAAGCTGGTGCAGAGCTCAGGATTTGGCTTCATTGGGGACTGGGGCTCCACCTGAGGGATGCATGCCTTACAGGCATGATGGTCTGCATCTATCCTGGAGGGGAACCAGGATCCTAGGTGATACATTTAAATGCTTCAGTAGCAAGCATTTGAACTAGCCAAGGGGAGGCACTGAAGAGGAGAAGGAAACTAGCCCCCAAATCAGGGTAATTAGTGAGGTAAACACCAAAATAGAGCAGCCGATAGGGAGAAGGGCAGGGGTAAATGGAGAAAAGACAAAGGCAGTAGGGACAGGGATGGGGCAAAAGAAATAAAGCCATACAAAATGGAGGGTAATGAGTACCAATGCCCTTAGTCTAGGTAAAAGCTCCCTGAAATGGTGGCCTTGATGGAAGAGGATGCCTGGATATTGTGGCAGTCACAGAAACATGGTACACAGAGAACCATGGCTGGGATGTCAACATACCAGGGTACACAATCTACAGGAGGGACAGGGAGGGAAGAAGAGGAGGAGGAGGAGTAGCTCTCTATGTAAGGGAAGGGATCAAAGCAACAGAACTAAAGGGTAAACAGGGAGGAGAGGAGGCACTGTGGGTCACCCTGGAGACTGGAAATGGCTCCACAATCCGCACAGGGTTGTATACAGACCCCTGTCTCAGGGGAGGAAATGGACAAGAAAATCATAGAAGGCATCCTTGGGATGGCAGAGAAAGGAGATATTGCTCATGGAGGACCTGAATATGCCATATGTTGACTGACACACCTTTGCTGCAGCCACATCCAAGAGCAGGGCCATTCTCGATGCCCTACAGGGGCATGCCTCAGACAGCTAGTTTTGGAACCCACTCAGGAGAGAGCAAGCTTAGACCTGGTACTCTCAAATGGGGATGGAGAGAGGATCTCTAATCTTAAAGTGGGTAGCCATCTGGGAACAAGTGACCACCAAACAGTGAGGTTCACGATAAACTTAGCTGTTGAGTCAAGCCACACAAAGTGAAGGTATTGGACTTCAGGAGGGCTGACTTTGTCAAAATGGGAGAGTGCCTGAAAAGCACTAGCAAACAGGCAAGAAGCTGGGGTGGAGCAACAATGGGAAACATCAAAACCGCCATCACAGAGGCAACAAGTCTTTGTGTGAAGCAAATAAACAAATCAAAATGAAAGAAAACACTATGGTTCTCAAAAGAAGTGGTGGGAAAGTAAGGGAAAAAAGATGGCATTCAGGAAGTAAAAGGAAACACAGAAGGAGCAGGACAGAGAACTGTACCAGTTAAAGCAGAAGGAAGGGTAAGGCAGTCAGAATAGCAAAGGCCAAAACGGAGGAAAAGATAGCCAACTCGGTTAAGAAGGGGATAAAGCCTTTATAGGTACATTAGGGAGCAAAGAAAGACTAAGGCAGAGATACTGAGGCTGAACAAAGAGGAAGGTGGTTGGGCAGAGCGACAGTGAAAAGTTAGGATACGAATGAATACTTGCCCAGTATTCACAACGGAAAAGCAGGGGAAATACCTAATCCGGTCAATAGAAGCACTCTGGATAGGGGTTGATATTAGTCCTTTCACAGAAGAAAGGGTTCTGAAAGAACTCTTAAAACTGAAGGTGGATAAAGCAATGAGGCCTGATGGGATTCACCCCAGGATTTTAAAAGAACTAAGAGAAGAACTAGTAATACCATGACTACCCTTTTAATAAATCATGGGAGGATGGGGTACTACCTGAGGACTGGAGGAGGGTGGATGTGAATCCCTTCACAAAAGTGGGAGCAAGACAGAGGCAGGAAACTACAGACCTACCTATCAGTTTGACCTCAGTGGTAGGGAAAATAATGGAATCACTTCTGATGGAACGAATTGTTGAGTACCTAGAGGCCAGTGGGGCACAGGACCCAAGACAGCATGGATTTACAGTGGAAAGGTCATGTCAGACAAATCTAATGACCAAAGCAGTAGACCAGGGAGGGGCTGTGGACATGGCCTACCTAGACTTTAGCAAGGCATTTGACACAGACCCGCAAAAAAGATTAATAAACAAATTAGCCAGTCTGGGAGTGGGTCCTAGGGTGGTAGCCTGGATAAAACACTGGTTGGACAACAGGACACAGCGGGTAATAGTAAATGGAGTCCACAGTGAAAGAAAGGAGGGTTACTAGTGGGTACTGCAGGGTTCAGTACTGGGGCTGGTCCTTTTAATGTCTTTATAAGTGACATTGCAGAGGACTGAAGGAAAGTATGTCTCTTGCAGATGACACAAAGATTAACAACAGGGTTGATACACAAGGTGGGGTGGAAAGGATGAAAAGGGACTTGGCAAGGTTGGAGGAATGGTCAAATGTATGGCAGCTTAGATTCAATGCAAAGAAGTGCAAGTAATGCACCTGGGAAACAAAAACCCAGGGAAGAGTACACAATGGGGGTGAGATACTGACAACAACAAAATGGAAAGGAACCTGGGGTAGTCATTTCAGATGACCTAAAGGTGGGCCAGCAATGTGAGAAGGCAGTAAGGAGAGCTGAGGATAGTGAGATGCATAGGAGAGGCATCACCAGTAGAAAACAGGAAGTTGTTGGCCCTCTGTACAGACAGTTGGCAAGACCACATCTGGAGTACTGTGTACAGTTCTGGAGACCCCTGCTCAAAGACATAGACAGGATGGAGGCTGTCCAGAGGAGGAGAACTAAAATGATGCAGGGTCTGCATCAGAAGACATATGAAGAAAGACTAAAGGAACTAAGATGTATAGCCTTGAGGAAAGGAGGGAGAGTGGGACATGATAGAAACTTTCAAATACCTCAAGGGATCAGCAAGTCCAAGAGGGTAGCATATTTCAGAAAAAGAGATGTGCAAAAACAAGAGGGCACAATTTGAAGATAGAGGGTGACAGCTCAGAGGTAATGTGAGGAAGTATTTCTTCACAGAGAGGGTTGTGGATACATGGAATAGCCTTCCTGAGGAGGTCATAGAGTTAAAACAGTGGGGAATTCAAGAATGCATGGGACAGACATAAGGCAATTCTAATCGGGGTAGGAGGAAGTAGGCTGTTGGTTAACTAGGATCTGCAGCTTATCCGTTAGGTAGGGAAATGGGCAGACTAGGTGGGCCAAGCGTCCTTATTTGCCATCAAATTCTGTGTTTCTATGTTTATATAATGTGTTTAACAGTACTGCCAGCATTTCCAAGTTTTCTGGGGCCCATATTTCTGCTGTATATAGTATGTTTGCTCTTATTTTCGCTTTGGTGACTTTTAATAACCCTTTTACTGATCCATTCCCCATCTGTGTGGTGAATCTTTTAAATGCATTAAAGCCAGTTATTGCTTTATTATGAGTTAACTTAAGATGTTCAGTCCATTTAGTATCTTGGCTATAGCATACTCCTAAATATAAATAGCTTCTGACAGTAGCAATCCTTCCTTTGTCTATGTATAAAGATGGTATTTTATTCTGCTTGTGGCCAAACACTAAAAAGATTTGTTCTATTTTTATTTATTATCAGTCTATTTTCTTTACATAAACAAGAAAATAGATCTATTTTCTGCTGCAATCCTAGTAATGAGTTTAATATCAATACTAGGTCATCTCCAAATACTAGGACAGGTATCTTTGTGTTTTTGATGCTTGGTGAATGGAATTCTGGTTTGCCTAGTTTTTCAATTACAGAATTGACGAGAAGTTAAACAAAATAGGGCCAACAGGCATCCCTATCTTCTCAAGGTTTGTTTTTCTTTCTTTTGTTAGGTCTCATTTCTGGTTATATTTTATTTTTAACCATGTGTCTTGGTGAGTCTTACTATGACATCAAATAATGTGGGGTCTATATTATAAGATCTCAGTTTATTCCATGAAAGTGTCCGGCTAATGGAATCAAATGCTGTTTTGAGATCGACAAAATAGCAATAGAGTTTCTTCTTTATGTTGGTGCGCTTGCACAGCCAACATCTTGGGGTAGTGCAGATTTGAGGCGTGGTCGCTGTTGGCGATTGCAGGGCACGCATCAGTAGGTGCGTCCCTCATTCCCCAATCAGCCTGCATGCCGCGCCCACACCACCTGGGTGAGCACATCTAAGAAAAGGTCCGCTGCAATGCGAGCAAAGCTAGTCACACACAGTGGACAATTCCTACGTGCTTGCCAGCTGGAGACATGGTGGCCTCTAAACTGCCTACTTGGGGGCTGCCCATCCCCTGGTCGGCTTACCCTGCTCCAAGTATGTGCCGACAGGGGAGCTCTACTCCTGTCAGCAGAATGTGTTCCCACCCCTGCTTTCATTGTTTGCTGATGGGAGTGCCCAATCCCCATTGGCATTTCCCCTTTCCCTGTTTAATGTGCCAACTGGGGAGCCCTTCTCCATCAGCTTGATGTCCCCCTTCTTTTGTGCTGGCAGGGGGTGCCCAATCCCCATGGTTACTGTAACTCCAAAAAAGAAACTACCTGTAAAAAGAAAACCGCTCATGGCGTTCTTTAGTTCCCAAGCAGAAACAGTCCCTCGTAGTCTCCATAACCATCACCTGCACCCACCCACTGTGCACCCTGCCTCCTCACACCCTCTCACCCCATACTTCTACCTCCGAGCTTGGCACGAAGATCTTCAGTGGACCGGAACATGTCTTCACTCTTCAAAGCCGACCGTGAACTGTGGAAATGCTGGTAAGCTGTATAATGGAATAAATAGGGTTTTTTCAACTTTGATGCATATCTTGAGCATTTTTTGGAATTTTGCACCAAATTTTCAACATGGGTTTTGGGACTCCTCCTCATGAATTCTGTCACAGTTATGATGTTAATTTGTCCTGAAAAGTGATTTCACAATCACTGCGCAGAATCACCTTTCGGGACTGATTAATGCAAGGACAGTGGCAGTGTTCATAAGGTGGGCTCTCAAAAGCCTATGTTGCAAATTTGAGGAAAAATCAAAATGGTTGTTTTATGAGCGTGCGTTGTGCAGTTGCGCATGACGGCCAGAACTTTGTGAATTCACAATATTTTCATTCCAGATTTTCAACATTGTCATTTTTCTACACCTCCTTGTGAACAGTATAGGTGTAAAATTTTCCACATCCTGACAAAATGTGTTTCTGCAGTCACTGTGGGAAATCAGTATTTGGGTCAGATTATGAAAATGACAGTGACACTGTTCATAAGCAGAGGTCCTAAAATGCCTATGTTGAAAATTTGGTGACGATACTCCATAAAATGACTGTGTTATGCGTGCATTATGTAGTTTGCATGCACGCCATAACATTGTGCATTTGTAATATTTTCACTCTGGGTTTTCACCATTGGTATTTTTCCACACCTCTTGATGAACAGTACAGCTGTCATTTTACATATACTGCCTGAAATGTGTTTCGCCGTCCAAGCGCAGAAAAATCACTTTTGGGACAGTTTGAAGAAATGACAGTGACACTGTACATGAGCAGAGGTGCTAAAATGCCTATGTTGAAAATCTGGTACCAGAACTCCATAAAATAACTGTGTTACAAGTGTGCATTGCGCATTTCCACGCACCGTAACTTCGCAAATTTGCAATACTTACATGCCACATTTTCACCACTGCCATTTTTTTACACCTCCTTATGAAAAGTACAGCTGTCATTTTTCACATCCTGCCAAAATGTGTTTCCGCACTGCACCACCAAAGCCAATGCCAGTGCGACAACATTTGGCATTGACAAATGCTTGTTTTATTTTGTATCAACAGTGTCAGTGACTCAGCAGGTAGCACACTCTCCTCTGAGGCCGGTAGATCAGAAGGCTGTGGGTTCTATTCCCACACCAGGCACTTGGTTAAATCCAATACTGACACTAAAGCAGCATGGAGAGGGAGCTGCATTCCTGAGGTGCCATCTTTCAGATGAGATAGTAAACCAAGTCCCATCTGCCTGTTCTGGTGGATGTTAAAGATCCCATGGCACTTCTCGAAAAGAGTAGGGTTGTTTTATTTCAAAATATTGGACATGCAAACATAAAATAAACATTCAGAATATATATAATTTGTACAATTCCTATATCACATATTCATAATGACTACAGCTATTGGCCCAGACATTCAGAGCAGTTCATGAATGCGAAACCGAGTTGCACATGTGCAACCACAGAAATGCGCCTCACAGCCATATTCAACCAATGTGAATGCACAGCACAAAACCCAATGTACAGATGCACAACAGTAATGTATGCAGTGCAAGTACAAGAGGGCGTACCCATGAATAAGCTGTGCAATGGCATATTCAGCCAAAAAGCATGGCGGAAGTCAGAGCAACCCACAGAATGCACCAGACAGAACTGAGCATAAAAGAGAGGCTCAAACACACACACAGCAGATGTGCAAGACTGAGACAAACAGAGATCGATGCAGGGCCATTTGTCATGAAAGCAATAATGAGGGAGTAGAGGAGGGAGGAACACCAACGTGGCGAGAAGGGCCTGCAGCGGTATGCCCAACACAGATGGTACCATGCCCACCTCACCTTCGAGGATTATGGGGATGTGGAGATCGTGGGCGGTACTGGCTGAACAATGCAATTCTGAGGCAGCTCTGCAAGCCGTGCCATGATGAGTTGTAGGCACCCACAAGAAGGAGTCATGCCATGACAGTGGAGACCAAGGTGACAGCAGTAATATGCCTACTTGCCACGGGAACCTTCCAGAAACCAACAGGGCAACCACTGGGATAACCAGTCGGTCACGTCCTGCCTCCTCACCCAGTTCCTCAACACCCTTCTGCCACACACTTCGAGTTTATACAATTCCACAAGCATGTAGGCAGCGTACAGCAACATGCAGGACTTCCACAGGGTGGCACGCATGCCAGGCATGATTGGAGCCATAGACTGCATCCACATGGCCATACACACACCACCTGGCCCAGAGGAGGCCAGCTACATGAATAAGAAGGATACCCCTCAGTCAACTGCCAGGTGGTGTGCAATGCCATGGGCACATCACCAATATCTGTGTGACAAACCCTGGGAGTGCACATGACACATTCACCTGGCACAGCTCCATCCTGTACCAGAGATTTGATCATGGGAGATCACCAGGTCACCTGTTAGGTGAGCATGGCATGGGTCTGGTTGTGGGGGCAGCCATGCCATGGGCAGAGGCCTATACCACACATGGTAGGATTTGGGAGTGTGGCTGCTGGTGGCAGGGGTGGAGGGACAAGCAATGAAAAGTGCTAACCTGCATGTTCTCCACCGACAGGTGACAGCGCCTACCCCTGCAGCCCTTGCTGCTCACCCCTTCCAGCACCCATCCAATGCTGCAGAGGAGAGGTACAACGAGGAACACATCGCTACATGCAATATCAAGTATGTGTTTGGCATGCTCAAGATGCGATTCAGTTGCCTAGACAGGTCTGGAGGTGCTCTACAGTACAGCCCTGCAAAAACCTGTGGCCTATTCCTGGCCTGCTGCATGCTACACAACATGGCCATTGATGGTGGGATAGCTGTCCAGGTGGATGAGGGTAACCACAGTGATGAGGATGGGGATGACGGACTGGATGGGGTGTGCAGCCACCCATGGTGAGGAGAGAACCTAGGCTTGCCAGCCAGGCAAGGAGGCACCGGGCCACCATTGTACAGGAGCACTACGGGAACCGGAGGTGAGTAAACAGACGTCTGCCATACATGCATGGACCACCCCCAACAAACACACACACACAGGGGTGCACAGCCACAGGGATGCATGCAGCAACACTGGCACACATACAGCATGCACAGGGACTGCACAAATACACAGCCACACGCCCACAGCACAGTACACAGGCATGGGCGCAAGCACACACACACATGCATCTGGACATGACATGGATCAGAGTGAATACACCAGCACACAGGCATGGCTGGCACAGTGCTGCCTCATCATGCCCATGCCACAAGGCCCAGCAGCACAGCATGCACACATGGAGGATGTGCCACACACAACACATACGCACCACCACACGCACAGGGACACACCCACATGTGTGCACCAGACAACAGCAGCGGCAGCAGGATAGGATAGCACACAGCAGGCCTACCGTGGTGGTGCCACAGCCACCACGCCCACATGGGCAGCCATGCCCAGGCTGTGTGGCAGCCACTGGCTGTGCAACAGCCACTAGAGGTGTAACCAACACACTCATAAGAGTTGAAGCCTGAGAATGTGACTGGGTCCTTGCTGGCATGAAAAGTCTGGCAAAGAGATCACCACTGGGTGTGTCGGGGATGGCCATGTCGGAGCCCAGCACTAGCTGTGCTGGGGTCACCAGACGCCGTGTCTGTGGTGTCGATGTGGCACTGTGGGAGTCCCTACACACCCTGCCACTCCCAGTGGATGCCAGCAATGCAAATACAGCAGCAATGGTACTGGCAATGAGGTCCAGCGATGCGGTCATGGCCTCCCTCAGTTGCTGGAGCCCAACAATCAGCTGGACACATCCAATGTCCCCACGCTCAGACAGTTGACACACCTCTACCCGCAGTGCATGGATCTCAGCCTTGAGCATTGCCTGGTTGTCCATGGATGCCTGCAGCAGCCTGGTGTGCTCATCCAACCTGTCAGTGCCCTGCACATCCTGGGGCAGATGCCAACCAGCTGGGGCGATGCAGCGTGCTGTTCAACATCCCTCTCCTGGGGATGATGCACAGGGCACCATCAAGGGTAGTGTATATAGGGCACACCATTGGAAGCCCCTGTGGTGTAGTGTGCTGTGCTGCACGGTGGCACTGCAGCCACTGCTGCTGCCCAACTGCCTGCTGGGCCGCCCTTTGGCACCTGCATCCGTGGTAGTAACCCCCATGACAGTGATGGCAGTGGCACCACACGCCACTGTGCAGCCATGGTCAGGGTGCAGCTGCATGGGTGCTGTAACGTCACTGGTGGAAACCACTGCCTGTGTATGGCCCTATGCCCTGGGCGGTGGCAAAGGGCCATGCTGTCCAGGATCAGTGTCATGTCATCATCCATGCCGGATGCCCCACCCACCTGCGCCCCTGGTACCAGCATGGGTAGGTCCTCGTGAACAGGAGGTCCGACAGTGTGATGACATCACCCAGGCACAAGAAATCCAGCAGCCCCACACTACCCGATGCCAATGGTCCCTGGCCTGGACACCTGTGAATGTGGATGGCCCCTCCTCTTCGGGTCCAACATTGGCAGTGGCATCCTGCAACTCACCCCTGAGGCATGATGGTGCTGGAAGACAGAAGAGCATTATCAGTGGTGATGATGGCAATGTGCAGGCAGAGCCATGGCCAGTGCGATGGTGCATGTGCACCACACCCATGCCGGCATACAACAGAGTACACACATGCAGCAGCATACAGCAGGGTAGACATGCCACCGATGGTGCCCATGCCAGCCCAGCCATGGTGGGTGGCAGCGGCGATGGTGCCACAGCAACACAGCTGGCATGTGAGTGCCCCCAGGGCATCAACACCAGTGGTGTGCCATGCCGTAGACAGTGCCCCAGTGGACCATGCCATGACACAGGCATGCTGGGCATGCAGCACTGTGGGGCTAGGCAGCTGTGCCACATACCCTGAAGGAGGTGCCTTGGGGACAGTACAGTGCCTATGCTGCCATTGCACTGCACATAGGTGCATGATGCCATGCACGGTGACTCCATGTGTCCGTGCACTGCTGCATGCCACATACAAAGGGCCATGCAGCACAGCAGCCGGCATGCCTGCATGGTGCCAGTGCAACACCCCTCACACTACATGTGACACACAGTGACTCACAGTACAGTGAGGGACTGCCAGCCATCTGAAATCCTCCTCCCAGGATGCCCTCAATGGCGGCCACGGCTGATGGTCACCGCCACTAGCTCCACACCCACATTCAGTACAGGGCAGTGCCAGGTCCTCCACCTGTCCTGCTGCAGGACGCCCTGATGGCTGCCACCTTCTCCTTGATGCATCATTGGTCCGTCCCCACCTTCTTCTTGCACTCCTAATATGCCTCCTGTGAGCACTGACATAGGTTGCCACCTCCTTCCACCCGGTGGCACATTCTTACCGGGTGCTCGTGGCACCACCCAGCAGTCCCTTCCTGTTGAAGTAGACCCCTAACAGGGCCTGCTGCAACCTTTGTGAAGTTGGGCCTGGGCTTCTGTGCAGGCCCCTGCTCATCAGCTCCTCCATCTCAGACATGTTGCTACCTGTGGATAGTTAAATGATGGACGGTCAGTGGCTTGGCAGCCCAACCTCTACTCTGTGCAACATTGGCAACATGGCCAGCCATTCTCAACATGTGTTGCCCTTGCCTCACTGGCTGCAATACCTGTCAGTGACCTGTGTTGTATTGTGGTGCTTTTATGGAGCAACACATGCAAAATGAGCTCAGCACAACTGTAATGCATTGCAATGAGCCCGACCGCGCCATGCATTGCCTCATGAGGCTATTTGCATACGCCAGATGAATATTGCGAATTTGTGCCTTCAGCAATGGGAATGCATCAGAGCAACCATGCAGTGCATTTCCAGTGCATGTGCTGTGCACTGCTGCATGGTACACATGTGCATCGTCAGCAGCATCCCGTCCTGAGACCTATCACGCAGCTCTGTGTGTTGTGCGATGGTCCCACATTGCCCATGCAGCACACGGCATTTACCATGCATTTGGGTACACTGCACCACCTCTGCCTATTGGCGCAACAGCACTGGATGCACTATGTCACCAATCTTGCATTGCCAGAGCCTGTGCAACATTGCGCAGGGTCACACATGGAGCTTACATGGGTCATGGACTTGACCCGTGGTATTTGCCATGCCGTGATGCAGCATGCATGTACGGTATTGTGCAATAGGCCTCCACTGCATAAGTCTATCACACATCCACATGCTCCATGGCTGAGGTCCACAGTGCACCATTGTGATCATACCTGCACATTTCCACTGCATGCAGTGTAGGCCGAGTGGTCGTGCTATTGCTGTGTCCGATCACAGATCAGTATGGTGGTGTCTGGGTCACATTCACGACATGATCTCAGCCAGAGTGAGGTTGAGATGTGCAACCTGGTGGCCCTGGTGGAGCCTGTTGCTTCCCAACTGTATGGGCCAGATGACCTGCAGGGAGCCACTGTCCCAGGTGTGGACAGGGTGGCGTAGCGGGCTTGAGAGCCACACGGTGTTTTACACATAGGGGAGTAGTGCCACCACCAGTATTGGGACCTGAGATGGTGAGATCCAGCGCGTTTCATGCCAGCTACAGGCGAGAGCACAATGGGGCCTGTGCCACAGCCAGGTAAGTGTCCACCTGCACTGCGCATGCCGCAGTGTCCATTTACTGTGTTGACAGGTACGCCGGCATGTGCAGCAGCCTGGGTGGCCCTGCGCTGGTGGGTGATGCATATCCTGCGTCAATGCACTGCACACCTTTGTAGCATGGTGCTGTTGGCCAGCACCAGTGCCCACAGTCTGGTTGGTGTACCATCCCATGTTGTGCCAGCGATGTGCATGGGGTTGTTTGGGGGCTGTGCATGGCATGCCACTCATGTCTGTATCTGTCTCTCTGTTCCATCCACAGGACTGGAGGACCACAGGAAGGCCAGGGTGGCTGCAGGCCAGGGCAGACAGTGGCATGATGGAGGTGCGCAGTTGCACCAGTGCAGAGATGGGCAGGTAAGCATGTGCAGAATGTCATACAGTGCATGTGTGGGGCCTGTAGGGTGTTGTGGTGTCCGTTTGGGCAATGCTGTCATGCATGGCCCTGCATGGGTGGTGCCTGCCCCACCACCAGTGCCATGCTGTACAGGGTGTGGGGGCACCATGCATGAGGCCTCTGTGTGGTGACACCCCAGTGCTGACCCTGTTGGGATGGGACAGTGCACACAGCCCCATGGTGTGTGACAGCAGTGTTTTGTGGGCCACCTGGGGTGGCTTGCACCAGCACTGTGGCATCCACTGCATTGGTGTGGTGCATGTCACCCGGAGTTGCCTGGTCGTCCAGCTGTGGGATACATCAGAGTAGGCTATTGCAGTCCACCATGCATGTGCCATTGGGGTCCATCCACCGTGGCTGCATCAGCTGTCCAGTCCACATGCATGGGTGGCATGGCCTCCTTAGCATGACACTTATCGCCTGTTCTGTCCCTTCTCCTAGGTCGGGCTGGGCCACGGGCCTGAAGACAAAGCGCTAACTGATGGAGGGCCTGCTGATCCTCCACCGGCTGATGCGGAGGGGCATCGCCGCTCCACTATGCTGCTGAGGGTGGAGGGTGCCATCTAGCAGCAACTGAGGCTCTTCTCCAGGAGGTGCTTTGGCCGCGGGCACTGCGGATCTGCAGCGCCATTGATTCATGCACCCATCTCTGCTGTTCCATGGACTTCCCTGCCCTCCTCCTCTTTGCTTGGTTCACCTTCCCACCTCTGTACAGTACCTCCTCCCAGTCCCTGTCCCCAATCGTCCCACATTGCGCCTCCCTGTGTTGACCCCTTTGTTCTTGTTCCTGTGTGCCCTGTTGGTATACCAGTGTTTGATTTTGTTAAGTAAACCTTATTTTCTACAACTTCTGTGTCTGTGTCTCCTTTTCAGGCAGCCTGTTGCTCTGTACTGCAGTTGTACGGGTTGTGTCCTTGGTGTGTCCCCTCTGTCCCACTGCTGTGTCCTTTTGGTGGTGCTGCTGCACTGGGTCCTTTTGCTGTCTCCCTGTCTTGCATGCCCATGGAAGTGGATCTCCCTGCCCTGCCCTGTGTGCTGTCCAGTTCCATTTGTCCCTGTCTGCCTGTGCTGCCCTGCCATCCACCTGCCATGCTGCCATTGCTGAGCCAGTGTGCACTGCAATGCTGTGCCCTATGTCCTTGCCTGCTTGCTGTCCATATGCACCATGTTCCCCTGTACATCCCTGTCTTCTTTCCTGCTGTTCACTGTGCATGTCTGGTGACCTTGCACCATGGCTGTGCCACCATCCACCTGCAGTGCTGCCTGTCAGGGTTGTGTTGCTGGTGAACTGGCATAGGCCTGTCCATGGCATGTCTTCAGAGTGGGTGGGTTGGTGTGCTTCACTACATGGGTTGG
This sequence comes from Neoceratodus forsteri, assembly GCA_016271365.2. Lineage (NCBI taxonomy): Eukaryota > Metazoa > Chordata > Ceratodontiformes > Ceratodontidae > Neoceratodus > Neoceratodus forsteri. The sequence continues at coordinate 457,164,279 of CM057449.1, read as the reverse complement.
TGGGTGACCTGGCATCCCATGTGGGCCTTAGCCTGGTGCCCTGCAGAGCATCCCAGCCAGTGTACCCTGTGGTTTGGGTCTGCCAGTGCTGGTCTGGCATCTCTTCTCATGTGCAGCCCTGCCCGTGCTCCCTTTGACTGTTGTGCTTGTTCAGCCTGCTGGCTTCTGCATCCTTGCTTACTCATGCACATTCCTGGTTGCTCCAGCACATCTGGTTGCATGGTGGTGCATCCTTGCTATATTCAGTGTGCTTTGGCGCCAGTGCATGTCGCTGATGCATTGTTTGAATATGGTTTCCATTTCCTATGGCACATCTGCATTGTGTTGCAGATTCCATTGTGCACATCCTGGGTGTACTTTCTGAATATCTGGGCTATTATGTACATTAAACAATAATGTTTTGTGTTTTCCATTTTCAAATTCCTATTCATTCCCTGCTGCTTATGGATCCATAAGGTTTATTATCTTGTTTACCTTCAAAATAAGCTTATAATACTGTTTCTCTTACAGCTATGGTTAGTTAAACAATATTTGTTTCACTATAGTATTTGCTGTTTATTAAATATTGACAATCTTCACCTGAAGATGGTCGTACTTTGTCTAAAAACAGATTTTTGGGTGGCCCCTTTGCTCGACACCTTGACAGCGAAACAGAAAGACCACAACAGTGACAATCACTGTAGTGGTCCGTTTCATGTCTCACTTTCCCCAATAATTTGCCCCTCTCTGGACCAACTCCGACCTGGAGTTGAGAACTCTAAAGTCTGGGGTGTCGGGTAGAGCCCCTGAATGGGGTGGAAGGTGCAGCCCCCTCAAGAAAACACTGGGGATTAGGCAGCACAATGCCGCCCGGTATTGTGCCATTGCTGTGGGAGGTTGGCTTATTTACTGTCGACCTCCCTTGGTGCTTCCATTTTTCCTTATTGTGATCCTTCATACATTATTGTCTTCTTATACTATGTATGTTATCTTGAGGCTTGCAACACTTGTACTGGAGACCATTCCATTTGTTGCAATGTAAGTTTACAACGTGTTCTGCCATATCCAATATCTGAGGCATGTTGTTAGTATCCTAAGAGTACTTAGATCATATTTTTGTCCCAGTTTTGGGGAAAATCCCAAAGTATAATGCTTCAGGTGTTGCAATTCATCTAGGGAACCATACCCATTTCTGAAAAACAAATGTCCAGAATTGGAGAATGAATGGGCACTCAAAAAGAGATGATCCATTATTTCCAGTTGTGCTATGCACATCTGTCTAGGACATATCGTTCAGATTTTTTCTGGCACAAGGTCCCTTAATGTCGCAAGACATTATGCCACAACAATATACCGCTGCCAATACAGTGCAATATATTCCAGCAGTATAAGTCTTTGTTTTGCCGGGGGCTCTGCCCTGCACCTCCCGCACTTCAACTAACACTTAAATCCTCACAAAGTGCAAAAATATAAAATTCCATGTTTTTGGAACCAAGAACTAAACACGGTCCTCAGACGCACTGCCTCCCTTGCTGCCTGTGGCTCATCCCATCGAAGCGATAGCAGCTGCTCAGCAGTCTCATCCCAGCAGGATTCTTATCCTGTACTAGGAAGCGTGAGAGGTGACTACCGGAGATACAACTTTTGTGGCTTTGCACCTCTCGCTCTTCCCTACTATGCTGTTCCTACATTGTTATGTGTGCACTGTAAAGTGTACCATATATTGACCCAGTAGAGATTTTTCTTATGTTTCAGATTATCCTTAATGGGAAGCTTCCTTGTACACTTAACCAATGTTGTCCCACATCTGTGGTGGTATCCTCTTCTCTGTTAATAATGCAGCAATACTCTTAATTTCATTTTGTGGTAGTGTTAAATATGCAGGCTGTTGTAAAAATATGCTCTCTGTATATGTCCATAAAACTGTTTTCTATCTTGTGTTTTAACTATATCCCATGGGACTTTCCGAATGCTAAGCTTACTGATACAGTCTCTCAAATATGTTGGGTACTGGGTGATTCTTATTTGCTTTGGGATCACTCATTTTGAGCCTATGTCTGCAGTATTGGGGATATCTGATCCACTACCCAAGGCACCATATCTGTATTCTCCCAATATTATTGGTTTAATGTTTGCATACAAAATACGCTGTGGTAGAAGGCGATGGGGTTTATCAGTTTTAGTCCCTTTTCTGCAATGCCTAGGTATAATATCCCTCTCAAATGGGGTTCAACCGCTGCCTCATATACCCTGAAAGAAACAACTAAATAGCCTGGTTTCTATGCTTTTGGGGAGGGATAAACATAATTCAAATACAGGAACATAGGTAGCTGAAAGGCGTGTGTCATGTATACCTTTTCTTTTGCTCATTCTCTATTGGTTCCATTTGGCCACTCTATCTAAAGCTATATTCAGTATATATTCCCATTTATAATGGCTCCATCAGGGTATCCAAAGAAGATCCCCAATCTCTTGGAACCTGTAGTGGTTATGGGTATATTGATTAGATGTGTGTCTTGTGTTCTGGCTGGACCTACAGGGATGCATGTACTTTTCTGCAAATTGATCTTAGATCCTGATATCTTTGTGAAATCTGTTAGAAGTTGTGCTATGGGTGTGGCAGAAGAATGATCTGCCAGTATGATGCGTAAATCATCTGCATAACCTAAAGTCTTGATTTCACTGTCTTGGCTGGATATTGAAAGGCCTCTTATCTCTGGATGTATATTGATGCTTCTAATTAATGGGCCCAGGGACAGAATATATAAATGGGATTGAGTGGGCATCCTTGCCTGACCCCTATCTTAATATTACAAGCTTCCCAATGTGTTCATTTACATATAGGGAAATGTTGGCCTGTTTATAACACATCTGAATCCACTGAATATATTTTTGGGGATTCCATATTGTTCTAGACATAACCAGATATAGTGATGAGACACCCTGTCAAAAGCTTTGGATTGATCAATGTTTAAGAGAAATCCTGTTAATTCCTCATTTTCCCCCTTTCTAATAGTTCTCTAATAAGAATCAGTAGATCTGAGACTTTCCATCCGGGAGGGAACATGCTTGTGTATAATGAATTAGTGGTGAGATGGTAGAGATCAACCTATTGCTTAATGTTTTTGTAAGGATTTTGAAATTGGAGTTTAGTAATAAGATTGGTCTCCAATTATCCAAAATTTCTTTGTCACCTTTTGTGAATTAAAAGCACTAAACCATGGTACATCGATTGAGGACGCTCTATATGTTGTAAAATATAGTTATAAACGTTGGTCATTTTGGGTAACTTATATTTGATTAATTCTTTATAAAATGTATGTGGTAGTCCACTGGTTTTAATTGTCCTATTATAGATGTTAGCTCCTTCTCTGTGACTGGACCTACCAGTACAGTTTTATCTTGTTCTGGTAATTGTGGTAGCTTACATTGTTGGATCCATCTAGTGGACTCTTCTGGAATCCCATGCTCTGAGCCATATGATGTTGCCAGATATTGTTCTAGCTATGTCATAATACTTACATCCCTGTGATAGTCTGTTCACCTTTTTACAGCTGTTAGTTCTTTCTTGTTAGTCTGCATCATGCAAGTGTTGTAAGGGTTAGCCTGTACTCGTGTCTTTTTGTTAAATATTTCTGTTTGAATTCTAAAGACTTACTCGTGTCATATCGGCTCACTGCCACATCTTGTTGAACATGTTTTATTTGTTCAGTGTAGTCCTGTCCAGTCTCAGTTTGTAAGGAAATCAGCTTACATAACTGTTGCCTGAGTTGTTCGTATTGTGTGGTTTTGTAAGTACCAGTAAGTTGTCCTGTTGTTTTGAAATATCTGATAAAGTCTGTTTTACTCTGTTCCCACCATTCTAGTAGGTTCTCGTGATAGAATTATGACTGATTTCCTAGCTTCTATTGTGTCCTCAAAACTTGGTTGATCTCTAGTATTTCTAATAGAGTAGAATTGAAGCACCAATACCCTTTTCCCAGTGTTACTTCGATGAATAGGAGATTTTGCATTCTAATAAGAGTGATCAGATGTAGCTACAGTGTGTACTTTAGAATGTCCTATGGAATATATGGGGAGACAAACCAATACTCTTCTTGTTTTTAGGGTATCTCTAAAAGAAATATATTGAGGAGTGGAATGCTGTGAATAAAAGATATCAATTAATTTTGTCTGAGTGATAATTTTATTAAAAAGTCCTGCATTGCAGAAAGTTTTTCTGTCTTAAGCCCCTATCTTGTTTAAGCCTGTTACAGTTAAAATCCAGCCCTTCCCAAAACAAAATACTGCCCTTGCCATCAGCAGGTATGGTTGTATTAGACTAAAAAGTTGTGTTCTGCTAGCCCTTTCTGCTGGGCATAAATGTTAACAGTCAAACATTTCTGTTGATCTAAAGTAAAATCCATGAGCATAGCTCAACTTGGATGGATATCCAGAACTCTGGTGATTTTATTAGCGGATTGCTTATGCAGATTCCTATCCCACTATATGTGTCTTCTCCTACTGACCAATATGATGGTCTCCAAATCCAATTTGCACTGGCTGTTTGTAGTTCCGTGGCGGTAAATAAGCGAGTGTCTTGGAACAATACCACATCATAATAGTTTTGATTAAAATACTGAAAGGCTGATTTTCTTTTCCTTTCAGACTTCAAGCTGATAGTGTTCAAAGAAGCCAAGCACAAATCACAGTTCATGAGGTATCACTTTTAGTCTGGCAGTTTCTTTCTCCTTAGACTATATCTTGTACCCATACATTTTTTTTCTCTTTACCTTTGCTTCTACCTGGGGAGGGGGTATTTTCTGGTTCTGTAACTCCCTTTGCTAGATGAGTGTTCAAACATTTCATCTGAGTCTTTTCCCATTTCTGTATTCCCCATTGTAGGGCCTCAGATTTGTTTTGTAGGGGTATTCCTTCCTCATTGTGGCTTTTATTAATAAGTGTTTTGTTGTCACCACATGAAAACAGGTCCTGCTTGTGCTGGGGGCGGCATCTCAGTCCAGGATGTTCCTGCCTCTGGGCTCTGTGGAGGGAGGTCTGGTTGGCCTCCTCTCTTCCTGACTTGGGATCTCAGAAGAATGTCTTTCTTCTTGCCTAGGAGATTCAGGTTCAGAGGGTTGTCTCCTATTGTCCCTAGAGTGGGGGCCTTCTGCCTGCTGCTTGCCCAGTTGCCTTATTTATGTAAAAATCTTGTTCTGCAAAATCACTGTTCCCATTGTTAGGAGAAGCCCAAGGACATGAGAAAATTGAGTGGCCAGTTTCATCACATAAGTGAGAGACTGGGGACTGTGCATCTAGCTGGTGTGGCCCATGCTGCGACAAGGTAAACAGCATAACACTTCACAATTGTTACTTAAGTGTCTATAGAAATCACATTTATAACACTGTTGTGGTTGTCCTTGTTAGAAAAGAACCCTTTGTCTTTCCCCAAATAGAAATAATTGGGAAGGTGTTTAAGACCAGAATCATCTTGGCATAATTTGACCTTCATTTCCATCCCCATCCAAAAGCCCTCTCATCAACAATAGGTTCTGGTGTATCCTGTATATCACATTTTGTCCCTAACCAAAATAGAATATCTGTGATATTTACCCTTTAATTCGGAATAAAATGGTTATCAGCTTGAAGGTGGGCTTTGCAAGTGGGATAGCCTGGAAGGGGCCCATAGGGGTGTGGTTTTATGACTACTATACAAAAGCCAAAAATCTATCTAGTAGAGCAGTAGACCTGAAACTTAAATCAAGGTCTCTTCCCCAGGAGCATGGATAAGGACATACTCCTCTGCAAGTGTGAATTCCATATCTTGTTTTAACAATTGCTTGCCTATGTAAAACCTGTCTGGGGATAACTCAAGACCTCCTACATAGCGTAGTCTTACTTCATGCCTTCTTTTTCTTCTCTAAAGGCTTTTTAGAAGGCTTTCATACGTAACTTGTGATTCAGAATGATTACTACTATCTGAGTTTCTCTGTGCATTGTTATTGTCCCCTTCAGTATTGTTGTCTGTATTTTAAGGTGGTGGTGCCACATCTGTAAGTGCTTCAAAGAATACCTCTGATGAGTTTTCTAGAGGTGAATAGGAGACAGCAACTTCCTGGGAGTTATGTCTATTGTGCTTCTGTTGCTCCTTGTTAACCCCTCAGAGCTATCTCTTAAGTTATAATTTTCTGTATCTGCAGCTTAAATACCCCCATTCTGTAAAGGCAGCATCATGTTGTTGTTGTGTTGCAGAGGAGTTCCCCTTTACAGCCTCGGTTCTGTACCGCTTATCGCGGTATTCATATTTTTGCTCATGACCGAGCTGGTATTTATATTCTGAACAGCTATGGTCCTAATGTTTGGTGTTGGGGTTACCCTTAGTTCTCCTGAGGTTGAAGGCATTTCTCTGTACTGTTGCCAGATTAACAGAGCCTGCACTTTGTTACCCAGCGGTGATCCCTCAACATTTGATCCCGGACGTGGGATGTTTGGGTCCAGTATCCAGGACCCATTTGCCTGCTGCAACCAGCCAGCACCTTGCAAGGCTGTTGCTGGCATCCAGCCAGCTTCATTCTCCATGGGAGTTTGTTCGGCCATTTTGACCAACCTGCTCATCTTCAGAGGTTTTGCGGCACCAAAACAAAAAGTGTTGGACCTGTTGTCATTCTGGAAGTACCTGGTATTTGTTTGCTGTCCCTTTGCTCCTCGAGCTGCTGCTTTTGTCATGAGTAGTCCTCTTCAATTTTCACAGTCTAGGCCAAAAGTACCTGTTTTTGTCTAAGTGTAGTGGAGCCAAGTTGTTGTTCAGCTTCCTGTAGTTCTGATCTCTCCTGGTCCTCATCAGTCTCCATAGCAGAGACTTCCTCTGCCGTATTTACTGTTGATGTTTCCATTGCTATTGAGGAATCATCCTCTGGGAAGCTATGTTTGCCGCCCACAGCAGGGTGCTTTCCAGCCGTCCCTTCCACCATTCAAGCTCCATCTGGAACCTCCATCACTTTGGTCAGTGGTTCACCCTACTGGTCAGTAGAGAAATTTCCCAGTGCCCTGACCAAATGTACTCCCTTCACTAAAAATACCACCAACAGCTTAATCTGGTTCAAGGTCAGTTGGCATTCTTCTTTATCCCTCTCCCTCGGTCGTGCCTGAAAATAGGCAGAATTTGTCTAGTGCACTACCCTGTCAACAAAAACAAAATAAATAAATGTTCACATACTCTATTAAATGTGATAGAGCATAACAGTGTTGGATCGAGATCTCCATCTCGAATCCATTTTGGAATTCATTCAGTACATTTGATCCTCTACCCATGTCCAAAGCCTATTTAAAATTATCGACAGAAACATTTTTGTGATGTATCCAAGAGAATGATTGGTCTATACATTAATGGGTCTGAAGGATCCCTTTCCTTTATAAATAGGGCACACCAGGCTTCCTTCCAGCTACTTGGGATCTCTTCACCTTGAATTGTTTTATTGAATATCACAGAAAAATAGAAGTCCACCGATCTGAGAAATACCTATATACTTCAGCCATTACTGAGTCTGGACCCGAGCTTTGTTGGTTTTGTAAACCATTTAAGGCTGCTAAACTTTCATCTTGTTTTATGTAAAGTGGGTTGGGGAAATACTGGGTCTCTCCTTCTAGAACTATTGAAACATCAAAACATAGAAACATAGACTTTGACGGCAGATAAGGACCACTTAGCCCACCTAGTCTGCCCATTTCCCTACCTACAGGATAGGCCACAGATCCTAGTTAACCAACAGCCTATTTCTTCCTACCCCCACAAGAATTGCCTTATGTCTGTCCCATGCATTCTTGAATTCTCCCACAGTTTTAGACCCCACAACCTTATCAGGAAGGCTGTTCCATGCATCCACTACCCTCTCTGTGAAAAATACTTCTCACATTGCCTTCCCCCATCTTTAAATTGTGTCCCTTGTTCTTGCACATCTTTTTTCTGAAAGATGCTACCCTCTTGACTTTGTTGATTCCACTGAGGTACTTAAACGTTTCTATAATGTCCTCTCCCCTTCTTTCCTCAAGGGTATACATATTAAGCTCCTTTAGTCTCTCCTCGTATGGCTTCTTTTGCAGACCCTGCACCATTTTAGTTGCCCTCCTCTGGACTGCCTCTATCCTGTCTATGTCCTTGGAGATGGGGTCTCCAGAACTGGACTCAGTACTCAGATGGGGTCTCACCAACTGTCTGTACAGAGGATAACAACTTCCTGTTTTCTGCTGGTGATGCCTGTCCCTATGCATCCCAGTATACCCCAGCCCTCCCTACTGCCTTCTCACATTGCTTGCTAACCTTAAGGTTATCTGATATGATTACCCCAGGTCCGTTTCCTTTTTGTTGTTGTTACTACCTCCCCACCCATTGTGTAATCTTCCCTGGGTTTTGTTCCCAGGTGCACTATTTTGCACTTCTTTGCATTGAATCCTAGCTGCCATACTTTGATCATTCCTCCAACCTTGCCAAGTCCCTTCTCATCCTTTCCACGCCTCCTTGTGTACCAACCCTGTCGTGAGATCTTTGTGTCATCTGCAAAGAGGCATACTTTTCCTTCCAATCCCTCTGCAACGTCACTTATAAAGACATTAAAAGGACTGGACCCAGTACTGAACCCTGCGGTACCCCACTAGTAACCCATCTTTCTTCAGATGGACTCCATTTACAATTACCTTCTGTGTCCTGTTGTCCAGCCAATGTTTTACCTAGGCTACCACCCTGGGACCCACTCCCAGGCTGGTTAATTTGACTATTAATCTTTGTGTGGGACTGTGTCAAATGCCTTGCTAAAGTCTAGGTAGGCCATGTCCCACAGCTCCCTGGTCTACTACTTGGTCACCCTGTCAAAGAAATCTATTAGATTCATCTGACATGACCTTCCCACTGTGAACCCATGCTGCCTTGGGTCCTGTGCCCCACTGGCCTCTAGGTACTCAACAATTTTTCCTTCAGAAGTGACTCAATCACTTTCCCTACCACAGAGGCCAAACTGACAGGTCTGTAGTTTCCTGCCTCTGTCTTGGTCCTACTTCTGTGAAAGGGAATCACATCCGCCTTCCTCTCGGGTACTACGCCATCCTCCCATGATCTATTAAAAGAGTAGTCAGTGGTTTCACTAGTTTTCCCTTAATTCTTTTAGAATTTGAGGTGAATTCCATCAGGCCCCATTGCTTTGTCCACCTTCAGTTTTAGGAGTTCTTGCAGAACCCTTTCTTCTGTGAAAGGACTGGGATCGACCCTCCTATCAAAAGTGCTTCTGTTAATTGGATTAGGCACTTCCCCTCCTCTTTTGTGAATACTGAGCAGAAATATTCATTCAGTATCCCTGCTTTTTCACTGTCCCCTCTGCCCACCCACTGTTCATTCTATTCAGCCTCACTATCCCTCCCTTTGTTTTTCTACACTCTCTGATGTACCTTTAAAAGGGTTTTATCCCCTTCTTAACCAAGTTGGCTGTCTTTTCCTCAGTTTGGGCCTTTGCTATTCTGACTTCCCTCCCTGCTTCCTTCTGCCTTAACTTGTACAGCTGTCTGTCCTGCTCCTTCTGTGTTTCCTTATACTTCCTGAATGCTATCTTTTCTCCCTTACTTTCCCAGTCACCTCTTTTGAGAACCATAGTGGCTTTTTCTTTCATTTTGATTTGTTTATTTGCTTTTACACAAAGGCTTGTTGCCTCTGTGATGGCAGTTCTGATGATTCCCATTGTTGCTCCACCCCTCCTTCTAGCCTGTTTTCTAGTGCTTTCTGAGGCACTCCTCCATCTTGCCAAAGTCAGCCCTCCTGAAGTCCAGTACCCTCACTCTTGTATGGCTTGACTCTGTAGCTGAGTTTAATGTGAACCACACTGTTTGATGGTCACTTGTTCCCAGATGGCAACCCACTTCTAGAGCTGAGATCCTCTCACTGCCCCCATTTGAGAGTATGAGGTCTAAGATTGCTCCCTCATGAGTGGGTTCCGAAACTAGCTATCTGTGGCCTGCCACCTGTAGGGCATCAAGAATGGCACTGTTTTGGATGTGGCTGCAGCAAATGTGCCAGTTAATATCTGTCATATTCAGGTCTCCCATCAACAGTATCTCCCTTTCTCTGCCATCCTAAGAATGCCTTCTATCATATCCTTGTCCATTTCCCCCTGACATGGGGGTCTGTACAAACCCCTGTGTGGATTGTGGTGCCCTTTCCAGTCTCCAAGGTGACCCACAGTGCCTCCTCTCCTCCCTGTTTACTCTTTTGTTCAGTTGAAATTATCATCAGAAAAATTATCATCAAAGGAATAGTATAGATTATGAAAACATTCTTCCCATCCATTAGGGGTAATAAAGGCCTCAGTACCCTGCCATATTATTGATAGCCTTGACTGACCATAGTCCAAGAAAACTTCTTGTTATTTTTCTCTTGTACTGCCTGTCTTAATTTATTCCACATGTTGGACTGGTGTTTCTTCTTTTCTTTCTAATACTTCCTATAATTTTTCTTTCCTGCTTTAGTTGTTTCAACCCTTCCTTATTTGGATTTTTCCTTGTTGGTCATACCTTATTGTTCAATTTCCTTTTCGCATTTTGCTTATCTCATTAAGCCAATTATTCTGCTTTGGCCTCTTTTTGATTGGCTGATATAAAAAGATCTAATATAACTTGTTATTTTCAGCCAGTGATCATTTATAATTTTCATGTCTTCTGTGTTTGTGATTATTTCCTGTCTATATTTTTCAGATAATTCATATAGGGTATCTCTTGTATGGTATTTATGGTGTGTACTTCCCACCTTATTTTCCTACAGTTTATTATTTCACTATTTCGGCAATATATTGGTTCTCTTTATTTATAGTATTTTCAATATTAGATTTAATCATCAGCTTAAGAGGAAATGACTGGATTCAGGTCTTCTGATAACTGCAAGGGACTCTACTATTTTAGCAGCATCTAAATTTGTCCAAGCTAGGTCTATAGTGAATGAGCCAAGAGGTCCCGTAAATGTATACTCTCCTTGGAAGTCACCTCTGGTTCTCCCATTTAGTAGACAACAATTGGTATTCCATAGCGTGTAGCAAACTCCTACCCTGTTTGTTTATTTTAGTATCTTTAGCTTGTCTCATTTGTCTTAAATTAGAGTTAGATCTGGAATGTTTTGTACAATGTCTCTATGTAGGGTAGCAAGTGTGGTCTTGTGCCACTATATCATTGAAATCACTATGGTTATCAATGGAAAAGTGGAATACTTATCATTTAGACTTTCTATAAATTCTGTAAACTTAGTCCAGTTATGAACTGATACTGCATTTTTCATAGGTGGAGGAATATTTATATTTAGCAATACCATTTTCAAACTCTCTGATTCCAACAAGAGAGGAAGCACAGTCTTCATTTTACAAGGCATTTGTGAAATCTTAAGATTCAATGATGTCCTTATATAGGTTGCTGTTCCAGCTCATGCTCTACCACTTTTCTTAACTTTTTCTGCTGGGACAGAATATCCTATGTAACCTGTTATTAAGGGGTACATTTCTGATCACACCAATTCTCCTAAAACAAAGAATGTCATGTTTTTCAAAAAAATCCCTGCAGTCTACATCAACTAATATCATTGCCAGGCCCTCTATATTCCATGATAAAACAGATATCTTTGATAATTTCTGGGTCTGATCCATTTTACTACCTCCAGTCATTTTCTTCTCCTCTAGTTCTAACTGGTCATATCTATTCTCTACATTTACAATTTCCTGATTCCTTTTTCCATTACATTTTGTACTTAATGTTTGTACTTCCACTATATAATAACCCATCATATCTAGTATAGATGACTTTCTGTGAATTCATTCCACACATTTTGGGTCTGAAAAGGTAATGCCAATTTCTGTACAACCATTTTCTTGATCATAAACCTTAATCCATTCTATGTTCTTTTCTAGAAAAGGAAACACCCAAAGCTCTTGTGAAAAAAGTGGCTATTTCTGATTTGATTTTTGCCTATTGTGTCTCTGTTTGAGACTTTCCAGCCAAACATATTAAGTGTTTTGGTTACTATGACGTTTCTTTTAGATTGACATAGTTGGAAATTACTTCTAAAGAATTCATACATCAATCATTAGTGTTTCCTAGTTTTCTAGTTCTCTCTCTTTCATAGTCAGAGACTCATCATCCAGTGCCACAGGAACTAATTGTGGTGGCAACATTTGAATACCCTTCAAACTAAGGTCTCTTTCTTTTGCAGTTTTTTCTGCTGTGTCCTGTATACTACAATAAATAAGAACACAATTTTTGATATGTGTATTTGGTGGTCTAGTAATAAAATGTCCATCTGTAAATCAGGTAAGTACAATAGTTTGGTTATCCAGTCTTTTAAGGTCTGTTGAGTTTCTGGTACAACTGGTTAACACAATGAAACTCTATTAAATATTCCATGTTTTGGTTTGAGTTCTCCTCCATAGAAATTATATATTTCTGCAGCAAAGTCTCTCGCTACTTTAATTTCTACTTCATTCTCCTTCTGTGTATATACATTAAAACCACAGTCTCCCCTTGGGTATGTAACTCTGACCCCTGTCTTTTGCAAAATGACAGGTGGCATGCTGTTGAAGCTGACAGCAGTACCTGGTGGGGACTGGGTTCAGGAGGACTAGGTTACTCGGCAGAGGGGCCTAGGTTTGGCTACTCTGCACAGAGGCACCAAGTAAATCTGAACACAGGAAGCAATAAGTGTAATGTCCAAAACCAAGAATGGGATTCTGCAGTGTGGCTTTATTCACATCCAAACTGAACAAACAAAGCATAGACGGACCCCTCACGGGCTACATTCCTGTAATGCAGATTAGAGATAACAGAACACTTCTTCACATTTCAGCCCTCAGGCTCTGAACCCACCGGGCACACAGCCCGACTTACATGCAGCTTTGGGTACACAGCCCGACTTGTACACTACTTGGTTTTCTACTGGCCTGCCTCACCGCAACTCTTGATCCACTGGTCCATTATGGGAATGAACCAGTTTTCCTGTTGGTGGCTCCTCAAACCACCTTAGAGTCTTCAACTCAGAGAGGGAATTTTCCTCCCATCCCATCGCTGGACTTCCTTCATCACTGGCCAAGTGCATGAGGCAAAGTAGAAATCCACAGAGCAAATACGTAGAGATGGACCTGGTTACTAAAGATGGGGGTCTCCCACCTCCAGCTCCCACAATCCATACCCGGCCATTTCTCTGGACACTAAACAACCTTTGAAAGCATGGCAATGTAGATTACTGGGTAGACGATGTCACATCTCCTACATGTCTTGACTTCCCTTTGTGCTGGACTTGAACATACTTTTACTTTTGGCTAAGGCTATTACCTAGGCCTCCCACTACTTCAGCAGTCCAATCCCCACTTTATCACAGTTCAGGATGAAACATGGGCCCTTTAGAAAGAGCAGAACTCACCCTCCGTTGCAGGTGCCCCCACAGGCTAATCACGAAAATCTTCTTGTACCCCACACTCGTGGACAAAATAAGGCAGTTTCTTCACTAGCAGTAGCCAGGGGTTGCCCCTAGAATAGCAGGCAACTTTCCTTCCTGCCCCATCCCCTGAGGGATGGGGTGCAGAGACCCAAATCAGCAGTCTCCACCACTTTAAAAATAGCTAACTGTGTCTCTCTTTAGGCGGAAACACACCTTTCCTAAATGTTATCCCTATTTCAGGGCTGAGGCTCCAAGAGCTTTGAGCACAGAGCTGCTGTGCTTCTCACAACAATCTCCAACTCCAACTGACACAGACTGACTGTTCAAACCTCCCAACATTCTACTCTAACCCTTCTGCAGATTCCATTGTGGCTCATGCAGCTGCAATAGTTCTATGGTGATGTCACCCTCAGTCTCAGCTGAGACTGAGAACAGAGTGAGACAGTGTGAAATCCATTTAACTGAGTTTCACAAGCTGCCCCTTCCTGCCTACCACTAGGTCTTACTGGGATTCTAGTAACTTGGTAACAAGGGGGTTACAGGTATATGTTACAGCATTCTCCAGTTGGATTTCATTCTTCCATACTGGTTTTTTGAACTTGAGTTACCACTTTAGCCTTCACTCATGTTTCCTTCTCCTCTCCTGCCTTTTTATTTTCCTTTCCTTCTCTAGCACTATACCCCTTCGCTATAAGTTGCTCATTTTTTGATTTGAGTTGGAGGCCACATTGATTTTGTTATCCCTGCTATTGTTGTTTTTATAGTTTGCCTTGCATCTTTTGGTCCTCTTCTTTTATTCATGTTTTTATGTTTTTTTTCTTTTGGTGTTATGATTAGATTTTCCAGGGTTTTTGTAATGAAGGAATTTCTTTAGAAAATGGTGCTAGTAGGTTCACCTGTAAGGCTTTATTACTTTTTGTGATGTTTTCTATACTTGTGCTTGTTCTAATGTTTGATTCAGTGATTCTCTTGTCTGAGTTAGTTTGTATAAATCTTTTCATTATAGTCTGATTATAAAACACATCCGTTTCAGATTCAATATTTCATCCTTCAATATTGCTGTATTTTCAAGAATTGCTATGTTTGCAAGATAGGGGGTTTAACTAATTTGAGGGTTTGTTTAGAAAGTATAGATGTTGAGAGAAATTTTCTCTCATCAAAATGAATTTTAATTAGAGTCGGTTTGTCTGAGACTTATTTCTGGGTTTTGCAATTGGTTTGAGTGAATTGATAATTAATTTTCATATGGAGTATTTGTCTCCCCAATTTCTGTCGCGTGAGCTTTGCTGAAATTACTTCTCTGAAAGTGGGGGATAAGGGTTTTACTCGATGGCTAAACTCATGTCTTGTATGACAGAGATCATATTGTCTTTGGATTTGAGCACCTAACTAGAGTCCTCCATTCTCCCTGATGGAATATTTTTGTTTCTGAAGTCTATTATTTTCATCACAACAAGGCAGAGAGGCAGTGGAAGAGGTTTCACAGTGCCCTGAGAGTGGGTACTGTGGTTAAATAAGGAAGGACCATTCATCTCGTAGCTGTATGTAGGTATTGTAATACCTTCCAGGGAACAGTCGAAAGGAGAAAGGTGTATTTTATCAATTAAGGGTTTTCAATCATTTTTGCATTTTGAGTATTATCATCTAGAGTTTCTAGTCTTTCCTTAGTTAGAGCTATTGGTGTGGATACAGTAAATCTATAGGGGTGGGGTTTTAATTATGGCTATGTTCTTTAAAAAAAGTAGTAATTTTTTATCTTCTTTTTCTCCTTTTCCTTAGGTTTTATGGTTTCTGATTCAGTTATTGTACTTTTATTCTTACTCATTTTCCTCTTCCTATGTGTAATGGGTACCGACTCTGGTATTATAGGTGGTGAACTAACTTTCCACTCCTGGCAGACACCATTTTAATTTGCAGACTGTGAATCCATGTAATGAACAATGGAAACTAGCATCCATATAATAACAATTGAACTAATATTTTGTTTGATTTGTTTCTCATTTATAGCTTCTAATCCTTCTTAGTCTGGACCAGCAGTTTGCTAGCTATAGTAACTTGGTCTCAGAATAGGAGTAAGGCAAGGACAAAAGTAGAAACAAAGAAAGCACAACGCACAAGGCAATTTGAAGGCTAGCAGTACACTCCAGTCTAAAACATTGTAATTAATTATGGGTCTGCAGAACAACCCAACAAATATGGGCCTTAATATGTCCCTTGTATGGACTGAGATATAATCTCAATAAGGTAGTCAGCAGATGTATAGGTCTTATATAAACCCTTATGGCCTGAAATGTAACACCATGAACAGTGAATAGACAGGGGACCAATATGGGCCCTATATGTGCAAAAATAACAGAGTTATAGTACAATTATCACACAGATATTGGGTCTGTGTAACTCTTATAATTCTGTGTAGCTCTATAAAGTGCTACAAAGTGCTCAGTGATTAATTATAAATGATCTAAGAAGTCAAGGCTAAAGCGCTTAAAATGCTTAAAGTGCTAAATGTTTTGAAAAAGTTATAGTAAATAAGTATAATAAGTAAGTAATTAAACACAGTGCTCTACAAAGTGCTCAGTTGTATAGTTATTCATTTGTTCATTTTGGGTTCTGATCTGAACCTGAAATTCTCACCTATGATAACAAAACTTCATGAACAAATAAATACAAGGAAGATAAGAGCACCAAAGCACAAGGCGGATTTAACAGTCAAACAATGTATACTGCTGGTGTTCAGGACAGCACAATAAGGCTTTTGTGTAGGCTTTGATAGGCCTTAATATTCCTTAGGTGACCTGAGTGAAATAGGCCTTAAGAAAACCCTGTAGCTTTATGGGCTCAACGTAATACCTTAAGAGGAGATTATTTAGAATAATGAGCAAAAAAGGCCCTGTTGGGTGCAAAAGGTAACACAATTAGGGTACAATTATCAGGCTATATATGTTCAGTGCTCAGATGATCAATTAACCAGATCAAGAGGTTTAAAGTTAAAGTGCTTATGCATTTAAATGCACTTGAAATGCTAAAACGCTTAGAGCAATTACGCTGAAAAAGTAGTAAGAATATTATTAGTATTAATCGCTGAGGTCCGAGAAAATATACTTTCAGTATCTCTTGGATAAAATAAACAACTAAAAACATAAAACAAAGTGCCAAGTAATGGCATAATACAAAGTGTTTCAAAAATTAATGAAAGTACTCATATAGTGTATTTAAAATCCAATCGCAGCTTGGCTAAACATTTTGAGAAGAGCCTTTAAAGGAAAAGTTTTACTATATCCTTTTGCTTTGAACTGTTCCCTTCAATGAATGTAGGTTTCAATTGCTGGAATGAAAAGTACTTTATGGAAGCCAGATTCAGGGACAGGGTTCAGTGTGAAAGTCCTACTTGCTTAATCCAGGGATTCTGTGATTTATGTGACAGGCGGCATCCGAGTGATGCACAGATAGTTCACAAAGATGGTTGTTCTGAACCTCCATCTCACCAAACTGACAAGGTAGAAATGAAGTAAGGGTAAAGGCTTCCTGCTGTCTAACATTTTGGCATTTCAGCATCAAAGTGTTTGCTTTAGTATACTTAGATACTTGGTCAGGACCGCCAGCCCTGTTGACCATATGGCCAGACTCCACTGCAGCTGGCATTCTCCAAGTTCAGCCAAAATCTTCTAGGTAAAGAGAGAGAGATGTCTGGAAATATTGCCAGACTACACATCGAATGTTTAAGATATAGGCTTTTACAAAGAATAAGACAACAATGGCACGATGGCATACCTTTAATTACTTGTTTTAGCGCTTGTAAAAAGCCTTAGCGAGACCAGCTCCTCTGAGGTTCTCCACAGTTCAAAGTCTGCTGCAGTGACATCAGCTGCCTTTCCGTTCCTCTCTGTCCCCACTATATCACTGAAGCAGGGACACTGCCAGATGCCATCAGTGATCATTGAATCACATTCTGCATGAGAAAATTCCAGTTCCCAGGCTGCACTTAAATACATTTGGACCTACACCCTACACAATGTAGATGTCACTGCCCTTCAACAAGATCTTCCGAGGCACACTGGCAACCTATCTTCTCAGCTGTTGACGTTGACTCTGCCCTATCTCTCTTCTCTAACCTCTTCTTCTGCATTTGGTATCTCCATGGCCCCTAAAGAAATCCAGAGTAAAAGGATACCACCACTGGATCACTGCTGACCTACTGGCCAAATGCAGGGCCAGGGATAAAGCTTGGCTCCACTACAAAGCCTCCTTATCACCTGCTGATCTTTAAGCTTACAAAGCCCTTAGGAATAACTGCACTACAGCCATCCACCTCTCAAGGCTTATTACTTCAGGCGCCACTTACAGCAAGAATAACATTCCCTGCATCTTCTGGAAGATTCTTTACTCTCTCCTAGACCCTCCTGCCCAACTTACCTCCCCAGTCCTAAATGTAGATGGTTCACTTGTTTCTGACCCAGCCTCAGTCACTGAGATTTCCAACAAATTTTGCCACATGCGTCTCCTGATAACCCCCCACCCAGAGGGCTACCCTTGGCCCACTCGGATGACCAGATCAACCCTTGAATTCCATTACCCCTTTTCCCCAGGAAGTTTACTCTGCCCTCCTGACCATAAATTCTTCCAAGTCTAGCCCCAATGGTCTACACTCATCTTCTCCACATCTCCACCATTGCCATTGCAACCCATCTCACCCATATCCTAAACCTATCTCTCTCTCTCTCTCTCTCTCTCTCTCCTCCTCCTCCTCCTCCTCAATTCCTCAGGCCCAGAAATCAGCAAAGGTCCTATCCTCAATAAGGAGGTGACCCTTTGCCCCAGTAACTATAGGCCCTCCTACCCTCTCTCGTCAAGCTCCAAGGATCCCTCATTCACTCTAGGCTGTCCAATTTCTTGCTAGCACAAACACTCTCTCTCCAGTGCAGTCTGGCTTTAGGAAACATCATTCAGACATCTCTTCACTATTGCAAGTCATGGATTCAAAACTCTCTGCTATGGACAAGAGCCATATTACAGCCACAATCTTCATTGATCTGGTGAAATCTTCCAGCTCTGTCTCCCATACCCTCTTGCTACAAACTTTTAAGCTCTGTCAGTCTTCCTGAACCTGCTAAATGGTTCTGCTCTTATCTTCAAGACAGGGAGCAATCAGTTCAAATAGGCGATGCTTTATCTTCCCGCTACCAGTCCTCTCCGAGTACCCCAATGCTCCATCCTCGGCCCATCCTTTTCTCCTTGTAAACATGTGGGATAATAACAGACACGACAAGAAGGGATCAAGTGGATAAAAATGCATGAATGCATTCATCCATTTATTTTCAGAAAGTATAAATATTTACAGAAAGGAAAAAGTCAAGTAATTAGTCCTGCACAAAGAAATTCAGAGCTCTGCTTCCTTCAGCAGAGTCTGCAGCTTTGCTTCAGCCCAGATAGTCCAGTAAATACTTTCACTTTCTCAAGTTACCTGTGTGAAATCCACACACACCCCAACTGTAGGTCTTACCTCTACTCACTGTCAGCAATAGACTGACTCGGCTATCTAACATTCCCTAGTGGTGAGCCCTTTTATAGCTCCATGGACTGATGTCACAGTTTTGGGTTCCTCCCATCGGTCGTGACCTCACTGGCTCTAAATGCCATCAGTAAGGCCATTCTATGGTCAGCCAGCCCTATAACAGGAGCTAAAATACAGCAGGACCCACAGGTAATTAACATTTTATTATGAATTATAAAACTTTCTTCAGGCATCTCTGAGTTGGCAAGGGAATGAGAGATTGAGGGCGTGCTCCTCTTCTCTCTTCTCCTGCCAGCTCAGGAGATCTATAATAAACATCAACATTTGTAATGCCCAAGAACATAATGTATTTCTCACAGGAAGCTTTTATTGCCATCCTATGTCCTGCTATTAGAACACTTGTACTGTGTTCCCTTTATTTCTTTCATTACAGCCCTTATTTGGACACTCTTCATATATCTTGGTGTGGTGGAGTTAGGCTACACCCTCTGCTGTGACTGATGGACCACTTTTCTATCTCCTTATTTCCTAGCTACCAAAATGTCTGTGCATAACAGTTAACAACTTTTCTTTGCTTTTCTCTTCCCCCACCCTAGGTTGGCCACCTATCGTAGTTCTTTACTATCCCTACTAAACTTCCTACTAGTTCTCTCTTTTCATTCTCTTTTTCCATTTCCATCCATCCAGTCCCTAAATAATGCCAAACACCCAGAGAGGTGTTGTGTAGTGCATAAGTGCATTTTGTGTACAAAAGCATGACGGCTGTTTTAAATAGGAATGAATACAGTCAGTAAAGACTTTTAAAGAAAAATGATCAGAAGTCATATAAAACAATAATAATGTCATGATTAATACAGTTATAAGAAATCCTTATGGTAATTTCACAAATTCATACTATAAACCTGTTTCTGTATATGGTTCTATGTATAAAAAGCTTAGTCAGTGTGGATCAGAGATAGAAAGTCAATATCTGTGGATATATGCACTGTACCTTTAACTGAATTAGGAAATCCTTGACACAATCCCTCCCCTTCGGTTTTGAAACAACATGTTCAGACATGAAACAGCATGCCCAGACTTGTAAATAGAAAGGGCTTAGTCAGGTGACCCCCACCAAAATATATAAATACCTCTTCACTGAGTTCTCTTCAGTTCAGCCCAGAGGGCTCAGCCCTAGGAGAGGAGAGAGAGGCAGACAAGCTGTTGAATGCAGATGAGAAGGGTCTTAGGAGCTTTAAGATCCAGGACTGTAGTATGAGAAACTACTGATGTTAAGTAGTGATTTTCTTGCAATTTTTTTTTTTTATATATTATTTTCGAACTTTGAAAATAAATATCACACCATGGTGTGTTTTAAACCTGTAAATTTGCCTCGTCTGAGTTTATTACCACACGCTGGACACTTGGGATCTGTTATGCTTTCTGATGGCTAAAATTTTCAGCCATCAGGTTCAAATTGCAAATGGGCTCTTTTCAGTTAGCCTTCTTTAAAGTTGGAGGCCCCTTAATCTCTTTAGTTAGGCTTATACAGCCTTCTTAGAGCCAATCATCTACAGGCAAACACTACGGCTTAATATATCCTGCCCATAATGTCCACTTCATTCGCCCCTTCGTTACATGCTGCACATTCTGTGTGCTTCAGAGCCTGTCCTTGCTCCGATGCACTTTTCTTATGCCAGCTCCATGCAAGGAGCATTTCTTAAACTGCACTTGCAGTAACACCTGCTATGGAGCAACTCGCTCCTTTCAGGGAAAAACCTTGCTGCTTTCATTAATTTATTTTTATGCTGCAACATGTGGCACTTTCACCACGGGGTTCTTCCTTATGGCAATCCTAAGTCGCATTCCTGTAACTAGTGCCATGCACTACTTTGTATCCCTGTAATCAGGAGCAAAACGCTATGTGCATATATGCATAAAAGATGGGGTAAAGAGAAACAGGGACAGCAAAGGTAAGGAGATTGTCAGGTTGGCCACCTTGACAAAATGAAAGAAAAGGAAGGAGATAACGAGGAAAGGAAAGAGTGAAAGGAAAATGGGGATTGCATTATATTTCATATTTAAACAGGGCTTAAACACACAATAGGGGCTCCCTGTTACACTCCTATTTATTAACAACCTTCCATCTGCCTGCACATCATCTGAAATACATGTACACTGGCAACACTTATCTTCATCTCTGGGCCCTCTGTGAACAGTTTACAGGCCCTCCAGGAATATTTCAATAGAGTTCAATCCTGGTTCAAGGGCAACCAGCTCAAGCTTAACATAAAAACAGTGGCTATGACTTTCGAGCCAGACAAAACTGGCCACTCTCCAGTCCTCCGCCTTTACTATTTTAAATGGTTCTCACCTGAGAATGTCCAGGCTTTCAAATATTTGGGGTATGGTTGTATACCCATTTGGATTTCTCCACCCATGTCAACGTCATCTTCACCAAGCTTTGCCCTAAACTGTGCCTTCTATCATCATAAAAACAGCCTCCCTCCTTACCCATTGTGAACTGGTCTCCAAATGATCTTACCCATTTTGACTACGCCAACATGGTTTACAGCTCTGCCCCTCAGTCATCTCTCACTAGACTCAATACCCGCTAAACTCTTTCTGCCCCTTTGCTACTGCTTCCCTCCCTTACCTACCACTGTCTCTTACATTCCACCTTCTCCTTCAATCCTTTATCTCACAGGAGAATGGTTCACTGTGCATCTTTTGTTGCTAAATTCTGGTTTGGAACCCTCCCTACCTACCTCTCCTCCTGCCTCTCCCAAATTGCTACCTTAGACTACTCCCTTCATCACAGAGATCCACACACCTTTCTCTCCCTTGCCCCCACTCCACTTCTGGTCATTCTGCTTCTCCCTTTCATGTCCCTTGTCTCTGAATAAACTTCCTCTGACCTCTGCCTATTCTCATCCATCTCCTCTCTCAAAGGCTCCTCAGACTCCTACCCCACCGCTCTGCCCACAACCCAACCCTCCCTCCTAAATTTTGTTTCTAGTATTGTTCACTTGCATCAGGCTGAGTTACCCTGGTTATTTTCTGTGCTGGGTATTGTAACCTCAGCCCTCATTTAATTACTTGCTTGTGCTGTTCTATGTCATTGTTGATGGATCTGTTTTGGACCAAATGTTTGTTAACCTTGTTGATGCTGTGTATTGTCTCTTGTTTTTATTTGGGTCTTGTAACCCTGGCCCACATTTCTTTAAACTACCATTTGTTTTGCCTTTGTCATTACTTCTCTCTATGTAACCCCTTCCCCAGGGTCACATCTGAAACAAGCCTAGGCTCAATGGTGCCTTTCCGGTTATCAACTTTTAAATAAATAAAAATAATTGCCAGATGGGGATCACATTTAGGATAGTAGAATAGTTTGATTTTAGAATATCCAAATCCTAATCTGATGAAATCTAATTATAGGATCAGATTTCAAATGTGGCTACAGATTATCCTAATATCCAGCTATCGTAACTTGGATCAGATGTTGAAGTATCCAAGCACCCTTATAAGTGAGTGTGGTGAATGGCCATAATTTCTTTTAACAGTTTTTCAAAGTACAAAGCTGATGTAGCTGCTGTTGATGTTTCTTCCTCCCTCACTCATTCTTGTCAGAGCTCTCATTTTCAAGGAAAGATCTTTTATTTGGATTTTATCTTAATTTAAAGCTTTCCATAAAAATCAATGTGACTTACTTTATGTGCTTCTCTGTGATTCTCCTACTTTTCTATCCCTAATGATACAGCCTTAAGCATTTTCCCTCTCTGACTCATTGGGCATGATTTTTATAATCCATCGTTGGATCAGCACATGCCAAGCCAAACTGCCAAATGCAGCAAACCTGGGTCGCCAGGACCCTGCACCCGATTTTAGAAAAACAGGAGTCCCGTGCCAAACTCCTGGGTTTGCTGCAAGCTGACAGCTGCACTGATGACATAGTGCATGTAGAGGAATTCCAAAGCCATAGCCCACCAGTGTGGCCATCGCAAGGATGGCACAAGCTCTGTTGGTGCAGGTGGATCCCCCATTGGTGCAGGCAGCCTTCAAAAATCATGACTGACACAAGGTGTGTTGCTAGGAGCCCACTGCACCATTGCTGCTTGATACAAGCCCTTGAGCCAGTCCCAACTGTTTGAAAATCATGTCCATTGTATTGTTTGTATCCTCTCTGTCTTTGATTCTTCTGCCCTTTATTTTACATTTCACGGGAGAAGATACTGCTGAATTCAGCATACTTAATAGTTTGTTAAGACTTGTTGAAATCAGCATTCTGTTTTTCTCCTGAACTCCATGACCATTTAACTTATGACATCAAGGGCAAAACAATACAACACAAATAAAATTAAACTTATAATA
Source organism: Neoceratodus forsteri (assembly GCA_016271365.2). Taxonomy (NCBI): domain Eukaryota; kingdom Metazoa; phylum Chordata; order Ceratodontiformes; family Ceratodontidae; genus Neoceratodus; species Neoceratodus forsteri. The sequence continues at coordinate 457,141,009 of CM057449.1, read as the reverse complement.
AATACAGACACCCAATTTCATGAAATACAAATGAAATAATATGAAATATTAGGAAAGCGTTTTGTAGCTGTTTTGTATTGTTAGAAATTAAACTTAGAAGCAATAAGATGGGGGGGCACAGAGCTCAGTGCTGAGTGGCCACTGTACTCAGAACCATCAGTTTAAATCTATATACTATATACCTACATACATTTAAAATACTGCACAACCCAAATGCAATTATTTTCTATATTTGCCTGCAGTTGCTCTCTTTCTTGTCTTTTATTATGTTTTCTACTGTACCTATTTTTGTCCATTTTGAAACTTGGTTCTACTCTGCATGCTTGGTGCCTTAACTGCCCAGTGCCTCACCTCCACCCCTCCTCACCGACTCAGTCCATCACTCTTTCACATAAATAAACTTTTTAAATCTGTATGATGCTGTTAGGGACATAATTCATACCTTATGGCTCCATACACTATATAGTAAAACACATACACTATATAGTGAGATGCATACATTATATGTTGAAATATACAGTATATATCACATACTGACGCATACGCACAATGTAGTGAACTGCATACACTATATAGTAAAAGACATACAGTAAACTATATAATGAAATGCATACACAACATACTGAAATGCCTATGTCATATGATGAAATACTGTACATATTATACATTCCTGACAGAACAGGATAGATATTGAGTAGATACGTGTTGTGGTGCAGAAGAGCATCACATCCCATTATAAGTTAATTGATTATACATTTAGTTTCCATGAACCCATTTAGTAAAAGAGATTTTAACTATATGGGTTCATGGAAAACAGGAGTAACATGATCATTTTAACTGAAACTGTAATGGGCTTAATTGGGACATTGATGTTTTCTTCTGTGCTCCCTCCACCACACACACACAGACACACATTATGTACCTCAAGTTATTACTATCCTGTGTTTCTGTCAGGATACCTTTCAGATTAAAACTTTAAGGCATCAATTCAGCCTCTTTTCAGAATATCTTAATACTTCCTGCTAAATATCCTCTCACAGCTATAGACCTGTTCCTATTCTTTGCCCACCCACCATTCCTTTTAAGTCCTTCTCATTCTTCCTTTTCAGGCTTTTCACTATCCTGTCATAAACTGTTTTGAAACCATGCATCAAAGTGTATATAACTTCAGTTTCCTTTGCTTAGTTTGCTATTGCACTCAATGAAAGGACCTCTGGAGCCCCAAAACCTGTGTGTTGTACCATCTTTGTGCAAGGCATATGTTGGTACAATAAAAAGTATTAGACTATCTAGTGATGACTTCTGTTTTCCAAGGACCAATGAGACAAAATTCTCTTTTTACTAAGTAATTTAAGATTTACAGTCTAAAATGTCAACTCTGCAACATAAAGAACAAGTAGTTGTCGATGCTGAATGCTGGCTTGCACATATGTGCTGTGTAGGTGTTTGGTCCTGATAATGCATGGATGCACATGCCTGTACAAAGGGAAGACTCCATCCAAAGGCCCTACACTTCAGTGCAGCAGTGGATGTGAAGAGTTCATGGGGCTGTTTGAGACTGCAGAAGCATAGAGCCCGCTGTTTTATTATTATTATTTTTAAGATATAAGTAGATCAGGTGTCCAAACTGGTACCACTCTCTTGACCCTTTCCTCCAGATCACCCACTCCCTTTCCCTCCAAACACAAGTCCTACACTTGGGTGCCCAATCCCATTTTTGAATATCCCAGAAATAAAGAAAACCATCCGCAATGTTTTTTAACCTGTAAAACAGAAACCATTCCTTTCCAATTTGCCTCCCACACACACCCCCCCATTCCACCCCATCCTCCCACTCAGCACCCACCAACCCTATTCCCCTACCCCAACACCCTCACTCACCTGAACATGTCCCAGGGAAAATCTACTCCCAATCGAAAACACATCTTGCTGTTGTAACCGCCAACTGCAGTTTGAGAAACCAGGTAATTGCTGTTCTGTGTATTTCAGTGGGCTTTGAACTTTGATGAATAACTTTGTAATTTTTGTATATTTTGGTCCAAATTTTAACATGGCTTTCTCAGACACCACATCATGACTAATGGCAGTGGAATTATGCAATTACACCCAAAAGGTGATGTCACGGTTGCATTGAAATCACCTTCAGTCAGGATATGAAAATGCTCACTATGCTAGTTTATAAGGTAGGGTCATAGGAAGGCTATGTTGAAAATTTGGGGTCAAAATATGTAAAATGGCAAAGTTATGTGCATATGTTGAAATTTTTTTTTATGCTAGCTCATTTCTTTGGTAATTTTAAATATTTTTCCCCAAATTTTCAACATAGCCATTTATTCACACCACCTGATGTGACAGCTGTCATTTTCAAATCCTGGCCAAAATGTGTTTTCACACCCGTGGCACAAATGGCATTTCAGTGACACGGAAATATGTTATGGCAGGATTTGACAATTTTACTCACCGGGTTCATAAGGTAAGGTAATTAGAAGGCTATACTGAAAATGTGGTGTACAAATACAGTAAATGTCTAGGTTATGACCGAACATTACACTATTTCAATGTTCACTCATAACTTCACTAATTATCAATATTTTGACTCCAAACTTTCAACATAACCATTTTCCTCATACCTCATAAACATGACATATCATTTTTAAATCCTGGAAGAGATGTGTTTTCACCCCTCAGGTGCAAAATAACATTTCAAGCAATATACTATAAATAGTACATGTCATGTTTATAAGGCAGATCATAAATGAGTATCTTGAAAAGTTGTGTTCAAAATGTAAAAAGAAAATTACAATTGTTTAACATCCTTTGTGTGTAATGTAAGTCTTCACCCCAGCAGCCATGTCTTGTGATCCCACCCCAGTAAGTTGAGTTTGAAGGTGAGCTCAGTGACACAGCAGGATGGCGTGAGGGTGGGGAATGATGCTGTTATGTGACACCCCAAAGCAAGGGAATGAAAGGTGCATGGTTGTCCGCATGGACTCAGGTACCATATAGTGAAGACAACTGTCCTCTTGGCATACAGCCCAGCCCCTCTTCACCTGTGGTTGCAGAATTCCTTTGCATTGACTGTCAGATGCACACTTTGACCTTTACGTATGTTCCTGTGGCCACATGGAAGTACAGTGACCAGAGGGCCTATGCTTCCACAGCCCACCTGACAGACCCATGAATTCTTGACATATGTCACTGCACTGAGGTTCAGGGCCCATGGACAGAGTCTTCCTTGGTGCAGGGTATCTGCATCCATTCACTATCAATACCAAACACCCTGCACAGCACATATGTGCAAGCAAGCATTCGACATTGACAAATGCTTGTTCTTCATGAAGTGTGGCATGTTGTAAAGGTATGCTTCTGAATTGTTACATGTCACAGTCAGATATGTATGATGCTGATTATGAATACGTGTATTTGTAAGCAGTACTTTACATGCGCAGAAAAAGAAAAGGTGTAGATGTCTTACTGCAACAGTACATTGTAAAGTAGAATGACACATGCCAGACATACATTCTTGAAGTCTTCTTATTGTTGACAATATTTTACTCTGTGTAAGATGTCCCTAAAAGATCAAAGCTCTCTGCAGCAAAATGGAATGGAAAGCATACATCCATGGAAGAAGAGCATCAATAACCATCTGTATTGTGCCGCTTTGTCTTCTCCGTAGATAACCCAGAAATGATCAATGCGAAGGGAGGCAATGATTAGACAACATGCAAAACATTCATGAAAATCCAAATCTTCTGTTTCTATCATGTCAGCATGGTCCTTTGTCTGGTCATGTATGGAAATGAAATGGCTGAAAGCAGGTAAGACAAGAGAAAACCTCATACTCTGGTGCAGCAACATAAATAGACAGTGTACTTCAATAGAACTGCTTTTACATCACTTGATCTCACTTATTTCACAATACTATATAAGACATGCACTATGTTGTCATCACTGAGGTGTAACAAAGTAATGTAAATGTGAATGTACAGTTACTGTGACATTTACTGTGATAGGATGACAGCATGGCCACCTCAGTCTTCCTATATCTATTTTTTAATTTTTGTTTATTGTTATTAAAAACAAATATACAGTCTGATCACAAGTATTGAGCTATGGTACAGTACAATTTATATGCCATGAGGGTGTCATTCCTCTAGATAAACTCAATGAGATTGTCAAATGTTTTAAGATGCATAATTTGGGGAATGAGAAAGATAATAGTTTCACTTGTAAATGAAGTCCAGGTATAAGCTGCTTAATGAATCCATGAGTTGTCTATTTGTTTGGAAAAATATTCACTGAACCACGGTCAATATGTAAAACCTCTCTGTTTCTGTTTTTATTTTGGTGGGGTACAGAAATGACACACAGTACTACTTGTATGTTCTCACAACTGTGCAATATTCTGCCAAGAACCGCTGGTCCAAAGTTACTACAACAGTATGTTCATGTAACAATGGAAAAGTAACAACTATTTATTTCCAAATGTGCACATGTCATGGCATTTCAGGTACCACTTGCAACTGGGACAAAAGTTGTTCATGAGTGAGGTTATATAGTTGCAGGGTGGTGGAAGAAAAGGACTACAGAGCATCATTTCAACAGCTGTCCACCTTCTATGTAGTGTGGGACCATGCTGTTTGCAAAAGTATGAGCATTAGTGTTATGCATGAGTCAATACACCTCAGTGACACTGTGATTTGAGACTGCTGCTGACACGGATGTTAATATGAAGGTTGCATTTCTTCACACCTCTCAACAATGTCTACACCTGAAAGGCCTTATGGTTCTTTGTAAACTGTATTTGAGAACGTAACATGTGAGATCAGTGATGCCAGGTCCCTGATCCGCTATCTCTTTGTCACAGACTGTAGGACATGCCTGAGTGTAATATTCCTTCTTCATCCTGTTTTGTGCCTGCCATGGAAGGATGGTACTAACATATTTATCCTGCCGCTGTCCCTGTGAGTCCTGTATGAGGTGGTGTAGGGTCATGGATGTCCACTCAATGTAATGATACTGTGTATATCCATGGCGACTCATGTATGCAAAGACAGAGAGAAAAGAAATTAAATCTTCATCATTTCTGTTTAGTTTTCTGTTCCTGCAGGTGAACCCATAATGGAAAAACTTGTAACTGTTCTTGAAAATAAGATGTTGGTGGAGGACATTGACAGACTGTTACCACTGCAACATACATTTTCAGTGAAAGCTTTCCACAGCACATTACTTCATTTTGCACTGAAACACACAGCATCCTCATTTCATGGTATGCAGTGCAGGTATGCATAGAATCACACATAAATCTTTGCAGACAGGATAGCATTTTGACTGCCAATGCAACATTATGCTGTGCTGTACATGTTACTGTATGGCACATCCATGAACAAACCTATTCAAAAATAAACTTAACATTGCTGTTGCTCTTCGTTTCTTCTGTGTGCCTTTAAAGGGATTCTCTGACATTAACATACCAAATTGCAGGACATGGTACCTTAGGTCAACAATATGCCGTTTCTGTCAGTTGTATATTTACTTCCAAGCCTACATGCATCTGGAAAGGATTGTACCATGGCCTTGAGAAGCTGTCCAGTTGATCCCTTTATTTTTATTGATTTCCCACCCTTGCTTATACATGTAATGATGTGCAACAAGGTGAAGTGGAAGGGGGACGCACCCATCAAATGAAGTTCTTTTCTTAGTAGTTTATGCATTCAGAGTCAAGTTAGAGATTCATGAAGGCCACAGCTCCACCAAGAACGGCCTTGTTAGAAGAAGGATGACCTTCAGTAATCTGTAACTTTCCATTAGAATGCATAAAATGCTAAAGGAAAAATAGCCCCATTTATTTCAATGGTGCATGCCCTATGATCTCCTGTTTAGCATGTCATTACATGCCTGAGGAAGAGGATGTGAAATCAATAAGAGACTGGAATGGATTGGCTAACCACCTTGATGGTGCCAAAATGATCCCTTGAAGCTGCATATAGGCTGTCAAGGACGCATTACATGGGCCAGAAATGTATTATCACCAACGTAGCCACCAAATACTGTAAGTCCTACATTGGCAGCAATAGCTCAGAAAATCACTGTAACTGGAATGCACTGTTACAGACAATTCATTTGATGTTACTATTGGATAACAGTGATAATATTGAACACCATTTGTTATGAAACAGTTTGAAATATTTCACTTGCATTTGTCCACAGATTGTATCTTTCAGCATTTCATTTTAATGAGAATTATGGAAATGAACTTCTGAGAGACAGCTCTGGAAAAGAAAGGCTGTCAGTATATTTCACAAAGGCAAACAAGGGGACCCTTCTGTGCATCATGTAAAGGCATCATCAATATATGGTAAGCACATATTGTGCTGTCAATTGTATGGTACTGAAAGTCACACTGTGATTGCATGGGATACACATAGATGGATACTGTGAACAGAGGCAGTGATGTCAGTATGTCATCATACACTAGACATTCACCAGGGAGACATAATAGAACAGAAGATAGGCATGTAACTTCTTTGAAGACTTGGTGGACCAACCAGTTATTTCTCTGAAGACAAATCATATGTTTCCTTCAGTAGCCATCACTAGTATGTTGCAAAATATAGTTATTCCATGGGACATCTTTTTCTGTGTTTTCCTGTGTGTCATTGTACTGCTGCCCCTTCCATGTCATGTGAGGCCATGCTTCTGGAAACATTATGAGCAGTGGCATTATTAATGACGATTCCACTTCAATAACAGTCTGAGTCAAGACTGTGGGTGACACGGATGGTGGCATTAAGGATGCATTTCTACATACACCTCAACAAGGATGGCACTGCATGTACTTATAGTTGTCTGGTAACTGTTTTGAAAACACAATGTGTAAGATCAGTGATGCCAGGTCCTTGATCTCCCATCTCTGTGTCAGAGACTGTGCAACATTCCTGAGAGCCACATTTGCTGCCATTTGCAGCAGCACAACAACTATCAATATGTCCCTGCTGCTACAGGCATGAGGAGAACCCATAATTTGCCTGGGCATGATTTTATAAGCCATCGTTGGATGTCATCACATTCAAATCTCTGCTTTGCATTAGGATGTTTGTCACACACTGAATGTGATTGTCAGTGTAGACAACACCCCATGAAGGGCAGAAATCATGGTATCAGGTGTACAACCTGCTTCCTCTGATGCTACCTTTCTCATATCTGATAGCATTGTTGCATAGATGCATTCCTTGATAGTTGCATTCTGAAGTGATCAATGCAGTAATTAGTAATATGTATTCATTTATTTTATTTTCATTTGTAATATTTACTGCACCATTTCATTTGTTTTATTGCAACAGAATATACAAAGAAGATAATGGTGTGAGTGCACATCACTGTCTCTACACCGAAGAGAAAACTAAACTTGAAACAGTCAAAAGAATACCATGAACCCCATCACTAGCATCATGATTCAACAATGTAAACAGAAGGTGTGTAGTGGAGAAGAACAACATTTGTTTTAAGATTATAAGAATCACATATTGACTTTAATACACATGCACTGCATCACCCAATGTGATCACAGTGCAGAACAAACTCTGGCCAGAGCTGATAGGGCTGCAGTTGAGGAATATGGGTAAAATATTTAAAATTTGCTTTTAATACTTTGATACTAAATTTTCAAAATAGCCTTGTTATGACCCTGCCTTACGAAAAAGAGCAGAGAAAATGTGCAACTCCTGGCCTAAAGGTGATGTTGCTCAGGGACTGTAAAATCAACATTCAGGATACAGAAACACATTTTGGGCAAGAGTTGAAAACGACAGCTGTCACATTCATGAAGTGCTGTAAAGAAATGGCTATGTTGAAAAGTTGGGATAAAATATTGAATATTACCAACATTATGAGCTGGTATTTGCAAAATTCAACATAGTCTCATAACTTTGTTTTTGTTCTTTTATATTTTACACCAAATTTAAAACACAGTCTTCTTATCATCCTACCTCATGAATAAGGTCAGAGAAAATGTTCAACTCCTGTCCAAGTGTGATTTTGTGTAGGGACCATGAAATCACATTTCGGATGTAAAAAAGTTGTGCAGGATTTGAAAATGACAGCTATCACATTCATGAGGTGCTGTAAAGACATGGTTATGTTGTACATGTGGGTAGAAATATTGAAAATTATCAAAACTATGAGTCTGCATTACCAAAATTCAATGAAGATTCATAACTTTATTGATTTTTAATATTTGTCACCAAATTTTCAACATAGCTTTCTTATGACCCCACCTCATGAACAAGGGCAGATACAATTTTCAAGTCCTGCCCAAAAGGTGATTTCACACTGGGACCGAAAATCACTTTTCAAGATGTAAAAACATATTTGCCCACAATACTAAAAAATAACAGCTGTCACATTCATGAGGTGTTGTGAAGATATGGCTATGCTGTAAATTTGGGGTAAAATATTGAAAATTACAAAGTTACAAGACTACATTCACAAAATTCAATGTAGGTGCAATACTTTATTATTGTTTAATGTTTTCACCAAATTTTGACATAGCACTCTTATGACCCCACCTCATGAACAAGGGCAGAAAAAATGTCAGCTTCGCCTGAAAGGTGATTTTAGGCAAGGACCAAAAATCACCTTTCAGGATGTAAAAAACATTTTGGCCAGAATTTGAAAATGACAGCTGTCACACTCATGAGGTGCTGTAAAGATCTGACTATGTTGTGAATTTGGGGAAAACTATTGAAAATGACCAAAGTTTTGAGTCTGGTGCTCACAAAATTCAACATAGGCTCATAACTTCATTGTTTTTAAAATATTTTACTCCAAATTTTCAACATATCCTTCTTATGACCCCACCTCATGAACAAGGGTGGAAAATGTTCAACTCCTGGCCAAAAGGTGATTTTGCACAGGACCACATGACCACCTTTCAGGACAGATCTACCTAATGACAGTGCAATTGTTCATGAGGTAGGGTCCCAAAGAAGGCATGTTGAAAATTTGGGCCACAAATATGCAAAATGCCCAAGTTATACCACTAAGTTCAAAACCCCATTAAAATACAGTAAAGCACATACCTGTTTCTTCAGTTCATGGTCCAGTTTTGAAGAGTAAGACATGTCTGCAGTCCAGAGAGGATTATGGCATTGGACACCCGATGGATAAGTAAGGTCTCTGGGGGCACGGGGTGGTGGGTGCTCAGTGGGAGGGTCTGGTGGGGGTAGTTATGGCCGCAAAAGACATTGATAGACATTTTCTTTTGCAGGGTGTAAAAATAACACAGCATGAATGTTTCCTCATCATGACACTGAGGGATTGAACACCCCAGTGTCACTCTCATGGTTCTGGGGAGTGTGGGGTGGTGGGTGCCGAAAGGGAGTGTTGGGTGGGGATTTCAATAAATATATATATATATATATATATATATATATATATACACACACACCCACACACACACAAGAAATAACCACACATGCACATTAGCAAACAACGCATGGAAGATTCCTCATCTTGACACTGGAGTATTTGGCACCTCCAATGTCATTCTTATGGTTCTGGGCAGGGTGGGTGGGTGCTGAGAGGGAGGGTTGGTGTGGGGATATCAACAGATATACTGTATATTAATAAAACCAGAAGAAATAACCGCACATGCATGGTAGTGGGGGTCACTAAAACATCACAGGTGTCCTGATGGTGACACTGGGGATTGAACATCCCCAGTGTCACTCTTGTGTTTAGGTGGGTGGGTGCTGAGAGAGACTAGGTGGGGAATAACTCAATTTTAAAGAAAAAGAAATGGCATTCACGGCACCCTCTGCCATGTGCAAGATGGCCATCGAACTCTACTACGCATGTGCAGCTGAGTGCGACTGCCATTTCTTTTCTTTAAAATAAGAGTTATTCCCCACCTGACCCTCCTTCCCAGCACCCACCATCCCACAACAATCCAAAAACGTGAGAGTGACACTGAGGGTGCCTAATCCACCAGTGTCATGATCAGGATGCCCCAGATGTTTCTTGAGAAATAAAGAACAGTGCCATGTGAGCAGAGTGCTCGGACGTGAGAAGACTATGTGGCAACTCCATCATGTTGTTTGTTCACAAAGAATGCAAGGAATGCAGAGTCCTTTACTCAAAGCATGAGGTCTGCAGGGCTCTGCTCACAGCAGCCCTAAAAAGGGCAATACTGTGCTTGGCAGTAACGCTCAGATGGACAGATTACATGATGGAGTGCTGCCATGCATGTATGTCCATGTGTTTCTCACAGACTGCAGTATAAAGTTCCATGTCCATTACTGCAAATGTTGTTCTTTACAAACAATTGGTCACGGTAGGATACTATCATATATGCACTGTTAACTGTGATGTTCATGTCTTTCCTACTGTATTTTAGTTCATGTAACAATGTGAAGTAGTTTGTGGCATGTTGTTGTGCCATGGTTTGTGATGCAATGGTACATGTTCCACAGATCAGTAACATTGTGTTTTCCTTCTAGTGTGCCATTCTTCAATGGCTGTTGTGACAAGAAGCCAAAACTGAATCCATAACCCTGTGTGTCAGCACTGTGTCCATAATGTTCAGCAAAACGTATGCATCAATGTTTCACCTGAAAGTGATGGCATAAGCCATATTTCTGGCATTCTATATTTGTACACCATTGTCACTACTACTGTCCTAGGTAAAAATAATGTTGCCAACACGGTGTTGAATACTGCTGTCAGCTGTGAATGTGGCACCATACCAATATCCTGTAGTACCCATTTGTTGAATCATGTATGTGGCAATCACCCTTATGTCTGTACTGATCATGATCCCATTTCTAATCTCACCTTCTGGTAATGGTGCTCAGCACCATACCCTGCAGTGCGTTAATCCAAAAGGATTGCGCGCAGCAGCGTAGTGCTGCAAAACATGACATTGATGACATGATTTCTGTGCAGTGCACAAGAAACAGAACATAGCATGGTCCCTTGCCATGGACAGTAGCACAACAGACTTACGTTGTCCCTTCCATTACTGACATTGCTTGGTAACCATTAATTGTTGATACAGCATATAGCACATCTGTTGTCCACCAGTGAAACCATAAAAGTTTGTAGTACACATAGATAGTTATGTTTGGCACACCATGCATAGCTTAAGCCATGTGAATAAGTTTAAAGGTAATATTTGTTGATAGGTTTACACAGTACAGTTCCTGTAAAACCTTTATGACAAATACTGATTGAAATGATTTGTAATGGCTGAGCGTATCTTTGTACATACATATGGTATTTAACTTGTAATATATGCATATTACAGAACAAAGAAAAAATGGAAACAACATGTTCAGTTATGTGTTCCATATTTCCATTTAATAAACATGCTTCAGCAATAGCAAACAGTTTTTCAGTTACGTACTGTGATATAAATGAAATGCAAAACCTATATATCACAAGTGTACACTAAATACAGCAAACCAAAGGGAAGCATCACAAAAGCAATGAGGTATGACTGTGGCATAGTCCAGACCCCGTCCTGCAACTCATTGTGAAATTATTCGGTCTGGCTTAAAATGTGTGTACAGTATGCTCCAGCATCATTTGGATATCGAGTTCAGATAGCATACAAGCAGCAGGAAGAAAGAGGTATGCAGACATCTTTTTCAGACACCCCAGCACCAGTGCACCAGCTGCCGGAATGCAGTGTATCTGTACTTTCTATGGGGTGGAAAGAAATGAAATTAGCAACATTGAAGAATATCTGCATTATGTAAAAGCAGAGTTTTTTTGTTTTGTTTGTTTATCTTTATGAGTAATGCTGTCCTCAACAGCAACATGTGCTAGAACCAGGTAAACCACTGTCAACCTAATAATTTCTAGGTTTGACCTCAGCCTCTCCATGTTCACCCAGTATCTCCCCATTTTATGGCCTGTGACGCACCCTTACTCTGCGACAGAAAATGAAACCATGTGATATTCTGTGCCTCAGTACCCACATGCCTGTCTGACAGCTGGCTGCATTTCTCCGGAGTCTCAGGGGACTTGTCCTGTACTACAGAGTTCATCAGTATGCCACCATCAAGGGCATGCAAAGCACATACCCATGCAATCCTGCCTCATGTGGCACCTGCCCATGCCATGACAACCACTACACAATGTAATGGCACTTACACTCTGTTCTATTCCTTGTGCCATTATCTCAGCGGGTGAAGATGCCTCCTTTGGGAAGTGAGTAGCATGCTATTGATACCTGAAACCTGCTCACCCACATGGGACCCCTGCAGAATTACCTTATTTTTGATAGGGTGATTTTGGTACAGTACATGCCGTATCAGCCCTATGCGCCACAGTGACAGTCTTCAAAATCCAGACTTCACAAATACAAAAAATGTGTGGGTAATATACATATGTCTGCATAGGTTGGGTCACCTAGAACCTCCTCATGTACAGTATACTGCATATGTAAACAAATATAAGCAAACAAACACACTGCTGTGTCATTAAACTGATATACATGTCTGCTGGAAAACATTAGCAGAAAGTCAGGGTAGAGATTAAACAAGGACCAACATTTGTTTTCCATACTGAATGTGACACTGATGTTCATGCACATGTTTCTCATGGAAAACAAAAATTAACATTTCTGTTCCTGACAATCAATGCATGACCAGTGTCACAGTACAATGTACTGCTAATGACAGAAAATGTTCATTGCAAGAAATGGAGCAGTGTTGCTTATTCATATAGGCATGGTGGTGCATTACCATTATTGTATGGCTGGTGATAGTTGTAGTTTGCAGTCTGTAGCACATTTGTATCAAGTACAATGGGCTGAAACCACTGTGCATGGTGATGCAGCCTCGTCTTCATCCTCACAACATCAAGTGATACAGTCAATCTCCATGTTTGTGCAGAAACCACACTGAACCTTTAGCAGGGAAATAGAAATGCATACTTTAGAAACCTTGTAGTAATTTCAGAACTAGATTGTGTGTAATTTTAATAGTTATTACAGATGATCAACAGACAAAAAAGACAAATCACAAACCTGTAATTTAAATCAAGAGCTGCTGCAGATATGAAGACATTTTCAATTGAAATACAGACATGAAGAGTATCAATGAACAGGAACATGACAGTAATCAGTTGATGAATCAGGCATTTGAATACTCAAAGTTATGCAAACACATGTCCAAAAGGAATGATGAGACAGTGTATTGCATTCTGGACAGGTAGCATTTGCACAAGAGGGCAGCGTTATATTGCACCCCTAGTGTGTCACAATGTGGCACATGCAGCAGTAACAAAATGAGAGCATACTAAATTATGACAATATCATATGCCACTTCTAACAATTGAAAGGCTATGCCTGAGGTTCAATGAGGTGAGCAACCAGCCATGCCCCTTCCTGAGCAGTTCCTCCGGCCTCCTTCTGAAGCACTTTTTTTGCCAGCCAAAATGGCAGACTGGATTGGCCTTGCAGTCCTTATCTGTCATCAATTTCTATGTTTCTAAAGGCTCTGTCCATCTCCCCTCCCCCACAAGCATCTGTCTAACTCCTTCCCTTGTGCTTTGGGCTCTGCTTGCTTTGTGCAGGACTTCTGTTTATTGTGTTTCTCCTGCTTTTGGTTATTATTGCTTGCCTCCAGCTGCTGCATGCTTCTTTATGTTGCTTGTTTCTTCAACACCTCTGTTTGTGTTTTTGTTTTGCTTTTTCTTTCTTTTGGGGCTTTCTAGTTTTTCCTAACAGTCTGTTGCCCTTTGTTTGTATTGTGTTAATCCTGTGCTTGTGCTATTTAGGCTCCCATTTACTCACCAGATTTCAGCAAACCCTCAGTGTAACTGCAGTTGTTATCTGTATGTTTCAGCAGCTCTGTTCAATTCATTCAGTGTTAGCTCAGTCAGACAGCTACTACCCCAGCTTTAAATTCCCTGATTGCCATTCTGCAGTGTAGTGTGGCTCTACTGCAGTTTATTTTGCTCTACTGCCTAAGTGGCTTGATATCATTTGGGTGTGTCTTTAACTAGGACCTTGCCAGTAAAAGCACTCTAATTTGGGTGTTCCCACCCTATCAACATTAATGTGCTGTTTAGTCTCATGGTGTTCAGCTTGTGGCTTCCTGTTATTCCCATGGTGGGGCATCATGGCTCTGAGTAGCAGGAGCATGCTTTATGTAAGCTACAGGATTTAGCCCTGCTTTCCTGCCTACATGGCTTTCAGTTATCTATGCATAAATCATTAACTTGTCAGCATACATGGCCTTCAGATATTCATTGCATTCCAATACTGCACTGCATGCTCTTACTTGAATAACCTATCTCAGCCTTAATGGCATGTAAGGTATTCATGCCAATTATATCAATTTACTATTCATGCTGAAATCATAACACCAAATGCTTTTATGTAAACTATGATTTTCTCCTTTATGGAACTGGTTGGCCAAATATATACATAATTAGGCTTACCTAATATGTGATGCATCATGCTTACCTATGCTGCTGCCCATTTTATTGCTGTTGTAAATGCTATTGCAAATCTTGCTTCATATCTCCTATCTGCTAAACCTCATTGATTCATGTATGCTAAACCTCATTGATTCAATCACTGGCATCACAGGCCTCATTGCCTAAACACCTACCTTCTATGTCAAAATCAATTCTGCTTCCATAATGGAATTGGTCATCTTGTTTTCTGCTAGTTGCTACTACTATCAAACCACCAAATGCTGACTGGCACTGTAGACTTTACCTCACTCAGGCCCCACCTTGGTAGTTCTTGTGGTTGCAAAGTTCTGTCACAACCTTTCAATCCTGTGGTTGAAGAGTTCACTCACAATCTTTCAAGGCCAGCCTCCTCATCAGTATATACAGCAACTGGCTTCACCTGGCCTTCTCATCTCATCAATAATCAGCTACATAATCTATGGCTGCTGGCTTCACCCAGCCTCCTCCTATCTAGCACAAGGTTGATTCATGCTTCATTAATAAACTGGAGGTATGTCAACCATGTCCATTACCTTTCTGGCACAGGGATTGCCTTGTAAGTTGACAGTCTCACTTGCACTCATGAAGTCTGCATCTTGAGCATGTTAACCTCAAGGTGAGGTCCTTCTCATCTGGCCCATAGTGAGAATGTCCTCACTCTGGGGAAGAGCTATAGCATGCCATCATACTTGATGCAGAATTTAAGACTTCAGATGCCAAAGGTTGGAGCCCTTACAGCCCAAGAGCACTCTTTTGGCTGGAGGCATCACCATGGCACCTTCAAAAGCTATTCCTCCTATGTCCACCTCTGGTTCACCTGGTTTGTTTTAGTCAGTAGGCCAGCTGAGTGCCTCAGTGGTCATCATTCTCCTCCTCCCACCTTGGGATCTGCTCCACTTCAGATTACCCATTGTTGCAGAGGCCTCTCACAACCTTTCACGGTGTTCCCATTAGAGCGAGCATGAGAGCTTTCCACCACATTGGAATATTTCTCCCATTTGATTGGATTTCTAAATTGCAGTAGCAGAGCTGTCACTAAATAAACTACCCCTAGTCTGGAGGGAAGGGGACCTAGGCCTTGGATCCCCAGAGGTTTTCTCTTTTAAAAGGTTTTTTTTTCCTCTCCTCCATGCCAAAGGTCATAATATGTAGTTAGTTGTTTATAGTATATTCTCTGGTTTCTTAGGTAGGTTTCTGCTGTTGGATGGAGATGGATGGTGGCCCTACTCACCACTCCCTCTCATCAGTGCAATCCATTTTATCAGAGCAATCCTGACAAACTGTGCATCTCATTTGTGTTTCATCAAGCTGTCTCGTTGCTGTCAATTTATTACTCTACCTTGTAGTCAATGTTTACTGCTCAATGTTCTTTTGGGCTCCTTCCTAAGCTACCTTTAGCCAAGGGAATCTTTCCTATGCCACCTTAAGGGTGGAACCCTCTTCAAGGGTTCTTTGCCTGACAGTACCCTACAGGGTGGTAATTCCTGTGGAATGGAAAGTGCAAAATGGCCAAACAGTTATCACAGTTGCACTAGCATTACACTACTCTGGTTGCATAGGTCCATTGAATTGAAAGGCTATGCATGTGGTTCAATGTGGTGAGCAACCAGCCACAGACCCTTCCTGAGCTGTATAAGCAGGTCCTCTCAGCTTTCTTCTGAAGCACTTTTCTTTGCTCCATCATCCTCCCTCCTCCCAGTGGCACACCTCTCTCCTCAGGGGCTCCTTCCTAAGTTACCTTTAGCCAAGGGAATCTTTCCCACAGCACCTCTAGTGTTGGAACCCTCTTTGAGCATTCCTTGCCTTTGGTACCCCTACAGGGTGGTAATTCCTCATGGAATAGAGTCCAAATGGCCAAACAGTTATCACAGTTACACAAGCATAACACTATTCTGGTTGTATAGGCTCATTAAATAACATTGCAGCACAGTTTATGCTGGTTTATGTCTAGCCTCACCATGAAGTACAGCCATGCTCTACTTGCAGCAAGCAAGCACCCACCACAGGTCTACAATATGGAGCTTGTGTTCAGCCTCCAAAGATGGCTTGCTAAATTAGACTCGGATGTTCATCACCTGGTTAAGGTGTAACTACCAGGGTACATTTGGAAGGAAGTTTGGGTGGTGTTGGAGGACTACCTTATCCTTGTGGGTAACCTGGTACAAAGATTACAGTGAGAGCACATGAAGCTCAATGAGCCTTCTGGCAGAGGTGAGGGCAATATGAAAGTAGTCTTCCATGAAAGGTGTGACATTCTCACCTGCTCATAGGGTCAAAACAGTTGATCATTAACATTGCAAGACTCATAAACAAGTCCCAAGGTGGCAGTGAATCACGCACGCAGTCAGCAGTGGTCCAAGCCCTTAAAAGCAAACAAGTTTCTCCTGTGCCACTGTTGGCATACCGTCCTGTGCCTGGAATGATGACATGGCTGCCAGGTGCACCTCGAGGCTAGTCAATCTCAGCACTGGCTGGGAAAGGGACCACATAATCCACTATGCTGGCCACCGGCATAACTGGATCAATCTCCTTGCCTTTTCACAAATGGGAAAAACTATTCCATCTAAAGGCATAGCAGTGACATGTTGACTTGTTCCAGGAACACTACACATTGAGCACTTTGTCACAAAGACCAAGAGCATAGAACTGTAGCCTCTCAGGAAGCAGGCCATGAGGTGCAGGTGCTGAAGATCCAGGGCATGATGTTCACCTGATGACAGGATAGCAGGTGCAGGTGTGAGGCAGCCATCATAGTGGTGTGCTGCTAATTCTGAGGAAATCTGGGTAAGACGCTTGCAGTGCCAGTGGAGGGTGTTCCTGATCACATGAACCTCTCCCACTGTACTTGACCTCCACCTTGTGAATCAGGGGAAAGGGAGGGAAAGTGTACAGGAGTCCTGTAGTCCAGGTCCTGGTAAAGGCAGCCCCTTCAGTTTGCCCCACTGGGGAGGGGACACCATCAACTGTGCATTGTCTCAGGATGACAAGAAGTGTACCAGGGTAGTAGTCTATCAAGTGAACAGGTGGTTTACTACCTCCTGATGCAAAGAACAGTTGTGCATGCCTCTCCCAACCAGCTGATAGCATGTACCAGTTGGTTGTTGAGTCCAGAGACATGAATTGCCAAGAGGTGTGCACCCAGTCTGCACACAAGGGTCTGGGTATGTAGGGCCACCCCCAACACAATGGAATGGAGTGCTTGCTGCACTGTTGTTCAGGTAGAACATGGTCACATACAGAAAAGCATGGCCTACCATGGAGTGTAGGACATGGGATAGGGCTCCTTCTCGAGGAGCAGACAAATGTCATCCTTGAGAGCAGACAGCATTTCCTGTGATACCATAGTGTCCCTTGCACTATGGGGTCGGTAAGGAGAAGAACCTCAAAATAAAGAGACAACTCTGTGGCAGCCACCTCTAGGACACAGTTGTCCATGATAATGTTGAACCACTGTTGCCAGAAGTGGTGATGCCAAACCACAATGGGAGCAGGGCAGGGAGTTGACAGGTGGTAGGTAGACATGCACCAACCCCATCAGTGTGCAACTATGGAAGGGAAACCCTGCCTGCTGCCAGAGGGCACCACAACCCCTACAATGGCCTTTTTGTTTGCTAAACAGGTAACTTGCCCCTGGGGTGCCAAGCTTGCTAAGGCCCCTGCTAGTGCTACCTAGGCTGATGTACCATAGAGGCAGAAACTGAGATGGACTGTTTTCTTGTTCCTGCCCCTTCTGCTGCCTCACAGATGAGGTCACTGAATCCAAGGTAGCACTAGAATGCTATATTCTGGTGAAGTGTCTTTCAACCCCTGTGCCAAACAGCTCAGTGACCAAGAAGGGACATCAGCATACTTATGCTGGGTATCTGACATGAGGTAGAGATCTGCAATGAGGCCCTGAGACACAATGGGATGGCCGCTGCCATGGCACATGCGCATGAGTCACCAATGTCCAAGTCCATCTGGAGCTGCTGCTCTGTCAGCACTTGACCCTGGTCTATGATTATCTAGATTAGAAAACCCTGTGTGCAGGAAGAAGGGAACCACATGATACAACAGTCCAAGCAGTGAGTGACCAAAATTGGCCATTATCAGAAGGTATTTTGCCTGCTGAAGGCAAAGGGTGGCTGCATCACTGACCTTCTTTGCTGTGTGGGAAACTTTTCAGAATATTTGCCAGAGTGCTTGTCCACGTCCCCAGTATTGCCCTTTTGTGAAAAACAGAGTCTGCAAATAACCTGCAGCTGAGGGGTAGTACAAAACATGGAC
Source organism: Neoceratodus forsteri (assembly GCA_016271365.2). Lineage (NCBI taxonomy): Eukaryota > Metazoa > Chordata > Ceratodontiformes > Ceratodontidae > Neoceratodus > Neoceratodus forsteri. Next base: position 457,122,274 of record CM057449.1, on the reverse strand, counting down.
AAAGTGCTAGTGGGGAATGCAGAGTTGCAGACCATAGGGACTGAGTGTGCTAGGCAGGAAGATGGGTGGGGCAAGCACCATCGCCAGTCCCAGGATAGGCTCTGGCACCAGCAAGGTAACCACTGGGGAATCGTTAATATCCTGGATCTCATTTAAAGGATATTTTGCCCTTTTGAACTGGATCCAAAGGAAAACCCATGAACTCAGAAAAGAAACACAACATGGTATGAGACATGACAGCCGTCAATGCAGGTGACATTCCAAAGCAGCAAGCAGAAGTGGTAGAGCACTGCAGTCTGGGACATGGGTATCCATCCACGAATTCACACCCACCAATCCAATTCACCCAGAGACAATACACAGAACTCAGTGTAACTTTCTCCAACATAAGAAAGGCATTGGAAGGCTGAAATGCAGTGTATGCATGTTGCATACCCCTGGCATGTTCTCTGAAGGTGGCATCAACCACCAAAGGCTGTAATGGTACATGCACAGATGTGGAACCCTGGAATACAGTGAACCAAAACAAAGTCGCACTTGTCAGCAGTCAGTGAAACTAGAATCCAAATGCATGAGCACACACACACACACACACACACACACACACACACACAAAAGCCATATTGATACTGCACAGCAGTGTATGCAGTGCAAATGCACAGAAACATGGAGTGATGGACTGTACAGAAATATCTGGAGATATGACACACACAACAAACAGAAACAGTGAGACTGCAAAGCAGTCAGTGAGTGTGCCATACACGTAAGGTGGGTGTGATAATTATAGGATATCTGTTGACGTGTCATCAAAATTATACAGTGTTCTGTAACAATTACATCAGTCACACTTGGAGGTCTTGCATCAACAATAGGCACCAGCTTCACAGTGATACCACAGTACGACCATGATCTGTCTTCCTGACCTGGGCAATGCCAAACTGAAGTTGGATTCCAGTAATATCATACAACCCACAGGACACAGCATCAGCTGAACCTTTGTGTTCTACACTGATACTATACCAGTTTGATCTAAACATCAAGACAGCACATAAAAACATAGGGGCCTATGCACAAAAAAAAGGTTGCCTACATACTGCCTATCTGAGGTGCATAGGCACCAGTACACATGAATGCTGTGCAGCGGGCATCCCATGGCATTCACTAGTGGTGCATAGTCCAGATGTCGCCCGATTCTTAGCCTCATAGGCAGCTATGCCCAGGGTGGTCTGGGGGAGAGACAGTGAATTGCACACACTATGCACCATTCCCAAAGGTGCATAGTGCTGGAAGTAGGACTGAAGGGTGCTGGTTATGATGGGGGACCCTGCCACAACTACAGTATGAGTCCAGCCCTGTGCACACAGAACCCTCTCCTGGTCCCAAAAGGCAGTTGTCCCTCCCACCTACATCAGATCCTGGTCTGATATGACATTTCACTTCCCCTCACATCAGAGCCTCCGCCCAGTCCCGTAATTTATTCATATATGTATTTATGTACAGCACATTGATACCTTTTGAGCATGATACCTTTGTGAATTTATAAAGAAACACCAAATGACAGTTCCTCACCCCACACACACACACATATCAGAGCCCCTGCCCCACTCTGCAAGTCAGTGATGCCCCTCCTGCAACACCGCTGCCTGTTGGCCTTCTTCAGTATTGCACTGCTTGGCCATCAACCCTCGATCCTGGCTTTCCACCCCTCATTGGTGATTAATGGCCTCCCCACAGCACCCAACAACACCCATTCCCGTGCCTGCCGTCAGTGCCAGCAATGGACGGTGGAACATCCCTCCTCATATCCACCTTGGCCACCACCATCCAACTGATGGAGCTTGCTGCCTATTGATAGGGTTGTTTGCCCTATAAATCAGGCAGCATGTTCCCAGCATCAGTTGGACGGGCAGGTGGTCAAGTGTTGTGTAGGAGAGATGTGCCACTCACTGTCCATCACCCTGGCACTGATGTGCAGGTACAGGGATGAAGGATGTTATCGGTGCCACAGGGGAGGCCACTAACCACCAATGAGTGGGGAGGGGCCAGGATCAGGATCAGGAGGGCCAAGCACTGCAATACTGACAGGGGCCACCAGGACAGGGAAGTGGTTGCAGTGGGGTATGTCACTGACATGCAGACTGGAGCAAGCGCCTGATCTGTGGAGGGAGGTGAAACTGTCATAGGGCATTTCATTATAAATTCACAAGGGTATCCTATTCAAAGATATCAATGTGCTGTACATAAACACATATATGAATAACTTATTGGACTGTGTGGGAGTTCTGCTGTGGGGAGGGGGACATCTGTGCACCAGGCATGGTGTGGTGCCCTGGGACCAGGGATCAGATAGGGGAGGGATCACTAGACAACAGGGAACAATGGTGCATTCCATGGGTGCCTGTGTGTGGCACACACACCTGACCCACACTCAGTGACTGTCATGTTCTGCAGGTAGGGGATCCACTCTGGGACCCAGGACAGGCATCTGACTGGCTACCCTCATCTGTCCTCCATGATCCTGCATGCCGGGGTGGAGCCACAGACATGTGACGGTGATAGTAAATACCGGTCTGTGTGCACCTGTCCATGGGCATGAGCTACGGCCAGGGTACACATCTCTGACAAGTGCTTTCTGCTCTTTCGTGCATAGGGCCCATAGTATGTTGTGCATGTGTAAGTGTTTGAGGTACAGAGATGCAGAACAGTACATAAAATTATACCTGTTATAGTATTCAGCAGTGAGGAGGGGCATGGTTTTCATCACAGGCATGCATTCAGTTACTACTGAAATTATGACCACAGAACACTATGCTACTGCTGGACTGTCAATGCAGCCTACACACACACACACACGTATGCACACACACACACACACACACACACACACACACACACACACACACACAACACACACACATCTCTAGGAGCATGAATAGAACATGCAGGGATTGTCTTGCAACATAATTTATAATATAAAATATATAAAAGTATTTCACATCAATGGTTGTCTCATTAACAGGTGAACATGACCTATGATATGGTGATGGGAGAAAAGGATCACTGAAATAATGGCATAGGGAGTTAATCACAATCCCATAAGGGCCTCTTAAAACAGCAGTGTGAAACACATTGGAAACCAGTACATTGGTGGAACTGGAAGGTCAGCTCAGTGACTCCTGATCTAATAGCTAGTCAGTGGTGGCATTGTCACATGGGACCCGTAACAGCACCACAGAACACCAAGCCAAAGTATGTGTTGCACATTCAGACATACACCGTCACCATGCACCAAACTCGCTGAACTAAGGTAATGCAGAAAGGTGAATTAATAGTGAGGGAGGGAGGAGGCTCAGCAGAACAGCATTACCACTGAGACTGATAAATGCAGTGAATGATTCTTTGCAGACTGTCAAAGTAGTACAAAATCCAAGCAACCACAAGCTAGTCCCACAGCACACCAACCAAGAAGAACAGACTGGGAAAAACAACGATACAATTCATGAGTTCACATGAATGAAATCCATGACAGGCCATTTTGCAAAGAAAGAATGATGAGGAATATACAAAAATATGCTACTCTGAGCAAAGACATCACCACTACAATGAAAGAAACTGCACTATTACAGTCACAGAAGCAGTATAAAACCACTACCATAAGTAATTCAGCCTTGCACAAAGTAATTTTTCATACTGCACTCATGTCACAAATACTGGTTGTAGGCAGCAGCACTGAATAGTGATCAACTTTGCAGACTCGCTCTGCTTTGTGGGAGCTATTGTCACTGGACAAGGTCCAAATGCTGTGATACATATGTAAATTAATGACAGAAGGGCACTATCAACAAACAACCACCCCACCATTACTGAATACTGTCAAAAATACCATGCTTAGTGATGTCATGGCACTCAATCAAAAACAGCATGTTGCTGCAGGCTGGAGCACTAAACACAGAATGTCTTTCAATGCACTTCTATGTAATGTCACCATTATGTTATATCACATGAATGGTGTTCCACATAACAAAACAAGCATTTCTCAATGCTGAATGTTGTCACACTGGCATTGGCTTTGTAGTGCAGTGCGGAAACATATTTTGGCAGGATGTGAAAATGACAGCTGTACTGTTCATAAGAAGGTGTAAAAATGGCAGTGTTTATTCATTTATTCATTACAAATCGGTTTACAACCTTTGAGTCAGACACTCATTTACAAAGGCACCTCATCGTGGGAGGGGCAGAGACATCAAGACAGTTATTACAGTGCAGATTAAAACAGAGGATAACATTACAAGTGCAGTAAAAGGAACATTTAACATAGGTACACTTAGGTTACATAATGTAGTAGTTTGTATGTTACTTAGGTTACATAATGTTACAAAATTGTGAGTTACACTCATGGATATAGTAGGTCCTCAGAGAAGACAGTGGGATACATCCCTGTTTGGACCTAGTAAGGAAGGGGTAGGTCTGGGGGAGGGAGAGGCTGTCCAGCAGGCGTTGTCGAGCCAGGGCAGAGGCGGGCGGGAACCACAGGTTACAACAGGGTTAGTGCACCTACAACAGCAGGTATTAAAGATATGGATCTGAAGGGTGTTTTGAAGGAGCCAATTTTTGGCAAGTTGGAGATGCAGCTAGGGAGGGAGTTGAACCAGGTGGGGGCTCAGTAGGGAAGGATCTCTGGGCAAGAGAGGTCTTGGTTCTGGGCACTTTGAAAGTGGCCTTAATAAAGCTACGGGTGGTGACGGACGAAGATGGCTGCTAGAGGGAGGTGGAGACCCCGGGGGAGTTCTAGCAGAGATTTCTTAGCAAGAAGGCAGGTCTGGTGAGCAGTCCTCCTCAAAGTTGAGAAGATTGGTGGTAGTATAGAAGACAGGTGTGAGTTCGGCTGGGGCACCAGTCAGGACCCTACAGGCCTTATTAATGGAGAGCTGGATTTTGGAGGGCAGTGTTGTCAGCTGCAGCGTAGATGGGCAAGCCATAGTCCACGAGGGACAAGATGGAGGAGGTGATGGCCAGCCTGAAGGCAACCTAAGGCAGACAGTCCCTGTGCTGTTATAGCAGGCCAATCCAAAATTAATGGTGGCTGACAGGACATTAATGTGGGTGGAAGGAGAGGCAGTATCAAACGTGATGCCTAGGTACTTGTATGTGGTCACCTGTTCTAGCGGGTGCAGAGTGCTGGGGATAATCAAGAGGGCGGTATTTTAGCTTTATTTTGGTGGTGGGAGAACAGCATTGATTTGGTTTCTTTAGGTTAATGACCAGTCTGTGGTCTCAAACCACCTTCGGCTTGGTTGTAAGCTTGCCGGAGGGATAATTGGAGGAGTTGGATTGGGATGTGAGGCAATGAGGATTGCATCATTAGTGTAGAGGAGCATTTTACTGGTACATGAGCTGGAGAGTGCGTTGAGGTACAGACTAAAAATATTGGACCCAGGATGGAGCCCTGAGGGACCCCAGAGTGAGCGGAAAGAGTTCTGGAGAGGGAGCCATTGATCTTGACGCAACTGGGATCTAGCAGAGAGGTAGCTAAGAGAACCAGGAAATGGGACCACCAGAGAAGCCAAGTTGGTGAGAGAGTCAGTAGAAGAGGATGACAGTGTCAAAGGCCTTGAGAGGTCAATGAACACTGCTCCTGCAAGGCTGCCAGAGTCAACAGCAGCATGCAGGTGTTGGGAGAATTCCAGGAGAGCTGTGGTTGTACTGTGTCCTGGGTGGAAACCGTGCTGCAATGGGCACATAATGTCATACTTGGTTAGGTATTCAGAGAGCTGGATCAACACCCATTTTTCAAGGGCTTTAGAGAGTGGGGAGGATGGAGATGGGCGGTAATTGTTGGGAGGATCGGTTCCCACTCTTATGTGTGGGTGTGATTTCAGCAGTTTTCCAAGCACTTGGGAACTGACCCAGTCATAGAGATCGGTTTAGAAGGTCAGTCAGGGGACTAGGACTTTGTCCAAGACCATACAGAGGATCCTGGCATCAAGGGGTCACTGCTGAGGTTATTGCTGCCTAAGGCTTTTAGCAGGTGTGGCCTGGCTTCTGGGGGATAGGTGTGCAGGTAGAATGGTGGGTGATGCAGGACTGGTGGGAGAGAGGTGGGGATTAACAAGAAGCTGCTGGGGATGACCGAGCTTAGGTCAAAGAAGGCAGTGTTAAGGCAATCGGCTATGAGGAGTGGATCTGTGGTGGGGTGCCATTGATGGAGAGCTGAGATGGTGGGGGGGGACTTCCCATTTAGCTCTTTCATATTACCCCAGAAGGTCCAGGCTGAACCACAAATGGAAGTGAGGGTGGTCTGGTAGTGCTCAGCCTTGGCCCGCCTAATGGCCCAAGTGCACTTATTGCATTCTACATTGTAGGCCTGTCTGTCAGATGCCTTTCCAGATTCTACAGCAATGTGCCAGAGATTATTTCTGTTTTTGAGTCTCTGGAGAAGGAGTGGGTGATCCATGGGACATTGCATTTTGGAGTGGATCCTGGTTGGGGGAAGGTCACAAGCCTTACAGAAGGCATTTGTGAAGTGGTCAAGAGCTGAGTCAATGTCAGGGTGTGCTGGATATGGGACCATTCTAGCTGGGCTAGGTATTGTTTTAATTTTCTGAGGCTGCTGGGGCATAAATGGCAGTGTAGAGTAGCCTGGGACACTGGCTTCAGAGTGGAGGATGACCAGAGACAGAGGACTGGGGAGTGATCACTAAGAGAGTTGGGGAGGACAGTGACATCCGGATTATGTAGGGACGGTTAGATATAACAACATCTAGGAGAGTGCTGGTGCCAGTAGCGTGGTTGAATCTGGTGGGCTGGGTGACTAACTGGGACATATCCAGGGCAGCAAAGGAGTCCCTTATATGGGAGGCAGTGGAGCAAGCCAGTTAACATTGAGATCATTTAGGATGACTTACTTCACTTTGTGAGGGAGAGATTGAGATAGTCAATGAGGACTGGACCACTTGGTTTTGATTCCTCAGGGGTAGTGGGAGACCATGAGGAAGAGAGGCCTCAGGTGGGATCAGGTGGGATTTTAAGGTGAGGGCTTGGGCTCCATAATTAAGTTTAGGAGCTGGGAGTGCCTGACCTATAAGAGAAGTCCTGTACTAGTAGTGCACAACTACCACCGCTTGCTACTCTGTCTCCCTGTAGATGGTATATCCAGGGAGAGTGATAGCGAGTCAGGGGTGGATTTGGAGAGCCAAGTCTCTACCAGTGCAATTATGTCAGGTCAATGTTGAATGACCCAGCACTGGAGGACAGCAGATTTCTTTAGGAGACTGCAAATGTTTAAGGATGCAAAGCGGAGGCCAGTTGTAGTACAGGGTTTAGAAGAGCTGGAAGCAATAGGTCCTGGGTTTGGTGTACATTACAGATAATAATAATAGCAGTGTAATTATTCTGGTTAGTAGCCAGTGGCATGGAGACCCTTGGTCGACACCCAGCTGAGGACTTTAGAATCAGGGTGCATGGGATAGATAAAGCAAGGGGTGGGAATGGCAGGGAGAGCTGGGTCCAGGTCAGGCCTTGGAGGGCAGAGGAGTGGGGGTGTTGGCAGGGCAGGGGTGTTGGGGGATCTGCAGGTGTGTCGAGGGTGGGGAGGGCTGAGTCACTGTGGGGTAGTCTGGGGATGAGGTGCCAAGTGTGGAGGAAAGGTGCTCCAGTCTGTGTGAGGTCTTTACCATGAGGGTGAAGGAGAGCAGACTTAGTAATGGAGTGTAGGTACCCATAGCAGCTGAGCAGGAATGGAAGAATGCCAGGAGTAGTAGAGAGTAAGGAGATGTAGAGCAGCTTTGGAATGGTTGGGGGAACCCTTTAGTGGGCAAAAAGACTATAAGCTGCAAATGGGAAAAATCAGTATCAATCAGTAGAAGAGGAGGGCAAGACAGATGAATAGTGATAGACTGACCCACAATAAGTGAAATGAGACGGAACTATATTGTGTTGGATTGCGATGAGTGTGCTTATAACTGGGCCCTCTGGTGGCTAAAGGATATAATCTGCTAATAGAAAAGTGTTGAAAATGTGGCATGTAAATATTGCAAATTTGCGAAGTTACAAGGGTGAGTGGAAATGCAGACCTCCTCCCCACCAGGGACCACCAGGGCCAATGCCACTACCTCAGAGGTTGCCAAGAAAGAGGAGAGCTGGACCAGGGTGGGCTCAAGGAGGAGAGGTGGTGGAACAGGTTGCATCCTCCAGTTGTACCTCCACATTCATTCACTCTTCTGGTGGATAGTGGTTCTCTATGGAGGCACCTGCAGTGGAGACCAAGGAGGATGCTGGGAACCTTCACAAAGGAGACCCAAAGGAGGGTGGCATGGGACCCCACAGGGAAAGAACAACTCCTGGTGAGGGACTCAATCATTAGGGGGTAGAAATGAAGGAGGAAGGGAGAGGAGGTGCCTTCCTGGCACCACAGTTTGGAGGGACAGGAGGCGAATCCTCAGATCGTGGGAGGAGCTGCACGAGGGAGGGAGCTGGATGTCATTGTCCACCCTGAGACAAATGACCTGGCTAGGAATGGGATCAAAGCAGTGCAAAGAGGAGTTTGTAGAGGTTGGGAAGGGGCCTTAGACAAGTAGCGCATACGGTAACCTTCTGGAGGTGCTGCCTGTCTATGGCAAGGAGATGCTAGTACTTCTCACCAGGGAATTCAATGAGTGGTTGAAAACTGGTGTGGAGCTCAGGTTTTGGCTCATTGGGGACTGGGGAGCCACCTGGAGGGATGCAGACCTATACTGGTGTGATGGTCTGCACCTATCCAGGGGAACCAGGATCCTAGGAGAGGTTTAAATGCTTCATTGACAAGCATTTAAACTAGCCAGGGGAAGCACTGAAAAGAAGCAGGAAATCTGAGCCTCCCCGCAAAACATGGTTGATTAGTGAGGTAAACACCAAGGTACAGAAGTTATTAGGAGCAGAACAGATTTAAATGTAAAAAGGCAAAGGCAGTAAGGACAGAAATGGGGCTAAAGGGTAAGGCTATCAAAAGTGGAGGGTGATGAGTACCAATACTCATAGTCTGTGTAACAAGCTCCCTGAACTAGTGGCCTTGATGGAAGAGGTTGCCTGGATATTGTGGCAGTCACAGAAACATGGTACACAGAGAACCATGACTGGGATGTCAACATACCAGGATACACAATCTACAGGAGGGACAGGGAGGTAAAAGAGGAGGAGGAGTAGCTCTCTATGTAAAGGAAGGGATCAAAGCAACAGAACTAAAGAGTAAACAGGGAGCAGATGAAGCACTTTGGGTCACCCTGGAGACAGGAAATGGCACCACAATCCACATGGGGTTGTATACAGACCCCCATCTCAGAGGGAGGAATGGACAAGGAAATGATAGAGCTTTCTTAGAATGGCAGAAAAAGGGAGATATTGTTGATGGGGGACCTGAATATGCCAGATGTTAACTGGAGCACCTTTGCTGCAGGCACATCCAAGAGCAGGGTCATTCTTGATGCCCTACAGGGGCATGCCTCAGACAGCTGAGTATTGGAACCCACTCGGGAAGGAGCAATCTTAGACCTGGTACTTTCAAATGGGGATGGAGAAAGAATCTCAAATTTAGAAGTGGGTAGCCATCTGGAACAAGCGACCACCAAACAGTGTGTTTCACGTATAAACACAGCATACAATCAAGCCAACAAAAGCAAGAGTACTAGACTTTAGGAGGGCTGACTTTGGGAAAATGAAAGAGTGCCTCAGAAAGCACTAGCAAACAGGCAAGAAGGAGGGTGGAGGAACAATGGGGAGTGATCAAAACAGCCATCACAGAGGCAACAAGCCTTTGTGTAAAGCAAATCAATAAAACACAATGAAGGAAAAACGCTATGGTTCACAAAAGAGGTGGCAGGGAAGGTTAGGAGAAAGGACAGCATTCAGGAAATATAAGGAACACAGAAGGAGCAGGACAGAGTACTTTATCAGTTAAAGCAGAAAGAGGCTGGGAAGGCAGTCAGAATAGCAAAGGCCCAAACCCAGGAAAGGATAGCCAATTCTGTTAAGAAGGGAGATAAGACCTTTATAGGTACATTAGGAGGCGAAGAAAGACCAAGGAGGACACTGAAGCTTAATAAAGGGGAGGAATGTGGGTAGGGTGACAGTGAAAAGCAGGGATACTGAGCTGAATATTTCTTCTCAGTATTCACAAAGGAAGAGGAGGGAGTTACCTAACGAAACAAGAGAAACACTCTGAAGATGGGGGTTCGATACTAGTCCATTTACGGAAGAAAGGGTTCTGAAAGAACTAATAAAATTGAAGGTGGACAAAGCAATGGAGCCTGATAGGATTCACCAAGAATTCTAAAAGAACTAAGCTTAGAACTAGTGACATCGCTGACTACTCTCTATAACAAATCATGGGAGGATGGGGTGGTACCTTAGGACTGGAGGAGGGCAGATGTGATTCCTCTTCAAAAGTGGGAGCAGGACAGAGGCAGGAAACTACAGACCAGTTAGTTTGACCTCAGTGGTAGGGAAAATTATGGAATCACTTCTGAAGGAAAGAATTGTTGAGTACCTAGAGGCCAGTGGGGCACAGGACCCAAGGCAGCATGGATTCATGATGGGAAGGTCATGTCAGACAGATCTAATAGATTTCTTTGACTGGGTGACCAAAGTAGTAGACCAGGGAGGGGCTGTCGACATGCCGACCTAGATTTTAGCAAGGCATTTGATATAGTCCCACACAAAGATTAATACACAAGATAGCCAGCTTGGAATGGGTCCCAAGGTGGTAGCCTGGATAAAATTGGCTAGACAACAGGACGCAAAGGGTAGTAGTAAATGGAGGCACAGTGAAGAAAGGAGAGTTACTAGCAGGGTACCGCAGGGTTCAGTACTGGGACTGTTCCTTTTAATGTCTTTATAAGTGACATTGCAGAGGAACTGGAAGGAAAAGTATGTCTCTTTGCAGATGACACAAAGATCTGCAACAGGGTTGATACACAAGATGAAGTGGAAAGGATGAGAAGGGACTTGGCAAGGTTGGAGGAATGGTCAAATGTAGGCAGCTCAGATTCAATGCTAAGAAGTGCAAGGTAATGCACATGGGAAACAAAACCCAGGGAAGCGTACACAATGGGGGTGAGATACTGACAACAGTAAAATAGAAAGGGACCTGGGGGTAATTATATCAGATGACCTAAAGGTGGGCAAAGCAATGTGAGAAGGCAGTAAGGAAGGCTGGGGATACTGGGATGCATAGGAAGAGGCATCAATAGTAGAAAACAGGAAGTTGTTATCCCTCTGTACAGACAGTTGGTGAGACCCCATCTGGAGTACTGTGTGCAGTTCTGGAGACCTCATCTCCGCAAAGACATAGACAGAGTGGAGGCTGTCAGAGGAGACAGCAAAATGGTGCAGGGTTTGCACCAGAAGACATCTGAAGAAAGACTAAAGGAGCTTAATATGTATACTCTTGAGGAAAGAAGGGGAGAGGACATGATAGAAACTTTCAAGTACCTCAAGGGAATTAACAAAGTCCAAAAGGGTAGCATCTTCCAGAAAAGAGATGTGCAAGAACAAGGGCCAATTTGAAGATAGAGGGGACGGCCCAGGGGTAATGTGAGGAAGGTATTTTTCACAGAGAGAGTTGTGGATGCATGGAACAGCCTCCCTGAGGAGGTCGTGGAGTCAAGAACAGTGGGGGACTTCAAGAATGCATGGGACAGGCATAAGGCAGTCCTAGGGTGGGTAAGAGGAAGTAAGCTGTTGGTTAACTAGGATCTGCAGCTTATCTGTTTAGTAGGAAAATGGGCAGACTAGGTGGGCCAAGTGGTCCTTATCTGCCATCAAATTCTATGTTTCTATGTTTCTGTGTAACCCACACTTGTAACACAGTCATTTTATGGACTTTGGCACCAAATTTTCAACATAGGCATTTTAGCACCTCTGCTCATGTACTGTGTCACTGTCATTTCCTCAAACTGTCCCAAAAAGTGATTTTGCACAGCGATGGCTCTATTCTGCACTGGACATGCGAAAACACATTTCGGCAGGATATGTGAAATGACAGCTGTACTGTTCATCAAGAGGCATGGAAAAATGTCAATGGTGAAAATCTAGAGTGAAAATATTACAAATGCACAACGTTACGAGCTTGCATAGCAACTGCAGCAACGCTCGTCAACACAGTCATTTATGGAGTATCATCACCAAATTCTCAACATAGGCATTTTAGGACCTCTGCTCGTGAACAGTTTCACTGTCATTTTACAATCTGCCCGAACACTGATTTCCCACAGCAACCACACTATTGTCACGGGAGTGCAGAAACACATTTACCAGGATGTGAAAAATGACAGCTGTACTGTTCACAAGGAGTGTAGAAAAATGAAAATGTTGAAAATCTGGCATGAAAATATTGTGAATTCAGCGAAGTTACAAGCATGCATAGCAACTGCACAACGCTGCAGCTAATAAAACAGCCATGTTATTGATTTTCACCAAATTTGCAACATAGGCTTTTTGAGAGCCCACTCATGATCACTGCCACTGTTCTGTTAATTGGTCCCAAAAGGCGATTCCTCACAGTGACTGCGAAATCACCTTTCGGACTGATTAATGTCATAACAGTGACAGAATTCATGAGGAGGGTCCCAAAACCCCATGTTGAAAATTTGGTGCAAAAATCAAAACATGCTCAAGATATGCATCAAAGTTGAAAAACCTATTTATTCCATTATACAGCTTACGGCATTTCTCAGTTTGCAGTTGGCTTTGAAGAGTGCAGGCGTGTTCCCGTCCACGAAGATCATCGCACTGAGCTCTGGAGAGTGCGTTGGGGTGAGGGGATGTGGGGAGGCAGGGTGCGCAGTGGGTGGAGTGCAGGTGGTGGGTAGGGAGACTATGAGGGACCGTTTCTGTTTACAGTTGTAAAAAAACATGGCAGATGGTTTTCTTTTTGCAAGTGTTTTTGAGAGAATACAGTAGCCGATGGGGGTTGGGCATCCTCGTCGGCAAATAGGGAGTTGGGGACACTAGCTGAGGGGATTAGGCACCCCTCAGCACAGAAGAAAGGGGAGACATCATGCCAATGGGGTGGGCTCCCCCATCGCTGATATAAAGTGGGAAAGGGGGTAGCGTTCTTTGACAGAGTTGGGCACCCCCATTGGCAAACAACGAAAGCAGGGGACACATGAGCCAAGGGCATTGGGTACCCTCGCTAGCAAAAATGAGGGGGGACACATTATGCCAATGGGGAGGGGCTCCATGTCAGCACAATGATGAGGGCAGGGTAAGCTGACCAGGGATTGGGCACTCCCAAAGTCAGCAGTTTAGCAGCCACTGTGCCTCCATGTTTGTAGCTGGTGAAGCACGTGGGAAGGTCTGTTGTATGTACGTGAGCTTTGTTTGCATTGCAGCGGACCTTTCCTTAGATGTACTCACCACATTATGTATGCATGGTGTGGCACTGGCATGCTGACTGATTGGGAATGAGGAATGCACCTACTGGTTCGTGCCCTGTATTCACCCAACAGCCACTGTGCCCAAATTCCACACTGCTGCAAGATGTTGGTTGTGCAAGTGCCAACATAAAAATAAGTCAAACAGACTCAATAACACAAACTCAATAGCCCTGTAGAGCAACTACCAGTGCAGGAGATTTATTCTGTGTTTCCCAATCACGAATGATCTGATATGGTGGAGGCCAAATATCATCAACTTCCATGTCTGTTGAATCTCACAAACCTGTGCTTGCATTGGAGGCATAAGGATTGTCTCGATAATGGTTTGAGATAGCCCCTGTTTGTCATTATAAACACAACCAAGATCACTCTTACTGGATGAGTTTGTATAAGTATCATCCACTCATACAAACTGCTGGTCATCTGTATTTCCCTTTGTAGATGTAGAAGGACAGAGTTCACTGCACTGTATAAACAAACTCTGGGCAGAGCCAATATGGCTGCAAAAGCTCCTACCTGGCTGTACAGTGGCAACACGGCTCTCAGAGTGGTGGCAGTAGCAATATCACAGCAGCAGGAGCAGCAGTGTCTTAATGGATGACACAGCTGTCGGAGCTGCAATGTTGTGCCATTCGAAGATGACGCCAGCAATGAAACTAGGGACCTCTGTCACAGAGGACAGTGCCAATGAAGTCAGCACAGTTCAGACATTGCCGCGATCACTGTAAGAGAACACAGGGTTGCGTTCCAGTTGCGACTTGTTCTACTACAGTGATGGTAAACGTCTGCGGAGCCCACCACACAGCCATAATAAAAGGGTGGAGCTATGCTTTCCTGACATGGACAGTACAAAACAAAGATTTTAATACAGAACCTTTTTTTATTTGGCAATTTGGAATGCACTATGATGATTAGGAACACATGAAGCTATGAAAACTACATTTCATATACCTATCTTAAGAAAATCACTTTAACATTTATTATCTTAATATTGTCAGAGGCAATATGGTACTAAAGCAACACCAGCTTGTCCTAAATCTGAAAGATGCTAATATACTACTTTTCACTTACTGTATTAGTGAACAAAACATTTCTTTTGTTTTTAAATTAACATGTCTGTTTTCAAGGAATTGTTAAATAAAGCCATTTAAGACCCATTTCATCAAGCTACTCCACTGCAATTTGTTCCAACATATGTTTCTCAGGGTTTGAATTATTGTTCAGAGCAGTATTGGCACTACCCTACTGTAACTGTAGCACTGTCTTTCAAGGCTTAGAAATTTATTTGCATACCAATGCTTTCAAGAGGTTTCAAAAGTTAAAGTAGAATCAATACTGATTTGCACAATTGTTCAAACCTCAGGAACACCACACACCACGAAACCAAGTAGTTTCAGGGACTTTTTACCATAATGTCACATTTTTCAGCATTTTGACTTTCCGCTTCTACCCTACTTGATGTCTAAGCATAGGTTTTCTAATTAATTTTCAGGTTTTTTAATATATTTAATAACAACTGCAAATTAATTTGTATTGAATATTGCCAGGCTAATGCTGGCATTGCCAACATGCTTTGTGCAAAACAGTCTCTGGAGTCCAGTGGCACTACCTGCTGTTACCTCATCACATGCTAAGCAGTCCATGGCATCCAGTTGCCACCCCTTCCTTAACCTGCCCAGTGTAAGGCAGTCTGTGGTGATCAGTGGTACCCATCCCATACTGCTACCCATGCTATGCAGTCCCTAGAATCCAGTGGCAACCCCTTCCTCACCCTATCCCTGTTCCACAGAGTCCCTGTATCCAGTGGTACCACTCCTTCACCCCATCCTGTGCTAAACAGTCCCTGCTGCCAGTGGAACCCCTCCTCTTCCATGTCAAGAAATTCCTTGCATTCAGATTACCTCTTACTACCCATCCTGTGCCAAGCAATCCATGGCATCAATTGACACACAGAGCTGCTCAAACATTTTGAAATGAGACACATACTTTTGAATATATATTTTATGCAGTGGCACTGCCACCAAGCATTACCCATGGGATAATCCAAACTTAAAGTTCGTGCTCTAAACACTAAACCACACTGTTTCCTCATAAGCATAAGCTGTGATGTTATCATGACCATGTTTCAGTACCATATGCAGCCAGAAAGCAGCAATGGATGGACATATTTTAACAGTCCTCTTCACTACACTTTGCACCAGGCAGCCATTAGCAACTCAGATATGATAATTTAGGCTATGTGGGAAGTCCACTTGCATATGCCTGCATGCAGCCTTCCTCCCTCACCATCTTGTGCCAAGAAATCCATAGTGTCAAGCGACACTGGCTTTCCTATCCCATGCAAGCAATCCCTGGTGTTCAGTGGTGTCAACCCCCTATCCCTGCCCTGGTACTCATCGGTGGTCAGTGGCAATGGTATACATTAAGGACAGTGAGATTTAGACAGTGACCATCACTACAGCTACTACAGCACCAGGTCACTGTAGTGTCAGCGCTGGAACCTGGTACTGTATTCCAGGGGTCTTGCACCTCCCTAATCAGCTCTGACTCTGAGTTGATTATATGTAGCAGGAGGGGTGCAGGGCACAGCCCCACATGGAGGGTTCAGAGGCAAAGCCCCCAAAGAAAACACGTGTTTTAATGAGAAACCATGCCAACTGCAAATGCTGTTGACATATTGTCGATGACCAGACATAGATCCAGTGGTAATAATCCCTTCCCAGATGATTGCTGTCTCTACCTCCACTCACTTCCATGGCTGGCCACCATCTGAATTTCATTATTATGAACTGAAGTATCAAGTAACATATGCCTATCTATTTTTAAGTTGAGTTTACATCTTATGATAGTCAAATGGTGACTGGTTGTGGAGGTGAGTGGAGGGGTGAGCCAGCCCATCCTGGGAGGAAAAAGGGTTATTGTTTGGAAACATAGAAACATAGAATTTGGCAGATAAGGACCGACAGGCCCATCCATTCTGCCCTGTATCCCTACCTAGCAAGAATGCAGCAGATCCTACTTAATCTCAGCTTCATCTTCTTTTCTGAACTGCTATAGCACCATGTCTATCCCATGCAGTTTGAATTCCCCCATCTTTGCCCCAACCACCTCCACTGGGAGGCTGTTCCATTCACCCCACTCCTTTCCATGAAGAAATACTCTCCATACTGTCCCTTAGTCTACCGCTTCCAGTCTCATGTCATGCCCTCTTGTTGTTCTAGAGCATTTTCTTTTGAAGATGCTGCCCTCCTGTACCTTAATTTATTCCCTTGAGATACTTGAAGGTTTCTATCATTGTCTCCCCTATCCCCTCCTCTCCTCCAGGATATACATATGAGTTCCTCAAATCTCCTCATATGACCTTGGTGCATGCCCTGTACCATTTGTGTTTCCTTTTTGAACTGCGTCTACCCTGTCTATGTCCTTTTGGAGATGCGGCCTCCAGAACTGACTCAATACTCAAGTGACATCTCACCAATGTCCTGCTCAGTGGCATTATGACCTCTTTTCTTTTGCTGGTGATACCTCAACCTATACAGTACACAGTGAATAGAGCGATTCCTTTTGACCGAGTCAGTATGGGCAAAGCCAAAACAGTGAAGGTGAATTGATTTATGTGTTTGTAATATAGCCATTAAGAGCACATTGTAATTTGAACATGTAATGTACATTCTGCAGTTGTTTTTAAAGAGTATCTGTAGGTTTGTTGGGCGGGACAGTTCCGAGCTGGCTGTCTGGTGTGCTGGCTAAAGTCACTGCCTTCAAGTTGGTTGACCGAGGTTCGGAATTGACTGTGGTAAAGATATTTTTTACTGATAGTTGGTGTTTTTGTATTTTTTGAAGTCCTATACCCCACCTCCTGACTTTGTCCCCCTTGGAGGTTACCCCCAACGTTCTCCACTTCCACCGTCTGTCCCCAAGTAGCCCCTCTTAAGTTTTCCCTCTCCCTCATTATCATGCCCCCAGGAGTTTATTAAAAAGTCTGGGGTTGGGGCAACTCTACAAAGGAGGGGTGTGGTGGCATAATCCCTGCACAAAAGTTGTGAAGAATTGTTTTGTATAGCGATAGAGACCAAGGTTAGCTGTTTGTGTTGGGCAGTATTCTGCACTTTGCCATTTTGCTTTTCGAATGATATGTAATAGCTGTTTTAGTCAGTGCAGTTATGCAGGCACTGTTATCACATGGAACCTCCTTTACACCCCAGCACTCTGCTGACTCTCCCTCCACCTTGGCACATTGTTTGGCCACCTTAGGTCGTCAGATATGATTACCTCCAGATCTCTTTCCTGTTCTGTGGCCTCTAATATCACTCTACCCATCATGTACTCCTCCCTGGGTTCCTGCTCCCCAAGTGCATGTTTTGCACTTTTGCATTGAATCCTAGCTGACACACTCTGGACCATTCCTCCATCTTAGTTAGGTCCCTCTCATTTTTTCTCCCCTCCTGAACTGTCACCCTATTGCAGATCTTGATGTCATCTGCAAAGAGGCATACATTCTCCTCCATCCCTCTGCAATGTCAGTGATGAAGATAATAAACAGCACTGGCCCAAGAACTGATCCCTGTGGCACTGCTGGTCACCATCTCTACTTCAGATTTAGCCCCATTTACCACCACCTTTACATTCTATTTTATTCTTTAGCCAATTCCCAACCCAGTTCCACCACCTTGTGTCCCAATCCCATACTGCCCAGCTTGTTCACAAGTCTCCTGTGTAGAATGGTGTTGAAAGCCTTACTGAAGTCAAGTTAGGCTACATCCACTGCTCCCCGATCCACCTCCCAGTGATCCAGTCAAAGAAATCTATCAGACTAGTTTGACATGACTTTCCTGATGTGAATCCGTGTTGCTCGATCTTGTGCTCCACTGATTCAAGGTGCTCCACTATCCTTTCTCTAGCAGAGATTCCATAATTTTACCTACCACTGAGGTCAGGCTGACAGGTCTATAGTTTCCAGCCTCCTTCCTGCTCCCACTTTGTGGAGGGACTACATCTAGAGATGTCTTGAATTGGATAATTTACCCTGCAAAATATTTCACGTAATTGGCGCATTTCACAAAATATTTTGCTTGAATGAAATGTGAAATTTACTTCCAGTTCATGAACAAAATTTAGCCCCAAGTTGGTGAAATTTTGCATCAGGCAAAGTTTCATGTGGCAACATTTTGTGGCCACTGGCCAAAGTTCTCCCTGGTGTCCAGTGGTCCCCCAGCCAATCACTGGCTGAAATTGCATTAAATAAGTACTCTCCTCCAAAGCTACCCTGCCCTCCCCATTTGTTTTATTGAAAAAAAAATTCAACCTCCATTTCCTGGGGTCTAGTAGTCCCTCCCCAGCTGATTAGTGGCCATATTGCATTAAATAAGCACTCCCCCAAATTTACCCTGCCCCACTTGTTTTATTTAAAATGTGTACGCGCTCATTAATTCAAGCGCTCAGTCATACTCAGTCCGGGCTGCTGGCCGTGGAGGTGACTGGAGGCTGCGATGGCGATCAGGGGTACTGTGGGGTGAGCTGGCTGGGTACTGCTACCTAATAATGGGATGGGGGTCTATTAGACACCAGGGAGTGGAGGTGAATTTGTTTTTTTAAATAAAACAAATAAGGTGCAGGGTAACTTTGGGGAGAGTGCTTATTTAATGGCAATTAGGTCAGTGATCAGCCAGGGGGACCTCTGGAAACCACTAGACACCAGGGAGTGGAGGGTGAGTTTTTTTTAAATAAAACAAATGGGGGGGCCAGGATAACTTTGAGGGGTGGGAGTGCTTATTTAATGCAATTTAGGCGGGTGATGTCGGCCACGGGGCCCACTAGACACCAGGGACTGGGGTTGATTTTGTGTGTGTGTGTGGGGGGTTCAATTTGTGACTTGTGGTGGCCGGCGGCGGTGGGCAAATTGTGGGTGAAATTTGAAATTTCAATACAATTTCGGAACGTTTCACCCCATGAAATTGCTGATTTCACCACAATTTCATCAGATAATTTTTATTTTGCTGCATCTCTAACTACATCAGCCCTTCTCCAGTCCTCTGGAACCACTCCTGTTTCCAGTGACTCATTGAACAGGGCTGCCAGTGATGCTGCCAGTACCTCCCAACTCCTTTAATATTCTAGGTGTATCCCTCTGGTCCCAATACTTTATCTACCTTCAGCTATGTAAGTTCTTTTAGGACTCTCCTCTTTGAATAGCCTGTTATCCAACTCCCTTCCCATCCTGATTCTTAGCTGAGGTCCTCCTTACCCTGCCTCCAATGAAACTGAACGAAATATTTGTTCAGGATTAATGCTTATCCTGGTCCCCCTCCATCTCCACTCATTCCTCTCCCTTCAGCCTTACAATCCCCCAGTCTTTCTACTTTCACTAATGTATCTATAGAAAGTCGTGTCCCCTTTCTTATCTCCTTTTGCTATTTTCCTCCATCTTTGCCTTAGCACACCTGACTGCCCTCCTGCCTCTCTTTTTCCTAGATACTCTGCTCTGTCCTCCTCCTTTTCTGTCTCCTTATATTTCCTGAAGGTCAACTTTTGCCCTTACCTTCCCATCCACCTCCTACATGAACCATAGTGGTTTTCTTTTCCTTTTATCTTTGCCTGTCTGCTGAATACAAAGGTTTGTTGCCTCAACTATGGGTCCTTTTAGATGGACCCTTTGCCTCTACTCCTCCCTTTTTCACCCACTGCTAGGGCCTCCTGAGACATACTCCATCTTATTGAAGTCTGCCCTTGAAGTCCAGAACCCTCACCTTGTGTGGCATGCCTCTGTTGTAGTTTTCACACTGAATCATACTGTGCGATGGTCACTGGATCCCAGGTGTTCTCCTCCTGACATCCATAATGCTGTCCCCATTGGTCAGTACCAGGTCAAAGTGCTTCTTCCTGGGTTGCCTCAAGCACCAGCTACTTGTGGCATGTCCCTAGTAGGAGTCTAGGATGTCTCTGCCCCTGGCTGTTGCAGCCACTGGAGTGCTCCAGTCAACTTCTGCCTGGTTGAAGTCACCCATAAATAACACCTTTCCTTTAGCTGCCATCACATAAATGGCTTCCAGTAGATCCCTGTCCATGTCCTCCTTTTCAGGTGGTCTATATTGCACCTCTACAATGGCTGTGCCACTGCCCATCTGCAGTGTGACCACAGTGCTTCTGCCTCCCTATGCATTCCTATGCTCTTTGTCACCTTTTTATACCTCCTTATGCACAGAGCCACCCCCTCCACCCTTCTTTTCCTCCCTGTCTCCCTAAATAAAATATACCCTGCTATAGCTATATCCCAGTCTTGGTCTCATTGTACCAAGTCTCCATAGTAGCTATAATATCCAGCTGTGCCCCTGCTATCATGGCTGCCAGATCAGGGATTTTGTTCTCTAGGCTGCAGGCATTCATGCACATGGAGCTTCATTTACTGCAAACACCTCTTGACCTTCCCCTATTACCTTTGCTGTTCCTGCCTTCCTCTTTTGCTGACTACTGTGTTTACTGGTGCTTTGGTGTTAGTGTAGTTAGCTTTCTCCTGCTTCCTTCCTCCACCCCCGGTAGTTTAAATGCTTGCCAATGATGCATTTAAACCATTCACTCAGGACCTCTGTCCTCCCTCTTGGAAGGATGCAAACCATCCTCCTATATAGCCCTGCATCCCCAGGTGGGCCCCAGTCTCAATGAAGCCAAAACCTAATGTTCACACAAGCACTCCAACCAAGTGTTGAAGTCCTTGGTGCAGAGATCTTTAACCTCCCCTTTTCTGGACAGGCAGCACCTCTAAGAAGGTCACAGATTTTGCTACCCCATAGGCCCTTCCCCAGTTCCCTGAACTCCACCTGTACTCTTCCTATCTCTGCCTTAGTCCCGCTAGGTCATTTGTCCCCATATGGATAATGATATCGGCTCCCTCTTCTTCGCTATTGCTCTAGTGATCCTCTGGATTCACTTTTCATCCCTGTGAGCTGTGCTCTTGGTAGGCACTAACCTCCCTCCCTCTCCCTCTCTGCCTGTTCCCAGCTCCATACTCCAGATGATGGAGTCCCCATCAGGAGTAGTTTCCTCTTATTTTGGGGTCCTCCACCACCCACCCTTGGGGCTCCATTCTGAGGTCTAGCTCATTCTCCTGGTGCAACTTTGGGTGATCCTGTGGGACCTTTCCCTCTAACAAAGTGTAGGGCTCTCAGCTGCACTGGCTAGGGATGTGTCTCTGCCCCACCTCCCTTACCTGTCCAGAGCGCACCATAGTCCAACCACTCCTGCTGCTGGGCATTCTTTTGAGGTAGTGGGTCCAGGTATGATGGCCTCTGGATGGGGAGGAGACTCCATAAACCTGGCCAACTCAGCCCAGAGACTGGCAACCTCTGCCTTCAGTCCAGAGAGGTGCCTACAGATGAGGCAGCACCGCACATCCAGAAGATTCATCTGAACACTGCTGCCCCACAGCCACTGCACTGCACCACTCCCATCATCGTCTCCTTTTCACTGCCTATTACTACCAGACTGCTCTAAGGGAACTCTGCACAAGTGAGAGTCCTTCATCAAATGCCCAGTCCACTTTAAAGGGATAGTATCTAGAAAACTACCCACATAAAGAGATTCATTTCCCATTATCCCAGAAACCTAATTGGGGTGGGGAATACTTTCAGAAATCTGAATTAATCTGTAGGAAGGTGACCACAATTTCATACAGTATATTCTTCAAATGTGTCTTCAGAAATATCAAATATCCTCCATAGTCTACTACAGTCTACCAGCATATTTATCCAGTGGGTAAATGAAGGAGGAAGTATCCTGCCAATTCATGAAAATTAGTTTCTTTGCATTAAAAGTAAGATATCAATGAAGGTACAGTAATCATATCCTTTGGTATATGTGATATTTCCTTGTATTTACATTCTAGGAGATGAATTCCTTGATCAAAGGAGGGTACTAGCCTAAAGCATTTGAAATTATTCTTTGGTTATCTTTCTAATATATTTTAGTTTTGAACATACCACAAAACACATGCAACAGTGATCCTTCTTCTTTGCCACATCTGGTACATAAATCCAGCAGGGAGTGTTAAACGTATTCAATTTTAATTAAATTAATTTAAATAAACTCTGTGCATTATGTTGAACTGAATGGGACATAATTTAACTTTTTTTTTTGCATGTGGACTGCAGCTTCATCTTCATATTTGTTCCTCAATCAGAATATTAAAATCCTTCAACTAAGAATTTCTAACTTTTGCAGATTGTACTTGTATTGCTTTATATCATTACATCAACTTCACTTTACATTTTCCTTTTTGCATCCAAACTGCCTGAAGTCCATAAAGATTCTAATGGTGATTGTTGTGGTGTTTCATTACTGCTTAGTTTTGTGAGGGTGGGGGGGGGTGAATGAATGAATGAATTTCATCACCTGTAAATAGACAATGTCCATTGGGTAGTTCACATATTTGCTTAAATGTGACAAAAGACAAGAGTTTGTTAAAAAAAATCACCAATCTGTAATACCTCATTTGAGGCTCAAATCTGAACTATCAAGTTGTTCTTAGAAGCTGGAATTGTAGCATTATAATGCAACAGTACAAAAATGAAAGGAAGTTTTCAAAACTTATTAATTTATGAATTTCTTTCCATAGTTCTATGGAGAAATTGTAAATGGAGAAATAGCTGTATCTTTTTTAATATATGGTTCCATGTATAGAGTGCTTTTAAGCTCCCAGATTCTCATTTTATCATGATTTATCTGAGTCCAAGCCGACGATTCTTCTTCAGTGTTGAACCAGCTAAAGGTTGTTGCAGGCTGACAGGCTATATAATACCATTTTATGTCACTAATGTACTTTCAGCTAATCAGTATGCAAAGCAGATTATTTCTTATTCTGGGTATGGGTGAACTCCTGTGCAGAAATGCTAGAAGGATCGCTCAACTTTGATATCATAAGGAGGATGGCATAATAAAATATAAAAATAATACTCTAAAAGTATTATAAATCACTAAAGCTAAGACTGATTTATAGAAAGATAATGGGGTCTCAAGGGATGTCTATTACGGTATAACAGAATCTTCTGTGAGATTTGGGCAGAAAGAACAACTTGTTTTTACATCACAGTCCTCTTGCCCAAACCTCATGCTCGATCTCTCATACCATAAGAGACATCCATTGAAACCCTGTTAACTTATAATGCAGATTTGGCACTCATAGTCTGTCTAACTGTTCTAGGCATATAACTTATCTAAGCTAACTCTTGTCTTGCACAGCACCTTCCAAATGACTCTACACAAGCCATTTCCCACTCCTCAAAGAACTCTTTGCTGACTCTGATTGGTAGGACCTGAAACAAAACAGAGATTTTGCTATCACATTTATCTGTATAATAGCCAATCAGAGTCAGCAGTAAGGACCCATCTCAAATCACCTTTTCCTTTTAGTAACAAGGTCTGTAATTGAAATCAAATTATCCTGAAAAGTTTCTTGGGATTATTACTCCATCTATTTAAATACTAACTCCCACTTTCCCATTTGCAGGTTATACCTAATAGCCACTAGAGGCCGCTGTGTATTGCTGCTCTTATATTTCCTGGCCCTGCTAGCCTTTGCTCTATCTCCTCTTCAGCCTATCCCACTCCCCCCACCTCCCATCTCTCCTATCACTCAGCCCCTCTACCCTCACCCACTGTTTCCTCCCACCCGTTGCCTCTAGGTACCTGCTACCCTTTCCCTTAACTGTCTTATCCTACCTTGCCCACTAGAAGTCGCTATTTAGCTCCCTTTCTGGGCCCTCACACTGACGGTGGTCTGCCTCTGGACTGTGGATCTTAGCCCCTACCCTGGGCCATCCCATAATACCCGGGTGAGGTTTGAACCTGGTACTCTGCACACCTAAGGCGGGGCCCTACCACTGTCCCAAAGTGGCACTAACGCTTCAGGTAGGCCTCCCTCGCCTTTCTTTCCTTAACCCTACTCTGGCCTGTAGTCTCCCTTGAAAATGCCTGCCCACTTCATTTTAAATTGCCTCTCGCTCCTTCTCTTCCTGAGGCCACCCTCCAGCCCAGTCGTCCCCACGGCTCCACAGTCCCCCAACCTGGTGACCCCACTTGCCCTCCTCTCCCTACCATCCTCCTGTGCCCAAAAGCTGCCCCTCCTTCTCCACTATTACCTTGCACTCTATCCTACCACACCCACCCCCTACTCCCCATCCAGCCCCATCCTCCCACACCTACCTGCAACTTATCGCTCTAGCCTACCCTGCCTGCACCTCCCTGCCTACCCCATGCATCTTGAAGCTCCCCTCCTCTCCTTACTGCCCGCGAAGTTTGCCTTCCACTGTCCTCGGTCAAGGCCGTACTTATCCTCCTACTCCTGTCTGGGAATATTCATCTCAACCCTGGCCCAGCCCACAATAGCTCATCGACTGCTTCCCATGGGCTTCTTGTGGCATCTATGAATATCTGTAGCCTCCTGAAGAAATTTGACTCATTCAATGCTGGGTCACAGTACATAAACCAGACATTATCTCTCTAGTAGAAACCTAGCTGTCAGACTCTACCCTGACTCTCTTGTCTCGCTCCTGGTTACTCCTTTTTCGAGAAGATAGAGTTGGATGACGGGGTGAGGGGCGCGATCTACATCAAAGACTCCTTACAGGTCTAGCCCTCCCAGCCCCTGTCCTTGATTTCAGGGCACAGCTCTAACCTAAAATTGACCACCTGATCCCTCTAAGGGTCCTCTCTTTCTAACTACTGCTTATATACTCCAAAATCAAACACCAGCCCTGGTCTCACTAATTGAGTATCTTACCTCTCTACCCACTCCTCTGCTCAACTCCTTGTGGGCGATCTAAATATTAACTGGCTCAGCCCCACATCCTGCTGCCTGTGACTCCTTCGCATCCATTGACCTAACACAACTTGTTGCCCAGCCAACCAGAGTGAATCCTAGAACAGGATCTAGCACTCTTCTTGATGTGGTCCTACCAACCGGCCTAGCCAAATTTGCAACATTCAAGTCCTTCTGGATGGACTTGGTGACCACTCTCCATACTTCTCCATTGGTCAGCCACCCACCCAAATCCACAGCACCGCCCACACTATGGCGGAGGGACACGACTAGGGGGCTGAAGGGGCTAACAACTCCTTGCCCATATTGACTGGTCTCCCATTGAGACTGCCCCCAATATTGACTGCGCCCTAACCTTTTCACCTCAATGTTCAACAAAGCCTGTGACATTTTGCACCTTTAACCTGCTCAGCTCCAAAGCACGGCATGCTCCCTGGGTTCACCCGCCCTGCTCCAACTTCTTGGGATAGAGATAACTTATGGCGCCTTGCTTTGGAAACTGGCCGCCCTGTAGATGAGGCAGGCTTATGCAGCTGCCTGAACAAGTATACCTGGGCATACACAAGGCCAAGGCTGAGCACTATCAGGCTTCACTCACCTCATCCTGGGGAATGCCAGAACCTTCTGGGACAATATCAAGCAACTAAATGAGGTGCACATCCACCACCACCCTCCCAAATCTATATTGATGGCTCCATCTCCACGGACCCCTACCCTCATTGCAACTCTCTCAATAAATCCTTCACTGACCTTAGCCCTGTTCTCCCTTGCAGCTTCTTTGACCCCCCTCTGTACCAGAGTTCCCACCCTCACCCACCCTTGGTTCCACCCCCGTTGGGTTACTGTCCATGAAGTCCGCACCGTATCTACTCAAGTCCTTAAAGGGCAATACCACTGGCAGTGACTCCTTGGACCCCTGTCTCCTTGCCAGGTACTTGACTTGGTTATTGTCCCAATTACTAGCCTCTTTAATAAATCTTCTGCCTGGGACAATTTCCCTCTGCCTGGAAAATCGCTACTGTCACACCCATACATAAGGGTGGTGATAGGACCGTACCTGTACCATCGGCCAATCTCTATCCTCTCACCTCTCAAAAGCCCTAGAAAAATAGTATCCACCCAAATCTCAGAGTACCTAAACAAATACAGCATACTGTGCCCTGAACAGCATGGCTTCCAGGCTGGGCACAGTACCACCACTCCCTCCTTGAGTTCTCTAACTTTCTTCACTCCTCCCTGGACTCTGGCTCTCTAGCGGGTGCAGTGTTCATTGACTTGTCTAAAGCCTTTGACACTGTTTCCCATCCCCTCCTGCTGAATGCACTCAGCCACGTTAGGCTTTTGCTGCTGACCAGTCTCCTGGTGCACCAGCTACCTGTCTGACCGTCCCAGCGTGTTAAAATTAATGCGACTCTCTCAAACGCCTTGCTCTTTTCCCTATATCTCAACTCCTGCCTAGCGCCTGTGCTAGTAATCTCCTGCTTTATGCAGACGATGCTGTCATCTTTGCCTCTGACCGGAACCCTACTACCCTCCAGACCACCTTGCAAGCCTCTTATAATGAAGTTGACACTTGGTTCAACAAGCATAGACTAGTAATTAATCTTAAAAAACTAAAGCCATGCTCTTTTGCCCATTCCCAAAACAAGGCAAGTAATTTCCCACTACAGGTTCTTGCCAGTTCCAGTTCCCACTTGAGCTGGTCCACATTTATAAGTACCTTGGGGTTACTTTCACACTGCCGTCACATTCCATTCCCACATCTCTGCCCTAGCCTCAGCCACCAATATTTGGCTAGGTATCCTTATCGCCACAAAACTGTCTCCCCTGATGCTCTCCGACTTGCTGTCATGTCCTCTATATTGTCCCTAGTAGACTACGGTCTGCCTGTCTATGGGGCTGCTGACCAGATCGCACTAAACAAAACCGCTCACCTTAAATAAGGCCTGTAGGCTAATCACTGGGGCTCCCAGACTTACTCATACCTGACTTTTTTATGCCCAGGCTAATATGCTTGATCTTGACTGAGCGACTTGAGGTATCAATCGGCCTCCTAACTAAGAAAACTCTCCTTGGTTTATCCCCACCTGGGCTGCTGCCTCATCCACCATGCTAAACCTCTAGTGCAAACAGATCCTCCCTGCAAATCGCGCTGGTAGTTCCTTGGGCCAGGACCACTGAAGGCCAAAGGGCCTTCCTATACCGGGCCCCTTCCTGGCATAACTCCTCCCTCAAGCATCGCTGATGTCAGCCCATCTCTGTTCTCAAACCTCCTGCATAATCACCTGCTTACTACATGCAGCTGTTGCTGCTTGTAATTCTCCCTGCTCTTCTCGATGACAAAGCTCCTGACTGGCTGCTCCCATCCCACTACCCCCACCCTTATTTTGTCCTAACCACTATTCCGCTTGTCACAGATTTAATGTCTTTCTATAAGCTAAGCTAATCCAATTGTATCTGGCTATTGTATTATCATAACCACCTGGATGTTACAATTGTTCTCCTCAATTTTCTGTACTATTATTTTTTTTTGTTATTTGCTTGTTATTATTACTGTTTTGTTCTCTCTGTGATGAGGTACCTTTGCAAATGAGCCTCTGGCTCCAAGGTTGTAAATTGATGTTCTAATAAACTAAACTAATAAATGTAGTTTTAGAAGAGCCAAACAGAGGATATAATAGTGGGAAAACATAAATTATTATTCAGTGATAGCAGTATCTAATTTAAACAGTATTGATTTTATAACCAGCTAGGTCTGCATAAATGTTTGACAATTTACATAACAGTTCCATTGACCCAGTAGGCTTCCAAGAAATACCAGGGCATTGTCAGTATACAACAAGCATTCTTCTGAGTACATTTGTATGCCAACAATATCTCAGTGCTCCCTTATTGCATGTGCAAGTAGTTTCATGAAAACAGCATGTAGCACAGAGGGAAGAGGTACCCTCATGTTCCCTCAGTAGAGAGGGAAAAGTCTGAAACAACTGAGTTGGTTTTCACCCTAGCAGATGGGTGTAAATAAATGAGCTCTATCCATTGCCTATAAGCAAGACTTATGCCAGCCTTTGTAAGAGTATCCATCAAAAGTCCCAGGAGACCCTCATAAATGCCTTTTCTGCATCCAATGCAATTAAATACTGCAGTTATTTTGATATGTATGCATAAGATTTAGGGCCTTTTGGTATCATGGTGTAGCCTTTGTCCTTCAGTAAAGCTCTCTGATTGCTGTTCTATTGTTTTAATGATCAACTCTAAATATTTTGCTAATATCTTTGTAAGTATTTTATAATCATTATTTAATAGTAACTGTTCAACATAACCTGAAATCTTCAGGTGTTTTGCCTGTTTTTGTATGAGAGTAAATTAGGCTTCATTGAAGGATGGAGGCAAGCCATTAATTGCACATTGTTGAAATATTTGCATTAATGTCTTGAGTCAGTTTGCTACTAAATATTTTATAAAATTCACTTATTCATCCAAATGGACTTGGGAATTTGCTGCTGTTTACATCATTTATGGCTTCATTGATTTCTTCAGCTGAAATTAACTGAGCAAGCCTGAGTACCATGGTGCCTATGCATGAACAGGTGGGAATTACATGCCAGAGGCATGTATCCCACCTGCATAGCTCCACATCTGCAGATAGATGTGATCCACTGTATTCACCAATTGCTGTGACCTGTCCACGGGCATGCCCCCCGGCATGCAGCACTCCACAGGGCAGCCATGGGCAGGGTCGGACTCAGTCGGGCATCCAATGAGATGCCCAGCATAGATGCACAGTGGATCCTTACATGGCAGGTAGGGGTCCAGGTGCATGAATTGCACCAGTGGACACCTGGACCCATGCAGCAATGTCTCGGCTGGCGTCAGACTCCTTGGCCAAGCCCTGGTGCATGAGGACCACCCACTGCACCACCGCACCTCCCCAACACAATGGCATCCTGGTGCCATGCAGCAAGGCCTCACACACACACATGCCACCCCATTCCTGTGTCTGAATAAGCACACCCCAAAACACATGTCTGCCCATGTACCCAGTGTGCAAGACCTCCCCTTCCACCCAGAGCAGGCCATCTCTGGCACCTCACATGCCCCACCTCCAATATCGCCTCATCCACACCCCAGGCCATCACCTCCAACCTGCATTTGGTAGTCAGTGGCACTCCCCCACCCCAGGGCACTGAGACCCCCACCTGCATAGTCGGTTGCCACGGCCAGATGGTTAGTGGCAGAACCCTCCCACCCATCTCGGCTCTGGTTGTCCAAGTGGTGCTGGGAATACATCCCATAAATAGGCTGTGCATTTCCAGCATTACTTGGAAGGCCAAAGCCAAGAAGGTGTGTGGAGGCTGTATCACTGGTTGTCCGGCTGTGGCACCAACTATGTAGGTACGTGGTGTCAGTGCCAAGGGGTGGGGAGCAACTGACTACCAATGTGGGTGGGGAGGGGTTCAGATCAGGGTATGGGAGACCACTGTGCTAGCAGGCAGGGCCACCACATGTTTGTCTTGGTGTTGGTGCCATGGGTGGGTAGGAGTCTGCTGGCCACTGGCCACCAATGCCTCTGCAGGGGTACTGGGTCAGGGGTCTGGGACTGTGATGGGGCATCAGTGTGTGAACAGGGGAGGTAGTCTCTGTTCCCACTGGGACCAGGCTGCACATGTGTGTGGGGGGGTCTCGGCATTCACTGGGCGGGTGGTTACCTGTGGGGAGGATCATATGGCACCCAGTGGTCCTGAGGACATGTACAGGCACTCCACCATTCTGCTGCCCCAGCCCTCCTCATCTGCCTAATGTGCTGGGGGCTCAGATTGTCATGTCCCACGCCACCGCTACTGGGGGTGTAGTCCATGGGGTGCACAGTAGCTTCTGGCAGGGTTCCACCTGGTGTAGCTGGTGCTTTCTATGTTCCCAGGTGCACAGCACACTGTGTCATAGCGCATGATGTTTACTGATGACACGCCTCTCCTGCCCACCCCTTGTTGCTGTCCACTGCCTGGGGTCAGGTGCATAGGGGCTGCACACTCCACAATGTGCATCCCGCATGGGGGTGCAATGGCTGCAGAGTGGCTTTGCACACCACAGATACACAGCATGGAGCCACTCCACCCATTCGGTATAGGCCCCTATCTCCTCAGACGTGGTTGGTAATCTTAGAGAGTTTCAAAACCTGAATTTCCTCCATACTAGATGATAAATAGGATTTACAGTATAAAGGTCTCTGTAAAATCCTCAAAGACTTAATTAATTTTTTTCCTCCAATACTATTCTCCCTTATTTTGGATTTGATTACTAGTGCTCATAGACTTCTCCTCCCTTACTCTGTATGCCTGTAACTCACCTTATCTGGCCTCTCCCAGAGAAATAGTATTTTATTCTGGCTCCCAATAAGGCAAATTGAGCTTGCTTACCTATACCTTCATTATGCCCATCTTTTAGTTGACTATAAATGTCTATATCCTCTATGAATTAAATATAGTTTGATTGAACCTTAGCAACTTGTTGCGCCACATTTGAGCTGTCTCCACAACTCCAGGGCCTGACCTGTCTCTTCCTCTGATATGGATCTGCCATAGACTGTTTTTACTGCACCTGCTCCTCACATGGACCATATTGCACTCACTTTATGTAATAGCATCCCTTGTACAGAACAGTGTTAGGCAATTTGTGTATCCTGTGCTCAAATGTACTTTGCACCAATTCTGTTTGCTACAGTGTTCAAAGCATTTCAATGTCTTTCTAGTTTGTTAAGACACCTGCACCATTCTTATGTTATGTAATTTTCTTGTATTATGTATTTTGTATTTGTCTGTATTCATATGTGCCATCTTCATGGCCGGGTCGTACCTGAAAACGGTCCATAGTATCAGTGCACTTACCCGCGTATCAAATAAATGTTATAAATACCCTTAATAACATTTAAGACAGTCCAAAACAGCATTATATGAGGTATCCTCAGGTTTGTTTAGTTCTGTATATTCTTGAACTGCTTTCTTAATAATCTGTGTGAACATTTCATATTTAAACAATACTATGTCCACCTTCAATGTCAGTTTCTAGGTTCCAGTTCTTCTGAGTCTAGAAGAAAGTACATTGAAGCGTGATCCAATATATGAATATTGTCATATTACACTAGTGAAATCATATGGATTATACTTTTAGATATTAACTAAGTATCTATCCTAGAGAATTAGTCATGGACTAAAGAAAAGAAGAGTAAATTTATTTATTAGAATTGTACTCTATATAAATCTGTACTATTAAATTCTCCAGTTGAATTTTTTATATTTTGTTACTGCATTAACGTTTGTCTCTTGAGACCCAATCAACCTATCCAACTGATCTAAAGTAAGATTATAATCAACAGCAATTATATAAGGTGATGGAAACTCAGGGATATTTAGAAACAGTTTGCCAAAGAAGGAGGCTCATTATGATTAGGGTGTGTGTGTGTGCATATATATATATATGAGAATAATGAATAGGCAAGGTGTATTGTAGATTTGTTTGCACACCAAGGTGTTTGATGACCCATAAACCTCGAGAGCGAAGCTCGAGAGGTTTATGTGACCATCAAACACTGAGTGCGAAAACAAATCCATAAATACACATTTACCCATTCTTTATTTTTTTATAATTGCTGGTGTGTAGATTTCTTTATTTTGAGTTGCCTGCACTTTTCCCATACACTGTAGTGTGACCAAGTGGTTCACTATCCTAAACAAAATTCTAAGGTCAAATTCATTAAATAGCAGTATTTGGTATAAGAAACTTTCGCTATGGTTCTACCTTCATTTCTGTATTTTGCTGAGAAGAAGCCACCGAGTGTAGAGCAAGCAGAGCAAGTGACTCGGCAGCTCGAAGACTTGATGCAAGTGTTAGCAATGCTCGCTAACACTTGTGTCGAGTTTTCTTGCCGCTGAGTCACTCCCTGTGCTTGCTCTACACTCAGCAGCTTCTTCTCAGCAAAATACAGAAATGAAGGTAGAACAAAAGAGCTTTACTTGTTTCTTATACCAAACACTGCTGTTTTGTGGAAAATTTTGTTTAGAATAGTGAACCGCCGGTCACGCCACAGTCTCGCTGAAAGTGAAAGTGGTTTGAAATGCTGTAATAACCAGATTTCAGGTTATTATGGCTTTTGGGAGTATAACAACCCAAAATCCAGTTATTACAGTATTTGAAGAGTCCGGTAATCTGGTTATTATTTGGGGTCACCAGTAAATCTATCTATCTATCTATCTATCTATCTATCTATCTATCTATCTATCTATATATATATATTATAGTGGTACGTAGAAAGCAGTATAGTTAGGGGTTGCCCAGCCACTTCTATGTTAAACCCAAAATGTTGTACATTAATAGCTTTGCAACTATATGCAGGCATTTCTCTGTACTGTGGGACAAGGTAGCTAGACTCAGAGTGGAGGTAAACTAGGTCAGGAGTACCTTGCCCCATCCAGAGACCATCCAGTCCAACACCACTGCCTCAAAGGATGCCAAGAGTAAGGAGCACTTGGAAAACAGTGGGATCAAGGAGGGATGGGACTGTCAAGGGAGGAAAATCCCAAATCCTATTCCACTCCAGAACTCATATGCTGCACTGGCAAATGGGGACAATCAGACAGAGGCACCTGGAGAAG
Source organism: Neoceratodus forsteri (assembly GCA_016271365.2). Lineage (NCBI taxonomy): Eukaryota > Metazoa > Chordata > Ceratodontiformes > Ceratodontidae > Neoceratodus > Neoceratodus forsteri. The sequence goes on along the minus strand of CM057449.1, from coordinate 457,089,407 downwards.
GAAGGGTAGGATGTGAAGGTAAATTGAGGAGGTGACCTCAGTGGGGAGAGAAGGAACCCAGAGGAGGAGGAGGAGGAAGCAAATCCTGGTGGGGACTCTATTATACGGGATTGAGCTAGGAACATGCAAGAGGGAGGACAGGGAGATGAGGTGCCAACAGGTGCCATGGTATGGAGGGAGGAGACCAAGCCCCATCCCTCAAGATGGGTCCCCAATCACAAATGAATCCTAACCCTTCCTCGCAGCACCAGTTCTTCAACCATGTGTTAAAGTTCCTGGTGCATAGCTCTACCTCTCCCATTCTTCTCACAGGCAGCACTTCCAAGAAGGTGATGGATGTAGCTACTTGCTTGAGACCCTCCCCAATTTTCTAAAACTTCCTGAACTTCCTTAGACTCCCTGTTTGCCAGGTCATTAGTTCCTAGGTGAATAATGGCATCCAGCTCTCCATCCTGCTTGCCTTCCCAGCGATCCCCAGGATCTTCCTCCCATCCCTCCACACCAACAAAAGTAGGAAATGTGGCATCAGGGTTTGGTCAGATTAGATTAGATTGTTTAACCAGGAGTTTCCAACCATAACACACCATTCTTCCTCTGCAGTACTCACAAGCAGGGAGGGAGCTATCTTTGGGCCGTGAACCCAATGATCACCCCATTCTCCTATGCTGTAGCCATGTCACATAATTTTGTAATTTAATGGGTGAGTGTTAGGGTTCACGGCCTCCAAAACAGCCCCTCCCCTGCCTGTGGATTCAGGTAGGTGGAATGGGGTGTTAGGGTTGGAAACCCTAATGCCACATTTCCTACTTTTGCACATTAACCTAACTGATGCATTAAAATGTTTTTGCAATATATATATATATATATATGTATATATATATATATATATATATACACATATCTAATAGGAGTGCGGCTGTGCCCCTATAGTTGGGGTTGAGTAGTCTGTTTAATGTTAAACCTCAAATTTTGCACTTTAATAACTTTACAACCGATCAATAGATTTGCACATTTGGTATGTGCTGTAGTGTGGGTGATCTCTTGATGTGGCAAGTTTTGCTCCAGTCCAATGTGTGGATTTTGAGATCCAGGTAGTGGAAAAAGTCACCCTTTTTGTAGTTTTTTCCATGGCACCTTGTGCCCAGAAGGTGTGGAATATTGGCGGATTGTTTTATGGTAGACAGAACTTGGGTAACAGAACTGCCACCATTAGTTTCTGCAAAAATATTAAACTGTTGCAAAGTTATTCCATTTTAGTTTCCATTATATCCTATGGGAAGTTCATTTTCAGGATAGATGTCTTGAGTTCGGCAAAGGATTTGATCTCATGAAAAGGATTTAGTCTGGTGAGATCCATCCCTTTTCTTCAGGAAAATCCTTTTCGTGAGCCGTCATTTTGTGATTTTTCCATGAAGTGACAAACGTGGAAAATACATGACAATACTTGGATTTCAAAAACAAACATCAGAATCTAGCTAAACAAAGCTGTTTAGCAAGATTCTGATGTTCTTTCTTTTTGTGTCCCGGCACCCAAAATCCTAGGTGCCCAGCTTAGAGAGTACAGTAAGGGATCATGCGTCCCTGTGAGAGAGAGAGAGAGAGAGACAGAGAGAGAGAGAGGAGGGAGGGAGGGAGGAGAGAGAGAGAGAGAGAGAGAGAGAGAGAGAGAGAGAGCAGTTTGCCTGTCCCGTTATGACATCAGAAATCTAAATCCCTCTTACATCCTTGGTCTCTTCCTCCCACTTCCCCTCTCCACGATGCAGCAGCAGACAGTGTCCTCAATGATGGAGAGACAGTGAGTGACAGCAAGTCAGTGGCTTGGTGAGGTAGGCAAGGTAAAAAGGAGTTTGGGATTTGAAGGTGAAAGGCATTGCTTCAGTCATGCAGTAATGCCATTTCTGTTGCTCTGAGTTTGTGAATGGGGTTGCTGGCTCTGTGGTTTCTCTCTGGACCATGAGAGAGAGAGAGAGAGAGAGACACACACACACACAGTGGCCATCACCGAGAGAGAGAGAGAGAGAGACACTGTGACTTTTGTTGTCCTTCCGGTCCCCTCCTGCAGCATTTGTCCCTGCCTACCCATTGCTGATAAGCATCTTTTGTCTGTCTGCAGTGCATTGGCAGTATAGTCCAGGTCGTATAAGCGTGACAGACAGAGAAAGTAGGGAAGTGGGACACAAAAGTGTGAATCCCTTCAGTGCTCTCTCTCCAGTCCTACTTTGACAAACCCACAACCAGGAAATGGCACAGCGCGAGACTACGAGGAGAGAGAGGAGAGACACACACAGTCACTGAGAGATGCTAGAGACTGAGAGTGGGAGAGAGGGATAGTGTGGCTCATGTTGTCCTGTCTGGTCTTCTGTTTCCAGCATTTGTCCCTGCCCTGGAATCAGGTCCATTATGAAGTCCATGTCATAATGGACTGGACTTGATGGGGACCTGATACCATCCATATCCTTAGCAACTCGCAGGGTCTAGTCCTGTAAATCAATGCCATGGTACGCGCACAGGGCCTCAGCCACCAGAGTCCCAACTCCCAGCATTTGCAAGTCCCCAACTCCCAACTGTGTCTCATCCCACCTCCACTTCTGTCCCTCCCAGTTCAAGACAACACCTGTCCAAGTTCCAACCTATTATTTTTCTTCAGGCTTCAGCTTAAGTTTATATAATTCAACACTAGTAATGTGTCCACTCCAGTCCTCTGTGGACAACCATCACCCCCTGGCCAGAAGTGAGGCCTTGGTCCACAGATCATGGCTGAGTGTGGCTAAGTAATTTATAGAGCAGCAGATGGCTCCTAAAGCTGCCACTCCTTCCAGCACAATCCCCTGGCCCCCAGCACTGAGCCAGAGCCGGTCCATGGAGCAAGAATGTGATGTTGTGCTACCTAAAACATCCCATGCCACTGTCGGTGATAATGGGAGGAGAGGAGAAGTCAGGAGCAGACAGGTGAGCAGAGCAGCAGCAGCAACAGCACAATAACCCCCGCCACGAGCACAGAAAGCAAAGCATTACATCTCTGGACCATCAGTGTGACCGACCTGACTGTCTAGACACAACCATCAGTGACCTAGCCCTCTATCTCCACTCTAGTAAGTGTTGCTTGCTAATATTGTTAACTTGCTGTCAGGAGACTCAAGACTCAGTTACTCTATCATCTCCTCTAACACAACGGAACAGAGAGTCGGTCGGAGTCGGGCGACAGCTACGTGCCCCAGAGATGGATGGGCCAGACCGGTCTTCAAGTTCTAGTTGGGACTGGGGGGGGAGACTCTGAGTCAGGTGGTGGGTGGCAGGGTGGGGCAAACTAAGTCTACTGTAGTCTGTTATTAGTTACTATTAGAGACAGAGGGAGACACCAAGAGAACATGAAAATAAAAGATGCAGTCAGCATGAGCATCAGTTTTACCATTTCCTGACTGAATTAAATTAAAACAAATTTACTAGGACAGTTAGTGAGGGGCAGGGCCCCTATAGATGCATCTGCTGCCTTCCCACTGCTGCTTACTACTGTAGTAGTGCAGGCAATATGGTTGCGTGATACAGTGGCTACAGTGGCTGCTGTTTCAGCAGAGTGGGAAAAGGCTGTTTTCAGCTCTTTTGCTTGCCATGTTACTTGACCTTTTACTTGCTGTGACAACTCACTTACCAGATCTCTGTCACGCAATAGCTGTTATGAAATATATTTAGATTTTGAGGTCCAGTCATCAAATACTGAATTTATTTAACAGTGTTAATGCCTGTGCAGTATTTTTTGTTATTAGTATTGTGCTCTGTAGCACTATTTCCCAGTTCACTGGGTTTATCCTTGGTGTCTACTGGTGCCCCCTACCCTCAGATATTCATTTTTATTTCTAATTTGTTAAGTCACTGGTGGTCAGTGGCTTGCCCTCACACGCCAATGTTTTTTCCTGAAAAAAGAAAACAGTCCCTCAATGTCCTTGTTTTACTTTTAAATGTTTTTACCTGTTAAGAAACAAAGTCCACTGGTGATCACAAGAGCAGCCCCACCCAACCCCCACTGTGCACTCACCTCCCACATCCCCGTGATGTTCCTATAGACTAAGAGGTCCCAGGTCCGAGATCTGCTCTCCTGATGAAGACACATCTTGCTGCTGGAACCTCGACTGCAATATGAGAAACTAAGGTAAATGCAGTTCAAGATATTTCAATGGTCTTTTCAACTTTTTGCATAACTCAGCTGTTTTTGATTTTGACCTCAAATTTCAACATAGCCTTTTGGGGACCCTTCATGAACAATATGACTGTTAATAGGCAACTCTAGTCAGAAAGGTGATTACACGGTCAGTTGGCAAAATCACCTTTTCTGGTGGATTTGTGTAATGACAGTCATGTTGTTCTTGAGGTGAGGTCATAAGAAGGCTAGGTTGAAAATTTGGGAACAAATTTGAAAATTACTGTGTTATGACCATCTGACAAAATCTTGCTACAGACACTGTAACTTTGGAAATTTTCAATATTTTCACCCCATATTTTCAACATAGACAAATCCTGGTCAAAATGTGTTTTGTACCTGCAGCACAAAATGGTGTTGCAGTTGCACAGAATTACATTTTGGTGGGATTTTAAAATTTCTGTACTGGGTATATGCAATGAGGTCATAAGAAGGTTATGTTGAAAATTTAGAGTCAAAATTACTGAAGATGGCACAGTTATAACTATTTGTTGCAATTTTATGATGCATGCTCATAACTTTGTGAATTTTAAACATTTTGAGCCCAAATTTTCAACATAGCCTTCTTACTACACCACCTCATGTATGCCATAGTTGTCATTTTTCAAATACTGTACAAAATGGGTTTTACACCTACGCTGTGGATTGGCGTTGCACCTGCGTGGAGTTACAGTTTATGGGGACTAGAAAAATGTCTGCACTGAGTACATGAGGTGGGGTAATATGGCTATGGTGATAATTTGTGACTTTTGTCCTATAACTGGAAGTGCAGAGGTTGGTGGTCTCTCAAAGCTTCCACAGCTATATACATATGCACATCTGTGGATGGATGGGAGCAGGGTCCAAAGGACTCCATGCTCCCACAGTAAAATAAGGATACTATTATACTATCTCAAAAAGAAAGGAAATAAATTTCAAAAAATGTGTTAATGCATCAGTTAGGGTTAAACCACAAACATAGGGAGGTATATCTTTACTTTTCTCAGATATTTTAAAACAACTTTATGGCTACTTTTGTAACTAGTGACTGATGTCATTCAAGATGGCCTCTATTCACAATTTTTCAAAATAATTTCCATTGAGGTTACCTGTTGAATGTGCATACTAGATTCATACTGAGGATGTATTAGAATGGTGTTACCACATGTTTCTGATGGTAAGCAGTACAGCACAATACCAAGATCCTTAATTTGTTCATAATGGGCATGTTATGAGAATGGGAACTTCTGAAAATTCTAAATCCTATATCTTAGTTCAGGAATGAAAGAAAAACTAAAACAAAAAGAAAAACTGGTAAATTGGTGTTTTGCCAGAAGAAAAACATTATTGTTGAGAAATGGTGACTAACAAATAATGTTGCTTTAACTTTAAAGCAGCAGTACTGGATAACCAGTACATGATTTTCAAGAATTTACTTTTTGGCTGTACCTCTGCAGCCATAATTCCGGTTTCATATCTGCAAAACTTCATTTCCAGTGATCTTTATTTTGAGAGATATTAAATAATTTTAATCATTGTTGGGGATCCACAGCAAATATGGCTTTTGCGGTATTCACAGCCACCTCCCCTTCACGTCTCAGCATATCCTTTGTTTACTTCTGTGTAACCCTGTGCTGCATGTTCCATTGTGGTACAATGTAGCTATTTACCATGACCGCAAGAACAAACCTGAAGCGGAGAAATATTTACAGTGGCCATGGCAGCAAGTAAACAAGCAAATCAGGGTCTTTAAAAGTAGAATTTTATGTGAAACAGCAGTTTCTGCAAAAACAAACACAGATCACTGCTAATCAGGAGGTGGGCAAGTATACTAAACAAAAAAGAGGATGCATTTAACTAGTATTGCTGCTTTAATAATGAAACATCTACGTCCTGGGTCTACATTGTTTTCAACGATCTTGCCCTCAAAACTTTCTCAAAAACATAATTGTAACGCCATCATTTGCTGGTTGTTATGTATGATATTTTCAATAAAATGTATTCAATTTAAAAAAAAAAAATTGTAGCTCCATTCTAATTATTTTTACAGTAGAGCCAGCCACGATACAACACAGTAACTTGTAGAAAATAACATGGCTAAATACTGCAGTAAAAGATGAATTGAATTGCAGTGTTCCTGCAGCATACTCTAGTATTTTGTGACTTACTACACCATTACTACGTTGCATCTCTGGCTGGTGCCGCTGCATATGGTGCAGTGTCTCAATCCTCCATACAGATTGCAAAACCATTTGAAGTCTCTGTCATAGAAGTGTTTTTCATGTAGCAGTAATCATTGAGCCTTTTGTCTTTTGACATATTGTATTACTTGTTTGATCTTCAGGTCTTTGACTTGCCCTTTTAGGTTCCAGGAAACACATTTAATTCTATTCAGGCTGTATCTTATTTTCAGAAAACTATTGATAGTTGTCCTGACACTTCTGCAATTTCACGAGATCCCTTTTATATAATACACATTGTATAGCTTCACTTTTGGATATACATTCTATTCAGTCAACTTAATATTTATCATAATAACAGCTTCTGAACCCTAGTATTTCCTCTACCATCCTGAAACTCAGTGTTCAAGTTCAAGTTTATTGACAGGAAATACTCCATTGAGCATACTCATTTACAAGGAGGACCTGGAGGACACATTGGACATACAGTATAGATACAAATACATATAAGCTATAAATACATATGACATAGTGTTCATAAGACATTGGACATACAGTATAGGTACAAAACATAAAGGGCAGGATTCACAAAAGAGGATCATGGCCTAACCGAAGATGCCTGCACGCATCCCGACAATACTGGTGCAATTCTGGAAGTGGACCATGCACAGCGATCCCTATGCACCAATGCATCACTGATGCACTGCGATACTGCCCATAAAGATATGCGGTGCATCTGGAGGGGCTGTGAAGGGGCATGTCCATTCATGTAGTCGTAGCCCCATTCATAGCCCAACCAGGAGGCATATCTCCAGGGAAAATCCAGAGATGTGCCTCCTAGAGATAAGTGTACAACAAGTAGACTTAAGTTGCTTGTCATCCACAGGCAGGCTACCATACTGCAGGAAGCATCACTGATAGCCTGCCCACTCTGCCAGTCCAGAGTGTCCCCCTCCTTGTCCAATCCCCGTTACATATGCCGCACCTGCAGCGGTAAATCCAAGTACAATGAAACCTCCTCCCTGCCCATAGTCCCATTCTGACTGCTGCACCCTACAGCGGTAAATCAATGTACACTAGACCCCCCTACCCGTAGCCCCATTGCCAAGCTGCACACCATGGTGGTGGATCCTCATACACAGATACCACCTCCCCACCCTCCGACACACACACACACAACACTGACGGTGCTCCAAATGACCCCATCAGTCCAGCAGTCCTCCACCACCCCACCCACTCAGGCACCCTCTCCCCAACCTGCTCCCCCTGTCCCAGCTGGTTCCGGTGTGGCCTGGCAGCACAACCACCGCATACTCCTCAGTGGCCGCTGACAGAGCTGTCTGTGAATAGCAACTACTGTACAGTGTAAGTCCATTGTGCCGACCATGACAGACCCAATGGGCGTGTAGTGTGTACTGTAAGCTGTCACGCAACTTTGTGAATGACCTGTGTCATTCACAGTGTTGTGCATGACAGCTATAGTACACATTGCAAGCCCATTGATCAACATGGTCGACCAATGGACTTACAGTACAGTTATACAGCAGCTGTCATTCACAGACAGCTCTGCAGCCATGGCAGCATGAGGGTGGGTAGAGCTGTCCACCAGCAGTGGGACTATGCTGGGACAGGAGGAGCAGGGTGGGTTGGGGGTGCCTGATTGGGCGGGGGGTGGAGATCTGCTGGGCTACCAAGGGGATCCCATGGAGTGCTGCTGCTGGTGTGTTCGGGTCAGGGTGGGAGGGTGGTTCTGACATTACAACATTATAGCCTCAGAGATCAGCTTGTGAATGGATGAGTAGATGGGGGGTTCTGTGCTTGTTCATCTTCTGCCACAGGAGTGACAATAACGGTGATGTGGGCGGGTGGAGGGTTCTGTGCTTGTTCAACTACCACCACAGGTGCAGCAGTCTTATGGTGACATGCACAGGAGGGGGTGGGTGCCGATTGCCTACCGTGGCAGTCATGGGTGGGTGCATCATACATCACACAGCCTTGCAGGGGCCCAGCATTCCACCAGGTACAACCCTGCTAAGCACATGCAAATGAGGCCATAATGGAATGCAAAGCCCCATTGCACTTTGCATGCCTAATGGCCCAATTTGCATGTCTGTGGCTGTGAATGGCAGCTTTCGGCACAGCGCATTGGGAGATGTGCTGCCCATTGTTACTCAGCCTGACCGAGAGGTTGCATTGGGCATCCCAGGCTGGGCGCAATTATGGTATTCACAGAGGGATGCGCGGAGCATCCCCTATTGCATCTTCTGTTATACCACAGTTCTGTGCTGAGCGCATCTCATCTGCGCCAGGGTATCCAAATGTGCTGAGCTTAGTCCTTTTGAATCCTGCCCATAAGCTATAAATACATATGATACAGTATTCATAAGGCAAACAAAGTACAATCAGTAATAGACTTCTCACGCTAAACAACATGGTGCAGTGGATAGTTTGAACACAATTTGTAATAAATCAGAAATGGGGCTGGAAGATGCAAGGTATCTGGCTTGCAATCTGGGCTTGGAGGAAGAGGGTGGGAGTGCTAAAAGTAGGCAAATAGTGAAAGAGTGGGGCTGGTATGTGAGGGAGGTGAGGGCTGGATTTTAGGTATAGCAGAGTAGGTAGGGAGGTAGTTATAAGTGTATAGCAGGGTAGGTACTGTAGGTAGATGGGGTGGAGGATGCGGAGGATGAAAAGTGAGATTGGGGAAATTAATCTGAGTCACAGAGTTGAAAAAAAGAAATACTGGTTAGTCAGAATAAGGAGTGGTTGTTACTAGTGGTGAGAACGGAGTCAGTCAATGTACTGTTAACTAGTCGTCTGAAGCTATTTAGTGGGATTAGGGTTTGAAGTTTGAGATTAGACTGGACTGTGTTCCAAGCAACCAGGAGAGCATAGCTATGGCCATATCACTGGAAATATGTACGGGTGCTTGGCACTCTAGGTGACGAAGAGCTCTTCCATAGGAGTACGTGCAGGACACACAATGAAAGACATTTGTTATGTAAGGAGGAGTTTGGACAGAAGTGCTTTGTAGAGCCAGATGAGAGAATGGTAAGACTTCTCATAGATAAAGAGGTCCACCCTAATGATGCATACAGGTCGCAGTGGTGTGTGCTATGGTGGCATTAAATTATGACCCGTCTCTATGGTAAAGTGTGTCTAGTTGGTGTAGAGGGTGTCAGAGCAGTGACCATAAAGTATGTCTGCATAGTCAAGGAGAGGGATGAACGTTGTTTGACTAAGTGTAGCCTGACCTCAGTGGGAAAGAGCAATTGGTTTCTGTAGAAAACTCCAATTCATTGCTGTAGTTTCTTTGTAAAGAGGCAATATGGACAGATAAGGTTAAAGAGCGGCTGATGCCATTAGGACATCTTTAACAAAACATATTTAGACATAGTTCAGCTTGTATTTCACATTAGTTCTTAATTTCTCATCCCTATTATTGACTACTGAGGCCATTTGCATGAAAATGGAATCTTTGTTGCTGAAGATTTCATCTTTTCATATTGCTTTCTCCTACATGAGGTCATAATGCTCTTTGTGACATCACAATTGCTCCCAAGGCAACAGATTGTGATGTCACAACAGAGGACTATGACAAGAAGTAGAGTAAGCAAATGGGGCAGATGAACTCTAAGGGATGTAGAGCCTGTTTCCATGCAGATTTCTCAATAACGGTAATGGGGAGGAGAAGTCTATTGAATTCATATGAAATGAAAGCTGAACTGTACCTAAATATTATGTTTTCAATGTTTTGTTTGAGGCATCAGCAGCTCTTTAAGTGTTGGTCTAGGTCACAACCATAAGGTTGTGACCACCTCAAGGTCATCACCAAGAAGAGTTTTAATGGGGGGTGGAGGGCGAGTGTACTTGTGGTAGCTGACATGTGATTTGAATGGAATACATCCCTTTTGTTTTTTGCATTTATAGATACAGTAGCATTGTGTGCTGCTGAGCTATTTAAACCAGAGCCCAGCCTCACACAAAAGACTGATTGTTTTTCTCTCACCTCCCACCCCATACCTCTCCATTCTTAAATAGGCTAGGCTGAACACTCTCCCAGTAGAGGTTCACCTATCAACAGGGAGCAGGAGGTGGAGTATTGACTAAGGAATAGTCCACACCAGAGACAGAGAACAATTAGGTGTTTAGTGTTCAATTTCGTATTTAGGTATCAGTATAATAAGTTACCCTGTGGTGGAGAGGACTTTAGAACTGCATAGTGGGGCATTGCACGTGGAATGGAATTTAAGTTTAGTGTTCAGTTTTATATTTAGGTATAAGTATAATAAGTTGCCCTGTGGTGGAGAGGACTCTGGGCTGCATAGTGGGGGCATTGAATGGGGAATGGATTCTATGGAATTGCATGGTAGGGAATTTAGGTGTGGGGTACTTTGAGTCCAAGGGTTGTTGCTCTGTAGTAAAATAGTCAAACATTTAAGTAGCAATTGCTGTCCAGCTTTTGTTCAGGGAAAGCTATTAGAATAAAAATAAATAAATAAAAATTTGCATCAGGCTTGTGTTGCAAGGGGTAAGGAATAGGTGAAATGAATGAAACTGAATAGGATGAAGGAGGATGCACGGGTGGATTGGGCATCCTTCAGCTGAGAGGGTATGGTGTCACTGTTGGGCGAATAGGAGATGGGTAGGATGGTAGGCTGCAAGAACTGCTAAGCACCAATCTTTCTTAGAATTGTGTGAGAATGGGGGTTGTTTGGTGTACAGGCAGATATTGCAACTGAGGAACGAGATCAGAAGACTGCAGGAGGAGCTAAGGTGGGTGAGGAAGGCTGCAGCGATAGCAAACCAATGGGGAGAATTAGGAGAGGAGCTGGAGGAGAGGGTGATTAGAACCATTAGGGGAGGGGACAAGAAAGGGAGGAGGAAGGGAACAGAGACTTGGGGACCAAGGTTATGGGGAACCTGGCAGGGGGCTCAGGTCAAAGGGCAAGCGAGAGCAAAAAGGAGAAGAAAGGAGGAGGGGTGACAATGGGCAGAGAGACAGGAGCAAGGGAGACTGGAAATAGGTAGAGGAAAAAGTGGTAGGGAGGTGGCTTTGAAAATCGTTAGCAGTACTGGCAGATCTGGGTGATGTGACTGAGGTGCAATAAGAGGCGGAGGAACTGAAGATAGAACAGTGGAACATGAGATGGCGGGAGTACAAATAGGGAGGACACAGGGAGGAAGGGGGAAGACTGTGCTGGAGGAAGAGTAGGAGACCAGAGGGAGGGCTTGGGATGTAGGGAGACTGGGATTGTGACACAGGAAAACAGGGTGGAATCCTAGTGCTGGGTGATTCAAGACTAACTAAGAGGTATCAGATGGGAAGCAAGGGTGAGAGACATAGTCGCATTGAGTGGAGGCCATGCCAGGAATGACAGCAGACAGTGTGAGGCAGTATGTACTGAAGTTTGCTGGAGAGGCAGGGTGAAACCTCACATAGTTCTGCATAAGGGGACAAATGATCTAGTGGGAGAAATGGCAGAGGTAGTTCAGGTAGGTTTCAGGAGCTGGGACCAATATGTGGGGGCAGGAAGATCAGTGGCTTTGTTTGAATACTTCCAGTGCCCAGGGTGAGCACTGCAAGGAAACTGAGGATAGAGGAATTTAACAAAATGGCTAAGAACCTGGTAGCGAGTCAAATGGGTATGGGATGGTGGGTGAGTGGGGAGACCTGGGAGGACAGTGATCTCTACGCTAAAGATAGACTGCATTTAAGTGAGAAGGGTAAGAAGGTTTTGAAGCAGAAGATGGGAGATTACATGGCAGAAGAAGGGCATTTACACTAGGAGCAGGGGTGGCAAATGGAAAAGAGGCATACAGAATCACAGTACAGGAAGCTAAATAGCTTGCCCCATACCAGAAGAAAGGGAAAAGGGGAGCAATAGAGGGGAGGCTAGAAGGAGAACAAGAGGGGTGGGGGAAATAAAAAGGATGGAGAGTGGTCACCTTGAATGCTAGGAACCTGAGGAACAAAACAGCAGAACTACAGGCCTCATGGCAGAAGGGAGGTGGACATGGCAACATACAACATGGGCCACCCAGTACCAGGACTGGGACCTGATTGTACCAGGGTATAAATTATTCTGCAGGGATAGGGTAAGTGTGAAAGGGGGGGGTGGCACTGTATGTGAAAGAAGGACTGAAGTATGTCTCATGAGGAGGGGTGGAGGGTGGTACAGGGTGGTTATGGATGCACATCCAGGATTCAAAAGTAGGACTCTCAGGATGGGAGTAGTGTACAGGATACCCTCTCAGGCAGAAAAGTTAGACAGGAAACTGGCGGGGCAGATCAGAAGGACCTGCAGGAAGGGTAGCACGGTGATTGTGGGGACTTCAACATGCCAGGAGTGGATTGAGCACCCAGTCACCACAAATAAAAAGGAGCAGGTACTTGGATGTAATCCAGGAAAGCTTCTAATGCAAATGGTCAGAAACCAACCAGGTTAGGGAATGCCCTAGACCTGGTGCTGGCTAATGCAGAGTTTGTGAGGGAGGTGGGAGTGGAGGAGCCACTAGCTGGGAGTGACCACCACTCAGTGTGATTCACGTTGAACATGGATAAGGAGGGAATGGAAATGGGTACAAGGGTGTTGGACTCAGGAGGCCGACTGGAGGATGGGTGAGGTAGTAAAGGGCATCTGGCCAGAATCCAAGCAAATATGGACACAAACCAAAGGTAGGATGTCATAAAACTGGGGTTGTAGATTCAACAAAACCTGCATTAGGGTCCAGAAACCCAGCTGGTTGAACAAGGATGTCATGGATATGGTAAGAAAAAAAGAGCCACCTTTAGGAGGCTCAAAAAACAGGGAGGGGAGGACAGAGAGGATTACCTGAAGAAATCGAAGGAGGTGATGAAGGCAGTAAGGCAGCCAAGGTGTCTAAAGAGCTCAGACTCACACAGGGCATCAAGAAGGGTGAAAAGGAATTCTTCAGGTACATCAGGGAGAAAAGGAGTTGCAGGGACAATATAGTAAGTATTAAGAGGGATAGGGTGGGTGGAAACAGGGCAGGGCAGGCAGAAGCGTTTAATGAATACTTCTGCTCAGTGTTTCCAAAGGAGAAAGGAGGGTGCTACCAAGGGGGTGGGAGGGTAGGCTCTGGGGGAGGGTGACAGATGGGGCAATAACTGAGGGCAGGGTACTGGAGGATTTGAGGGCACTGAGGGTGGACGAGGCACCAGGGCCAGATGACATTCACCCAGGGTATTAGAGAGCTGGCAGAAATCCTAGCGGGACCCTTGTGGACCTGTTCAATGCCTCCTGGACTCAGAGTGCGTACTTCAGGACTGGAGGATGGCACATGGTGCTCCTCCATAAGAGTGGCCTCAAAGATGAACTGGGAATTACAGACGGTAGCCTCACATCCATCATTGGTAAACTGATGGAGATAATACTGAAAGAGAGGCTAGTGTCCCTGCTGGAGACTAATGGGCTGCAGGATGATAGGCAACATAGGTCTGTCGAGGCAAATACTGTCAGACCGACCTGTTGGATTACTATGACTGGATAACTAGACAGTTGGACAAGGGCCATGCAGTGGATGTCCTGTATCTGGACTTCAGTAAGACATTTGATTGGTACCACATGGGAGGCTGGAAGTAAGCTGGTAGTTACAGGGGCTGGGAGAAGATGGTGGATGGGTAGTTAACTGGCTGCAAGGAAGGCAGCAGTTGGTGGTGGTAAGTGGGAGCTGTCATCTCCTAGGGCAGTGACAAGCAGTGTATTGCAGGGCTCAGTGTTGAGACCAGTGTTGTTTGGGCTGTTATATCAGACATCTCAAAGGGCATCAAGAGCAAGATCAGTTTGTTTGCAAATGACACCAAGATGGAGCGGTCATGGATAACCTGGAAGGGTGGCAGGGGTTGCAGGATGATCTAGCAAATTGAGACCTGGTTGAACACCTGTCAGCTGGGGTTAATGCCAAAGGTGCAAGGTGCTGCAATTCAGGACAAAAACAAGGAGCTATCAGCTGGGGGGGCAGTCACCATGATAGAAGAGGAGAAGGACCTAGGGTGATCATAATAGGCCTCGATGAACAACTCAGCACAATGCAGGAAGGCAGCTGCAAAGGCCAACAAAATGCTGGGTTGTATTCTTAGGGTATATTTTCAAGGAGAGGGAGGTGATCCTGCCATTGTATAGGTTGCTGGTCCGACCACACCTGAGTACTGTGTGCAGTACTGGTGTCCATACCTGAAAAGGGACATTGTTGCTGGAGGGGTACAGTGCAGGACAACAAAGATGAGCCAGGGACTAGGGACATGCCATATTGGAGCAGGCTGAGGGAGTTGAACATGTACTCATTGGAGGAGAGGAGAGACAGGGGGATATGATTGAAACGTTCAAGTACATGAAAGGCATTAACAAAATAGGCATGGAAGGGCTGTTTAAGATAAAGGGAAGGTCCAGGAGAGAAATGAGAAGATACTTTTTATGGAAAGAGTGGTGTCAGGATGGAATGCATTGCCTGAGAAGTGGTATCATGTAGAACAGTGGGCTGCTTCAAAAGGGGTGGGACAGGGTAAGAAGGAGGGTTAGGGAGGGAAGGAGTGTTAGCTACACACCGAGCAGACTCGATAGACCATAAGGCCTTTTATCTGTTGGCACCTCAGATGTTCATATAAGGGTTTTTGATTGAATAAGGCTGTGTTGTAACAGATCAAATTCTGACTGGAGCTCTGTGCGGACCTCATCTGCTGTTGGTCTGGAAAGATAGATCACTATATTATCTATGAATAAATGTAATTTAGCTACACTAACATTGTCTCCAACTGAGTTGATGTAAATCATGAATAGGAGAGGTCCAAGGATTGAACCTTGAGGAACTCCTCTCATGAGAGGGAGGAGTGGGAAAGGAACCTACTGCTTTAACTTGTTGAGGTCTGTTTGTTAGATAGTTATTAAACTATAGCACTGCTGAGCCAGTGATGCCATGGCAATCAAGCGCATCAGGAGCAAATCGTGGTCGACTGTGTCAAACACTTTGCTTAAATCCAAAAAGACAGTCCCTGTAACTGTCTGTTATCCATAGTAAGGAGCCAGTCATTCATAACTGAAGCTAGTGCAGAGGTGGTGCTGTGTGCTGGTCTAAAACCAGACTGAACTGGATTTATTAAATTGGAATTACCAAGGTAGTCTCTGATTTGAACATTTAATAATTTCTCAAAGAGTTTGGAAAGGAGGGGTAGGATTGATATCTGGCTGTACATGTTTAGGTCCATGGGGGTCTCCTGATTTAAATAGTGGAAGCACCTGTGCTATTTTCCTTATGTCCATTATGGTGTTGGAGCAGATTGAAAGGTTAAACAGATGTAAGATAGGGTCTGGGGAGGGCCATCTTTTTTAGATCAGATCTGGGTTTGGAGGTGCCAGTGGGTAACATCAGATCCTTTGAGTGCATCCTGGCAGCAGGTGCAGAGCTCAGGATTCTCCTCATATACCGTCCACCCAGTGATGGTGGTGAATTTCTGAAGGAGTTCGTAGACTTCATCGTTGACATGGTACTGGAGTCGCCTAGATGGCTAATACTGGGTGACTTCAATGCCTGGGTCGACGATGAACTCTCGCACTTTGGAAAGAACTTCCTCCAACTTATGTCTATGTTGGGCCTGTCACAGGTAGTTACCTCTGCTACCCATATAGGTGGACACTCTTGGACCTGGTGTTCCTACTGGATTTGGATGTCTCACATTTGGAGGTGGAACCAAATGTGTGGACAGACCATCACACCATAAGATTCAGTTTTGGGGCACCCCTAATAGGTCTGCCTCACGGAGATGGTCCAGTATCGCCTTTAAGGAGTAAACCCAGAGGGCCTATTGGCGTACTGGACCTATCGGGTGTTTCGGATGAGAGCATGGGTCCAGGGACCTGGTTATTGACTATAATAAGGCGGTGACCGGGGCCCTGACCAAATTGTCTCTTGTTCATGTCGCTTCACTCATCAGCGCCCAAAGACTCCTTGGTTTGATGAGTCTTTGAAGGAGCTGAGGAGAGTGGGGCGAAGGCTAGAGAGGGTATGGCGGAAATCTTGCCTGGATGCTGACAAACTTAGATTGATGGATCATTATGTTTTCTATCAATCAGCAATATCCCGTAAGAAGGCAGAATTCCTGTCCAGGGAGATTACTGCCGCGTGAAACCGACCAGCTCAACTTTTGGACTGTTGACAGATTGTGCAATCCACTCTGTCTACAGTCTGGAAGAGATTTTCACAAATAAAGTGTGATGAGCTTGCTCAATTTTTCGCTGATAAAATTGCCAGCATTAGGTCGGATATCAGCCAAGCTCACTCTTCAAGGGTTTGCAGTGATCGGCGAGGGAAGCAAACACCTGTGTCACCTGGTCTGACTTTGGTAGGCCGGAATTCATGGACATTGTGAGGATTGTCCAGACTGCACGTCCAACCAGCTGTAGTTTGATCTGGGCCCTACGCCTCTATTATTGGGTTGAGATATTATCTGTCCGACCATGGCTGAAATTGTCTGGAAATCTTTGGAGCAGGGGATCTTTCCTGAACCCTTAAAGGAGGCGGTCGTTCGACCACCCTAAAAACCTTCATTGAATCCGACTGTCCAGCTAACTACAGGCCTGTCTCTAACCTGCCCTTTTGGGTAAGGTTATTGAAAAGGTGGTTGCACTGCAACTGGATGACCATCTTACAAATCACAATGTCTATGATACTCTTCAATCGGGATTTAGGAAAAGACATAGTACTGAGACTGCTCTTGTCTGGGTTCTAAATGATCTCTGATAGCTAGAGATCAAAAGGCTTGTACTATTCTAGTCCTTCTTGATCTCTCTGCAGCATTTGACACTGTGGACCATGGTGTGCTTTTGGAACGCTCTGCGGTTTTATTGTGGACTGTCTGGTACGGTTCTGCAATGGTTTCAATCTTTCTCACAGGGCGGAGACAGAGGGTTATCACTGGAATTTATTCCTCTGACGCTGTCTCTTTGCCTTGTGGGGTTCCGAGGGTTCCATTTTGGCACCCATGTTGTTCGCTGTCTATATGCTGCCATTGGGAGACATTATTAGGCAATATGGCTTTGGTTTTCACTGCTGTGCAGATGATACCCAGCTATATTTGTCCTTTAGTCCCGGCAAGAAGATGCAGTCTCTATACTTAACAACTGTCTATCCGAGATCAATGATTGGATGAGTGCCAGCTGGCTAAGGTTAAACCGGATAAGACTGAGGTGTTGGTGGTGGACCCAGGTCGCTTTGAGGCGGTTGTAGGCTGGTCTCCTTCGGGCGATGGATCGATGGTGCCCAGCTTCGACCTCCAGACCGGTGCGAATCTGTTATTATTGACAACAGATTGACGCTGAAATTTCAGGTGTCTTCTGCTGTCAAATCTTCCTTTACCATCTGAGGAATATTGCTCGGTGAAACACCTTGTTCCTCCGGCTGACCTTCCGACATTGGTCCATGCCTTTGTTACTTCTCGCTTGATTACTGCAATGCCCTGTACCTAGGGCTGCCGGGTTGATATCCGCCGCTTGCAGCTAGTGCAGAACGCAGCAGCCAGGCTTTTGACTGGGACATCTATGAGGAATTATATTACACCCAAGCGCGCGAGCTGCACTGGCTGCCGTTCAGTGGCGGATCACCTTTAAGGTCGGGTTACTGACCTATAAAGCCCTACACGAACAGGGACGCGGTATCTTCAAGATCTGCTTGCTCCCTACTGTCCCTCTCGCTCACTCCATCCATGGCGAGGGATTGCTAGGGGTTCCCAGGGTTCGCTTAAAACTTCGGAGCACGGGCATTTTCTTATGCTGCCCCTACCCTGTGGAATTTCTACCTCATCGGATACGGTTGCCTGACTGCTGAGAGCTTTAAGTCAGAACTTAAAACTTATTTATTTCAAATAGCTTATGGGCAGTGACTCGTTGTATTTTATTGTAATTATATTGTTATTTCTGTTGTTGTTTATATGTATGAAATTTGTATGTATTTAATTTGTTCTATTTGTACAGCGCTGATATCGAAAAGCGCTTAAAAGTAAATTTTTACTTACTTACTTACTGTTAGAAACCTGAAACCAGTTTAAAGAAAGAAGGGATCTATACCATCAGCTCCGGCTCCTTCTTTATGACTAATTTGAGTAATACAGTAGGTCTTCTACTTCCTTGTAGTGGAAAGGGGTAAAGGAGAAGATATTCTTAGACTGAATCGGAGATTGCTTGGATAAATTGGAGGTGAGGGTTGCAGCTTTAGAGGAGTCGAAGGCCAGACCTGTGGTTGAAAAGTGATCACTGGGAGATCACGTGATGAGCCGAGCGTGAAAGCAGGGGGATTTCAGTGCTCTCACCTCACCTCCGTTAAATCTAACTTTAACCTACTTAAGTGTGCAGTCCACGAGTCTCCTGAGTTTTTTATTAATTTAGAATCCGAGGAGGCGCTCCGGGGAGCTTTAGGGGTATTCCGCTAATAAGCGCCCAGAATGGACACGACATGAATCGGGCCCTCCATAAACGCACTCGCCGGTTTCTCCAGACAGCAGGCCAAGAAGGCAACAGCAAGCACCTTCCACTCTCGATGGTGCAGACCCTCGATTTTTCCCTCTCTCAATCCGCTATCGGAGGATCGCTTTCTCGAGGAGATACGCCCACTTAAAGATGCATTAATAGAACTTTCTCTGGAGCTGAAGAGTATGCGAGGATATCTCGATGCTGACGAGAGGGTTACAGACAACGAGGCCCGCCTCTACATTGTTGGAAAGTTCTAAATAGAATGGAACCAGAAATAACTAAAATAAAACAAACAATAACTAGGCTGCAACAAAAAGCAGAAGACTTAGAAGGCCGCTCATGATGAAACAACGTACTAATCCATGGTGTGCCAGAGGCAGAGGAGGGTTCTTCTTGCATTCCATTTGTCCAGGCGTTGCTAACTAAAATAGTAGGTCCTTCCCCACACAATCCAGGGTACATTATTGAGAGGGCTCACAGGTCGCTGCGCCCAAGACCAGAACCTTCAGCCCCTCCCAGGCCTATAATCATCAACTACTCAATTTTCTGAGCGCCAGCACATTTTAGTGAAAGTAAGGGAAATTGTGCCATTACTTGGGAAGGGAAACGCCATTAATCACACAAGACCTTCCTTGAGACGAGGCATGGAGAGCCGCTTCACCCTATAGTGTCAAAGCTATTAGCTGCTAACATTAAATTCAGGATGGCTTATCCTGCTCGACTTCAAGTTTCAATTGATGGTAATGGCATAGCTATGAAGCAGTGAGCCAGGCCCAGGAGGACCTGTCACATCTGTTGCCAGATCTATTTAAAGTTTCATGAGCCATCATAGTTGTTGAATCCTGAGGTTCTACTATGTGCTCCTTTTGAAGGATGATTTGCTGTTTGGAGAGTTAAAATAATTATCCAACATTATCTCTGGTTCTGAAAGCCCATCATACTTTTTTTTTTACCTGCTGGTGGGAATTCTCCTCTGGTGTCTCTCTCGAGGGCAAGTTGGATCTTCGTGGGAAGCATTCTTGGATGCTGGGTTTTTTGTTTTTTTGCAGGTGGGACCAAAGGTTTCTATGGCCCTAGATGGGTGCTTTGAAGATGAGCTTGCATTTCTGGAGGACGATTGGATGTGATACACCAAGGCTTCGGTGTACCTGTGTGACAGTGGGCTCAGGGAGGGTTAGAGCAGTCAGGCAGAGGCACATCCCAGATCCTATTCCTTCAAGAACTCATATGCCACACTGGCAAATGAGGACAACCAAATAGAGGTACCCAGGGAAGTGGAAGGAAAGGATGTGGAGGTTAGGCAAGGAAGTGACCTCAGTGGGGAAAGCAGTGGACCCCAGAGGAGGAGGAGGAAGCGAATCCTGGTGGGGACTCCATCATAAGAGGGATCCAGCTAGGAACACAGGAGGGGAGGACAGGGAGGTGAGGTGCCTCACCAGGTGCCACGGCATGGAGGGATGGAAGGAAGATACTGGGGATCACTGGGAAGGCAAGACAGAAGGGGAGCTGGATGTCATTATCCACCTAGGTACTAATGACTTGGCAAATGGGGAGCCAAAGGAAGTTCAGGAAGAGTTTAGGAAACTGGGGAGGGTCTCAAGCAAGTAGCTACTTCTGTCACTTTCTCAGAAGTACTACCTGTGAGAGGCAAGGGAGAGCATAGGAGTGCATGCACCAGGAACTTTAACTCATGGTTGAAGAACTGGTGCTGTGAGGAAGGGTTTGGATTCATTGGTGACTGGGGACCCATCTGGAGGGATGGAGGTTTGTTCAAGCCTGATGGCCTACATCCATCCTGAGGGGAATCCAAGCATAATGATAAGTTTAAATGCTACATTGACAAGCATTTAAACTATGAAAATGGGTGGCAGGCCAGCAAGGATGGTACCTACTTGCTCACCCCCACAGCTAGTAATGGAACCAGTGAACCAGAGGAGTGGCTATCTCTGCAAAGCAGTGTGCAAAAGTTGGAGATTAGTGTCCAAAAGGTGGATAAGCAGAAAAGGGCAAAATTCAGCAGAAAGGCAGACAGCAAGGAGAACCAGGGATAAATGACAACCAAGGAAGGGGCTGGAGTAGAACAGTGAAGCAGTCTAGGAGGTCAAATCATGGAAAGCCATGTGCAAATGCCAGGAGCCTTAGCAACAAGATGGAAGATCTGGAGCTGTCATGGTACAGCCAGACCTGGACATTGTGGCCATCACTGAAACCTGGTGTAATGATAACCATGACTGGGAGATGGCCATACCTGGCTACAACATATTCAGAAGAGACAGAGCAGGCAGGAAGGGAGGAGGGTGGCACTGTATGTGAAAAATGACATAAGGGCCACACAGATCCAGGAGGAACAAATGGGGGGAGATACTGTGGGTTAAGCTGGAAAGGAAAATGGGGCCAGCCATCCGCACAGGTGTGGTCTATAGACCACCAGCCCAGGAGGAAGAAACAGATAGGAGTTGATGCTAGCCATCCAAAGGATGGCTGACAAGGGTGAGGTAGTACTGGTTGGAGACTTCAATATACCAGATGTGGACTGGAGCATCCCAGCAGCAGCATCAACTAGGAGCAGATTTATCCTGGACTCCTTCAGGTGCCTTCCTCAAGCAACTGGTCATGGAACCAACTCGGCAGAAGGCAATACTGGACCTTGTGCTCACAAACAGGGACAGTGTGATGGGGGTAACAGTGGGGGAGCATCTGGGTAACAGTGACCCCAGTCATTGTGGTTTGAAATCAGAAAGAGCAGAACCAAACCACACAAAAACACGTATCCTGGATTTAGGGGCAGACTTTGGGAAAATGGGGAGATGCTTGAAGAGGCATTAAGGGAATGGGACAGGAATCAGGATTGAGAAACAGTGGGCAGTATTTAAAATGGGGATTATAAGAACAACAGAATTATGCATTAAGCAGGTTAGCAAGAGGAAAAAGAAAGAGGAGACCATTATGGTTTTCCAAAGAGGTAGCAAAGAAAGTGAAAGCCAAAAGACTGCATTCAGGCAATACAAAAGACACAGGCAGAAGGGGATAGGGAGAAGTACCAGGAGAAACAAAGGGAGACAGGGAAGTCAGTAAGGAAGCCAAAGCTCAGACAGAAGAACACATTGCAAAATCAGTGGTTAAAGGGGACAAAACCTTTACAGGTACATAAGTGAAAAAGAAGGACAAAGGAGGGATAGTTAGACTGAAGGGGAGGATGGGAGCAGCGTGGAGGATGACAACAGTAAAGCTGACATATTGAACAGGTATTTCTGCTCAGTCTTTACTAAGGAAGAGGGGGTAATGGGTCTGAAGGGAGTACAAGGGGTGAGAATGGTGCAGAAATGGACACAAGTCCCTTTACACAGAAAGGGTCCTGAAGGAACTGGAAGTAATAAGAGTTGACAAAGCAATGGGCCAGATGGGGTGCACCCCGGGTCCTTAAAGAACTAAGAGAGGGTGGCTGAACCTCTGGCTATCCTGTTCAGCCAATCACTGGAAACAGGGAGGTACCCAAAGACTGGAGGACAGCAGATGTAGTCCCCTTATACAAAAGTGGGAACAAAGAGGAAGAAGGAACTACAGACCAGTCAGCCTCACCTCGGTAGTGGGAAAGATCATGGAAGCACTACTGAAGGAGAGATTGGTGGAACATCTGGTTGTCAATGGACTACAGGACCCAAGGGCATGGTTTCACCAGGGGAGGCATGTCAGACCAACCTCATTGAATTTTTGACTGGGTGACTAGGGAGGTGGATCAGGGGAGGCAGTGGACATGGCCTATCTGGACTTCAGCAAGGCCTTTGACACTGTGCCACATAGAAGACTATTACACAAACTGGGGAATATGGGTGTGGGCAGGACAGGTGTGGTGGGTAGGTAACTGGCTGGGTGGCAGGACACAGAGGGTGGTGGTAAATGGCTGTCACTCCCACAGGGAAGAGTGACCAGTGGGGTACCACAGGGATCAGTGCTGGGACCGGTCCTATTCAACATCTTCATCAGTGACATTGCACAGGATATAGAAGGCAGAATTTCACTGTTCGCTGATGACACAAAGCTCTGTAACAGAGTAGACACACCAGAGGGTGTAGACAGAATGAGAAGGGACCTGCAGAAACTTGAAGAATGGTCAAGGGTTTGGCAGTTGAAATTAAATGCAAAGAAGTGCAAGATAATGCATATGGGGCACAAAAACCCTGGCACAATATATCAGTTGGGGGTGAGGATATAGCATGCACCAAGCAGGAAAGGGATCTTGGGTTGTCATCTCTGATGATCTCAAGGTAGGAAACAGTGTGACAAGGCATCAGGTAAAGCAAATAGGATGCTGGGATGTATAGGCAGGGCATCACCAGCAGGAAAGGGAGGTCATTATTCCGCTATACAAGACACTAGTGAGGCCCCACCTGGAGTACAGTGTACAGTTCTGGAGACCATACCTACGTAAGGACATAGACAGGGTAGAGAAGGTGCAGAGGAGGGCAACAAAGATGGTGCATGGGTTGCATCACAAATCCTATGAAGACAGGTTGAAGGAACTGAACATGTACTCCTGGAGGAGAGGAGGGAGAGAGGATATGATAGAGACATACAAGTATCTTACAGGGAGGAACAGGGTGCAGGAAAACACTATTTTAAAGCGAAAAAGATGTTTCAGGGACTAGAGGCATGGGATGAAGTTGGAGGAGGACGATTCAGAGGAAACATGAGAAAGAATTTCTTCACAGAACGGGTGGTGGACAAGTGGAACACCCTGCCAGAGAAAGTGGTGGGGCTGAAACAATTACGGGGATTTAAGAATGCATGGGATAGACATAAAGGAATTCTAGAGGTCAGGGGTAAGGAAATAGACTTCTAGGAAAACAAACTGAACTTACAAGCTCAAATGGGCAGACTAGGTGGGCCATAGGCCCTTATCTGCCGACACTGTCTATGTATCTATGTATCTATGTACCTTTGTTTTCAGTCCCAGTGGAGTCATTTTTGTGGATTATAAGTTCCTCACAGTTGGTGACTGCTGATACTTTTCGTTTGGTTTTCTGTGCAGGGTCATGCAGGAAGCTAATATTTCCACTGGATCACCATATTTTATCTCGAAGAAGATGGAAGAGTGGATGTGATACACCGAGGCTTGATGTACCTTTATTTTCAGTCCCAGTGGTGTCCTTTTTATGGATTATAAGTTCCTTACCAGTTGGTGACTGCTGATACTTTTCGTTTGGTTTTCTGTGCAGGGACATGCAGGAAGCTAAAATCTCCACTGGATCATCGATTTTACCTCAAGAAGATGGAAGAGTGGACCAGCAAGAGAATTCAGGACAATATTATTTATCAATATTATTTTACCCATCCTTTGCCCTATTCTTCTGTGCTCTATATATTTTCCTCCACCCTTCCACCTCCCCAGGAGCCTCCTTCCTCCCCCCTCCCTGTTTTTTCTTTTCTTTTCGTCCTCTAGCTCTCCCTGCCTCCCTCCCCTCTTTTTTTTTCCCACAGCAGCAGAGCGGACTTCATGGCACAGAGGGGGCGGATGCTGGAACGAGGCCTGGGCATGTTTGGCTGCGTATTGGGGAATAGGGGTTTGTACCTAGCCTACCTCATAGGGTTTTTATTATTTCACTTTGGATAGGAGTCCAATCAACATCATATATGGGTCATTTGGGGGACTCCAAGGCTATCGATGTCGGCCTATTTTTTATTTCCAATTTTCTGTGGGGTAACGTTAATTTCCTTGATGTGGGAGATGGATGCTGGGACTCTGGGGTTTGACACTTAGAGATATATCATCCATTCTACCCTTTTCAATGATTGGAGGCTGGGTCGGGATGTATATAGTTGGTTACGGGTTAAACATAAAAGTACAAAGGTCTTATATATTTTCTCAGCCTGTTACAAGAGGGACCTACAGCTTTTTGGGGTTTGTAAGGGAGAATATTAGCCCTGAAATGTTTCTGGTTTCATTTTATTATTTGGGGTATTGTGGGGGTATGTTTTGAGGGATATTTTTGGTTATTAAAGGGGCCATGGTGCATATATTGTCAGGTACCAGAGTATACTTATTAGTTCGACAGAGGTTCAATGGCAGTTAACAATATTAAATTTGTCACGTGGAATGTGAGAGGGCCCGCAGCACATTAAAGAGAATGCAGATATTGAGACATCTGGAGTCCTTGCAGAAGATTTTCTTTGTTCAGGAAACACACCTACTCCCACATGAAGTGGTAAATATGCTGAGAAGGGCATTGGTCAGGTTTTTCGCCTGGAGCCTCTTCTAAAGCAGGGGTACAGCGATCCTCATCCATCGTCAATCACCTTTCAATCCACCATGACAATCTCGGACCCTATGGGCAGATATATCTTAGTGAAGGTATCCTGAACCATACAGAAGTTCTATTAGGGAGTAGTTACGGTCCGGTAGGGGAGACTCCTTCCTTGCCAGTCTGATGGGAAAGTGCAAGATTTCCTATCCTCCCAATGATTCTTGCAGGCGATTGAATATATCCCCCACGCAGGATTTAGACAGGTCCAATGCCACTCTTGCTCCCCTCTCAGCAGCCCAAAGGGCACTTATGGACTTTATAGAAACTCTTGGTCTATGTGACCCATGGAGAACACTAAATCCAGTTGCCCGGAATTTACATTTCACTCTTCTGTACATGATACATGGACTAGACTCGATTACATATTATGTAGTAATTCTCTTCTTAGGAATATAAGTAGCAGGTATAGATGCAAGAGTGGTTTCGGATCATGCTCCAGTTTGGATGGTTACGCTATTGGATATTAACACTACTAGGAATCCACTGTGGAGACTAAATAATCAACTTTTAAAAGAAGAATACTTTAGTACTAGAATATCAGGGCTGATTCAATACTTTTATCTCGAAAATCAGAACTCTATAATTAGGGCAGACCAAGAGTGGTGTGCATTGAAGTGCTGTCTGAGAGGTGAATTTATTCGCTAGCTTCCACTGGAAAAGAAAGTGGAAGCGAAAACCCGATCCCTTCTCACCCAAATCAGAATGATAGAGCAATCTTTGTCTATGTCCTCCACAACGGATACACTGGAAACCCTTTTGTTTTTAAAGAAACCAGTATTCTACACTATTGCAGAAAAGACTGAACTCGCCATATTGAGAACTCGTCTTAAGTACATGAGAATGTGGGAAAAGCTAGCCACCTGTTAGCTTTGAGACTAAGGAAGCTGGAAGCTTCCAGGCGATCAATTCCATTGAAGATTTCAATGGGGAGATCCAAACTAATCCTCGGGATATACTTTCTGTGCTTAGATCCTATTTTTCGTCACTTTATAACAAACCAGACCCTTCCCCCTATCGACTAAACACTTAATTATCTCGCAACTCTCTCTCATCGTTTTAGATCAAGATCAGCAAGCATTACTAATCTCTCCCATATCTTTCCAGGAGATTTTAGCAGCTATAAAGGACTTGGCTCGAAAAATCTCCAGGTCCGGACGGATTCTCTTGAACTTTTATGAACTATTTGCTAAGGATTTGGTGCCCGGCCTACATCGTTTGTACCAATACTTATTGACCGGTAGTACTCAGGATCCCACCCTTCTCAAAGCCCTTATCATTCTTCTTCTCAAGCCAGACAAACCCTCATATCTTCCTTCAAGCTATCGTCCCATCTCTTTATTAAACTGTGATATTAAGATCTTAGCCAAAATCCTTGCAAAAGCATTGAGCAAGTATGGATGCCCTTAATCAGTTCCGAACAGATCGGATTTGTTGCAGGTAGATCTCCGTGGATCACCACCAAGCTGCAATATCTTTTAACTGCGGTGCAGACTTCACATTCTCCGATGATTTTAGTTTCTCTTGAGCGTGGAAAAGCGTTCGACAGGGTTGACTGGTCCTTTCTATGGGCTACACTACAAGTTATGGGTTTTCCACCACTATTTGTGACATGGATACAGGCGTTATATACTTCCCTACAGCAAGGCTGTATTGTAATGGCGCATGTCAGATTCCTTTACACTTACCTCGGTACAAGGAAAGGCTGCCCTTATCTCCTTTTTATTTAATTTGTACCTTGAACCTCTCCTAAGATCCTTAAATTCATCTCTATCAATATCAGGTATCCCTGTCGCAAATAGTGTGGCTAAAATCTCAGTTTTGCAGACGACCTGCTTTACACCTGTCGGACCCTGTTTTGTCGTTGAGAGCGGCTCTAAGTCAGATTAAGGTTTTCAGTCGATATTCTGGCTATAAACTTAATGTTACTAAAACTGAAATTTTCCTCTTAATCGCTTTCACATATAAGGCAGACTTTCTTGAATTTGGGATGAAGTGGACTACACGTTCTATTAAATATCTGGGAATACATGTTTCTCTCAGTCTGGCATTGATGAGGAAACTGAATCTGGAAGATCTATGACGAAATATTAAGCAAGATCTTTTGAGATGGTCTAAACTACCCTTATCGCTGTGGGGCAGGATTAACACGATTAAAATGAATGTGTTACCTAGACTCTTCTATCCCTTAAATATGTTAAACTTATGGATTCCCCAATCTTTTTCAAGGATATTCATTCTGGAATAAGTTCTTTTCTTTGGGACAATAAAGCTGTTAGAAAATCCTATAACAAATTATCTCAGCCCAAAGAGTATGGAGGACTCCGCTTGAACTTCCTGTATTATTATTGGGCCTCGCACCTGAACAAATGTGGTAAATGGCTGTCGCCACTGACTCCCAATACCCCTAGTTTATAAACCATTATGGCTTCAAATGGAATTAGATCTTATGAAAGCTCATAATGTAGATCCAACGTTTCTTTTACAGATCAGGCAAAATGTCCCTTCGCCACTTGCTCTTTACCTTTGGGTATCTCTCTCCCAGTGGTATTTAGGTTTTCAGACATCTTAAGATCTCTCACAGAGGACTTTTCTCAACCTATATGCTTAAACCCTAACCTCCGTATGGGTAACTCGGTGATATCTAGTAAGTGGCTGCCATCTATCTCAGACTGTTGTGTAAAAGATTTCTATTCACCTAATTACATTCTGGATACTAAGGAAATTCTGGATAAATTTCAATGGTCGGACAAAGTAGCCTTTAAAGTATATAAATTACGACATCTCTTGCTTACTAAATTTGGGAGAGACAACAAAAGTTCACCCCTTCTCCAATTTTTTCTCTCTCAGGTCAATGGCAATTGTTAATCAACCATAGTGTCTCGGGTTATACAGCCTATTATATAAATTTCCGAATTCCACCCAACCCTTGGTCCTAAGATTTGGAAAGACCTATATCCCGATGAAGGTGTTGAGTGGCAGTATATCTGGAAAAGTTTACACACATATCATACACAAGATAGATACAGACTTACACAATATTGTATCTTAAATGATCTTTATTACACCTCGATCAGACTGGCAAGGATGAAGAGGTCCACCTCAACTAAATGCCTCAGATGTGATAAAGAAGAGGGTTCCCGTTACACATTTTTTGGTTTTGTTCTTCAGTATCTCCTCTCTGGGTTCAAATAGAGGCCTCACTTGACTCTCTATTGGGCTTGCAAGGGTCTTCTCCCTAAGTTCTGCATCCTAGGTGACTACCTAGAAATACAAGTGAAAGAGAAGAGATATCATGGCATTGATATCCATGGCAGTTAAAAATTAGTCCTTAGACATTGGAAGGACCAATCAGTACTAACTTATACGGAATGGTTGCATGAGATAACTTTTTGCTCTTAAGTGTGGAAAATCTCATAGCACAGGTAACTTGAAGAGTATCCTCCTTCAAAAAGAAATGGGGCAAATTAGGACGCTTTGTTATTCAGGAGGCAATAGGAATCATGATGAGCTGCGGGCCCTCTCCATCTAATCTTTCCATATAACTATTAGTATTTAATATTTAACTTTTATCATACCCCCTTGGTTTCCCTCCTATCTTATTTCCCTTTCCTTTGTTTGTTAATTCTATTTTAACAAGGGGATATGTTTCTCTGTTGAGAGTCTTTTTATTATTGGTACCTGAGATTTTAGTAAATGTATCATTTTGCACCACAGGGTGGGGAGGAGGGAGGAGGGAGGGAGGAGGTTTATTTGGTTATCCATTTTAATCCTTACTGTCAATGTACTCGATGCCTATTGTCTATGTTCCAATTTTACTACTGTCTTCTGAAGTCTTAACGAAGATTTTGGCTAATGATATGATTATAACTTTGTTTTTTATGGCTAAACTTAATAAAACATATTGAATTAAAAAAAGTGATCACTGAAGCTATGGAGGATATCCTGATTCATCAGATAAGGTTTTGCCTTTAAAGGAGACCTTACCAGGTAGTGAGGAGGACAGTTTGTTACCTTCTGCCCTGACTAATGATGTCCAGAATTTGCCAGAGTTACCATAGCAGAGTCAAAAGCGGACAAGGTAATAATTTGCTTTGCGTGGACACAGTCTTTTTTGGTGTAGATCGTCACGGCAGGCTCTGCAGTCTGCCCAATCTGAATGGAGTTTAGTCCATCTGGCTGTAGTCCAAAGATGGTCCCTTTCTTTTAGTGCTGTCTTTAGCTCAGCTGTAAACCAAGGGCAGGAGTGTTT
Organism: Neoceratodus forsteri; assembly: GCA_016271365.2. Classification (NCBI taxonomy): domain Eukaryota; kingdom Metazoa; phylum Chordata; order Ceratodontiformes; family Ceratodontidae; genus Neoceratodus; species Neoceratodus forsteri. The sequence continues at coordinate 457,060,020 of CM057449.1, read as the reverse complement.
CCTAGTTCTACATTTAATTTGATAGGCGTGCTTATTAATAAGGTTGCTAGTATATGATTAAAAATGGAGGCCGCGTCGTTGATGTTGGAGGCCAGATAAAAGTTGGACCAGATTATGTTTCTGAGGTCAGTTAGATAATGGGTAAAGTTGAATTTATGAAGGCTTCTTTTCCAGGTAAATGTATCGGATGATTTGGCAGGTGGCTGACCTCTGATACAGGCCATAGCACAGTGGTCACTGATATCATTGTGGAATACTGCTGTATGGGTGATCTTATGCTGTCTATTACGGGTGTTGTGGCATGGTTTAGTAGTTATCTGTCAAACCGTGCTCAATTTCTGAAATACCTCACCCTCTCAAACCAGGCTATTCTAAACATTTAGGGTACCACAGGGTTCAATTTAGGGCCTTCTCTTCTCTATATTCATCAACAGCATTACCTTGGATCTCACCTCCTGTTCATCCCTCCTGTATGCTGATGATATTGTTCTATATGCTAGCTCCAAAAACTCGTCCGACATAAACTCGCCCTTTCATCTGACTTCCATAAAACTCATAACTGGCTATTCGACCACAATCTGGTCCTCAATGCAATGAAAACCAAGCTATGTTGTTTGGGTCTGCTACCAAACTAAAATCCTGCAACAATAGCTTCACGGTCTCCTGCCCTGGTTCTCCTCCCATAAATACAGCTACCTCGTTCAAATATCTTGGGGTCATCCTTGATCAGTCTCTTGGCTTTGATCTCCATGTCAAATCCACCAGCAAATCAGTAAACTCTAAGCTAGGCATTGCTTATAGATCTAGCTATACACTTACTCCATCGCCAGGCTGGCTGTTGCCCTCGGCATCCTTCTACCAGCCCTGACTTATGGAGTCAATACCATGCGCCATACCCCAAGTCATCAAAGCGTGCCTGGGACACCACCTATAATAACATTTGCCGCATGCCTCCTCATCCCCTAGGCTCGAACACCACTGCAAACTCTACTCAGACCAAAATGGCTGTCACCTACTGCACTGAGACTCTACTCAGTTGGGCTCCCAAGTGGACAATGTTTTCAAGGCACAATCTCCCTGATAGTCTTGCAAGGCTACTGTCTCCTCAAACACCCTCCTATGGGCTACGCTCGGTTGACTAGTCCCTACTGCAAGTGCCATGTGTAAAACCTCAAAGGTTCCTAAGCTTTCTCCCACTATGCCACACTGCAATGGAATGCCCTACCACATTTCGCCAAAGCTGTCCCATGCACTTTTAAAAAGAGCTCCACGCCAGCCTATTTGCTTCAAATGTATGCACCTGTTTTCAGCCCCATGATCTCACTCTCTGCCTACCTTCCAACTGTCTACTGTGTTCTTATCAACTAACCTGTCTCTTTGTCTTCCTCCTCCTCCTCCTCCTCCTCCTCCCCAATATGAATGTTTGCTTTTATGTCCCTAGCCCCACCACCCTCATTGCTCCATCCAGTGTAAATGCCTTATCCTCTCTTCTCACAGGACGGCAGCGTGCCTCCACCACAAACTGCCTCATAAAAGATTGCTATTTCCTGCCTTATTTCAAAGTAAAACTGTATCTGCTTAAACTTTGCACTTACTATGTACTCACTAGGTTACTGTAATTTGTTGCCTAGCTCTCCCATATGTTAGATAGCTGGTTTTATGGTTTTGTGTGCCTCATAAGAAAGATTGCTTTTTCCTGCCTCATTTCAATGTAAAACAGTATTTGCTTAACTTTGCACTTACTATGTACTCACTAGATTACTGTAATTTGTTGCCAAATCTCCTATATGTTAAATAGCTGGTTTTATGGTTTTGTATGCTTACTCTGCCCTACCTGTATGCTTGTTTTCACCATGTATACATACTCAGCCAATTTGCAATTTGCTGTCATGTATTTTCTCCAATCTTGTCTATACTGTACGATAATGTTGTTGTGCTTTTCTCATGTTGTAATCCTCCCGGTCGAGACTGAAAATAGTCATTCTATGGCTAGCTCGCCTACCCGGTAAACAAAAAGCAAATAAATAAAAATTATTAAGAATTAGGTCAATCATGGAACCGTTAGCAGGGGACTAAGGGTTAGAGTGAGTGATCTCTGTTACCAGCTGGTCAAAACCTGATTCATCGCAGAACTCTTTCAACTGCATGCTCTTGTTACTGTTTTTTTGCCAGTTGACATTTAAGTCTCCAAGTATGATTATTTCATTTTGTTTAGTGTCTGAAGTAGCACGGGTAGTTTAGGAGCCCATGCTCCAGAGGGTGGCCTGTAGCAACCTATTACTTATACTGTTTCAGTGAGAGATAGGGATAGGTTTAATGTTAAGACTTCAAACCCTTGGGAGTTGGCAACAGCGATGTCAGTTATGGTGAATTTGTCCTTGACATAGATTGCATTGCCCTCCCTTGTCAGTCTATCACTTGGAAAAGGTTGTATGAGGGTAATGATAATGTAGAGTCTGGGGTGGATTTTTCAGCCATGTCTCGACGACCATTAGGATATCTGGAGCCGTGGTGAGACCCAGGTGTGGACGAGATCTCGCTTTTGTCAGAAGGCTGCACACATTGAGGTGCAAGCACTTTAAACTTTTAGTGGCTACAAAGTCAGACGGTGAGCTAGTGACTGCGGGGGCAGGATTTAACTCAATATTACCTGTGCAAACAAGCATCAGGAAGATTATGTTCTTGATCATCTATAGAGTAACTTAATTTTGATGAATTCAGGGTCTCCATGTGAGGTGTTGGTGTGCAAATACCGTGTGGAAAAGGAGGAAGGATATATGGTGTAGAAGATAAGTGTTGCCCATACAGAACACAGGTAGGAGGCAGTGAGTTGTAATGCTAAAAGGATTATGGGGAAATCCCAGAGGGGGTTCGTAATGATGCATGAGGCTGAGATAGTAGTGGGAGGTAGGGTGAAACCCAGATGTGAGATTTGTAGGAGATTGTTGGGTTTGACAGTGGTACTGGATGGTGGGGATTGTAGGCATAAGAGAGTATTAAGCAAAAACGAGTAATCCAGGGAGCCGATGGTGTAGGTATATAGGTAGCACAGTGCCTCATGGTGCTGGTATGTAAGAAAATGGGTTGAGGCATTTTAAGGGCAGACTAGAGGGAGAGCAAGGGAGGAGAGAAGGAGCTAGTGGGAGGAGTTGAGGGGGAGAAAGTGTATTTATAGAGGCTGGGGTGGGGTAGAGCAGGAGAAAATTCAAGCTACAAGTATAGTTTAGGGGAAAGAAACGGCTTTACAGAAGCTAGCTTTAAAAGAAGTGCCAAAGCAACGAGTCAGTGAGTAAGGCAGTCCGGAAGTACAGGAAGTGGCCTGGAGTGTCAAGGTTGCAGGAATTCAGAGAGGATGTTACCCCTTTAAGACATGCAAAAGTGCCTGATTGGAGGGGAGGGATGGTCTCTTAGCTCAGCTTTTGTTAGCAATGGCCTGGAGTGTTAAGGGTTGCAAGGTATTCAGAGAGGTATTACCTTTTAAGAGAAACGAAAATTCTGATTGGGGGGCAGTCTCTTAGTTCAGCAAGTGTATTTAATTAAGGACGGACGGGTGGGGAGGACTGAGGTGGGGGAGGGCAGGTCAAAAAATCGGAGCAGGAGCAATTCAATGTTAATAATAGAGAAAATAGAGTACAGCTGCTCAAAATTTCAATTACTGGCACAAGGATGCAACGTGCATCAGAGCAGTAACAGTGTCTGTCACTGAGAAGCTAGCTCTGAAGGCTCCAATTCAAAATGAAAAGCAGCTCCTTAGTACCTTCAGAGGAGAGGAGCAAGCAGTCGGCTGTGGCAGAGGCTGCAGGAAAGTTTGAACTGCAAACACGGTTCAAATGAGGAATGTCTCGCCTGGTCAGGGCTACTGATCCCCTAGGGAAAAGAAGAAAGAGAGGGAATTAATAAGAGGCAGAAAGGGAGGGTTAGGTAACTGGAGACAAAGTGCACAAAATCTGGGGAGTGTCACAGCTAAGATGGAGGGTGCTGGGAGCAGGGTGTTGCAGCTGGTTCCTAAGGAGCCGGTGGGAATCAATTAAAAAACTCAGAGGCAGAGACCCTGATTACAGTTTCACACAGCCTACTGTACCTACAGAAGCAGCAATGTGAGTAAATTACATTAATTTCAACTGATACTACTGGCAAGTGTAAGTATATGAGCTGTCAACCATCACCAACTCTCCTCTCACTTCACTACTTTTACACCCTGAAAAGTTTATCAAAGAAAAAACAGAAGTTTTACTTAAATGTCCTCCCCAACATACTACACGATGAGCTCAAGGCATAACATATACCTAATCTCTCAGAGTCTGAGCTAGCTAATCTTCATGCAGCCCCCACTGCCTTTTCCAGTGTCTCTTATGCTCTACATACCTATACATGTTATACATACTATTATTATTATTACCATTATTATTAGCATCATACTACCATTTCCCTTACCTCTTTTAAACCCATATACAAGGAGAATCATTACAGGGTAATTACATAAAGGGAAAATTAAGACAGAATAAAGAACAAGTAAATGAACTTTCTCCTAGCCAGAATTCATTATCTTATGCTTCATTTTAATTTGATGCAAGTTACCTTTCAGAGCATGATTCGTCTACTAATATATTTTAAGCATCATCATCATTCTTTTCTGTATTTTCTTGCCCTTTTGACCCATCATTATGCTAGACTGATAAAACCTTTTATTTTTACAGAATCATTTCATTATTTCATTAGTGGCAAGCTCTGTTTTCAACAAAAAACATGTGCATTACAAAAATACATAGATACATAAAAGTAATGGTGCAGTAAACAGCATTTTTGATTATGTATCATGTACAGTAAACATTTGCACAATGCACTATAGCAATATATGTGAAACAATATACAGACATATGGGGCCAATATTCAGAACTGCAGGCAAATGCAGTCATTGTGTGCTGTGCCTGCATTTGTGCGTGTGCCAATCCCTTACTATGTCATATTCAGAGGCATAGCGCCGGGTGTTAAACCCTATGAGTATATGAGACTGTGCACCATGCAAATGACAAGCACAGGCACAGTGCAATATGTACTTATGGGGTTGAGCCAGGAGCGCGCACCAGGCATGGGGCAGCACATGCACAGGATGCACATGCACTTTCTGCACATACGAAACCCTTTGCAGGACTGTGCACTGCAATTACACAACAGCATGATACTCAAGACCACGCTGTGTGATGATGTCATCATGGTGAGTGATGTCACATCCATGCACATACAGATGTTAGCAGGCACTGTGCAATGGTGCACACTAGTGAAACCTTATTAGTGCAGGGGCAAAATTGTAATATTCAGCCAAGGCATGCAAATGAGTCAATTTTGCACTCTATGGTAAACACTCGACATTTGCATTTCATTACTGGCAGGTTTGCATACATTAGCATGCCTAATTGCACCTGGAGCATATTAAGGAGCACAGTGCATGACCTAGATTCCATAGCATAACAGCTGATGGATAGAGGTAGGTATCCTGTGAAATGGCCTAGAAAGGGACATGAGGAGCATTGCACTGTGTGTATGCTTTGTGCAGTGGTACTGGCAATGTTGAGGTGGTGGACCACACCATTCACATGTAGTGGTGGTGGTATTGTCATGTAAGGGTGGAAGCATTCTCCTATCATTATCAGTGGTGCACAATGACCAAGGATGCAACACTGTCACATATGTGCAATATGGTGGCGGCCCGGGTTCCTTTGGGACTCTGCACTTTGCAACCCTGTCTGTCTGTGACCGTGAACATGATGGTGTGCATGCACAGGCAGGCCTGTGTCAGACAGGCTGCTGGCTCTGTTAGGACTTGCAGTTCTGGGATACCATGTCCTGGGGGCACCCTCACTGTACTGTTCAGCTATGTACCACTGTGTAATCCCTGGTCACCTGTATTCCACTCTCCTGTCCAGCAGTTACCATGGAGGACACAGGCAGACTATGGGCCCACCACTCTCTGAGGGGAGTTGCAGGCAGTGGCACAGGCCTACATGGCCAGGTAGGATGTCTCATCCTGAGCAATAACATGAATGCCTAGGTACAGCAGACCAGGGTAGAGATCACTGACATGGTTAATCACATCAGCAGGCAAACACAAGCCCAGTAGGCTATGTGGAAGAACTTCAAGGACATGAGAAAGTGGACAAAGAAGATCCTGTTGAAACACTGCAGGGAGATGCATGCTGCAGGTGGGGCCCATAGGCATCGGCAGCGGCATGTACCCTGCATACTGCAGAGGAATAGCCTCTACCCTATGGACAATTGAGGTTATGGGAGTTCAAGATGGCAGTTATGAGAGCCAAGTGGGACCAGCCCAGCCACCCTGGTCACCCTGAAAAAGGGACTTCTAGGCCCAGTAGGCTTACGGGTCAACAAAATTTAATAAATAAATAAATAAATATGTGGGTGACCAGCTGTGGAATAACACCGTGCTGTGTGACACAATGGTGCAGGCCACACTGCTATCTCCATGTCTCCCAGGGCGAGCCCTCTGTGTGGTACTCCATGACTGCACCCATAAGTTGTCACCCATGTGCACCCAAGTTCCAGGATACGTGCTCCTGGGGATGGGTGTGTGCACACTGGTGCTGGGATGTGTGCCCACTGGTGCTGTGATGTGTGCTCCTGGGGATGAGGTGTGCTCCCTGGGGATGGGGTGTGTGTGTGTGTGTGCACACTGGTGCTGTGATGTGTGCTCCTGGGGATGAGGTGTGTGTGTACACTGGTGCTGGGATGTTGCCCGCTGGTGCTGTGATGTGTGCCCTGGGGACAAGGTGTGAGCTCCTGGTGTTGGGTGGGTGCTCACAGGTGTTGGGCTGTATGCTCACTTGTGCTCATTGGTTTTGGGTTGTGTGCCCAGAGGCGCTGCAGTGTGTGCTTACTGGTGCTATGTGCCACCTGGTGCTGGGATGTGTGCTCAGTGGTGCTGGGGTGTGGGCTCCATGGTATTGGGGTGTTTGCTCCCAGTGTAGGGATGTGTGGCATGTATGGACATGGAGTGTATTTGCAGTGCACCGCACACATTGCAGGGGTGTTGTGGCACCATATGCTGGGCATGCATGTTGCCTCATCTGGCACACAGCTCTGTACAGTACATTGCTATATAACCTCTCGCCTCTCCTCTCCTCTCCTTTCCCAACAGCACTTCACATTATACCAGAGACAGGAGAATGCCCTAGTACATTTTTGATGGCAGCCACCCCTGCTACCCACCTGTCTGCACATCCTGACAGAGAGCAGTGAGAAGGATGTGGATGAAGAGGATGATGAGCCTTCATCGAGGGCTGGGAACAACTGAGGTATGCCCATTACCAGTAGGAGTTGCCCCCCGCCAGACCCCATACCAATGTGGCCCAGCCACTATCCCCACACAGCCCTGTGGTTACAATGTTGCAACCACCCACTGCCCCTGAAACAGCCACTGCTGTGCTGGCGCATGACTACACTTCCAGCACAGACATCTCCCTGCCACCCCAGCCAATGCACATGGCCAGCCACCTCTGTGCTTCCCCAGGATCCATCCTCTGGCATAGCCACAGCCCTGCCACCCATGCCCATCCCACTGGGTTGGCCAGCCTGACCCTCAGTGCCCATACCACTGGGCTGGCCATAGCTGGCCTGCGGTCGTGCCCATGACAGACCTCAGCTCTGATGACAGCGCAGCCCCAGGCCAACGCCAATGGTGCAGTATGACACTGTCCCAATGGACAGTCCCCAGCAACATCAGGATGCAGATGACAACTGGCAGCTACTGCAGTCATCTGTGGAGAAACAGGTGAAGGCATGTCATGCAGAGCACATGGTGGACCTATATGACCTGCATCAGGATCTGGCCTCCAGCACAGGGCTACTGCACTGGTACATGACCTCCTGCATGGATCACCTGTGTGCCATTGTGCTGAAGGTTGCAGCCATGGTGGCAGGCACTGCAAGGACTGGCCATTGCCCTGGCCTGTCCAGTGGGAGTAGTGACATGACAGTGGACAAAATGGTATATGCCTCACGTGTCAGAACTAGAATGCCCAACACACCTGGGACTCCCAGGACACCAAGGACTTCACCATATCAGCCTGGATCTCACCCGCAAGGTCAGTACCGTGAAGGCCGCGGGCCAGGACTGATAACACCATACCCATGCTCATCCCCATATCATGGAAGATGACCCCCAACCATACCAGGTACAGAGCACACATGGTGTTTGTACCCAGGTAGGTGGTAGGAGATGCACATAGATTGTGAATTGCCAACCCTCACCAACATGTGCCCTTCTTCCCACCAGTACCCACATGTCACTGCCTCGCTCTCCTGTGACCTAACCCATCATTGATGTCCTATATGTCTGTCAGCCACCCGTTGTAGACCCCTACTGCCTGGCTGGCATGTATTTATGTTTTCACCCTTCTGACCCCTGCAAGAGTGGACTGTATATGCATGCACTTTATTCAGTAACCCCTTCCTGGATGGACTGTATTTCTTTTACCCCGTGCTCTGATACTCCCCACCTGGATTGCCTCTATGCTTCTCCTGTATGTAATGCTATTGTTATGTGATTATGCATTGGTCAAACACATTATAGTCTCCTGTGTGGTCTGTACTCATCTTCAATGTCCAAAGAGGTCTGTTGTGATGCAGGCTCTGTACTCCTGGGTCCTCTTGTCCATCCTGGGTCATGCCTGTCGAGCTGTTCCTGTATCACCAGGGCCTCTGGCTCTGGCTTCACTGCAGTTTGTTCATCAGGTGTCGGCATGCATATCAGCTGGTTGAATGCCACGTAATGTAATATACAACTGTTGAGGAATGTGGCACAGGCCTTCTGAGATGTGTACAGTAGGGCATCATCAGAATGATCAAGGCATTTAAACCGTGTCTTGAGCATTCCAAAGACATGCTCGATGATGCTGAATGTGGTGCTGTGTGCTCATTGTACCTGTCCTCTGCAACAGATGTGGGCCATAGGACAGGTGTGAGGGAGCAAGAGGTGCAAGGGATATGCACTGTCCACTGTGCAGATAAAGGGCATTGGTTAGTGTCTCTGTCTGCAACATGGGAAGGGGAGAGGTCTTTGGGATATACTCACCAATCAGGTGGCCATTAAGGATGTCCCCACTTTCAAACCTCTGACATAGATTGGAGCTGTGCCATATGAAGGCATTGTGGGTACAGTCAGTGTACCATGCCAGGACATTGATGATGCATCCTGTTGCAATTGATGGAGTGGTACCCCTTCCTACTAAAATAAGTGCCCACTCCATCACCAGTGGGTGACTGGATGGCAACATGGTTGCACCAGTGGCACTGAGTACAGCTGGTTTGTGCACAGTTTGATAGAACTGCTGCAGGATTGCTCTTCACCTGCTGGTGTGCTGGGGAATACACTGAATCCCCAGTATGGGCCAGCAGAGCATCTAGGTATTGGCCCAACAGCCATGGAAGTGGCTGACTGTGAGATACTGATGGTGTCCCCCATTGGAGTCTGAAATGTTCTGGTGGTCAGGAAGCAAGTGCAGCTGTCACCTTGAGCTCTACAGTCATCACATGACTGCACTGGGTGACATAGCTGCTCTTAGCATGGGCCTGGTGAGCCTATACCAGCCCACGATCTGGTCATCACTGAGAACTTTAGATGTGACTCATGGACAGCACTGTCTTTTAGCAGCATAACACCTTCGTGGCCTGAGCCTGTGCCCAGGTGGGAATTGGCCTTTCCTCATTCACATGACCTGCTGTTTGAGGTAGTACACAATTTGTGCAGCCATGTGAGCTACCTTGATGTGTGGCTTGCAATGGCTGCCTGTGCCTCTAGGGTTTGCCCCAGATTAAGATGGTTTTTATAGACGGTATTTGGCGCAGCACTATGTGGCCTGTACAATCCCGCTTGTGCAGTGTTAACATGCTGAATAGCACACTGCATGTTATGCAAGGTACTGCACCCAGTTTGGCTGCCTACATTATCATTGCACTAGTGCATTGGCACTAATAGTGCATGCAGCAATGCCCTCTGAATATGAGATTCCAGCACTATACCATGTGGAGGTGGCTCAAACACATTGCGCCCAATGCAGGGCTCTGAATATCTGGGCCTACACTCTTCAGATGTAGCATTCACATAGTAGCTGCAATATATTTTTTTTAAGAGCAGCCTGGAGTTGGCCCGTGGCGCTTGAGGGCTGGGGCACTGGATGCCACACTGCATCATGCCGGTGAACCGGGTTTGGGAACAGACTCGACCGCTGGGGATTGGCAGGGGAGAGGAAGGATTGAGTGTCCCATGACTGCTCTCCTTCCTCTGGGAGGGTTGGGGCATGCAGTGCACTATAGTGACAGCTGGCAGAGGCTGGCGCAGCAGCGAGCAGCAGAATGGGGAGAGCTTGGGGGCATCAGCACATTGTACCTGGATGCCATTGCATGTCTGGTTCTCGGGGAAACCAGGCGGAAAATGGCAGAGTGTGATCTCGGCGGTTGATGGCTATGCCCAGTGCCCCCGGCACATGAGAGGATCCTACAGGGTAGCGTGAGCGATCAAAGGGTGGCCCTGTAGGGATGCCAGACCAGGCCCAGGGGTGAGGGTGTCGGCAGCCAGGGATCATGAGGGATCCACTCCACAGGAGGAGAAATAGAGATGATATAAAAAAGAGCAGCCTGGAACTCTTTTAATGTATTTTTTTTTCTGTTATATCACCTGGCATTTGATTCTATGATTTTGCCACATAAATCTGCAAAGTCATATGTCCATACTTGTGCTCTCTCATCTCATAATTTTCTTTAGAGTTACCTGGTCACTTAGACAGTTTTAGTTTGTTCTGAGCTGTTCATTTCTGGTTTATCAGCTTGGATGTTTGTCTCTATATAGGCACCAGCAGTGTATCGGGTCTATCCTCTTCAGTATCAAAGTTTAAGTCAGTGTTAAGCACTCTTTGATCTCATGTTCAGCTTTGTGTGGCACAGAAAAATAGGTATCCTTCCTTGTAGTTTGACTCTTAACTTAGCAGGTGGAAACGCTAGAACCTGACACTGACTGTGACCAACACGACCTTTTACACTGACAAAGGATTTTCTAAGATACTACATTTGTTGGAAACACTGGTAATATCTGCATATTTATCCAGTTTTATGAAGTCCTTTTCCACCCATGCCATTCTGAAAATTGCCTCTACCATTAAAGAGGTAGGGTTTTATGAAAACAAATCTAGGCACTCTTCCTCGATAACTGGGATTGTAAGGCCCTCTATGCCCCAGCTGAGTTCAGTTATACCTTGGTTAATATCTTTCAAACACTGTCAGAGGTTTAACTCTTAGCTCCTCTGAAACACTTGTCAACTTCAGATTGTCCCTTCTTGCTCCAACCTCCATCACCTTCACTTTATTTTGAAGTACTGTACCAGTAACTCATTCTGAAGGTTTGTAATAGTGCTAGGTAAAGGTTTCACACCACCTTCCAAATTAGAAATACATTTCTCCATCTCAGTATTAGCAATTGTAAGCACCACACATTTGTTTTGATAAGTCTTCAGTTCTGGTACTGACCTTCTCAAATGAGGCAGAAATGTTCTGAAATTCTTGTCTCATCTCTCACAATACTGTTTCCTGCTCTTATTCAGATCTTATTCTAAAGTTCATACTAACAGTTTGTGGAGCAGAGAATAGCTAATGGCCCATGTGAACTGATCCTCCACTATTTCAGTGGTAGTGTTTCAAAGCTGGCCCTGAGGCCATGTAGCTATTAACCTTGTTCTGTATGTCAATTATCGCTTTATAGAAATATACTGTCTAGAATGGCCATATGCCTTGTATCTTGTATTACAATCTCCGTCCCTATCACTTTATTGTTGTTTATTTTGTATTGAACTCTGTTGTATTGAAGAATTGTCAAAACTGTTCCTCACTTTTTACCATCCTTGTTGTAATCTCCCAGGTCATGCTTGAAAATAGTCATCGAATTGCCTAGTACAAAATAATTATTTTGAATATGACCTTATTTTACCACTCTCATGGAGATCATTCCATAGCCCAATCACTCTCTGGGTGTTAAAGTATTTTGTTTTTCCCACTTCTAAATTCTTTTTTCTGGATTTGCAGGGGATGTCCTTTAACACAGAAACACAGAAGCACAGGACAATGATGGGAGAAAAGACCAGTGGTCCACCTAGTCTGCCCAAATTCTCATTTTACCCTGGGACTTATTGTTCCTCAAGGGTCCTAGCCCACCCATTCTCCTCCCTGATTCTAATGACCCAGAGCAATCACTATACTTTTCACTCTGTCCCAACTGTGTCTGAAACTGTGCTTGAAACCACTAGTGGTTTTCATACCACCATCTTGCCTGGCAGAGTGTTCCATGGTTCCACCACCCTTTCCATAAAACAGTACTTCATCATCCCTCCTGAAACTTCCACCCGTTAGTTTCCACTCATGTGCATGTGACTGAGAGTTAATATTCAACAAAATAGTCCCTGCAGTTCACCTTGTTAATTCCTTTTACGAACTTGAAGGTGTCTATCGTATCTCCCCTCTGTTCTGGTCACCAGCAGTACATATTCAGTGCCTTGAGGCACCCTCATAGGACCTGCCCTGCTGGCTCTGAATCATTTTTGTACTCTGTGCTGCACCGGGCTCCAGCCTATCATTTTTTCTGAGGTAAGGATTCCAGAACTGAGCACAGCACTCCAGTTGAGGTCTCACCAGGTATCTATACAAGGAAGTATTACCTCCCCTTTTCTGCTATCAACACCCCTCCCAATACTTCCCAGCATTCTACTTGCCTTGCTATAAGCCCTGTTGCACTGACTCAATTGCTTTAGGGAGTCGCTGATGATAACTCCAGGGTCTCTTTCCTCAGTCGTAGTCCTAAGTGTCACCTCCCATCCAGTACTCTGTCCTGGAGTTCTTGTTGCCCTGGTGTATTACCTTACACTTTGTGGTGTTAAATTTCATGTGCCAAACCCTTGTCCACCCTTTTAGCTTTTCTAGGTCTCTCTGCACTTCCCTTATTCTCTCGTCCACTTTACCCTCCCACAGAACTTCTTGTCATCTGTGAAGAGACACAACCTGCCCCAGACTCTTACCAATGTCACTGATGAACATATTAAAGAGGACTGTACCCACAAAGATCCCTGTGGAACTCCACTCATAACATCCTCTCTTCTGATTTAATCACATTGATCACGACTCTCTGCTACCTGTCTTTAGTCAATTACTTACCCAGTTTACTATGGCTTTAACCACACCCAGATCCTCCATCTTTACTATGGTTTTAACCACACTTAGATCCTCTATCTTCTTTAGCAAGCATCTGTGAGGTACTGAGTCAAAAGCCTTGCTGAAGCTGAAGTAGAGCAAATCCACAGCTGCGGGACCCTGTCTAATTCCCATGTCATCCAGTCAAAGAAAACTATCAGATTATTTATTTTATTTATTAAGATTTCAGATGACACCTTTGAGCCAAAGGCTTTTTCACAAAGGTTCCATGTTGTATTACAAGGACAGGTGAAAACATAAACAGAGCATTGATAAGGTACAAACATATGGAATGGTTTCATACAAGGAGCCACCAAAGTGTTTATCAGTAATCGAAATGTGATTAAATAAGAAAAGCAGTTGAAACAATACTCCAGGCATTGTACAAAGTATGCCTGGGGCAGATGAATGAGGGGTGAGAAGATTGTAAGTGCCTACAGAGGCAGTGGGTATCATCAGGTGTGGTGCAGTAAAAAGGAGGGATGCAGGATGACAAAATAAAGTCTGAGGGAAATAAAAGGGAGAAAGAGGGGTCAGTGAGAGAGTAGGGGAGCTGGGTATGGGTGTGAGGTAGAGAGGAGGAGGAGAGAGGGAGAAAGGGTAGAAGATAAAGGGAGATAGGGTAAGTAGAGGAGTGGTGATGAGTGGATAACTCTGGCAAAGGGTGGATGGAATTTGGGGGAGGAGGGATGCATGAGAGAGGGAAACAGTGTGAGGAGGAATATAGAGGGGGCTATGAGTGGTTAGGGCAGGCAGAAGTGGGATGTGGAAAGTGCTATCAGAGAGTTAGAGGGAGTAAGGAGAGTGCATTGGTGTGTGTGTGTGTGGGGGGTAGTCTGATAAGACCTCCCTGCCATGAATCTGTGTCTGTTTACTATCCTGAGACCATTGCTCTCCAAGTAGTCCATGAGGTCCTCTTTGCCACGGACTCCATCAGCGCTTGAATAGAGGTAAGACTGACAGGTCTATAGTTACCTGCTTGTTCCTTGCGCTCTCATGGAATTGAACTACATCTGTCACTCTTCAATCCTCTGGAATTACCCCTGTCCTAAGAAAGCTGTTGAATAGACCTGTCAGAAGTTCAGCCAGTACCACTGCCAATTTCCTGAGTATCCTCAGATGCGCCTATCAGGTCATGGGGCCTTATCTATCTTTAGGGCTGCCAGCCCTTTGAGGGCCTTTGCTAGTAAATGTTGGCTGCCTCATCTCTGAAACCTCCTTAGTGGCTGCTTTGATGCCACTCTCTGTCAAGAGTCCATCATCCTCCCTACTGAAAACTGAGCAAAAGTAATCATTAACAATGTGGCATTTTGCCTTTCCTCCTCTATCACCACCACCTCCATTAGCCTTAATAGCCCCCTCATCTGAAGATCAGTTTTCTCCCTTCTGACCCGCTCCACAATATGCAGGTCTGTGCCAGCTTTGCCTCCCTAACCACCATCTTTGCGCCTATTTTTCAGTAAATATTCTCCCCATTCTTACTCCCTTGCTTTTCTTTGTATTTGTAGAAGGCCTTATTCTTGTCTGTCACCACTTCTCTGACCCTTGAGAAGCATAAGGGTCTCTTGAACCTGTTCTTTTGGATGCCATTCTCATGCATACCTTAGAAGTCTTGAGAATGGCCCCTTAATCACCTCCATCTCTTTTCCACCACAGCTATGTTATCCAGCCCTACTAAATTATCCCAGACCATCTCCCTCAGCCTATTGAAATCTGACCATCTAAAATCAAGAGCTTCAGATCTTGACTGCAGTTCCAGACCCAAGGGTCAGTTTGAACCAAGCAGAGTTATGGTCACTGTTCCCAGTGACTCCCCCTACTTTCACAGCTCCTATTACTTCCAAGTTGGTGAGGACCACATCAAGCATTGTGGTAAATTTTGTTGGTTCCTTATTAGCTGTACCACTAGACAGTCTTTGAAGGCATCCAGCAAGGCCTGACTTCTGGAGTTCCTGGCCACTGGTACATTCCAAGCAATGTCCCACAGATTCAGTTCACCCACCATCACTATTTTCCCTTAGCTACCCCTCTTTCAAGTTCTTCTCTGAGCTCCCTGTTCCTTTCTCCCTTGCCTTGGGGTCTATAGATCACCCCAAGCATGCTTTCTTGGCTGAGGCTATGGTGAGTTGCACCACAGTGACTCTGTCTCCCCATTTCTACACCTGATGCACTCATTTTCCACCATCTTGATGCTCTCCTTGACAAAAGGGTAATTCCTCCACTCTAAATATTCCTCTATCCCTCCAGAACAGTGAGCACCCAGGGACAGTCACTTTCCAGTCATTATTTTCCAAAGCCCACAGTTCTATGGATGCACAAGGTCAATCTCATTGTCTGCCATCAGTGCCTGGAACTCACTGATTTTTTTACCTTATCTCCTGGCATTTAAGCATTCCCTTTTCCATCTGACCCTGGTCGTTATTTGCTATCCATATGATCTTGTTTATCGATATATCCAGTGCTGACATCAGCTCTGGATCATTAGTGATGTCAAACATAAAACAATATGTCCCTCTGGTATCCCTTAATTCTAATGACAATAATTTTGTTAGGTTTACTCTTTCTTCATAGCTAATATCCATCATGCCCTTAAAAGATTTAGTTATTCTCCTCTGTACCCGCTCAATTATATTAATCTGTTTTTGTATGGTGTCCAGAATTGTCTCTTGTAATCAAGGGTGGGCAGATGTAAGCACTATATAAAGGATCATTACACCTTGCTCCGTGCTTTTTACTGATTGTTTGATGTTCCACCAGACTTTGTTTGCTTTTGTGATTGCCTCAGTACACTGCATCTGTCTTTGTTTCAGCCTTTCTGCATTTACCACTAGCCATTTTCAGTGGACTTCTTTAAATTTACTTTTCCCATTGATTAGTTCCTGACTAGTCTTTTTAACAAATCTTGGGAGGATGGTACGGTACCTGAGGACTGGAGGAGGGCGGATGTGATTCCATTTCACAAAAGTGGAAACAAGGCAGAGGCAGGAAAGTACAGACCTGTTAGTTTGACCTCAGTGGTAGGGAAAATGATGGAATCACTTCTGAAAGAAAGAATTCTTGAGTACCTAGAGGCCAGTGGAGCACAAGACCCAATGCAGCATGGATTCACAGCAGAAACATAATGTCAGATGAATCTAATAGATTTATTTGACTGGGTGACCAAGTAGTAGACCTAAGAGGGGCTGTGGACATGGCCTAGCTCGACTTTAGCAAGGCATTGGACACAGTCCCACACAATAGATTAATAAACAAGTTAGCCAGCCTGGGAGTGGCTCCCAGGGTGGTAGCCTGGTAAAAATTGGCTGGACAACAGAACACAGAGGGTAATGGTAAACGGAGTCCACTCCAAGAAAGGGGGTTACTAGAGGGGTGCCGTAGGTTCAGTACGGGATCCGGTCCTCTTTAATGTCTTTAAAGGTGACACTGCAGAGGGACTGAAAGAAAAAGCATGCCTTTTGCAGATGACACAAAGAGCTGCCACAGAGTTAATACACAAGGGGTGGAAAGCATGAGAAGGGACTTGGCAAGGTTGGAGGAATGGTCAAAAGTATAGCAGCTTAGATTCAATGCAAAGAAGTGCAAAGTAATGCACCTGGGAAACAAAAACCCTGGGGAATACTACACAATGGGGGGTACTAATGACAAAATGGAGAGGAACCTGGGGGGTAGTTATATCAGATGACCTAAAGGTAGGCAAGCAATGTGAGAAGGCAGTACGGAAGGCTGGGGGATACTGGGATGCATAAGGAGAGGCATCACCAGTAGAAAACAGGAAGTTGACATCCCTCAGTACAGACAGTTGGTGAAACTCCATCTGGAGTATGGTGTGCAGTTCTGGAGACCCCATCTGCACAAAGATTTAGACAGGATGGAGGCAGTCCAGAGGAGGGCAACTAAAATGGTGCAGGGTCTACACCAGAAGCCATACAAAGAGAGAGACTAATGGAGCTTATATGTATACCCCCAGGAAAGGAGGAGAGGGGACACAACATAACAGAAACTTTCAAATACCTCAAGGGAATCAACAAAGTCCAAGAGGGTAGCATCTTTCAGAAAAGAGATGTGCAAGAACAAGGGGACACAATTTGAAGATAGAGGGGAACAGTTTAGGGGCAACATGAGTAAGCATTTTTCATGGAGAGGTGGCGGACACATGGACCAGCCTTCCTGAGGAGGTTGTGGGTTCAAAATAGCGGGGAATTCAAGAATGCATGGGAAAGACATAAGGCAATTCTAGTGGGGAGTAGGAAGTAGGCTTCTGGTTAACTAGGATCTGCATCTTATCCAGTAGGCAGGTAAATGGGTAGACTGGGTGGGCCAGCGGTCCTTATCTGCTGTCAAGTCTATGTTTCTATGTTTCTTCTTTGGGATATCAGTTTCTGTATCCTCCTCTTCCCTTCTACTCTCTGCCCCCCATATGGAGCTGGAGAGTCTCTCTATTTTTCTCACTTCTGAACTCTGGCATGAGGATAGTATCAACTCGTCTCCTGTTTTCTTGTTTCAAACTGAATGGTTGGATTTACCAGCCTAAAAGGCATGTGTCTGCAATGGGGATTGGGGTAGAATCAAGTGGTGCAAAAGCAAATCTTGGTTCTCTAATGTCCAACTTTCACAGCCTTTTATTGTTAAAAGAGTTTCTTTGATTTCACTAATCCAGTAAAATTCTTGGACATCCACAAGAGCAATATTTTGTCTATGTGAAGTACTGTAGATAGTATTTTTGTTGTTTCTTAGCAAAACTCAGGCACAGAATAACACCATTTATTAGTTACAAAATAATAAATCATGTTTTCTCTTAGCTTTCTCTCAAGGTCTTTGCTCAGTTTTAGGCAATATTCCCCACACTAGCACTTTTTCTCACTAATCCTTTGCAAGAAGTCTACTATAAACATATTACAGATAAAGGCCACAAAGACAGAAACAAAGAAAACGATTTACTTATCCCATTTTCTTTTTTGCTGATCACAGGAGAGATTCCAGGCCAACTTTCTCCATTCATGCTAGCTAGGAGCAATTTTTAAAAGACTACATGAAAGGTCGCAGACAGGCTCTGATCTGATTTCAAATAAGCCAACAGACTGTGCTGTGTGTAGTTTTGCCATAAATCTGTGCTGGTTTTCAAGGCCTCAAGAAAGCAAAAGCAAATTACCTTTTAGGTTTACACAAGTTCATTTCAGAGCAGAAAGATCAACACAGTGAATGTAATATCACATCACAGTTTGCCTTGAGTTGCTTCTGCATCACTCACATTAATATAGCCTAATTGCAGTCAGTTACCCCATACGAAGGTGCAATGATTTCACTGACTTTAGTCATTAACAAGCTCCTTGAATGAGTATATATAAACAATAAAGATAAAAAGGCAATATTATACTCAGCAGAGCGTTCAGACGGATTAAGTGTGCTGCTCACAGAAGAGAGAGAAAAGGCATTGGTGCACAAGCCAAACCCAGTGAAATTTAGAGGAGGCAGTCTTTCCTCCTTATTGTACCTCAGCACTCTTGGCTCTCGGCTTGCCTCTCAGTTTCTCAGTGCAGCTGGCTTTTATATGGTGAACTTACCACCCAGGCTGAGTTAATCAGTTTTCCATGTGGAAACTCAATCAGTCTCAGGGTTGCCAGCATGAATAAAGTGACTTTATTTATAGCTGATTTCTTCTCTCTTTAAAAAGAAGAAATATCGAAAGGCATTTAGACAACACAGAACACAATCTCAGCTCAAACTACACAATGTATGTGGTGTAAACATGTAAGGAAAAAGTAACAGTTATCAGGAGGATGACTCAGTAGTCCTGAAAAACCAGTTGAGGTTGTGCTCCTGAGCTGCTGGTGGTTATTTTTATTTTGCACAAATAAAGTCTTTTTGCACACAGAACTAGTGGTGCCAGTGATTGCTGCTTTTCCTTTTTATTTAAAAAAATCACCAAATTTCTTCATGTAGCAAGACTTCTTATATCAAAATTCAGAGCACATCAGAGGGAATCAGGAGCAGCTCTCAGAGTGCTCCCACTCAGAAAGACTCATGGACTTCATCTTGGCCCTCGTCCCCTGCCTCATAATGCTAATCCTTTCTTCAACATCGACCCTCATGAAGGCTCAACTGGATACCTTCTCCTTGTTATAGAGGTGCATATTAAACAGGAGTGGTCAAGGACCGACGCCTACAGTATCTCTCTAGTCACTTAACTGTCCTCACAGAATTGACTACTTAATATAACTCTCTGAGTTCTGTCAGGTGTTTTAACCAATCTACAGTAGTTATTTCTTTCCCTATCATCAGATCACTCACTCTCATAACCAGTCTCCTATGTGGCACCAAGTTAAAGGCTTTGCTAAAATCTAGGTATAGTGTCCACTGCCTAGTCCTTCTGCCATTTGTGTTAATTATATTAGTCTGATATGATCGGCCTTGGTGAATCTTTTTTTTTTTTAATTTATGCATTTGATAACCAGGTAAGTGCACTGGTCCCAAGGGATCGTTTTCAGGCACCGCCTGGACCATCTAGATGGCACATAGAGTAAACAACAATCACACACCTAAAGATTACAAAAATCAATTGATAATGACAATAGGATATTAACCATATACAATAAACTTTTGAATCATAATATAGTTAATGATATAATTACTACAGGTTCATAGAATATTAGCGTTGAGATATCACACAAATTACAAGTCCAGTAATATGTGAAAGACCTTGACATGGTGGAGAGGAACCATTTTAAATACAGAATACTGATATACTGACCATGCTTAACAGGAAACTAGACAAAGATGGCATTATTAGTAATCTTGTTTGTACTAATGTTTAACAGCTGCAGGATGCATTTGACATAAGAGAATTTTGAAGTGCTTTTTGAAGGTCGGGAGGATCCTAGGGTATGAAGATCCTCAGGAGAGAGTTCAAAACTTAGAGTTGCGCCTGAGAAAGCTCTCTGCCCATGACAGTTGATAGCTTTGGAAAATCTAGAAAGAGACCAGAAGAAAACCTCAATAGGCAAGAGTTTTGTTTGATAATTAGGAGTTCAAATAGCAGTGATTTGGCACATTCATGGAGGGTTTGAATATGAGAAATCCATATAACTGGTCCCTACATGCTTGGGGGGAAGCCACCCAATCATTTAATATAAGGAGCAGTGATGGGTGCAGTAGGGGCTTGTGTGACAAACCTACAGATATTATTATATGCTGTGTTCAATCTATTGATAAGCTGTGTCGAGGTTGCGGAGATTATGGGGAGCAGTAGTCAAGGATGGGAAGAAGGGTACTATGTCCTATTGCTAGTCTAGCATCTGGGGTAAGTAGGTGTTTCAGTCAATAGCATACACCTACTCTCTGGTTCACCCTTTTAATTGCCTGTTCTATGTGGGTAGCAAATATTGGGAGGGGTCCAGAGTTACCCCAGGTACTTGAAATCTTTTGGGAAACTCAAGCACCACCAACTGCTGAAAAATGAGCCAAAGCTTAAAGTAAGCTACAATACATCACTCCCTGATGACGATTTGATGTGAAACCAGTAGCAGGTCAGTGGGTTTCGCTGTGTTATTCCTGTGGGTGTTCTTTGTGCTTTCTGGTGCTTTATTTTATTCATCCATATATGTATTGAATGGAATGTATTGTAGCTTACATTAGCGTTGGTAGTTTTGTCAGCAGTTGGTGGTGCTTGAGTTTTCTTTCTGCCTGTTATTATTTTCTCAGTAGTGCACCTGGCCATTGGAGTGGCTTGCTGTTTTGCTACTTGAAATCTTTTACCTGTTCGATCAAGGATCCATCCGGGTATGGATGGCAAGATTATATTCATGTCTTGAGAGCCTACTTTAGAGCTAAATAGCATGGTATTTGTCTTTTTGCATTGACAATGAGTCTATATTGCAAGAACCATTTAACCACCGACAAGAATTCATTGGTTAGGGTTAGTGCTAGATTTGAAGGGATCTGTCACTGCTGAATAAGATTACATCATCAGCAAACATGATCCTGAGAGATCCTGATGTTTCAAGGAGCAGAGGATTGACAAATAGTGAGTAGTGTAGTCCAGCGGCTCCCCTTTGGGAACACCAGTTTGTACGTTAAGTGGGCTGGACAAGACTCTCAATTCGACCATTTGTGTTCTGTTAGTAAGATAACTTTGGACCCAGTTTGAGATATTTGAAGAGAAATCTATGATATCCAGTTCCTTGGGCAAGATGCTGTGACCTACCATATCAAATGCCTTGGAAAGATCCACGAAAATGGTACCACTGAGTCTCCCTTATCGCCTCTTGGAGGACATGATCTGTAAATTGTGCTATGGCTATAGTGCTAAAGCGTTTCTAAAACCGTGCTGGTCCCTATGCTAGTTCCCATCTATTAGGCTCTTTTCTCTAAGAATGCAACTATCCATGCTTTAATAATTGCATCCAAAAGTTTCCTTGCTATCTATGTTGGGCTCACTGGTGGTAGTTTCCCAGATTTTCCTTATCACCCCCTTTGTGTAAGGGACCCATGTTTGCCACTCTTCAGTCCTTGGTTACTACACCTGTTGCTACTGAGACTTCACAAAGGACTACCAGTGACCACAGAGGACTACCAGTGACCACAGGGGACAACCAATGACTCTGCTATTACGTGCCTAGTTTCTGTAAGCACCCTAGAGTGAATCCCACCTGGCCCTGCTGATTTATTGTTTTAAGTCCTTAAGCCCTATTAGTACCCATTCCTTTGTTATGCTCCTCATCTCATATCTGTACCCTGTAACCCCTTGACATTTCTCCTGCTATTATGGAGTGGGCCTGCCTCCTCAACCATGAATACAAAGGTATTGATTCAGTGTACTATAATTCTCTACTCCACATCTTCCCTTGTACTCACCACATTCTTACTTAGGTAGTCTATGTTATACCTTTATTTTTCAACTAACGTATCTTAAGAATTATTTGTCATTCTCCTTGATCTTTTCTGCTTGCTTTCATTCTGCCTTTGCTACCCTGATAAGGTTTTTACTTATATACCCAGTTTCTCCTTATACCTCTCTCTCTCTCTCTCTCTCTGTGCCTTAATCTGTTCCTTTTCTCAAGCCAGAAATGCCATTTTTGTCCCTAATAGTTTACCTTACCTGCCAGTCTAACCATGTAGGTTTCCTATATTTTTAACATTTTTATAGTTCTGATACAGTCTAAGGGGTCTCTGTAATAGCCTCCTTGAATGCTGCCCACTTCCCTCCACCTCTCTGATTTTCTGTCAAACCTTGAGTTGTTTCTGCATTTTCTCCACCATTACTTGCATGGTTACTGTTATTTGCTATTTATTTTATTGCATCTTACTGTATCACATATATCAAAGCCCCATACATGTAGAACTGCCATCAAAGATAATGTTAGTACATTTAGACAGTCCCCCTCCCCAGTCCTATTCCCATCCTGTACTTACTACATAGAGCACCTGCAGCCCGTCCTCTCCTTATATCATCAAAGTGTTATTTTTCAGGGTGGGGCTGGCACTCAGGTGGTTGCTTGACTTGTTCTCGGAAGTTATGAGCTAGGCACAGTAAGGTAAAATGTAAGTATTTAGCCTCTTAAAAAAATGTTAAAACCACCTCATTTAGTTCATCAGGAGGCAACTTCCTGGAATAAGTTGCCTGCCCAACATGTAAAAACATGTCAGCAGCTCATTAAGGTCTCTTATAATGTCCTGATTGGACATCACCAGGTCCAATACTGCCTCCTCCTTGCAGAATCACTCACTCACTCACTCACTGTGTGAGGAAGCAGTCCTGATCCTGACTGACACCCATAAATCTTGTCCTTTCTGATTCTTAGTGACTGTTATCCTTCAAGCGACTTTTATGTCCGGAATGATCAAGTCACCTATTAAAACTATTTCTGCAAATCCTGTTGCTTTCCTTATCTCCACCTCCAGAGCTTCATCCATGGCAACCATTTTATGTGGTGTCCTAACACTACACCTACCATGCACTTCTTCACCCACTTCCATCATCTTTAGCTACAGTGACTCTAGCCCCACCCTCCTTGATTGCTGCATCCTCAGACACCCTAAGATCTTCTCTCATGTGCACTGCCACACCACCCCACTCATATTTTTCACATCCCTTTTTTCTGTTACTCTGTTTATCCCACCTACCCAGTCCAGCTCCCATCCTCCTGGCTTCCACAGCCCTGTCACCCTGACTTCCCTTGGGACTTACTTTACCACAACATGTTCAGAAGGTCTTACTCCTCCACCCGATGGAGTCAGTGGGTTTATCAACCCCACCATGTCACAAATTTATTTGGCGATGGAGGTGCCAAGTCATCAGGTCTGGGGCCTGCAGCTGTCCTTTTCCACTTTTTCATCCTCTATTTGGATGAGTGTGCAAGAAAAGCCATCATGATGCAGTGTCCTCGCCTCTGCATACAATACTTCGCTGGCTGCCCTTCATCCACAGCAATCGGCAGTCCCCAGTTTCCTACCCCCAGCCACTGCTAGGAGCCAGATATTTGCCATGTGCCACAACTTTCTCTCTCAGTGGAAAAGCAGTCCAAAGGTGCTCGATCTCCCCGGCTGATCCTCTGACACCCTGAGCTTGCTCCTGAACTCAGGTTATCAATGCCACAAGCACTAGTGCTACTGCTGCACCAGGAGGCCAACTCATTTTCTACATCCTTCCTAAATAATTTGTACCATGGAACATTTAGGTCACAGTGCTGTTCAGGTTACCCAAGTTTTGGTAGCTGTCACTATGGCTATTTTCCTCACAGACATCACCACCTGCACTTCATCCATCTTGCTGCCCTGACTTCTGATGTTTTCATACAGCACCATATATTTTCCTCCCTTCCTTTCAAAAATGCCTTCATTTTGCCCCTCCACTTTATTCTTTGTCTTTCCTCCATTTTCCCATCCTGCTTGTTTTGAGGGACAACTAATCTGTTTCTCAGTATGGCTGCCTTCTCTCTGAAATGTTCTTCCTCCTCCCTTAGGCTTGCTCTCTCTTACCTTGCTGTTAAGCCCCTGCTGCAGTCCCATTTCTCTTCTGTATGCTCCTGTCCTCACCTCTCGGCATCTGATCTAACCTTTCCTCTGCTTTCATCACTCCCAGTGCTTCTCCAAGTTTACTTGGAACATTTTGTAAGTTTCATATTTATGCAATCACCTGTTATAGATTTTGCTTTATTTTTTTTTTTGTTTTTTTACTACTCTTTGTGGCATGATGTTTTATTGTAACCTATTGTGCTGTTTGGGTTGTTGCCTTCTACTATCAGTAGCAGTGCTTCAATTATTACTTTTGACTGACTGTAGTATCCTGTTGCTTCCATGTCAACTATTGTATTTCTGTTCTCTTCTGTTCCCTCTCCAGCTCACACCTGGAAGTACTGTACTGTATACACTGTATATACTTTTTCTTCCTTGTATATTATTGCTTTTTGTATACCTGCTTCTGTACTGTACTTTGATGTATTCATGACCAGGTCCACCTTTCAAATAAGCCTTGCTCAATGGTGTCTGCCTGGATAAATAAAGATTTTGATTAATTGATTGATTGAGCCTCTGCTCAGTGTGCCTTTTCCAGTCACCAATTTTCAAATAAATAAAACTAAATAAACAGGAGTCCTTCTGAGCCATGTTCCCTAATACAGCCCACATCTAGTTTAAACTTATAATAATAACATTAAGCACAGATACCTCCACTGCCCAGAGGCACATAGCCCCTTCCAAACAGCCTGTCATCATTCCAAAGAGAGTCTGAGTTCCCCAAAATCTGAACCCCTTCTCTTCATGCCAACCTTTTAGCAACTCCAGAATCTTTGCCTTTTTATTCTTAATATCAAACAAAGGGAAGGATACCCTAGGACTACACACAAAATCAAAACACTCCAGACAACATGTTTCTGCAAGTTTTGACTGTAGTACTCCTTTAAGGCAGTTGAAGGATGCAACAAAGAAGCCATCAATATGATCAGCATTATGGGACACAAAAGCTATTAGAGAGGCCATGATCTCAGTCTTTGCATACTCAGGGATATCAATGAGATTAAACTGTCAGAGCAGTTTGATCTGGTGTCCTGCAGCAGAACACAGGGATATGCCCTGAACTCCAGGGTGACAAATTCAGGGCAACTTTAGGATGCATTTTTCTCCCAGACAGTGTTGAATCAAATGAAGACAATAGAGGCCTCTGAGGTAAAGACCATTACAAATATCTGCTTACTGAGGGTATCTTCAGATACCCTGGTATTTTTTTTTAATTAAGTAAACTTTATTGAATATTAACATAACAGAACAATTACAGTAATGACATAAAGTACAGTCCATGGGTGTATAAATAAACCAGAAGAACCAACAAAAATACACAAAGCAGACAAAAAAACATTATCACCATCCACCCCACCCACCCAACATAACAAACAGGTATCAAGTGACAAAGAAATGGATTCATGTCTCCACCACTCCTACAATCCCCATTACCCCTACATATTCCTCCCCACCTCCCCCAGCATGGAAGTTGAACCTCATGTATGTATTCGGGAGTGACATGAAATATTCGTCTATTAATTAAAGACCAACAGAAATTAGAAGTGGTCGACTAGGTAGCTTTTACCTAACCAACAGGGGGTAAGAGAACTATTGCCTCCAACCATCATTATTCCTCCTGCCAAAATGTTGGAAAGAGGTCCCAGAGAGTACAAAACTTTGTAAGATTGTGAAATTGAATTGCAATCGCTCTCTCAGCATTTAGTGCCAAAAGCATTTCCTGTAGCTATTCCTTTTGAGTCAGGAAAGAATCATTAATCCAGTGTCTGAGTAGCAGGAGTTTGGCTACCATTGAAATTAGAGCCATATATGCTTGGTGATGCCGAGATTTAATAGTCGCATAATTGCCAATGACGCACACTGGTAAAGAAAAATAATCAGTGCAACCAAAAAAGCAGAAACTAATTCTTTAATCATTTTCCAAAAAGAAGCCACACTTGGACAGGACCAAATCATATGGATAAGTGATCCATCCTCCTGAGGGCATTTATGGCAGGTGGCTGTGGAACAAATGCCCACACTATACAGTCTGAGTGGCACATAATATAAATTATGCAATATATTGAACTGTGTCACTCACAAATGATCCTGCTTAATACATGAACATATGTCAGACCATATGAGTTTCTCTCAGCTGCAGCATAAGACAATTTCCGCCAACTGCCAATAGAACGCAGTTGGAGAACAGGAGGACCAAAGCCTAGTTCTCAGTTCTTTATATAGTCTGGAAATTGGCTTATCTTTAAAAGCCAGAGATGCCAAATAAGAAAAACAACTGGAGCCCTCATCCAACCACAGTGGCATCCTAGAAAAGAATAAAGGCAATGTTTCAGCTGAGCATATCGGAAAACTGGAAAGGCAAGGAGGTGAAAAAATTTCTTAATTGTGACAGAGGAGAAATGACTCTCCTCTAACAAAATCAGAGAGAGAAGACACTTTAAGCCCTTTCCAACTCACAGGCTGAAGGACTTTATGACCAATCAAAACATTTAAATTGTGGAAAAGAGGCTGCCCAGAATCTTTCAGGCTTTTGATTTAAAAAATTACACAATTATTGGTGGGCTCTTACAGACCAGCCGATAGAAGAATGTATCAAAATAGTGGGAAGTTTACTAAAAGGATGTATAGGAGTGAGGGTAACACAATATTGAATCCTTTGGCATTGAAATGTTCAATATTCCACCAAGCCAGGAAGGGATCCATCTCCAGACACATCCAACCATTTAAAATATTTACTCCAGTGAAAGGCAAGGTAATACAGGAAAGATGCGGCACCTGTAGTCCCTAATTTCTCTAGGCCAAGTATAGTTTGTTTAATGCTCTACAAAGTTGCTTCCCTCATCACAAGAATGTCGACCAAATTGTATTGATTTTATTAAACCAGGATTTAGGGAGGAAGATTTAACACCGAGCGGGTACATAAAAGCGAGGAATGTGGCCATCTTCAGAATAGTTACCTTGCCCATAGGGTGAGTGGCAAATGCTGCCACCAAGAAAGACCTTGAGCTACCCCTTTTAACTACCAGGTCCAGATTTAGAGCTTTAAGAACTTCAAATCA
Organism: Neoceratodus forsteri; assembly: GCA_016271365.2. Classification (NCBI taxonomy): domain Eukaryota; kingdom Metazoa; phylum Chordata; order Ceratodontiformes; family Ceratodontidae; genus Neoceratodus; species Neoceratodus forsteri. The sequence continues at coordinate 457,032,706 of CM057449.1, read as the reverse complement.
GGGGTTCTATCCCCAAAATGTTAACGACCGGGAAGCCCATTCAAGACCCAGCCTTCAACAGCTGCGCTTGAACAGGAGCTCAAGAAAGCCAAAACAGTGGTTTTATGTCAATTCAGTTTATAACCCACTAAAATACTATAGTCAGTGATAATCTCCAAAACTTTAGGGAGAGGTGTCCCACTTAGACAGATGTAAGAGAATGTCATCCGCAGATACATAAAAACTTAGATTCATTAAGTCCCAAAGTGATTCTCTGGATCTCTGCTGAACTATTTATTCTTCTAGCTAGGGCTCAATATATAAATTAAAGAGCATTGGTGACAGGGGAACCCCTGATGAGCACCCCTAGTTAGAGAAAAAAGAGGATAGTACCCCATCACACATAATTTTCGCTGTTGGACAACTATATAGTAATTTAACCCACTGGATATATTCTGGCAGTATACCATATCGGGTAAGATGTCAAACAAAATTTCCAATCCACCCTGTCAAATGCTTTCTTTGTGTCTAGACAGACAAGCACCCCATCAGCACTCTCCTCCCCAGACATGGAGAGAAGATAATGGAGGATTTCACGAAGTGGTCACCTGCGTGTCTCCCCTACACAAGCCCCACCTGTTTGGGATGCACTAAACTCCACCACACTTGTTTAAGGTGATGTGCCTGTTACACTGGCTAGGAATTTAATATCTGTATTTAAGAGGAAATGAGTCTATAGTTTTCGAAGTGTAAGATCCTTCTTGGCTTTGTAGAACTACTATACAAGTCTCGAAGAGGGTATTTTCTTGTATGTTATGGGAAAACATAGTTAAATAACTCAACTAGAATGGGAACGAGCTCTGACTTAAAGGACTTGTAGAACAAAGATGGAAAGCTGTCTGGACCTGAGCCTTGTCCACAGGAGTCAACTGATGGTGTCCAGAATCTTCTGCTGGGAAATCGGTCCTTCAACTGATTTTGCTGATCCACCGTTAGTTGTGGAATAACTCTTCCATGCAGAAAAGTATAGAGAGATTCCTCATACTTGTCTGATGGTTGGGGGCAGTGTATAGATCCTGATAAGGGTCACAGGTTATAGCTCCTGATGCAGGATTCACCAACACTGTAATCCAGCGGCAGATTTCTGTTGTTTTAGCCTCTGAGCGAGAAGCTTTCCCAACTTGTCCCCTGGTCAATATATGTCGCCCATTTTAAGTATGGAGTAATTAATTTTGTCTAACAGATAGGCAGAACATTTCGCTCTCAGAGCATGGAACTTGGACCAAAGTTGATCTGCTGATCTATCCGACATCTGCGATTCTAATTCTCTAATTCTGAACAGCCACTGGTCCATTTGTGAGTTCATTTTTTCTTCCTAACTGTTGCAAGACGTATGAACTCCTTTCCACACTGCTCTTAAGGAACCCCAAATCACATCTTATGCAGCTATTGACTGAGCATTTTCTTGCTAAGAGATTATAATGAACTTCTTCTTATGAGTCTTGATATGCTCATCAGTTAGGAGACAGACATTTAGAGACCAAGTGCCAGTTCTTGGGGGCAGTGAGGGTGTCAGATAAGCCAAATGGGCAAATGATCCGACAGTACTCATGGATGCATGCCCACACCATCCACCCTCTCATGCAAAATCTACAAAAAAAAATCGATACGGGAATATACTCAATGGGGTGAGTAATAGGTGTAGTCCTTCGAAAGATGTAGGACTCTCCAGGGATCCTCCAAGGCTACATCAGACATAAATTCTCAAAGCTCACATTGGGCCAGAGAGTCCAACTCTATTATGAAACAACCTGTCTAAATCATCAGAAAAACAAGGTTCCCAGTCCTTGCCCATTAAGCAAGGGATATCCTCAATGAAGCCAATATTACAGACAGTGGTGGAAAGAAGGAGGAGGAATCAACATTTGGGCTATAAATAGAACCCAGAGTATCATCTACATTAGCTAGTCAGCCCGGACAATAATATAATGACCATCAGTATCATACCATTCTTTACTCATGGTAAAGGGTATTGATTTATGAATTAAAATTGCCACACCTCCTAGCCTGGCACTTGATCCCACGCCAAATACTTGACCCACCCAGAGTTTCTGTAGGTTATTTTATTGATCCCTTGGAATGTGAGTTTCATGTAACATAACAACGCAGATTATACCTCTGTAAATGTCTAAGAAGGCAATATTTTTTAGAGTTATCTCTTCTTTCTCTAACATTCCAGGACAGAACATTAAAGTTACCTATCATTAAACTGTGGTAAAATCAATCTAAAAAACACATCCCCTGAAGTGCAAACATGACCTCCAGCTTCCTCCCCACCTCTCTCCCTTCAATACCAGCTGCCATCCCCTTCCCTCCATCCCACTGAACTTCCCCATCCCCACCCCGACTAACCCACTAACCACCCAGGCTGGAAGGCTTCTCCTAGCTATAGGGTCCATGACACCCATGGAGGAGCCAGTCTACCTCAATGAAATAGACAACTGTCACCCCACCTTCCCTAAGCTATTCACAGACGATATGTGCTCTGAAAACATCAAAGAAATAACTCTTCTGGTGGAGTCCCTAAGTGTTCAACCAATTCCCAAAATTAATAGCCTCTTTAGAGGTAGCAACCGTAAACATTGCCTGACCTCAGTAGCCTATACTATGAGAGTGGCTGAAACTGAGAGGAATTGTATAATCACATGCTCCCATTGAATACTGCCATCTGTACCCCCATAGTAGGCACCTGGGAATATACCTTAGAGGGTATGGGACTCCTAAGCAGTCAAGAATTGCAAAATAACCAAACCCGTGAAATATCAGCCCCCAGATAACTTACCTAAGTTGCACCACCTAAATCCTACAACTCCCACCATGTCCCAATAGAGGAAAAGTCTCCCCTCAGACTGTCTATATGTGCAATAAAAAGAAATAACAGGTCACTTCTGGAAACCTTAAAAACAAAATAGAAATTCTCCCCAGCAACTATCTATACTGAAATAATAGTGATAAGGCACCTGCAGCACAGATTCATTTTTAGCTGGATAACATCAATTTGCAAATTTACAAAGAACTGCAGTAATCCATACTATAAACAGGCTTAATGGCTTAATAAACTTTTCTGAGCACCAGACTATAAGGAAACAAAAGCACTAAAGAAATTGTAATTGTTACAGTACATCAAAACTTCCAGTTGCTATGTTTCAAAAACAGGAACGTCTGATAGACCCACCATAAAACAAGACAGTAAAACATACATAAAATTAATTATTCCTGATATGCTCTCTGATCCCTCAAAATTGCATTGAAGCATGTTATATTAATGAAGAGCAGTCATCAACAATAAAACATCTAACAGCATGTTCAAGGATGCAACTGCTTTTAAAATAAAACAGTTCAGAGATGGCAAAACAATCAACTGAATAAATATTTCTGCAGCTCTCATGAACCAGAGAAAATGAAGCTGGCTACGTAAAGCTACATGTAACCTGAGGCTGCATCAATATAAGGAACTAAAGGCCAAAACAGTTAAGCAAAGTCCCCACTGTGTAGCCAAAAATAATCTTGCATATAACATTAATGTGACTGATAGATGCATAAAACTAATGTCAACTTAGGGTAGTCTCCCAAAAATCTTAGACTGAAATCCATTGAAGCAGTCAAGCATAGAGGAGATCAGTGAGCAGTAACAAATCTCTCCAGTCTCAAAATGCAGGAATTATGCTTAGGGCCGACTCCAGGTTTTGTAGGCCTGGTCAATGCACCTCCAGTGGCCCCCAGCCCCCCCTCACCCATCTGTCCATGCATAAAGAAAAAAGGAAAAGTAAACTACAATCAAACCAGCCTCTGTGCATGGCAGAGATGCAGTGTAGGTAGCCCACCCCCAATCCTGAGGCATTGGCTGTTATCTCACACTTGGATGGATGGCGACTTGGGCTCCCTCCAGAGCAATTCAACACTGGCACGGTGACACACAGTTTTACTTGAAGGTTCAATCATGTCCTGTTCCATGACTCCACCAATTTAGAGTACTCATCAGCATTGTTGAACATGACATTCACCCTCCCAACCAGCCAGGTGACATGCCCAGTCAGATGGTTCCCCTGCTGTGGACTGGATTCTGTTACACTCTGTGGTTAGGATCAGGATTTTGTGATATGAACCAATGACCATGACCCCTTGCTTGCCTTATTCATTAAAATTATTATAACACAAGTCAGAAATAAGTATTAATGCAGGAGTCTGACCTGTTGCCACAACTCCAGATGCTCCTCCAGTCCTCCAACCATCCTCACTGAACAACTGCTGCTACCTATGAGCTGATGAACTTAATCAGTTCCACCAGGATCATTATTACACAGGAAAACTCAGGAGAACTTCATCCATGGTTCGATTCGATTCCAGCTATATTGCTCTACTTTCGGTGCGACCCATGACCCAACTGTTCTGTCACCATTTCAGAGCCCCCTGGCTCCCAACGCACAATGGATTCAGCGACTCTCAGCTTTGGCTTTACAACTCACCAGCTATATTACTTGGCCCCTGCCCCAAACCAGAGATGACTGGTGCACTGTATCCACTGTGCCATGGCCCCACCTGCCCCTTCCACCTTCACATTCACAAACCACAAGACATAACAGCTGACCAGCTGGGGGATCTGGCCCGCCCTCCACCACACTCTCCAGCCATTGATTGGCCACCTGCACATCTATACCCCACCCCATGGCTAGGAAATACTCCCTTATTGCATCGGGACCTGCCAATCAAGCAGGGCTGGCAGCCTTCATTTTAGGGGCCACGGGTGAATCTTGAGATGTTTCCACTCTGCATCAGCATGCTCAGTTGGTACTGATTTAAATTGTACAGGCTGGGGATGGAATTGGAGCAGAGCCCGACCAACATAGCAGCTCAGAAAAGAATGAGTTGCTGGTGGGTTGAGGCCCCCATCTGGTGATAGGGCCCCAGGCAGTTGCCCGCTGGCCCTGATTATGCTCCAGAACATGGATCTGCTGATGTGGACCGAACCCAGCAAATGATAGTCAGAAAGGGCACCAGCTGCTTCCCAGTAGTAAATGTGGCGGATACAAGTTTCAAAGAGTGCAGCGGCACAGTAAAAGTGAAAGTGGGCCAATCCTCCTACTCAGACCACCCAATCTGCTTCCGAGTCATTTCAAGAGTCAGACAAAGAAAATGATTGCTGCCCGGTCTAAGTTCTATAAAGCCTCAGAGCATAACCAAACAGTTGGTCATCTTAAAGGCAGTATAGACATAAGTGGCAGAGTACTCACTGGCTGTCTACAGGATGTCCCAAAGTCAACACTCATCCCTCTTTGTCAAATAAGTCAGGAAGCAGCTTCACCAGTTCTCTGGCTGCCTGCTGGGCTGTTTTCAAATCTGTGGGTTCCTGAAGGAAGTGACCTCTAGCCGGGTGGGATACAACATACGGTGTCTGATTTTTGTCACCCATAATTTTGTTTGAAGTGGACAGTAGACTGCACGATCTTGTCAGACTTTATAAGTAAAGTCCAGGATCAGTCTGAGTCTTTTCCTGCCCATTCAAACTTCTCAGTTTTCTGGTCACTTTTAATAGGTGGTTGTGATCAAGGTAATTTAAGATCTTGAATATGATAGGCTAGAGGGATCTCCAGGGGTGGCTTGGGTCTAATCGAGCTATGGGCTCGCTCAATCACATATGTAGGAGCCATGTGGTGAGGGACTTGCATGCTTAGTGCACAACTTTGTAAAAATGTAATGATAGATTGGCCCTCCTCTCCTCGGGAGCCCCAGAGTATGAAATTATTCCTCCTGGAGTGTTTCTTGAGGTCATCTGCCTTCTCTTCCAGTTTTTTAATGGTATGCCACAAAGCCACAAGCTCAGGCTCCATCTTGTTGATCTGGTCATCTGCAGAACAAATGCAAACCTCTGCATCTGCCTCCCACTGGGTCACTGACGTCAAATTAGGCTTCCAGTCCGCAACTCCAAAATAAGTGCAAACAGGGCAGTCTTGATAATTTGCAACTCCATACATCTGCTCCAGGGTGATCGGCTGTGGGGTAGCAGATGCAATGTCAGATGCTAAGCTGCTCCTGTGTGGCTGTTTAGCATCTAGGCCCTGCATCACATCCTGTTCCCCACGAAGTCTTCAATCTGAAGAAAGCCTGGTTCCTGTGGGTTATCTACTGTTTCCTCCATCATTTCAACTACTGATCAGGTTAAGGCAGTGTAAGATGCCCAAATCAGAGCAGGAATCAAACAAAATGCAGGAAATTAGAGATAAAATAGGCGTTTACGAAGCTCCTCTAAAAAGTAGCTACTCCACGGTGGGCATCACATGACTCCGATACCCTGGTATGGTATCATGAACAGAGAATCCTATAAATTGGTATGGGTTTGCATAGCATAGTTGTTTGGTTTTTGTATATCCCTCCAAGCACACACATATCCCAAGCCTGATTCCAAGAGCAAGGCTTCATGGGCATATAAATCCTTGTGCATAGTAGGCTGCAGCGTTGCCAGAACAGACATCACCTTTTAAACAGGCTCATACATTTGATCCAATCTAGACTCAGAACGACATAATGCAGGCATATATTTTGTCCTCCTTGGGACTTCTCAGTGTACTACAGTCATAACGCAGCATACTTTTTTCAGTCCTGTCTCTGAAGTGGGGGGTGGACACAGTGCACCTACAGTCCTTCCAAACTTAAATTACTTTGTTACTATGTTAGTATAACCCAACTGAAATGTCACATTACTGTACATTAATAGTGAAGCTCCTGCTTCTACTTAATCTTATAGCTGGATGTTGTTCACCTGGGGATGAGCGATGTGGCAGAAGCTGTAGGACTAGTACAGAATAGGTTTATAGAGCTGGGGAGGGGCCTGAAGGAGGAACTCATAATGGCCTTCACTGAAGTGCTACCCATGCATGGTGGGAAGACTAGGGAACTCCACAGGTCCTTCAATGAGTGGTTGAAGGCATGGTGCAGGAAGAGGGCTTTGACTGCACTGGGGAGTGGGGTCGCACCTGGGGATGGAGGCCTGTACAAGGGAGGGCCTCCATCCATCCAAGAGGAACAGCAGTGCTAGATGGTAGGTTAACTGGTACTTTGATGAGCATTTAAGCTATCCAAGGGTAGGCAGAAAGACTAAGGTGAGGCAGAGATTGCCCCAGAAACTAGTGGCAACAGGGAAGATTGACCTAGGGAGAAGAAATCCCTAGAAGTTGATGGAAGTAAACAGACAGGCAAGACAGGCAAGTCTGGAGGTGGAACTTCAGTTGGAACAGAGGGAAGGAGGTAAGGCAGGAAGACAATGTAACAGGGAGGGCAAGACCAGGGTAACAGAGGAGGCAGGGGGAGGCAGGAAGAGGAAGCAGGTTAAAAGGAAGAGGGACAAAGAGAATGGAGAGCCATGTGTGCTAGCACAAAGAGTCTTGAAACAGAATTCCTGACCTTGAGGCAATCATTGCAGAGGCAAACCTCAGTCTGGTGGCCATAACAGACTCATGGTGCACAGACAACCATAACTGGGAAGTGGACATCCCAGGCTACACCATGTCTTGGAGGGACAATTCAGGAGGAAAAGGCAGAGGGGTTGTTTTATATGTTGAGACAGGTATAAGAGCCACTGAGATACAGGGACAACAGGGAGACAATGAAGGGCTGGAGGTACATGGGCCAACCTACAGGCAGCGTCAAGGCCATTATTTTTCACAAGGGTGGTGTACAGGCCTTCAACACAGAGAGGAGGATTTAGACAGAGCCCTGGGAAGCCATTAAAAATGTCCAGCAAGAGGGAAGATCTGATTATGGGGCACTTTAATCCGCTGGATGTAGATTGGGGCATTCTTGCTGCAGCTACATCAAGAGGTAGAGCATCCTCGACTCCATACAAGGGCATTCTTCATGCAGCAGGCTTTGTAATCCACTAGGGATGAGGCAGTACTGGACCTGGTTATTATAAACAGAGACAGCATTGCTGATGTCACAGTGGGTAGTCCTCGGTACAAATGATCACAGTACTGTGTGGTTTGGCATACGGATAGGACAAGAAAAAAACACACTACGACTAGGATCCTGGACTTCAGGATGGCAGATTGTAAAGAACGGGAAACTGCCTCAGAAAATACCTGAAGGGAAGGTAGACAGGGAGTGGAGGCTCAATGGAAAAATTAAGGAAGGTATAGCCCAGGCAACAGCATGCTGTTTGAAGGAAGTAATCAAGGAAAGAGAAGGAAGAAGCTGCTATGGTTCTCTAAGGAGTTGGCAAAGGAAGTGAGGTAGAAGAAAACAATATTTAGAAAGTACAAGAGACCTAAGATGATGAGACATGTCTGGCAAAACAAAGGGAGGCAGGAAGGAGGGTGAGGGCAGCTAAAGCACTGACAGAAGAAACTTCGGTGACATCACAGTCTGCATGGCAGTCTAGGAGAATAGCTCCTGACTCACCTGAAGATAAAACATCACCCTTGCAAAGTTAAATTTCTTTGAACTATGAACAATGGCCTCAGAACAGGAGGGTGAAGATAGGTGGACCAGATCCCAGTCCCAAAACTCAAAACAACAATGGGATGGCAATAGATTTTCCACCGATACTGGCGACAGGAGCCAGAGTGTGTCCCTGACCAGTTCCAAAGGCCTGAATTATGATACTGACTATAAAGGAAAGAAGTTAACCCATAATCACTTTGAGCTTTTGATGAGGAGATAAAGTCTCCCAAAGGAAAACTGACAAAATTTTGACTCCTAAATGGCGTCTCAGTAGGTGGCGCACCAGATTGAAGAAGTTGAAGAATGAGTAGCACTCATGGAGGACAGCGCCATACAGTCAGGGAATGCAGTCACTACCCTCTTTCAATATATCGAAGGGCTCCAGGAGAAATGTACAGATTTGAAGCCAGATCCCTCAGAGATAATTTATGGCTGTAGGGCCTACCAAAGGAGTCTGAGGTGGGATCTATGTGTGATTACCTGGCTGATCTCCTTTGAAATGTGTTGGGCCTCCCAGTAAGCATGAACCTCTGGATTGAATGAGCACACTAGCTTTGTCCAAAGCCCACAGACCCAAAGGCAAGCCCATGACAAACTTTCATGAAATTTGCCAGCTTTTGGACCAAGGAAGAAGTCCTCCGCATTGCTTGGCAAAAGAATAATCATGCATAATGGGGTTCAGCTCCCTCCTAGACCATGACTACCCCAAACATTCAAAGAAAGTGAATCCAGTACCTGGATATAATAAAGGCTCTTAAACAATGGCAAATTAAATTCCAAATGCTGTAACCAACCAAACTCAGGATTTTCTGGGAAGATGGAGTACAAACTAATCAATGGACACCATGCACATTCTCCAGGATCACGGCATCAAGGTGGACAGTATGCCCAGCAGAGGCAGGATGTGCCCTGACTACCTTCATAATGAATGAAAGAGGGTTTCAGATGGAATGTAGATGCCAGGGCCTCCAGTTTGAATATGGCCACATGCATGGTGTAGGAACTCTGGGACATGTTGCAGCAGTTTCAGCGCAGTAATGATCCCTGAGGTCAAAACACTCACAATACTAACATACTATTTGCCAGCAGATTAGGCCTCACGGTCTATCGAGTCTGCTCGAACCTCAGATCCCTAGTTGGGTGCAGGCCCTCCCCTCCCTTGTGTTCCAGAAACCCCTATCATCCATCCCCACCCCCTGGGACAGGCCATCTGATACATCCACTTTCTGTGTCTGTCCCACCCTCTCTGAAGCCCTCCACTGTGGATCTCTTAACCAGCTAGCCAGGCAGTGCATTCCAGGGTCCACCACCCTCTCCAGTGAAAAACCTCCTCCTCTTTTCCCCTCACCCTTCCACCTTCCAACTTCAAACCATGCCCTCTGGTGATACCTCCCTACTTTAGTCTAAAGATCCTCCATGTTTACCCTATTTATTCCCTTGAGGTACTTGGAGACCTCAATCATGTCCCCCTGTCTCCTCTCCTCCAATGAAAACAGGCAGAGCTCCTCAAGTCTGTCCTCATACGTCAAATCCCTAGCCCTCGTATCATCTTAGTTGCCCTCCTCTGACCCTCTCCAGGAGCTGTATGTCCCTCTTCAAGTGTGGTCTCTAGTACTGTACACAGTACTCAAGGTGTGGTCTAACCAGTCCATTGTACAGTGGCAGAATCACTTCTTGCTCCTAGAGGTGATCCCCCTTGATGCATCCCAACATCCTGTTTGACTTGCTAGCCACTCTCCTGCACTGCTCAGAGTTATTCATACATGCATCCACCATGACCCCTAGGTCTTTTCCCTCATTGAGGCCTCAAACGCCTCCTCCCAGGGTGTACCTGTGTTTAGGGAGTTTCCGACCAAGATGCAACACCTTGCACTTGGTGATATTGAAATTAATTACCATGTGTGAGCCCAGCTTCCAGGGTGTCCAGGTCCCCTTGTAGGGCCAACCTCCCTCTTCTCCCACAACTACTGCTCTCATCTTGAAGTCATCAGCGAAGAGACTCATTTCACACCCTATACCCTCCCTGATGTCCAATATGTATGCATTAAACAGGATCGGACCCAGGACCGAGCCTGTGGTACCCACTACCAACCTCTCTAGGGTTCGAGAGCTCCCCACAGACCACTACTCTCTGGGTGTGTCCAGCTAGCCAGTTTTCAATCCATCTGACCATCAAAGGGCCTACTCCTAACCCCATCAGTTTCTCCACCAGACCATCGTGGGGACAGAGTCAAACACCTTGCTGAAGTCCAAGAATAATACATCCACAGGCTTTCCCTGTCCAATTCTGATGTTATCCATTCGTAGAACTCCACAAGATTGGTTTGACATGATCTACCTGGCACAAACCCATGTTGCCGACTATCCAGACCTCCCACTCCCCCAAGTACACCCCAATCATTCCTTTAGTATACTCTCCATTAATTTTCCCACCACCGAGGTCAAACTGATGGGTCTATAGTTACCTGGTACTCTCGACCCCTTTATGGATTGGTACCACATGTGCTCTGCCAATCCTAGGTACCCTCCCTGTCTCAAGTGACCTGTTGAAGAGCACCCAGAGTGCAGCCAGTATGTCCGCCAATTCCCATAGTACTCTTGGATGAATGCCATCCGCCCAGGAATTTGTCTTTCTTTAGGGCCTTGAGGGCTAACCACCCTTTGGCAGAGATAGCATCATCCGTCCCCTCCACCTTACTGGCCTTTTTATCCTTATCCAGATGTGACACCCTGGGGTACCTCTCCTCCCTCTTGCTCCATTTCTGTTGCTCCCTGATCCCACTACTGCCGCTTCTATCCCCATTGTGCCTTGCTTTGTAGATATCCCATCCCTCCCTTAGTGAACACAGAGGCAAAGTACTCGTAAATACCTCTGCCTGATCCCTCACCTCTTCCACCCACCCTCCTTCTGATCTCAATCTCTGAGATGGCCCTTAGTTTTTCTCCACTCCCAATGTACTGGAAGAACCCCTTTCCCTCCATGTATCCCTGTGCCAGCCGCTGCTCTTTTTGGACTTTGCTCCCTCACCATCCGGGTGACTTTCTAGATGCAAGATGGTACATTTCCTTATCCCTATCCCTCTTCTTGTTGTATTTTTTGTAGGCTGCCTTCTTTTCTCTGACCGCTACCCGTACCTCACTGGACCACCAGCATGGTTTATGTGACCTTGCTCCCTTACGCTTCAACTTAGCGCAGATCCTGACTGCCTCATGAAGTCCCGTTTTATGACCTCCCATCTCCTTTCCACACTTGTCATTGATGTAATCCCTTCAAGTGATGCGTTGAGAATATTTCCATGCCCCCAAAGTCTGCTCCCCTGAAGTCCACTGCCAGTGTCCTAGATCCCCCCATGCTTATTTGAAACCAGACAGTATTGTGGTCGCTCCCAGTCAGGAGTCCTCTACAACCAGGTCCCTTACCAGATCCCATCTGCCAGAACCACATCCAGGACATGCCCCTCCCTTGTGGGCTCCATCACATGCTGTGTTAAGAACACATCCTGGAAGCCGTCCAGCAGCCTCTGCTCCTTGGCCACCTTAGAGGACATGGTTCCCCAGTTTGTACCTGGCATATTAAGGTCCCCCATCAACACCACTCCTTCCCCTTTTGGTCCACACTGGGCAATGATGTTGTCCAGCAAACCATCCTCTAGAACATCACTCATCCCGGGGGCCTATATACTACACCAGCTTGACCTTATCTCCTGCTGGGGATCGTGAGGTGACCCACAAGGCCTCACGTTTCCCTCTGCCTCTTCTACCCTAGCAATTTCTATGTCATCTCTAATGAACATAGCCACTCCACCCTCTGCCCTCCTTTCTATCCTTCCTAAGCATAGTGTACCCCACCGTTTAGGTCCCAAGTCATGGTTTTGTATTGCCCGTCTCGTGACCACCGCCACATCCACCCACCTCGAACAACATGGCCGGAACCCGCAACTTGTTCCCAAGCTCCTGGCATTTGCTAACACCAACCCCACCCTTATCCCTGATCCCTTTGTTGAACCCCACCCAGGTTCCTTATACTTCCATCCTCCCTCTGCTCCTCCTGAAACCTCCACCCCAGTCTGTTCCCCTCCTCCCTTGGGTTTGAAGGCTACTCCCTCATCTGGAGGAGAGGGCTTCTGGTCAGCCCTCCTTATCCCTTCCCCCTCACAAGTTTAAACCCCACCTTTCTTGAATGTAGTCAGCCATCCCTGTTTAAGGACTTCTTTCCCTAATGGGGCAAGATGAAGCCTGTCCTTGGCATACAGTCCCTTATCCTCCCAAACTCCTTTCCAGTTCCCTAACACCCCAACCCACTCTCTTCACCCCACTTCCTGAGCAAGTCATTTACCTCTGTGATCTTCATTTTTTCTCCACTGGGGCCTTTGGTACTGGCAATATCTCCGAAAAGGAAATGTTGCATCCATTATCCTGACAGACTCTGGCAAGTTCTTGGAACCTTGCTTGGATTTCCAAATGCTATTTCCCTCTAGATCATTAGTTCCCAAATGCACCAGGAAATCGGTTTCCTCCACAATCCCTAACCAGTTCATACACCATGAACTTTGCTCTGTGCACTGTCAGCCCAGAGATACCACTACCTTCACCTGGCTATGGCATCCACCTCCTGTACCTCCCACTGGATACCCCTAATCATCGAGTCTCCCAATAACAGAACCTTAACACCACCGTCATCCTATGGTTACCTCCACTATGCCCTCTCAGCCCCCATCCCCCTTTATTCAGTGATCTCAATTCCATGGGAGTCTTCCTGCCTTATTAGAGACCCCTTGTCACCCTCCCTTTCTGCCTCCTCGTATTTTGCCCACTTAACTCAGACCCCTCTGAATAGGTGTCCCCTTTAACCCTTTCTTATCCAAACCATTTATCCTGGCCCTAATGGTTTCCCCTTCCCACAACACCATCCTCCCCTTGTAATAGTATCCCTGCCTCCAGAGGCTCTCTGTGGGTCCCTTAGCTAGGACCCTATCTTGGTACTGCCCCCTGCTGAAAGGGGCTCCTCTCCCACCTCCTTGTCTCCCAGTTTCTCCAGTCATGCTCTCCTCCTCATGTCTGCAATATGTTGCATCTCCCCATCTGCTTAACATTTATGTTTCCTTCTCCATCTGGGACCATTTCTATCCTTTCCATTGCCGGTCTGTGATGCCCTATGGGTATCCGATTCCCTCCCGGCCTCTGTATCAGTTCCTCATTTCACCAACCCTTCCTCCCTCTAGGTTGCTTAGTAGCTCAAATTTATTGTGACACTCTATGTCAGCCTCCATCAAGTAACCCGAGTTTCCCCGACTGCACCTCTAAACTGCCCCTCTTCTTCCCTCTTGCTCTGTTCTCCTTAGAAGCTCCCTTCCCACAGTCTGCTGTTTTAGGCTTCCCCACAACAGCCCCTCCTGACTCTTCCCCTCCACTCTCTTTGTATTCGTAATGTTCACCCTGCACGCTTTCCCTTAGCGTCAACATCCCTATCTAAGGGTCCTCTGTCCCAATATCCCCCTGCTTGCTGTAACATAACGTCCTGTAATTTCAGAGCATTGCCCAGCCTCCCTCAGCCCCACCCTTCTGCTGCCCATATCCACACCACTTATCCTTGGACACCCCAGCTCCCAAAGCTTACTCCTTAACCAATATACCTCACTCCTGAAACAAGATAGCTGTCTACAGAGTGGGCAGCCTCCTCCTCTCCAGGTCCAATTGAGGATTATTGCCATCCCACAGCCTGTGCAGCCTACAACCCTTCCGAAGATGTCTGCCATGGTGGAATATGGCCACCCTGTTTGTCCCCCTCTGTTTATAATGGCACACCCCTTTTCTCAGTCCCTTCCCTGAATACAGTTTCTCTATACTGACTGCAGTTATTTACAAACCCAATTTCAACCCCACCAATAAAGTTCCTAAGTCTCACAAACACATACAGTCCAGTGTGTCCAGTCCCACTAACAGTGTGTGTATGCAGACATCAGGTACCGTATGATGTCACAGGCCCACCAGTTCCTGTTGCTTCAAATTTCAGTCCCAAACAGAAATACACAGCCCTTCAATCCCAACCCCAAGTGGCTTTTCAGTATTTAAGAAAGCCTACAAAACAGGGTGGGTGGGAGAGCTCTTACCAACACCGGGCAGACATCACAAGTAAATTTCACTCTAATTATCACTGCCAAACAAGTGTTCCCAAGCCTCAAAGTTACAATATCACAGCCCAAGTAACAGTTCTAACTCAAAGTAGTAATTTTAACACATATAACTAATTTCACTTACAAAACTATTCAAATATTTCAGTTAAAACAGAATATAACCCCTTACCTCTGTCCTTACCAGCCTCCTGCTTATGTTCCCAAGTGAACAAAATGATCAGCCATCCATTTAATTCTTAATCTGGCTTTGTTTTGGTCCATAAGTGGGACTGAGCCATCCCAGGACCTTGTGCCTTCAATATCCCTTTGCAATGGGTATTCTCTGTTTTCACTTATGTTTGTTTTTCCACTTAGTTCAACCCAGTGACCTGACTAATGTCTTGACTGATGAAGTGGAGGCATGCTGGGGTGTTTTAGATTGCGTATTTTCAGCCCACTTGGAGGTTTATTATCTCACCTCCACCCCTAATGATTTAACGTCTACCCTTACTGGCTTGGGCTGCACTGGATGCCTCCCAGATTTCCTCTAGGGAGTATAGACTCTTATTTACAATGCTAGATGGCAGCTGGGTTTGAGGTAGTGGGCTTGATTGCTGAATGCCGAGATACCACCTACTAACTGAAAAGCTAATGGTTCAGCAATACATATAAATTGGACTTTGTGGGAGCAGACTTCTGGTTCCCAATGCTCCACTACATATGAAACTTTCAAAGCGTCAGTTCACAAACTATGTAGTTAGTTAGTAAGTAAAGTATGGTACCATGTGATCACTTATTCTATGTCATTTTACTGTTTTCAGAGTTCCTCAACCTATTATAGACAAGCAAATAATTTTTATTAGGCTGTGCATCTAAATAAAGTACTCGGCCCTGTCTGCTGAGGGAGGGTGGAATCTTATAACTGCAGTAGTGCCATGCCTGGTGTACAGTACTTTTGAGGACCCTGGTTTGCTGATGTGGAAATTCCTGATGGGAGAGATGAAGGGCAGAGGGAAGCAGAACCTGAGGGGAAGTAAAACAAAAGGAACTAAATAATGTAATACAAAAATGGTACTGCTATCCCTCAATTCTCACCTTGTTGCCTGGTCATACTTACAGGCGCAGAGGGTTATGATATAGGTCAGCAACGTACCTGAGTACTCCTAGCTAGGGGCAGGTAGTCAAGCCCTGGTGGGGTTACATGGGTTTGGACCACCCAGATTTGGCCTCTAGGTTAGGAACATGGGTCTGGGAAATCCACTCGTGAATGCTCCTGCAGGCTGTGATGTCTTACCCCAGCACTTACTACCTCCAGTGGCTTACAAGACATTCCATCTCTGTTGTAGACAATGGTACCCCGATATCCCTCAAAACTGGAGTTAATATGAATCCCATAGTAGTGGGATTGAATCATCATCTCATATTTAAAGAATAGAATACTCAGCTTTGGTGGAGGGAAAGGAAAAGGAGATGATCATTTGTTTTATGGTCCACAGACTGAGCCAATTTTTTTGTTTTTGCTGAGTTTTTGGTATATACCAGAAGCTCGAGTAGTGATCCCGTTAGGGAGATATCATCACACTATTTTGCCACTCTGAGGAACAGATTATTTACCTCAGGAAGGTCAAGGGATACCTATGTTTATCCCACTACCTTGGAAGTGTTCTCCTGTTTCTTATTGATATACAGTTTGCTCGGTTGGTATATGTTCATTTTAGAAAGTACTGTTGTCTGTCTGGACAATTGATACACGTGGTCCCTCGATGGGAGGGATTGGCGATGCATGAGTGATGGTGTACTGTATAGATTCATACTTACAATGGTCATGGATAACACTATGGACAAAAATTCTTACATACAGTGTAAATGGTCTGACCCACTCAACCAAAAGAAAGAAGGTATTTATGTTTTCCTTCAGGACGAAAGCAACTTTATAATGCTACAGGAAACTCATCTGTCAGAGGATGAGCATCAAAAACTAAGTACATTTGGGTATCATCACGTGCACTCCTCTTCGTATAAAACAGGCAGGAGGAGGGTGTAGTGATTTTGACACCTAATCGAGTCCCTTTCAAAACTACAGCGGTTATTAAGGACAAGGAGGGCCGATATGTGATCTTAAAAGGTATATGTAATGCTCAAAACTGACACTAGCAGCTGTCTATGCTTCCCCAACTAGTCTTCTACATTTTACAGGCAACTACTCACCCTGATTTTGGAGAAGATGGAGGTTGTTAATCTGTGGGAGACTTAAATTTAACATTGGTTCAGCAGGTTGACAGCACCTCTAGAGGTCACCAGAAAGAACATCGGGTTGTTATATAGCCCAGGCACCATGTGCCTATGGGCTACTTCTCCTGCCTGTTGACTACCACACAGGTAAAGGGGCCTGGGTCCTGCTACGGTGGTGTTCAGGGTTCCATCCCAGATTGGTAAGAAAGTAGTGGGTCCTCCACCCAGAGTAATGGAGCAGTGGGCCAGGAGCAGTGGGCCAGGTGTTTGCTTGGTGCAACCCACTGGGATGCTGTACCTCCCCACCTCCCTTCCAACCACCCCATGCACCAGATACCACATTGTACCCCAGTACTATAAAAACATAAACTTAGCAGCTGTACCAATAACTTGATCTCAACACAGGTTTGGAACAGATAAACCACAACTTATTGCTGAGGGGAGGGGCTAGGGAAGGTGTACAGGGAACAGGGTAGCTGTAAATAGAGAAATATTTGATTATTATTAAATGAACAGAGCTTGTGGCTCCAAACACTGTAGCCCACCCCACTGGTACCAATGAAAACCCTCTATGTCCTGACTGGGAATCCATGCTTTGTGCAGGCCTGCACGATGCCACAGGTTGGCGGCGTTTGGGCCCTGAAAACAATTATTTCTGAAGTGCTAACTAGAGTTTCAGTCACTGGCACGTGAGTTCTGGCCATTGGGTTCCACCAATCACTCTCAGAGGGCAGCAAGCAGATGGGCAGAAAGGATTTGTTGGCACAGCCTCTGACTTGCTTGAAGGTCTAGCCACTTGTCCATTTCAGCCTGATTCCAGGCCCATTGCAAAGCCCTAAGTGCCAGGCCTGCCAGGCCAGAAAGAGCCCAGACCCAGGAATGGCTCCCAGCCCAGCTCCCTCTATTGGTCTAGAGTGCTCTAACACTCAGGCACATGCCCATGGCCCCTGTAGCTTGATCTGCCCCACTTGATAGGGGTTAGAAAGTTCTCCTACCTGGCCCTGGAGTGCAGCTGTTAACAGTCTCACATTCTGCTTTTTCCTTGAGCAAAGCAAATAGCTCCAGTGTGCAGCAAGACAGGTTCTCAGGGCTTCCACCTTCCAGTGGCTTTTGGCTATTGACCTCACAGTCTTTAATACAAATTCCACCTTTTCACAGCTGGCTTTCAGCAGACCATAGGCTCCTGCAACACTGGACACTTTCAAATCTCTTCCTTTCAATGTCTTCCGCATCAAACAGCTGTGCTTTTTCCTCTGGCACTCACAGTTCCAAATCTCCCTTTCACTGCCTCAGAAAGTTTTCTTCAAACTGGTGCAGGCTCCCTGTAAAATCCTGGATCCTCACACTGCCAGGAGCTTTTCACCCAAGACTCAGATAATCAGATGCAGAATCACAGCTGTCTCTGCTGGAATAAAATCCTTTTCAGATCCTCCAAATACTTGCATGCCAAATCAAGGCCTAGAAAAGACCTTCTCCTTGACAAACACACAGTCTGAGCCCTTCCTGACTCAATAGGAGCCCACCGAAGACTGTCCAACTGCTAAAGTCCCTTTGATTTCACCCAAAAATCCTGCCCACGATTGACTGAATCTTGTCAATCACAAATATTAATATTCATTAGACCACTTCGATAAATGATTGGCAAAGATCTTCTGGCTCCTGAAATTAGTTTACACCTCTTTCCATAAGCCACCACAACCAGTTTTTGGGTGCCTAACACACTGTCGACTGTCCTTTAGGGGTCATAATATCCAACATGGCTGCTTAGTATACAGTTATACTCAGTTTTAGCAGCAGTCCCAGCTACTGCTGAATTTGAGTTGCTGCTTGCTTGCTAACGGAAATGTGCTGCTGTATAAAACTGTGATTTTGAACCTTCATGCTGCTTTTGAGTACTGTTGTTGGGCTGCTTTAGTGCCTCATAGAAACATAGAAGTTCTGCCTTATGAATGTGCCATAGGCCTTTACTCTCAATGGCCTATCTATTCATACTCATCTGTATTGCTCCCTTATGCCTATCCCATGCATGTTTGAAGCTTTGCACTGTATTCATATCCGCCACTTCCTGAGGTAGGCCATTCCACGCATCCACCACCCTTTCTGTAAAAAGAACTTCCTCACATTACCCTTAATAGGCCTCCTCTAATATCATGCTGTGTCCTCTTGTCCTGCTATTTTTCTTATATTGAAACATGTTAGACTCTTTCACCTTGTTAATGCCCTTAAGATATTTGAATGTTTCGATCATATCACCTCTCTCCCTCCTTTGCTCTAGGGTATACATATTGAGCTCCGTTAATCTGTCCTCATATGTTTTCTGATGCAGTCCCTGCACCATTTTGGTTGCCCTTCTCTGGACTGCTTCCATTACGTTATCGTCCTTGTGCTGGTGTGGCTCAGTACTGCATGCAGTACTCCAGATGTGGCCTAACTAGTGTCTTGTAAAGAGGATTATTGCCTCCTCTTATGACTTGTGATAGCTCTACTAATACACCCCAACATCCTCTAGCCTTACCTACTGCTTCAGTGGTCTTCTTGGATGATTTCAGGTCATCTGTGATGATGATGACCAAGTCTCTTTCTTCCCTTGTGATTGCCAGCAACTCCACTCCCAACCTATAGGTAGCTTCAAGGTTTCTCTTCCCTATGTGCATGATCTTGCACTACTTTGCTTTGAACCCCACTTGCCACCCTTCTGACCATTTTGCCAATTTATCCAGATCTCTTCTCATTCTGCCCACCCCATCTGGATCATATACTCTGTTGCAGATCTTGATATCATCTGCAAACAGACAAACCTTAACCTCCAGTCCTTCTGCAATGTCACTGATGAAGATGTTGAAGAGGATTGACCCCAGGACTTGATCCCTGAGGTACCCCACTTGTGACTTGCATCTCTGTATACCATTTACCACCACTCTCTGTTTTCTGCCCACCAACCAGTTAGCCACCCAGTTGACCAACCTCTGACCTGAGCCTACTCAGCTTATTAATCAATCTTCTATGTGGAACAGTATCGAAGCTTTGCTGAAGTCAAGGTATGCGACATTAACTGCATCCCTTGGTCCACCATTCTGGTTACCCAGTCAAAGAAATCTATGAGATTAGTTTGACAGAACTTTCCTGTTATAAACCCATACTGTCTTGGATCCTGTGCTTCAGTGGATTCCAGGTGTTGCACCTCCTTTCCTTAATGAGTGCCTCCATAATCTTGCCCAATGCTGAGGTAAGACTGACTGGTCTGTAGTTCCCTGCCTCTTCCCTGCTGCCACTTTTGTGGAGTGGGATAACATGAGCTCTTCTCCAGTTTTCTGGGACCTCACCTGTGCTCAGAGATTCACTAAACAGTTCTGCTAATGGCTCTGCTAGTTTCACCCTTAGCTCCTTTAGTACCCTAGGATGTATGCATCAGGTCCCATTGCCTTGCCACCCGTGAGCTTAGTGAGCTCTTGTAGGACCCTTTCTTTTGTGAAGGGACTTGTGCACACCTTCCTCCCCCTGTGTCCATGGTGCTGAGCTGTAGGCAAGGCCCTAGAATTCTGTGGCTGCAGAATTTTGCAGAACTTGCAATCTACCACAGAACCTCTGCAGTGCCGCAGAATTCACTCTTTTGGTGATTTTTTATTAATATTTCTGTTTATCCATAGAATCTGGTTCCCTTCCTCTTTTATATTCAACCCCCCGTATGCTCAGAATGTGATGTTATCATTGCTATATCATACATTAGCTAATGAAACGGTTGCATTCTACAACAGAAATGAACAGTCACTTATCTACCACAGCTCCCACTGCCAGAGGCGGTGGCACAGCACATCATGCATGGTGATATTTGCTCAACCTGCACTACAGCCTAATACAGTTTTCAGTCTTACATTATTGCACTAGGGCCAACTTAAACAAAACCTTGTCATAGCACAGATCTGTTAAGTCCATACCTCATGTTGTACAAACCTATTTGTGCCTTTAAGGTATAGAGATGCCATCTGAAATGCATAACTGGTAAAATGAATTTAACTGTCATTTTTAAGAAAAATAAAGCAATTATGCCCAGAAAAGTGGAATATAATAATGTGTAGACCTGTTGAAAGAATAGACCTGTTAAATAAATAATTGCACTGTACACATTTTGCCAGGGTTATTGATTACATATTGTCACTGGTTGACAGAATCACCTAAAAGTTATGGAGAAATGTTATGTGCAGGGACAGCTGTTGGGCTAGAGGGTAGCATGCTGTGTTTCCATGCCGGCAAGTCAGGTTCAGAGATTAGCTCTGGTAGCTGTCTGGGCAGCACAAGGATTGGTGGAACACATCACTGCTAGGAGCCTGAGAAGGTATGGTGCAGTTTTCTGTCACATAGTGGACACATTGTGATGGGCTGGAGTGCTCTATCTCACAATCGGTTCACATGCATGTCATGGCCTGATGGTGTTACGCAGGTGTCAGGGAAAGCAGGTAGACATGAAAAATGAGGTTTGCAATAACTCCTCTATTCCATTTCCAATGGAACCTGTATGAAAGAGAATGCAAGTTCTTGGAAATTAAAAAAAATATGTATATATATATATATATATATATATATATATATATATATATATACACACACACACACACACACACACACACACACACACACACACACACACACGCACATATTTGTATGTATGTTACAGATTGCATATAAATATATAAGTGATACACAGTGGGAACCTCATGAGTGGTGTAGAAAGCACATACAAATATATAAGTGATAGACAGTGGAAACCTCATTAGTGGGATAGATAGCATGCATATAGAAATACTTTATTTATCATAAGCTCCCTCTGCATATGTCATTTATGCAACAGGCTAGGACCTGAGGGAGAGACATCTGTTTGCCTTTAGGCATAACATTATTTTTATAAGTCTGTTACTTTTTGAACTAGTGTTACTGTGCTTTCCACTATCCTGATTGCTATAACCACTGCCAGGAAAGTGAAGTCAGGATGACAAGCTGACACTGTGATGTGGTAGTTTGTTAGTGCTGCAGAACTTCCATGAAATTACAAACCACCGCCCATAGAACTTCTGCGGCAAATGTCTTGCTGCAGAACTTGGTCCCACTGTGCCGCAGAAAAGTAGGGGCCCTGGCTGTAGGTCCTGCTCCTACCTCCTCCTCAGTAAATACTGAGCAGAAATATATTTAGGATAGCTGCTATTCCTTGGTCCTCATCCACACTCCCCTTATCCCCTTTGATCTGAGCAATACTCATCTGGACTTTCTTCTTTCACTAATGTAGCTATAGAAAGTCTTGTCCCCTTCTTTTTACTGTTCATGCTACTGTTTCGCGGTTTGGGCCTTTGCCTACCTTACTGCCTTCCTGCTTCCTTTAGGTAAGTTTGGTTTGCCTCCCTATCTTCATCCCACTGCATTCCCTTACATTTCCTGAAGGCCAGCCTTTGCTGGTCTTTTCTGCTACTGTTTTGAGAACCAAAGTGGTTTCCTCCTTCTTTGCACTTGCTTTTCTCCCTAACATGATGGGATGTTGCTTCAAGTATTGCATCCTTAATGCTTGCCCACTTTGCCTGTACCCCTCACCTGTCTTTCATCTTGCCAGGGCTAGTTTAACTCTGTTGGCCATCTTATCAAAGTCAGCTCCTCTAAAGTTCCATATTTTTGCCTTGAATGGGATGATTTAGTTCTAGTGTTGTCCGATCTAAATGTACCACCTGAGCCAGGACCACCTTTTCCTTCCTGGTTGTGGCTACATGGATTATGACCTCTCTTTATCACTTTCAGGTGATATTGAGACCAACCCAGGCCCAGTAACATTTAGGCTCCCACCCTTCAGGACAGTTTTTCTGTGGGGCCCCAACCCAGCTGCCTCAAGATTGCCCAACTAAATATAAGAAGCCTTGTGGCAAATCATGCTGACCTGGTGGCTTGGCTGCCACCCACAAGCCTGACCTCCTAGGAATAACAGAATCCTGGCTTAGGCTTTCTCTTCCTGATTTTCTGTGTGCCCTCCCCAGCTACAATATGATTGGGTTGATCGGGCCTCGTCAAAAGGGGTGATGGCCTGGCACTTTTCTAAGTCCAACCCTAAACCTGACCCTTCAATCTTGCCCCTACTTGTGTCCTGTGAGGTGCTTCATGCCCTGCTTCTGTTAGGTAATACCAAAGCTGCACGTTGTATGTGCCTACATTTCTCCTGCATCCAGTAAATGGGGACTTGAGGAATTTCTGGAATTTCTACTCCATTTCACCAAAACAATGAAGTACTTTGCCTAGGTGACTTCAATCAGGGATTGGCTTGGCCCAAGCTCCCCTATCCTCAACACTAACATGGCCAAAGCCAATCTTAACTCAGCTTGCCACTGAACCTACCAGGCACTCCAGCAGTGGCACTAGTCACACCCTGCTTGACTGGGTCCTCACCAATAGGCCAGAAAGGATCTCCTCAGTTACTGTGCCTGACTCCATTAGCAACCATTCTCCTGTAGCCTGTGTCTGGGATGCCTCCCCCTTCATACCCATCTAAAATTATCTCCTTGGCTGACTTCTCTGCCTTCAATCCCTTGGCTTTTCTATCCGATCTCCAGCAGATTGACTGGTTTCCCCTTTCACCACAGACAACACTGACCTGGTAGTGGAGTATTTCTCCAACACATTGCACTCACTGCAGTCCAAGCACATTCCTTACATTAGGTGCAGGGGTTAGGGGCCTTCCACCCAATGGTTGACCAGCCCCTTCTAAGCTACTTAAATGTCATGATAAGTTCTGGGCAAGGTGGAAAGCCTCCTCCATTCTTTCTGACTTTGTTGCCTATCACTCCCTTAAGAACTCATGCAAGAATGCAATCCACGCTGGTAAAGTAATTACTAAAGAGGTCTTCTCCATGTCTCTACCCATTACCCGAAAAGGTACTAGGCACATATCAACCATATTCTTGGTCACAATACTTCTCAAGCCCCTCATGACATGCTAATTGTCAATGTCTCTTGTAACAACCCCAACACCATAGCCAGTGCCTTCAACTCACTCTTTACCTCCCTCCTTTCTTGACCTCCAATGCAGCCATTCCTTCTGTCCCTCCCCCTGGGCCTCCCTCTGCCCTATCCTCCTTTTCTAGGACCTGTCTCTAGACCTGATGTCCTCACGGATCATCAGCACTATGTCTCCTCATGGCAGTGCTGGTCCTGATGGTCTTGGAACATAGAACTCTCACACTTGGAGCCTCCATTCTTGCCACCCCTATCTTTCACCTCTTCAACCTCTCCATTAGCTCTGGCACCATGCCCTGCTCCTGGAAACAAGCCAGGGTTATACTGTACCTGTCTTTAAAGGGTGACCCTAAAACCCTATGAACTACAGTTCTATAGCACTCCTGTCTACCCTTAGTAAACTTCTGAGAAACTTATTCATAGTCAGGTGTCAGACTTTGTAGCCAACTATGACCTGTTATTTCCTGCTCAGTATGGCTTCAGACCAGGCCACAGCACCTTGACTGCCCTAGCAATTCACTAACGACACCTCAACAACCATGGAAAGAGGCCAACTTACGGGGCTGTTTTATTGACTTAATGAAGGCTCTCGACTTGGTCGACCATTCACTGCTCTGGGGACAGTTAAGTTCATTGGGTGCCTTCCAGTCCACTATTGCCTGGTTCTCCAGCTACCTCACAATCGCACCCAGTCTGTCTCCTACTGTAGGTCCTCTCTTCCCTGACCCTCTATCCACTGGTGTTCACAAGATTTAATCCTTGGGCCCTGCTCTTTCTATATTTATAAACAATCTACCTACCATTCCCACCCACTGTCACACCTTACTCTACGCTGATGACTTGGTCCTCTATACCTCCTCTAGCTCCGTCTCTGACATTAATTCCCACCTCTTCTGACCTGCAACTAATCCAAACATGGCTCACTCTCACCACCTCAAAATAAATGTTGCCAAGACCCATGCCATGCTCTTCAGGTCTCACAGGAAGTTCTGTGCCCTAAACCCCTCATTTCTGGTCTCTAGCCTCGATGGCTCCTCCTACAAGTTGCCCACTCCTTCAGATACTTAGGATCACTCTGGATCCATGTCTCAGTTACTTTCTCCAAGTCAATGTGGTATGCAAGTCTGTCAATGTCAAAATTGGGTTGGCTTATCATGTCCACCATGCCGTGACCCTGCCACTCAGTTTCCGTTGCTGAAGGACTTCTGCTCCCTGGTCTTTGCTATACACTGCTGATCTTTGCTCAAGTGCAGGCAAATGTCCTTCAAGTGTGGGATGTTGCCTATAACAATGTTTGCAGATTTGCCTTGTCTGCCCATCAGCATAAACACTGCTGCACACTTTACTCTGACCTCTGCTGGTTATCCCTCCTCCCGGTGATTGCATTCCATAGGCTGTCTGATGGACAATATCATTCTTACTTCTCTCCCTCTTCCCTTGTAGCCATGTTCACCCCAGTTGATGGCCCCTCTGGTCCTCAACTTCAGCTCTGGTCACTGTCCCAAATTACTTCCACCAAAATGGGTGAACTTAGCTTCTCCGTCTCACTCCCAAATTCTGGAACTGCCATCCGTTTTCCCTTAAAAGCTCCAGTTCTCACCCTGCCTTCAAGCATGTACTCTTTAATTACCTCACCTCCCTAGATGCATGTACATGTCTTTAGTTCTTGTATTACACCTCTTTACTTGCTCTAGTTCATGGAACATGCCTCTTCTTGCTGTTGAACTACTACCCCTTCCCTGTCCCATACCCTTGTTCTGTACCACCAGCACTGCTGTTATGCACTTATGTTTTGATCTCTGCAAGCTTTTTATTGCTTTTGTACCGTAATGCTTATGCTACGTATGCCATCACTTTCATACTAAGTAATTCTACTGTCATGTAAGGTTATTGATCTCTTTATGTACTGCATTGTATCAGCTCCTCCCTGTACTATTGTTTGTAACTTGTTTGAACTGCATTCTCCCAGGTCATGCCTGAACATAGGCAATCCTGTCTAGTGCACTTACCTGGTTATCAAAAGCAAATAAATAAATAAATAAAATGGTGGCCAAATTGAATCATACCTTGTGGTGGTCACTGGCCCCAGGTGACCTTCTACCTGGAGATCTGTGATCCTTTCCCGTTAGTCAGTACTAGATCCAGGATAGCCCTGTCTCTTGTGGGTTGTTGTACCAGCTGTTTGAGGCCCTCCCCTGCAGATAATCCACCATTTGTTTAGTTCTAGTGGATGTTCCTGCTGGTATTGCCAATATGTATCTGACATGTTGAAGTCTCCCATTATCAGAACCTCCCTTTAGCTGTCTTATATATCTTCTAACAGTAATGTGTTTATGTCCTCCTCCTGGTCTGGAGGCCTGTAGACATCCCAGTTTATATGGATGTCCCATTTCCTGTTCCAGGGTGACCCACAGTTCTTCTGGCTCCTTATGTGTATTCTGAATTTCTGTAGCTTTGATATTTTCATTGACATAAGGGCCTCCCTCCTCCCCTTTTGCACCTTGGTCTCTTCTGAACAGTACATAGCAGGGTACTGAAGTCTCCCAAGTGTGGTTACTGGTGAACCATGTCTCACTAATGGCTACTATGTCCAGTTTAGCCTCTGTCATTGTTGCCTCCAGGTCTGAGATCTTGTTTCCCAGACTGTAGGCATTTGTGTACATGATTTTCATTTGGCTAGATTTTGGTGCATTAGTTGTTGGCGAGGTCTGGCATTTCCCCTGCACATCATATGGTGAGCCAGATCTTTTCTTTACCTGGTGATGCAAATGAACTACAAACATGCTGAACTCCTGTTTGGTCACTAGCTGAGGAAGAAGGGGTGTTCTTCCGCTCAATGTATCGGTGCTGCATGCCTCTCCCATTTGCTGGTTTAAATATTCTGCAAAGGCATCGAACTTGCTCCAATGCACTGACTCCTCCTTAGTCAGATGCAGTCCATTGAATTTAAAGAACTTTTGCTCCCAAAACTGTTGTCAGTTACCTACAAATTTGTGTCCTTTTTCCTGGCACCAGCCCTTGAGCCACATGTTTAGCTCCTATCCCCCTTTTCTGACCTTCCGTCTGTCTGCTCCTCTCCCAGACTGGCAGGATCTCAGAGAAGGAGATGCCAGATGAAATGGATGACAGTTTGTCTCCCAGCCTGGTCAGGTGTTCCTTGGTCTCTACAACTGACTGAGCTGGCAAGATTGTTAGTCCCAATGTGAACCAGGATGTTTATGATTTCTTGCTTCCTGCATGATTTTAGCAATGCGTCAGTGTCTCTCCATGCTGATGTACCTGGAAGACATCTGACCATTACCCCGGCCAGAGGTAGGTATCAACTCCCCTAATCATGGAGTCTCCTATGATCAGAAGTTTTTTAGATTTCCTTTTGCCTTTTTGTTTTGGTCCCTGTTTTGGGCAAGTTTTGTAGTGCTAGCTCAGCTCAGTGTCCTGCTCTACAGTAACCTCTACCCCTTTGTTTGATTTCAGGGGATAGTGGCAGATATCTCTTTGTAGTTTTTATATGATTTGTGGGGTGATATACTGGTGAGCATTGAGTGATGGGCACCCAATTTGCCCTCCTAACCACCTGCCAACCTCCCAGACCAACTACCCTCTGTGGTCGGGTGCTTCATTGGATGTTGGGGAAATGGCAGGTGGTTCTTGTAACATATTTCCTCCTGAATATGTGACTTGAGGGACACAATCTCTGCCCATGCTGCCCGGAGCTGAGCCCTTAGATCTCTGATGATCCAGCATGTAGGACAGCATCCTAAAATCTGTATAGTGCCCTTTTGAAAGCGTCCCACAGTACCTGCAGTTAATAATATCCATTCCAGTTGTGTTGTGAGTTTATAACCTGGTCCCAGTAATTAGAAGGAAAATGAAAGCAAAATAATTTTTTTTCTTTGATATATAGATAGATATAGGATATACAATGGTGGGCTGTCAGATAAATGATTTATCTGCACAGTGCTGTTTGACCACGGGTAACTTCACCAGTGGCATAAGCCATGAGTGAGATGCCCCGAGGTCAAACAGCATAAGTGTGTACAAATCATTTATCTGACAGCTCACCATTGTATATTTCATTTATGCAATGGGGATGCTTTTTATCAGTGCAGGGACATTTGCTTTTGATTGTTTATCTTTTTGCATATGTCTGTCAAAAAGTGAACACAAAATTTCATTTTCTGCTCTTTTGCTAATTATAAAAATCTATAAAGTATCTATAAATGAAATACCACTCATTTTGTAGATAATTTTGTACTGCAGAACTTTCATGCTCACAGCACTATGCTATCTTTTTTGTTTTAAAGTTATTTGCATTTGAATATACAGGTAGTTAGTACTGGTACTGAGGCTGAACATTATAAATGAGTTCTGGAGTGATTGTGACATACTGTATCTACTATGTATATAAATCTGTGATTATGCATCTACTATGTGTATAAATGTACACTTTGAATTTATCTCATAGTAGCTCAGATCTTCCACACAGGATTTATGTCACACCTATTGCATGCATATATATATGCATGCAATAGGTATATATATATATATATATATATATATATATATATATATATATTTTGTTTGTTTTGTATAACTTTTATAACAAGTTAAATTAATTGTGCCCCTGTAAGTGAGGTCACTGTGTGGTAACCTCTGATCCTCCCTTCCTGCTATGCTACAGGAAATGTCATAACTGTGCTACTCTATAAAGGAATGTAGCATGGAATGGTTGGGGATGGGGTGGGTGGTAAGGCCCTTCCCTGCTGAAAAAGAAGAACCACAGATGAAAGAAACAAGGAGGTAAGAGCAGAAACAATCAACCAATAACAGATGCAGTAGTCCTGAAAGTTTAGCCTAATGATGGATAAAAAGTCAGAAAACCTGTAAGCACCACCTGTAACAATTTCACAGAAGATATACCCTGCAAAAACTCTTTGATACAGAGAAAATAAAGCAGTAACAGAAGATATACCTTCCAAAAAATTGAATCAGAAAGGATTACAGCAGTAATCTGTAAACACAATGCAGTAACAAACTTGTAGGCACACCCTGTAATAATGCAGCAGAACGATACCCTGCAACAGCAATTTAAATTAGAGAACAATAAAGCAGTAAAATCTAAGCAAAAACAGTAAAAAAAAAAACTGTGAGCACAAAAGAAAATAGTAACACACAGTAAATCTGCCAACCAAAAGAAGCCTTAAATCTTTTTTCCTTGCTCTGATAATGTTGTTCTTTGCTCTGTTCTTACAAGCAAACCTAGAAGAAAAGAGCTCAGGTGAAGGTACAGTACAAGTCACATTAAACTGTTCCCTCAACTCACTGTCTTAGCACTGTTCAATGAGTTTCCTAATCTGTGCAGTGTTTAATTCAATGAATTAGTAAAAGGTTAATATTGGTTTGCAACTAGCTGTTATGCATTATAAGCTTTATTTTCAGCTGAGTGCTTATGAGTTTCATTTCAGAAGGCAGACTAAACAACTCTTAAAGTAAAGCTGTCCTAAACAGTGGGGGCAATCACCAGGGCTACAAAATCACCCGATTAAAACAACCTACGTGGTTTAAAATAATTGCAGCTAACCTTTCTTGAGTTATTAAGCTTTTAATGTTGCTCCTGGATGTGCCATGTCAAAAGTGCAGCCACACCGGAAGATGGAGTGTGCCCTGGCATCCTGTCCTGTGCGGAAAGGCTCTAAAATTGACGAGCAAGGCGTGTCTACGGGATTAAAAGAAACATTGTGGCATGTAGAGGTATGTTAACTGAACCTCTACATCCAATTCGATGAAAACGGGCTGTGTAAGTACTTAAAATCATTATTGAGTTGTAGCCCGAGTTCGGTCATGCACAGTAGCAATAGGGTGCTACTCGCGCGGCGGCTTGTCGATTACAAAGTGATACCTATCCCGTTTTCACCGAAATGGGCTATTGCCGTGCCTACATGCCATCTTTAATCCGATAATTACACCTCGCTCATCATTTAAACCTTTCCAGCACATGAGACAGGACGAAAGCACACCATCTTCGATGTAGGCGTGACTGACATGAGCATCCAAGCTTATTTGATAAAAAGCTTAATAACTCCAGAAAGGTTAGCTGCAATTATTCAAACCATAGGTTGTTTTAATCGGACATTTGCAGCCCTGGTGATTGCCCCACTGTTTAGGACAGCTTTCCTTTAAGGAATGCTGTGATATTTATTAACAATGCCATTAAAATACATTGCATGAACTCTGCAAACAGCTACTGCCATTTCACTAAACAGGTATGAGGATGGCTGAATAGGCAGTGAAGGTTAGTTGGAAAACAGTTAAAAGCTTCAACAGTTTGAGCTGCCAATGCAGTAGCATCACAAAAAAATGCTGCACCAGTGAGTTCATGGAACAGTTTAATGTGACTTGTACTGTGGGTGCCTTTGCCAGCAAACCTAGTCTTCCACCTCAAAAACACCAAATAACCTGACCTTTTAACTCTTCCCTCTGCTGGAAGTTACTTAGACTTTATCAGCTCCACCCCAGTTACACTCCTAATCCCATGGAAGAGGTGTGGGAGGAAAGCAATTAGCTCTTTCAATGTGAGAAGGACACTTTTGCGACCAAACAAAACATTTCGGCAAAAATAAAATAAAATAGTAGCAAACAGTAATTTTGCTTAGCCTAATGATAGA
Organism: Neoceratodus forsteri; assembly: GCA_016271365.2. Classification (NCBI taxonomy): domain Eukaryota; kingdom Metazoa; phylum Chordata; order Ceratodontiformes; family Ceratodontidae; genus Neoceratodus; species Neoceratodus forsteri. The sequence continues at coordinate 457,002,237 of CM057449.1, read as the reverse complement.
TAAAAAAGTCACAAAACCTGTAAGCACCACCTGTTACAATTTCACAGAAGATATACCCTGCAAAAGCACTTTGCTACAGAGAAAATAAAGCAGTAACGAAAGATATACCTTGCAAAAAAATCTGAATATGAGATTACAGCAGTAATCTGTAAGCTGCACAAAACAGTAACAAACCTGTAGGCACACCCTGTAATAATGCAGCAAAAGTATACCCTACAACAGCAATTTGAATCAGAGAACAATAAAGTAGTAAAATGTAAGCAAACAGCAGTAACAAAACCTGTGAGCACAAAAGAAAATAGTAGCACACAGTAAATCTGCCTAGCTAAAAGACACCTTAATCTTTTCCTTGCTCTGATAATGTTGTTCCTTGCTCTGTCCTTACAAGCAAACCTAGAAAAAAGAGTTCAGGTGAAGCTAGGTGCCTTTGCCAGCAAACCTAGTCTTCCACTAGTTATCTACAGGGCATGCTAATTAAGCTTCAACTGACTGAGAATTTTGGAACAGAACTTTTGATTCAAGATGGTGGCCACGTTGGGCTGCTGTCTGTAGGCTCTCTGAATTGAGATCAGAATCTTACCCCTAGCTACTTTCTTCCTAAATTCTAAGTAAAGGAGAGTTTAAATTTGCTGAGTGTGACTTTGTGGCAGCATTCTGTGCCCAAGTCCTAAAATTTTAAAAGTTTTTAGTTAGTGGTGAGATTTAGGGCTTTAGTGATTAGTTAGGGACGGTCAGTGAGTAAGGTGCAGGAGTCAGATTTTTTGTTTTCCAGAGAACCTTTTCTAGTCCACTTGTTTAAGTGTGTCTGCACTCGGCATGCTTAGTCTGCCTGCTTTGCCGTGTCTGTACTCGGTGTGTTTGGTTTTTTGTCGTCCATGACCGGGAATGTTAAAAATCATTTGCATATAAATGTGGAGTTCGACATACCAGGACTGAAGTTTTGTAGTTGACTTGATTCGAACTTTATCTGACATTTCGTTTGAGGACTGACTACTACCTGATCTGCCCTCCTTCATAGATTATCTGCCTGGAGTGATTTTGAACGGAGAAACGGGTGACATCTGGTCGCCGGATGGTGAGGAGAGTAGAGCCCTCACTGACTAAGAAATCTGGATGGTTGTCCTGCTGTGGTTAAGAATCAGAATCTTAATCTGACTTGGTTGAAGTGTGGGATCGACAGATAGAGGGAGAGTCTTCTTTGGGTTGGAGCACGACCCTGGTTGGTTAGGGAACCGGCTGTCAGAAGGCTATCAGTGTCTCGGCTAAGACCAGGAAAGTGGGCTGGTTCATGGATGGCCCTCCTTTGAAATCTGTTTTCCTTCTCGGGAAGGACTTGAGGAGTCTTCTGGATTTGCTTGGAAGGCAGCTTCATCAGGCAAGGTCACGGCCAATTGTTGGTCTGGGGTCAGCTACCAGAGGGTGGTTGGTGCCTTGGCCTGATTAGTTTAAGGGTAGGCTACCAGAGGGTTGCTGGTGCCTCATCCTGCTTGGGTCATGTGCTGGGCTGAGAGTTGCTGTCTGGTGCCAGCTGCACAGAGCTTTGGAGTATTGAAAGATCTTTTGGACTACCTGCAGTCTGGGAAGAACTGTAAGGACAGAAATCTATCAGGAGATCCAGTGACTGTAAGGATTACTGTGTGATCAGAGTTGGATGGTCTTTAATCTCATTTCTGCATACCTAAGATCTGGGCAGTGAGAGTGCCTATTATGGAACACATTAGTTAAATCTGGAAAACAGAAATCAGTGAGTGAGAGTCGCTTGGACTGATGTTTTATTTTGTTATTGTACCAGGAGGTGAGAGCTCTTAAGGCCCTTATCAAGACTCCTTTGAGATTTATACAAGTTGTTTATCTTAGTGATTGCAAAGAAGAGACTGCTTGGACAAAGCAAGACTTTTGCAGACATTTTTCAATCTGATAATTTTATTTTCTCCTTAATATTGTTGTTTGTGAAGGTGGAGCAGGATTATTTAGATAGTTATATATTTTATTATTTTGTTTGTGGTAAGGGGTTCTTTTGAGATTATTCTACTTTTAGTGATTTATTGTGGTGTGTGTGTGTGTGTGTGTATTATTGTTGGGGTATTTGAGGGTTTATGTGTGTGTGTGTGTGTGTAGGGTTTTAATTGTTTTGAATGGTGTGAGTGGCGTGTGTTATGGTTGGGAGTATATGTTCGTGAAGTTGAGATTTTGTATTAATTAGTATGTAAGGGCCGGAAGAGTGGCATCCTTGTTTGAATGTGAGTGTTTTGCTGATAATGTTATTTGAGGTGTTTGTTGGGAATTTGTGCTATTTGAAGGACTGAATTTCCAGGTCAAGATGTATTTGTGCTGTGATCCGGTCTGCATTAGTTATGCTGCTGCCTTGCTCAGGGATCCTCACCCTTTATTGACCTCCAGTTCCAGCTACTGCAGCAAGGTGCTGCAGGAGGTCGGGATAACTTGGTGGTGGAGGGACATAGGTTTTGGGCAGCAGAGGAGGGGGTGGTTAGTGATATTGAGGTTGTCCAGTGCAGAAGATGCCCTGGGCATAAGCGGTGCCTGGGAGAAGCCAGACATATTTGGTTCCCGTGCCCAGGGTTCCCACTGGACTGAGTGGGCAGGTAGCTAGAGGGCTGGCCACCTCCTCTAATCCTCTTCAGGCAGTGCTGTGCTATGCCTGGTCAATGAAGAACAAGACCGCTATTTTGTGGACTTGATTTCCTCTCTCGATTTGTGCATTACAGAGACCTGAATCAAGAACACTCTGCACTCGAGTGCCAGTGAAGTTCCAAATAAACACCAACCTTTCAACCTTTCTTTTTCAATAAATAGTGAGTTTTATTGTATGGTTTCTGGATTCACGATTTACACTTTCTCCTCCTCCAAAATCAGTTACAGCCAACATAAGTGCATCCAACAAAACACTATGTCCCAGCGCTCGACCCCATGTGTGGTCTTCCTCAGGGGTAGCTAGAGGGCTGGCCACCCTCTAATCCTCTTCAGGCAGTACTGTGCAATGCCTGGTCGATAAGAACAAGACCGCTATTTTTGCAGACTTGATTTCCTCTGCGATCTGGCCTGCATTACAAAAGACCTGGTTGGGTGACAATGCTAGCCCAGTTCTTGTGGGCGCCCGTTCCTCCAGGTACTCTATAGTGCACTGCCCAAGGAAGGATCACGGGGTGGGGAGTAGCCATTATTTTTCAATCCAGCCTGGGCTTCTCAGTGCACCCAGTTGGTAGCACATGATCTTTTGAGTGTGTCGCTGTCCATGGGGGTACAGGTGCAGGCTGCAGGAGTCTCCTTATTTACCACCACCCCCAGGGTGGGGAAAATTTCCTGCAGGAGGTAGTGGACTTCATCATCAACCAAGTGTTGGAGTCCCCAGATGTTTAATTCTTGGGAACTTCAGTGCTTGGATCGATGATGAATCTCACATTTCAGTTATGACCTCCTCCAGTTGATGCAGTCTCTGGGCCTGTCACAAGCAGTTGCTTCTGCTACCCACCAGTTTGGCCACATACTCGATCTGGTGTTCCAGCTGGGTCTTGAGGTTGATAACCTCAAGAGTGATCAGGTCATTTGGTCTGATCATTACGCCATGGAGTTCATGTTTGGGGCCCCTGAAAGTCCCTCTCTGCAGAAGTGGTCAGCTATCACCTTTTGAGGGGCCGCACCCAGTGGGACTGTTGATGGTAGCTGATCTATCTAAGGTTGAAGTGGCATGTGGATTGGCACCGGAGGCTGTTTCCACCTATAATAGGGTGGTTTCTGAAGCTCTGGATGCCATCGCACCAGTTTGTTTACAACCCAGGTCTTCTCACATGAGATCCCTGTGGTTTGACGGGAATCTCAGAGTGATGAAGATCGGGGTCAGAACTTGGAGCTTTGCTGGTGGTGGACCTGGCTGAAGTCTGACAAGCTGGCTCTGCTTGCCCACTACGGTGAGAATCAGGGGCAATCTCCTGTAAGAAAGGCAGAATTCCTGTCCTGGGAGATTGCTGTGCAGAAGAACAGACCTTCTCAGCTGTTTCAAACTGTAAACAGGCTTTACATCCTGCTTGTCTGCAGCCAAAAAGCTTTTTCATCTATTTTATGTGAAGAGTTTGTTTGTTCTTCTCCGACAGAGTGTCGGCCATCTGGTCGGGATTCCACCAGTTAAGCTTTTGCATACCATTGGTCAGGCTGAGGGGAACAGAGGTACTCCACCCTCTGGGAAGAGTTTAGGCCAGTTGAAGTGTCCAATGTGACTAAGGTGCTCATAGAGCTGATGCGACGCTTTGTGAACTGGACCCAGCTCCAACATGGTTCTTAATGGGATGTGTCGAGGCTGTTGGCCCGGTGTTCACCAGGATTGTCAGGTGCTCAATGGTGGAGGGGTTCTCCCAGCTGCCTTGAAAGAGGTGCTGGTGAAGCCCCTCCTTAGAAATCTTCCTCAACCCGGATCTGGCTGAATTACCATCCTATCTCCAACCTGCCTTTATTGAGCAAGGTTGTTGAGAAGCTAGTGGCACAACAGTTTGAGGATCAACTGGTGTCTTGGACATTATGAGCCATTTCAGTTGGGCTTTCAGGCTAGACACAGCACTGAGACAACTCTAGTGAAGGTGCATAATGATTTGCTCAGGGCTAGAGATAGAGGAGACAGGTCAATTCTTGTACTCCTCAATTCTCCTCAGCTTTTGACACTGTGGATCATGTCATGTTATTGGATCAGGTCTGTCAGTTTTGTGGACTCATTGGTACTGTCATCAGGTGGTTTGAGTCCTATCTCTCAGACAGGGTGCAGCGGGTGGTGGTGATGGGGATTTCTCCTCCTCCCCAATGCCTCTGTCTTGAGGAGTTTCACAGAGCTCGATCCTGTCACCGATGTTGTTCGCAGTGTACATGCTGCCCCTGGTGAGATCATTCGACAATAAAGTGTGGAGTTTCACTGTTACAGATGATACCCAACTGTATTTGTCATTTGTTCCTGAAACATCAGGAGCTGTGGATGTGCTTAACATCTGTCTGGGTAAAATCAATGACTGGATGGCTTCCAGCTGGCTGAGACTCAACCCGGCCAAGACAGAGGTGCTGGTGATCAAGCCTGGTCACCAGCGTGATGGAGTTGCTGTCCAGGGCTAATTTTGGTCTCATTCCAGGTTCTACTCCATTGACAGTTTCCCCAAGGGTGCGAAATCTGGGCATGATCCTTAACAGCAGGCTGACCTTTGAAGATCAGGTGTTGTCTGTTGTCAGCAGTGGTTTTACCATCTATGTAATCTTGCCCTGATTAAGTCCCTCATTTCACCTGAGGACCTGCCATTCTAGTGCATGCCTTTGTTTCCTCCAGACTCGACTACTGCAATGCTCTTTACTGTGGAGTCATGAATGGTGCAGCTCGGCTACTAACTGGCCGTTCTAGGTTTATTCATGTGACCCCTGTTCTGCGCACTCTGCACTGGGCTGCCAGTCAGGTGGAGGGTCCTTTTCAAGGAGGAGCTTCTCACCTATAAGGCCCTTAATGGACTGGGCCCTGGCTACCTGTTAGATCTTTGACACCAGTGACCTCTGACTGCTCCCTCCGTTGCCACTTTGAGGGTCCTCCTGGTTATTCCCAAGGTGCGGCTCAAGACTTCTGGAGATCATGCTTTTAGCATTTCTGGGCCATCCTGTGGAACGATCACCATCTGCAGTCTGGGAGGCTCCCTCAGTTGAAGTGTTTAAGCGGAGATTAAAGGCACACCTTTTTGGCCTGGCTTTTAATGAATTATGAATTTTAACAAATTGTCTGGTCCCATTAGTGATATTTTATTAGCTTTCAGTGTTCTATATTTTAGTTACTTTATATTGTATTGATGTTATTTTATATTTATGCATTGTATGTTAATTATTTTCTGTGAGGCACCCAGAGCCTCCGGGAATGGGCGCCATGCAAATAAAACTTGTTTTGTCTTGCCTTGCCCTTGCTTTGCCTTCCTCTTGATTTTGCACCCACCTGCTGATCCAGTTTATCTGCACAGCTCCCTTGTTACCGTAGTGACTGACAACTGAGTCCGCATTTGCCGCTTTCCGTGATTTCGAAAAGCATTTCTACTTCCCCATTGGTGCTAGCAGCCCAATTGGGAGTGGTTCAGGGATTTAAATCACCAGCCTGCTTAGACACGCATCATCTAGCAGTGCTGTATAGTGGCAACTCATGATGGTGAAGTGCGGCAAAGTGCAATGGGAGTCAATGGGTGGGTGGTAGACCCCACTGACCCTGTTTATGTGCACTTTGTAGCCACTTATGCCATCTTCTTGCTGTCCATGGAATACCAACAGACTACTGAGGCACTGTTCATCTATCCCTGATAGTCAATTGTCACTACTGATCAATCGAATGTATATTATGTATGATTCTTTCTATGTATACTCTGCCATGTGTGCATGATTGGCCTTATTGTCAACAATAAAAATGTTTAACAACAAGAATATCCTGCCAGGGCATAATGCAGGGTTGCATCAGCGCAAATCCTTTGAATATCCTGGCCACAGTGTTTTATAATTATTTTGTTATTGTATATTCCGGCTTGGTCCTGAAAAGGGTATTGCCCAGTGACCCTACCGGTTAACAAATTTAAAAATAAAAAAAATAAAATAGTCAAGGCAAGGCAAAGTTTATTTTAAAAAGCGCCCAATCCGGGAGGCTCTAGGCACTGTACAAACAGTAAACATAACTTCAGAAATAAAATCATTTATAAACAAAAATCAACAGCCCATAATAATAATGTAAGATATAAAATGAATAGTCCAATTGAATCAATTAATTTACCATTCAATCCAGAAATGCCTGAGCAAATAGGGAGGGCTAATGGCAGACCTTAAATACCTCTAAAGTAAGGGCCCCTTTTACCCCAGAGGCAGCAAATTCCAAAGGACGGAGCAGTGGCACTGAAAGCTCTGTCGCCAGCAGATTTCAGTCTCATCCTTGGAATCACAAGAGGGTCTCTACAAGAGGAAAGGAGGGGCGGACAGAGAAAGCAGATACAAGAAGGTCAGAGAGATAACCAGGGCCCTGACTGTGTAGGGTCTTATAGGTGAGAAGACCCACCTTAAAGAAGATCCTCCATCTGACTGGCAGCCAGTGCAGCTCACACAGTACCGATGTAATATGACAGAATTTTGCTTCCCAGTTAATAACCGGGCAGCCGCATTCTGCATTAGCTGCAGTCTGTGGAGAGATCCTTCCGTGACCCTGAGATAGAGCACATTACAGTAGTCTAGCATTGATGTAATTAAGGCATGCATCGAAGTGGGAGGTCGGAGGTGGAACAAGGGGCTTTATCCTGGTGACATTTCTAAGATGGAAAAAGCAGGCGTGGACAATGGAGGATATCTGTGCCTTCATAGTCAAACTCTTATTCAGAATGGCACCAAGCTTTCACACCCTAGAGGAGGTCTTCAATGAAACAGATCCCAGAACAAGTCCAGTCTCTGATTCAGAGGCCTCATCATGCACTCTGTTTGACTCCACCACCAATACCTCTGTCTTATCAGGGTTTAGTAGCAACCAGCTGGAGGTCATCCAGTCGTTAATCTCAGTGAGGCAGTTGTTTAGCACATCTACCACATTGGATGTTCCTGGTGCAAAGGAAAGATACAGCTGGGTATCATCAGCATAACAATGAACTCCCAAACCATACCTCCTAATGAGCCCTCCCAGGGGTATCCTGTACACTACCAACAACTTAGAGGCTAATACACGAGTCCCTGGGGACTCTACAAGATAGGAGGCTAGGGGTGGAGGAAAAATTCCATCACAACCCGTTGCTCCTATTGTTTAAAAAGACTCAAACCAGTAGATAACAGGTGCCAGTGAGCCTGCTGAGATCCTCAAGGCATCAGGAAACCCCTCAGATAAGGAACATCAGACAATCAGAGCAAACACCGGGCCAACGGTGTCCATGCATCTCATCAAGAAATGCGTCAGCACCGGATCCAGGCGCAAAGGGTGTGCTTCAGATTGGTCACCACCCCAATGACCTCACTTACTTCCACTGGTCTAAACTCCCCCAACCAGGTGGAGTGCTCTCAGAATATTTCAGGTGACCACTGCCAGCTATGACATTGCTGACTGGAGAACTGGATACTGGACACTCTGTCCGAGAAGAATCAGAGCAAACTCTTTGCATTCAGCTTCAGAAAAACCTTCTTTGGCTGTAGACAGGCAGGATGAAGTAGCCTGTCCACAGTCTGGAAAAGTATAGCTGGTCAATTCTTTCTGGCTGTAATCTCCCTGGACAGGAGCGCTGCCTTCTTATGGTAGATTGCGATTATAATGCATCGCAAGCCAGTTTGTCCCCTCAGGCCAGACTTTCTCCAGCAGTGTTCTAACCTCAGACCCTTTCTCTTCATCTCCTGAGAACCCCATCATACCATGGGGACCTCAGGAAGAAGATTTGGGTCGTACACAGGCAGGTGTGAGAGAGTCAGTAGTGTCAGAATAACACCTTATTATAAGTGCCCACCCTAGCACCAATGCCTCTAATGCATGCATCACCCACTCTAGCTAGATCAGCTGCCACCAAAACCCTAAGGGTCAATCCCCAAAGGGCAACAGTTCATCATCTCTGTGGGGAAGGGCATCCGGTGGGAGCCCCAAACATGAACTGCACTGTGTAGTGATTGGACCATACCACCCAATCAATCCTGTGATTATCTATCTCAAGCCCCAGTGAGAACACCAAGTCCAACATGTGGCCACCCTGGTGAGTTGCAGCAGAAACAGCTTTGACAGGCCAGTGATGACATAGTCTGGAGGAGATTATGACCAAGCCGAGAATATTCATACGTCAGCCCAAACATTGAAATCCCTCAGAACAATACATCTAGGGCTTCCAATGTTTCACTGATGACAAATTCGGCAACCTCCTGTAGAAATTTCCCACTGCCCGAGTGGGGTGGTAAATAAGGACAATCCTGCAGCCTGTGCCTGGACCCCATGAACAGCCACACATTTAAAGGAACTTGGGGTTCCACTGGGTACACATGAAGCCTAAGTTGGATCTAGACAAATGGCTACTCCACCACCCTACATTCCTCTCTGGGGCAGTGCACCATGGTATACCCAGGTGGGAGGCAGCCTCAGAAAGTGGTCCAGCATCGTCCCCAACCCAGGTCTCCATGATGCAAGCCAGGTCAACTGAAATCTAGTCCACAATAATTGCAGTCTTGTTCCTGATCAACCTGGCATTGCATAGCACTGCCTCAGGGATGGGTGGGTGAGGCAGCCCGTCGGGTTACCTGACCACTCAGACTGGTGGACTCCTGAGGACAGGCACCAAACACATCTGGCCTCTCCTTGTGCCCATCATAAACCAGGGTGCCTTTTAGACATGACAATCCTTATCTTACCACCCTCCACTGTACAGGGCTCCCCACTGCCCAAGATCACCCCAGCCCCTCCAAATCCCACTTCCGGCAATGCCTAGCAGTACTATTATAAACTGGGAGGCAGGTGAAGGCCATAAATCATGCAGAAGGGACATCCCATACACTATCCTGGCCCCCAGCCCTCCCAAATAACCCAGGCACACCACAAAATTTAAATAGGATTTAGTAGACTGTCTAAAACTAGTTTAGACAATCCACGTATTCAACCCTCAAACACACACCCATAGTAAAACAGTTTCAATTGCTAAAACAGGAAACAATTAGACAGTCTAAATTTATTTCCAAATTGTTACCATTTCAGACTAGTCACCATATTTTACTATACATAATTAAATTCTATTTCCTGCTACAGATAAATCCCCACCCAACAATAAAAAACCCGTCTTAGTGCTGGTCACTAACTAACTTACTAACAACCTAGACCAGCTGTAAATTATGACTATACTTCAAATCAGTTTTCCTATATGGAGTGGTGTAAATTGCGCCACTACAACGCTTGTGCTTGAGCAGCAATGGAATTTAACCCCAACAGTCCCCACCTCCCAAATGCTTGCAGGCAATTAGCTCCTCAACCCCCGCACAGTGGATACAGCTAGAATCATACACACACCCCATAGAAATATCAGGGCAGTCCAGTCTCTCACCCAACTGTCCTTGATGATCTGCTGGGGATCCTCACATACACACAATGTCTGCAGTGGCAGCAGGCAGTACCACAAAGGAAACTACAATGTACATCTAGCCTTGTGAGGCGGTGCTGAATTAACCTCCAACAGTCCCGCCCTCCCAAATGCTTGCAGGCAATTAGCTCCTTGAGACCTGCACAGTGGATACAGCTAGAATCATACACACACACCCATAAAAATATCAGGGCAGTCCAGGCTCACCTCAAACTGTCCCTCGATGATCTTGTTGGGGATCATCACCAGAACACAATGTCTGCAGTGGCAGCAGGCAGTACCGCATAGTAAACTACAATGTAGAATCCTGATTAATATTCATATTGCTCCCTGTTTTCATAGTGCTCAAAGGTGATGCTTAATAAAATACTTTTCCAGCTCCTCTTAGGCCTTCTTCAGGTCTCCAGTCCCCGATTAGCTAAAGAAAGGGACGGGACAGCTGGAGAGGCACTTGTTTGGCTGCCAAATTGGTCACAACCAAAGGCACTATGATAAATAATTGCAGGAGATTTTAACTTATGGCTGTCTAAGGAAAGTACAATGGTAAACCTACAATTGGAATATTTAACAAATATTCATAGTATTAACCCAAGATTAAGGTACACATAAGACAGTCTAAAGATAACAAATTAAACAATCATGGTAAAAAGTTATTAAAAGCAATGAAAAACACAGACTGTTATATACTATATACTAAATGGTGGAACTGAGGAAATCTGGAATGGTTACCAACATTCATGAATGCAAATGGGTCATCCACTGTGGACCTTATCTGAGTAAACGCCACAGCTGCAGAAAGGTTACAACATTCAAAATACTAGACCACACATAATCGAATCATTCTCCAATAGAATTAAAACTAATGTGATCAGTGGGGACCTTGAAAATCATATTAATTTATACTCCAAGGATAATCTGGAGATAATAAATTTAAAAAGAATTAGATGGAAAACTAAAACTATAAATATCTTTAAAGAAATATTGTTTACAGGATAGCTTTATAATAATTGTGAGGAAATCATAATAAACTCAAATAATCTGTCACAAGTTTGTGGAATATGGCAAGAAATCAATAGCTGTATTAGACCGCTCCTTATGGAAACAAAAAGACCAAGGCCAGAGGGCACAACTTGGTTTAATGATATCTGTAGACAAGCAAAAAACAATTACAACAACATGTAAGGTATGTTAAGAATCACCCAGATAAATTAAACCATTATAAATGAAATAAAAATAGGAAAAATATAAAATCTACTAGAATCCCAGAAGCGTAAATAACAACAAATTATGTGGTTAAAAGTTGAAGTGCAATACAAAAAAAAAGATTAAAAATATTTTGGTCCTTAGTGACCAAGGATTTGGTCAATATACACTATCAACAGAGGCCACATTATCACCAAACATTTGAATAAAATATTTCAAAGAACTTTTCCACTCAGAACAGGAATCTTTAAGAATATCAAATTTTGAAATAAATGGAAATTACCTAAAGCCAATCTGTATACAGGAAAGATACATTATAGAGGCCTTGTTAGATATAAACAATGAAAAGCTCCAGGCCTTGATCAATTAGTTATGGAAATATACAAATATTTCATAGAATGGTGGTTACAATCCTATTTATAATATATAACCATGTAGCTCAAGAGGGAACCCTCCAAAGTCCTGGAATGGTACCGCAGTTTGATTTACCTGATATACAAACAAAAAACGGTTCCCCACTAGATCCAGATGTATAGGCCTATCAGCCTTCTAGATAACACACAAAAATTCTAAGTAAAATACTTTTAAAACGATTACAAAGTTGGATCAAAGATGAACACACATTAGGTGAGCTTCAAAATGGATTTTGCCTGGGAAGATTGGCCATACAACATTGCTATAGTCTGACCTATTTTGGCCTGGAAGTATGTCAAGATACAGAAGAAAATTATACTGTTGCTTTGTCGATTTCAAATCGGCCTTTGATTCGATCGGTAGAAAATTACTATGGGATAAAATGCAAGAGTATAACAGAAGACAATACTTTGATTGAAATTATCAAGAGGGTTTACTCTGACTCTTGGATGCAAGTAAAGCACAACCAGAATGGCAATCTAACTGAACCCATAGAAACAAACATAGGTGTTCGTCAGGGCTATTTATTAGCCCGACATTGTTAATATTTACATTAACACTATCATTACACAATTGGACAACACTGATTTTCATTCTCTCTCAATCAAAGGTAACAAAATACATTTATTGGCATATGCAGATGACTTGGTACTTTTACTACTTCACTTTTACATTTTCATTGTAAAGCTATGAAGCTTGCACAACTTTGTATAAAAATAATTTAAATATAGACAAATCTAAAACCAATATACTCATCTTGGAACATAAAGGAAAGGTATTGAATAGCCACAGATATATATATATATATATATATATATATATATATATATGAAATCAAAGTACCTTTGGTAAAATCTTATATATACTTTGGGATGTATTTTGCCAAAAATCTGAAATGGAACTTACATATGGACATGGTAAAACATAAGGCTTTAACAATCTTTAATGCATTTAAAGGTTAGCAGCACAAATACTGTAGGTAATGGGACAGTAATGGGACTTTTGAAAATGACACAAGCTAAAATTCGATCTAGTCTATTATATGCAGCAGAAATATGGGGATCAGAAACAAATAATGAAATAGAAAAACAAATAAACAAATTATATTGTCACATATTAAGAGTTCCCCAGGCAGTTCATGCTTCATTAATAAGATCCGAATTAGATCAACTTCATTTTCAGCATCTGTGCTGGAAAGGAATTTAATTTTATATTAAAATTGTTTTTATTACGGAATATAGATTGCCGAGAGCTTGTCTGGAAGAACTGGATTATAATCATAAAGGCTTTTGCACCCTGACAATAAAATGATCTCAGACCAGTTATTCCATATTGGTCTAGGTGCTTTATTACATGAAATGTATTACAGACTTGATACAATTAAGCAAAGAATAAAATACATTGCCTTTGCAGCTGATCTTGAGAAGAATTCTACATATAAAAATTATGCTTAGTATAAGACCTTAAAATCAATTATAATATTGAACCATATCTTCCTATCCTCAGGGACCCTCAAAAGAAGAATTCTAACAAGATTCAGAATGGAGATTTTAGAAGTAAATATGTATACTTCAGTAAAAGAAGACCAGGTGCTCTAACAAAATACTGTAAATGTTGTAATAAAGTAACTGATGATTTGAAACATGTGGTGCTAATTTGCTGCCTCAGTATTCTATGTGACTGCCAAAAGCGGTGTGACAGGGGGCTGTGGTGCTGTATGGCAACTTGTCTGAAAATGCTCTGTGTATTAGTGTATTGGTGCTCTGACTAAAACGGAAGGTGGGGTGTGTTTTCGGCCAGACGCCTGAAAGGTCATGGAGGAGTGTAGTTCTCAGATGCAAATGAACTACCTACAGGGAACACGGCATTTATTTTAAAATTCCGACTGCTGGGAGCCTATTTTTATTGGAAGGCAGCACAGTTAGGTTTTATTGGAAGGATTTGGATTGTTCTTGTAGCTCCCTGATCAGCGACCCCTCAGCACTTCTAGGTTGTGGCACTGTTAAAAGTCATGGGGCTCAGCGAGCTGCTTCATTGCTGCCTCAGTGTTCTGTGTGACCACCAAAAGTGGTATGACAGGGGGCTGTGCTGCTGTGTGGCAGCTCATCTGAAATTGCTCTGTGTAATAGTGTATTGGTGCTTTGACCAAAATGGAAGGTGGGGAGTGTTTTCAGCCTGACACCTGGAAGGTCACGAGGAGTGTAGTTCTTAGATGCAAGTGAACTACCTACAAGGAACACTGCATTTATTTTAAAACTCCCAACTGCTGGGAGCCTAATTTTATTGAAGGCATCACAGTTAGGTTTTATTGGGAGGATTTGGGCTGATCTGTGTAGCTCCTGATCTGTGACCCCTCAGCATTTCTGGGTCATGGCACTGTTAAAAGTCGTGTGGCTCAGCGAGCAGCGTGAGCTCAAGTGGTGCACCTATGCACATGGAGATATGCATGAGGCATGGATCTGCACATGTTAGCATGTTCATGGGGAGCAGAGAGTGGAGATATTAGGTAAGAGCATAGGCTGCTGTAATACAATTGTAATTATAACAAACCTAATTGTTGCATTAAAACAGGGAACTGGGAGTTAAATACCATGAGTGTGATATGTTTACAGTAAGTGTAGTGTCTGACTTAGCCAAGTATGTTTGTGCCCGTGTTTAGAGATAAAATGCTTAAATCAAAATCATTGGCCTTGAGCTGGAACTGAAATGACATAAGTATGAGAAATCAGATGAGAACACAGGCCAAGGGAGACAATCAACAAGAGGGATAGGGATACTTCTGATTATGAGAATGAGTGGCAAACAGTACAAAATTCAGATAAACAAAATAAGGGGCAAAGGGCCATGACATTCATTCTCCCCATATCTAATAGTTATACACCTTTGATGATGAGTCATGGAGAAACTGTGGATAACCTGACAAGGAGTCATCAGAAAGGACCCCTGTGAAAAATGAACTATCTTCCAGCTTAGAAGTTATTATGGAACAACATTTGAATTACAGGCTTGTTCCTGATCAGGGACAGGGTATCACTAAAATAAAATCAAGGTGGGCAAGAAGTAGAACAGATTGACAGTATCCCTGCACCATTAGTGGTCCAAATCAGGCCAGATAATGTTGAACAAATGGAAAAGTTCTGCTACCCCGAGATACACATAGATAATGAACAAGAAGCAATGGAAACAAACATGGATCCTGTAAGCATATGGGAACAGATGAGAGTCTTTATTGTGGGGACTCTACTGTTAGATATATAGATGACTACACTATGAGAGGTAATAAAGAACAGGTAACTAGTTCCTATTTACCTGGAGCAAAACTGAGTGACATGGTTAAGCTTTTACCTAAAATTGTTACCCCAGGAGGATAACCATGTGGTAGTGATTCATGTAGGTACTAACAACTTAAAAGGTACAAGGGAGGACCAGATGTATTTGTACTACATGAAAATAGCACTTCTAGTTCAGGGGTTGGGGACTGAAGTGTTTTCTGAGATCTTACCAGTACCATGTGCAAGTCAGGAGGTGAATCACAAAATCGTTAGAATCAACAACTGGTTAAGCAGTTAGTGCGTAATGCTCGGCATAAAATTCATAAGAACCTGGGAAACATTTGCCAATAATCACCCACTATTTAGTAAAGACGATTTCATTTTAGTAGATTTGAAAGTAAGCAGCTTGGATTAACTTTTAAGGCTAAAACTGATAAAGCTTTTAAACTTGTGAACACGGGGATGGGGACACTTTACATCTGAGCTCTCAGCATATGATTAGTAACAACCTACATTGGAGGGTTAATTGTTCATCCAAGGTCAGACATAGTCTCTAGACATAAGGGCATAGAGGGTGTCAGTAAAGAAAACTTTTACATCAGGGTCAGAAAATACTTCTTCTAAATGCAAGGAGTTTAAGAAATAAATATGATGAGCTAAAACATGTTCTAGTAAATAAAAGGATAGATATTTGTGGAATTACGGAGACATGGCTTAACGAGGGAGACTGGATAAATCAGATACAGGGGTATGATTTTTTCACAAGGATAGAGCTAGTAAAAATGTGGAGGTGTTGGATTCCTTGTGACTACTAAGTTGAAAGCACATCAGATCAGCTTCTCAGATGACAGGGATATTGAACAGCTCTGGGTTAAAATAAAAACTAAGAAAAGGTTTTAAAATTTGGTATATGTTACGCCCCCAATCTAACAGTCATGAAGGGTGATTTTAATTTTCCAAGAATTAATTGTGATTTGCTGCAAGGTTTTACTGTACTGGAAAATAGATTCATTAATGTATGGTTATGTCATAGTATGGAGCAAAAGTGAAGGTGGGTACAAGGGAGAATAATATTTTGATCTCATATTTTGTAATATAGCGGAGAAGTTCAGAAAGTAGGCATCCTCCACTAGGTGCAGGAGATCATAATATGGTAATGTACACTCTAGTGGATGAACTTGAGAAAGTCAAAGGGTTCACTAAGTTGAGAAACTTTGCCAAGGCAAATTGTCTTTGCAAGGTATATCTTCTGCTATTGCTTTGTTTTTCTCTGTAGCAAAGTGTTTCTTACAGGGTTTATCTTCTGTAAAATTATTACAGGTGGTGCTTACATTTTTGTGACTTTTATCATTAGGCTAAGCAAAATTACTGTTTGCCACAATTTTTTTTTTACTTAAAGGTTTTTGTCTCAGAGGTGTTGCAGTCTCCTTCTCACATTGAAGGGGCTAATTGCTTTCTCCACAGGAGGATTAGGCATGTGTCTGGGGTGGAGCTGGCAAACTGTCAGTAACTTCCAACAGAAGGAAGGGTTAAAAGGTCAGGTTAGTTGATATCTTGGAGGAGGAAGACTAGGTTTGCTGGCCAAGGCACCTAACTCACCAGCTCTTTCCTTCTAGGTTGCTTGAAAGGACAGAAAAGAACCTTACCAGAGCAAGGGAAAGGATTAAGACTTAGTTTTGCTAGGCAGATTTACTGTGTGTTGTTATTTTTTTTGTACTCACAGGGATTGTTACTGTTTGTTGCTAACATTTTATTGCTTTATTTTTCTCTGATTCAAATTGTTGTTGCTATGTATACCTTTTGCTGCATTATTACAAGGTGTGTGCAACAGATTACAGCTGTAATCTTCTGATTCAGATTGTCTTTTGCAAGGTACATCTTCTGTTACTGCTTTATTTTTCTCTGTAGCAAAGTGTTTCTTACAGGGTATCTCTTCTGTAAAATTATTACAGGTGGCGCTTTACAGGTTTTACTGTTTTATCTATCATTAGGATAAGCTTTCAGGGTTACTGCATTTGTTACTGACTGATTGTTTCTGCTCTTACCTCCTTGTTTCTTTCATTCATGTGGTTCTTCTTTTTCGGCAAGGAAGGGCCCAGCCACCCCATCCCCAACCACCCCACACTACACTCCTTTTATAGGGTAGCACAGTCGTGACATTTCCTGTGTAAAATCAGGAAGGGTGGATCAGTGGGGTATCCACAGCTGACCTCATTTACAGGAGCACTAGTAATTTAACTTGGTATAACAAGTTATACAAAACAAACACACAAAACACAAAATCAAACCATTACTTGCATTTTTTCTTTCTAATTACTCTGATCAGGTTATAAACCCAGCAACTTATCCGGAATGAATATCATTAGCTGCAGGTACTGCGGAACACTTTTCAGAAGGGCAGTTTTACAGGATTTAGGACACTGTCCTACATGCTGGGCCATTGCAGATCTTGGGCTCAGCTCCAGGCAGCAAGGGCAGAGATTGCGTACCTCAAATTTCATATTCAAGAGGAAATATATTATAAGAAGCACCTCGACTGCAGAGGTAGTTGGTCTGGGAGGTTGGCAGGTGGTTAGGAGGGCAATCTGGTGCCCCATCACTCGGTGCTCTCAACATATTACCTCCACAAAGCATATGAAAACTACAAACAGGAATCTGCCTCTATCTCCAAAATCAAACAAAGGAGCAGAGGACACTGCAGCACAGGAGTCAGCACAACAAAACTCACCCAAAACAGGAACCAAAACAAGAAAAGCAAAAGGAAATCCCAAAAACTTCTGATCATAGGAGACTCCATGATTCAGGAGTTGATACCTATCTCCAGCCAGGGTAATGGTCAGATGTCTCCCAGGTACATCAGCATGGAGATACACTGACCACATTGCTAAAATTGTTCAGGAAGCAGGAGAAAACATTGATGTCCTGGTACACATAGGGACTAATGATCTTGCCAGTCGGTCAGTTGTGGAGACCAGGAACACCTGATCAGGCTGGGTGACAAACTAGCATCCATTTCATCCGCATCTCCTTCTCGAGATTCTGCCAGTCTAGGAGAGGGGGCAGATGGATGGAAGGTCAGCCAAGGAAAGATAAGGGAGCTAAATATGGGATTCAAGGGCTAGTGCCAGGAAAAGGACACAAATTTGTAGGAACTGGCAACAGTTTGGGGAGCAAAAGTTCTTCAAATTTGATGGACTGCATCTGACTAAGGAGGAGTCAGTACATTGGAATAGAAGTTTGACATCTTTGAAGAATATTTAAACTAGCAAATGGGGAGTGGGTGCAGCACCCCATACATCGAATGGGAAGAACATCCCTCCCCTCAGCTAGTGGTCAAACAGGAGTTCAGCATGTTTGCAGTTCATTTGCATCACCAGGTAAGGAAAAGGTCCAGCTCCCCATTCGATGCACAGGAGAAACGCCAAACCTCACCCAACAACTAACACACCAAATCTGGTCAATAGAAAATCATGTACAAATGCTTGCAGTCTGGGAAACAAGATCCCAGACCTGCAGGCAATAATGACGGAGGCTAAACTGGACCTAGTAGCAATTAGCGAGATGTGGTTTACCAGTAACCACACTTGGGAGACTTCAGTACCTGGCTATGTACTGTCCAGAAGAGACCGAGGTGCAAAGGGGGCTATGTATGTCAATGAAAATATCAAAGCTACAGAAATTCAGAATACACATAAGGAGCCAGAAGAACTGTGGGTCACCCTGGAAACATGGAAATGGGACAGCCATAAGAACTGGGGTTGCCTACAGGCCCCAGACCAGGGTGAGGCTATGACACATTACTGTTAGAAGATATACAAAACATAACAGCTAAAGGGAGGTTCTGATAATGGGAGACTTCAACATGCCAGATACAGATTGGTCAATACCAGCAGGAACATCTGCCAGAACTAGACACATGGTGGATTCCCTGCAAGGGGCCTCAAACAACTGGTACAACAACCCACAAGAGGCAGGGCTATCCTAGATCTAGTACTGACTAACAGGAAAGGATCACAGATCTCCAGGTAGAAGGCCACTTAAGAGCCAGTGACCATCACATGGCATGGTTCAATTTGGCCACTAGAACTAAATCATCCCATTCCAAGGCAAAAATATGGGACTTCAGAGGAGCTGACTTTGATAAGATGGCCAACAGAGTTAAGCTAGTCCTGGCAAAGAAATACAGGTGGGTACATGCAAAGTGGGCAAGCATTAAGAATGCAATATTTGAAGCAATATCCCATTGTGTTAGAGAGAAAATGAAGTGCAAAAGAAGAAGGAAACCACTTTGATTCTCAAAATAGTAGCAGAAAAGGTCAGAGCCAAAGGCTGGCCTTCAGGAAATGGTAACTTGTGAAGTGGGCACATGAGGAAGGGAGCCGTCCATTATGATGACACCTTCCTCATGCAATCCACTCCGCTGACTGACAGGTGGACGCCATATGAGTGGGTAGGTGAACTTGGCGACAGGGTGTCATGGGGGGCGAGCCTGCAAGCGTGGGCTGGGAGGTGGAGAGGCTGTGGGGGTTGCGTTGCAGTCATCAGTCGAGCTGCAGCATGGCATTGGGCGATGGCTGGGGTGGCTGAGTGCTGGGTTCGGGTCCAGGTGCTGGTGCAATTTTATTGTGCCGCTCAAACTTTTATATTTTTACTACTTTCATCCACCCTCAACATGCACCCCTGGAGTTGAGAATCCCATAGGGGATGCTGGGATGAAGCCCTGCTGGGTGTGGGGGCACAGCCCCTCACAGGAAGTAGTAAAAATATGTCCTGGTGCCATTGTGCTGGTGCGGTTAGCTGTCAGGAGTGCCAAAAATGTGTTTGGCACTCTGACTGAGTGATAACGGTGATTGCCTTTAGGCATTCATCTCATCACATAAACCCTCAGGAAATATAAGGGAACAGAGCGGGATGAAGATGAGGAGGCATAACAAACTTCCCAAGGGAACCAGGGAGGCAGTAAGGCAGACAAAGGCCCAACATGAGGAAATACTAGCACAGACAATAAAAGAAGGTGACAAGACTTTCTATGGCTACATTAGTGAAAGGAGAAAGTCCAGAGGGGTATTGCTAAGATCAAAGGGATAAGGTGTGTGTGAGAAGCAGGACCATGTAAAAGCATCTAACCTAAATAGATACTTCTGCTCAGTTTCTACTGAAGAGAAGGTAGGCAGGGCCCACAGCTTAGCACCATGGACACGGGGAGGGAGGTGAGCACTAGTCCTACAAGAACTTGATAAGATCAGGGTGGACAAGGCAATGGGACCTGATGGCATACACGCCAGGATACTAAAGGAGCTAAGGGTGGAACTAGCACAGCCATTATCAGAACTGTTTAGTGAGTCTCTGAGCAAAGGAGAGGTCCCTTAAGACTGCATAAGGGCTCATATGATCCCTCCACAAGAGTGGTAGCAGGGAGGAGGCAGGGAACTACAGACCAGTCAGTCTTACCTCAATAATAAGCAAGATTATGGAGGCACTCTAAGGAAAGGATAGTGCAACACCTGTAATCCATAGGAGCACAGGATCCAAGACAGCATGGGTTTACAAAGGAAGGTCCTGTCAAACTAATCTCATAGATTTCTTTGACTGGGTAAGCAGAGTGGTGGACCAAGGGGAGCAGTTGATGTCACCTACTGTACCTTGACTTCAGCAAAGCTTCGATACTGTTCCACATAGAAGATTTATTAATAAGCCAGGTAGGCTTGGGGTGAGTCAGAGGTTGGTCAACTGGGTGGCAAACTGGTTGGCGGGCAGAAAGCAAGTGGTGGTAAATGGTATGCAGTCAGAAGAGATGCAAGTCACAAGTGGAACCTCCAGGGATCAGTCCTGTGGCTAGTCTTCTTCAATATCTTCATCAGTGACATTGCAGATGGACTGGAGGTAGAGTTTGTCTGTTTGCAGATGACACCAAGATCTGCAACAGAGTAGATGATCCAGATGGGGTGGGCAGAATGAGCAGAGATCTGGATAAACTAGCAAAATGGTTGGAAGAGTGGCAACTGGGGTTTAATGCAAAGAAGTACAAGATCATGCACATAGGAAGAGAAACCCTGAAGCCACCTATAGGCTGGGAAGGGAGTTGCTGGCAGTCACAAGGGAAGAAAGAGACTTGGGCATCATCATCACGATGACCTGAAATTATTCAAGCAGACCACTAAAGCAGTAGATAAGGCTAGGGGATGTTAGGGTGTATTAGTAGGGGTATCACAAGTCGAAGAAGGGAGGTAATAATCCTCTTTACTGGTTCGCCCCATCTGGAGTACTGCATGCAGTAATGGAGGCCACACCTTCGCAAGGACATAACCAAATTGAGGCAGTCCAGAGATGAGCAACCAATGATGCAGGGACCAAGGCCAGAAAAACATATGAGGACAGATTAATGGAGCTCAATATGTATACCCTAGAGCAAAGGAGGAGAGAGGTGATCTGATCGAAACATTCAAACACCTTAAGGGCATTAACAAGGTGAAAGATTGTAACATGTTTCAATATAAGAAAAATAGCAGGACAAGAGAATACAGCATGAGATTAGAGGAGGCCAATTAAGGGGTAATGAAAGGAAGTTATTTTTCACAGAAAAGGTGGTGGATGCATGGAACTGCCTACCTCAGGAAGTGTTGGATATGAATACAGTGCAGGGCTTCAAACAGGCATGTGGTAGGCATAAGGGAGCAATACAGATGTGTATGAATAGATAGGCCATTGACAGGGCAAAGGCCGATGACACACTATAAGGTAGAAAAGAAATGTGCAGACTGGCTGGGCCTTGCAGTCCTTATCTGCCATCAACTTCTATGTTTCTATGTATAAGAGTATATGTCATTGCTTAAAAGCCTGGGATTGGGAAAATGAGCTTAAAACATACTACCATTAGAGGCAGCATGGAGTATTTTTAGGAGTAAAATTCATTATTGTATAGATAATTTTGTTCCATTCTCCCAAAAATATAACAAGGACTGCATCCCAAAGTGGTTCTCACAAAAATTAAAGATTGTTAAAAACTAAGGAATGGTTATATAAAAATACAAGTTGAACCCTCTCCAGAAAAAGAGCTAAAATATATACCATGTAATAAAAGATGTAAGCAGGAAATAAAAATCTAAGGCTAAAAGCAGAGCAGGATTTGGCAAAATGTAACAAGGATAATTATAAGTGATTCTATAATTATGTAGGAGTATGAGGAAGGCTCAAATCAAATAGCAGGAATTAAGGATGGTGATGTAATTCTTACAGATGAGGAAGGCATAAGCTAAGTAATGACTATTTTTGAAGTGTGTACCAGGATAAAGAGGGTTGCCCATGTAAAGGGCAGACCCCATTGTCCCAAGGCCCATTTCCAATAAGTGTGGGAAGCTCAGGGAGATTGGGGGGCTGAGGGCACAGAAAGAACCAAGAAGGCCATGAGGTCAGAGAAGGGAGGATCTGGTGAGGTCACGGAAGGGACAGAAGGGAAAGTAAGAATGGTGAGGTGGTAGCAAAAGAGTGGCCTAGGGTGTCAGGAGGAGGCCAAGGGGCCCACTTATAAAGGGCTGCATGTCTGAGGAGCTCACAACTTACTTTAGAATTTTCCCACCCACCCATCTGGAAGGAGCAGAGGGCTCTGTGGTCCGGTGGAACACAGGGGTGCCACTGTGGTAGGTGGAGCACAGTGGCAGGCTGCTATGTTTTGGACTGTTGATGGTGGACACCAGAGAAACAAGCATGTGTCAATGCCGAATGTTGGCCCTGGCATTGGCTTTGGTAGTACAGTCACGGAAACACATTTTGGGCAGGGTGTGAAAAATGACAGCTGTACTGTTCATAAGGAGGTGTAAAAAAGCGGCAGTGTTGAAAATGTGGCATAAAAATATTGCAAATTTCGAAGTTACAAAGGTGCATGGAAATCGCAACACTGCGCCTGTAACACAGTCATTTTATAGACTTTCAGCACCGAATTTTCAACATAGGCATTGTAGCACCTCTGCTCATGTACAGTGTCACTGTCATTTCTCAAACTGTACCAAAAAGTGATTTCCACAGCGATCGCGCTATTCTGCACCGGACGACGTAAAACACATTTCGGCAGGATATGTAAAATGACAGCTGTACTGTCCATCAGGAAGGTGTAAAATGCCAATGGTGAAAATCCAAAGTGAAAATATTACAAATGAATGCTACGAGCATGCTTGCAAACTGCGCAATGCACACTTGTAACACAGTCATTTTGTGGAATACCCCACCAAATTTTCAACATAGGCATTTTAGGACCTCTACTCATGAACAGTGTCCACTGTCATCTTCGTAATCTTCCCAAACACTGATTTCCCACAGCGACTGCACTACTGTGCGCCAGAAGTGCGAAAACACATTTTGGCCAGGATGTGAAAAATGACAGCTATACTGTTCACAAGGAGGTGTAGAAAAAATGACAATGTTACCAAATCTGGCATGAAAATATTGTGAATTTACTTGAAATTAGGCGTGTGTAGCAACTGCTAGCATGCAGCTAAGTAAAACACCCATTTTGGATTTTTCACCAAATTTGCAACATAGGCTTTTTGAGAGCCTACCTCATGAATCTTCCACTGTCCTTGCAGTAATCAGTCCTGAAAGGTGATTCTGTGCCGTGACTAAGAAATCACCTTTTGGGACTGATTAACATCATAACAGTGCCAGAATTCATGAGGAGGGATCCCAAAAATGCCATGTTGAAAATTTGGTGCAAAATCCAAAATGACCAAGATACACATCAAAGTTGAAAAACCCTGTTTATTCCATTATACAGCTTACCAGCATTTCCTCAGTTCATGGTCAACTTTGAAGAGTGCAGATGTGTTGCTGGTCCACCAAAGATCATCGTGCTGAGCTCCGGAGCATACCTCTCAACCTTTTGTCCCCCAAATGTGGAACATTGCTTCTCAAAATGTGGAAAGAATGGGCAAAATACATAGATACATAGACAGTGTCAGCAGATAGGGCCTATGGCCCACCCAGTCTGCCCATTTAAGTTTGTAAGTTCAGTTTATGTTTTCCAGGAAGTCTGTTGCCCTACCCCTGACCTCCAGAATTCCTTTATGTCTATCCCATGCATTCTTAAATCCGTGATTGTTTCAGCCCCACCACTTCCTCTGGCAGGGTGTTCCACTTGTCCACCACCCGTTCTGTGAAGAAATTCTTCCTCAGGTTTCCTCTGATCGTCCTCCCTCCAACTTCATCCCATGCCCTCTAGTCCTGGAACATCTTTTTCGCTTAAAAATAGTGCATTCCTGCACCCTGTTCCTCCCTGTAAGATACTTGTATGTCTCTATCATATCCCTCTCTCCCTCCTCTCCTCCAGGAGTACATGTTCAGTGCCTTCAACCTGTCCTCATAGGACTTGTGATGCAATCCATGCACCATCTTTGTTGCCCTCCTCTGAACCTTCTCTACCCTGTCTAAGCATTCGTAGGTAAGGTCTCCCAGAACTGCACAGTGTACTCCAGGTGCGGCCTCACTAGTGTCTTGTATAGTGGAATTATGACCTCCTTTTCCTGCTGGTGATGCCCTGCCTATGCATCCCAGCATCCTATTTCTTTACCTGCTGCCTTGTCACACTGTTTCCCTGCCTTGAGGTCATCAGAGATGATAACTCCAAGATCCCTTTCCTGCTTGGTGCATGCTATATCCTCACCCCCAACTGATATATTGTGCCAGGGTTTTTGTGCCCCATATGCATTATCTTGCACTTCCTTGCATTGAATTTCAACTGCCAAACCCTTGACCATTCTTCAAGTTTCTGCAGGTCCCTTCTTATTCTGTCTACACCCTCTGGTGTGTCTACTCTGTTACAGAGCTTTGTGTCATCAGCGAACAGTGAAATTCTGCCTTCTAGGTCCTGTGCAATGTCACTGATGAAGATATTGAATAGTACCGGTCCCAGCACTGATCCCTGTGGTACCCACTGGTCACTCTTCCTCTGTGGAGTGACAGCCATTTACCACCACTCTCTGTGTCCTGCTGCCCAGCCAGTTACCTACCCCGCACTACTGTCCTGCCCACACCATATTCCTCAGTTTGTGCAATAGTCTTCTATGTGGCACAGTGTCAAAGACCTTGCTGAAGTCCAGATAGGCCACATCCACTGCCCTCCCTGATCCACCTCCCTAGTCACCCAGTCAAAAATTCAAGGAGGTTGGTCTGACATGACCTTTCCCTGGTGAAACCATGCTGCCTTGGGTCCTGTAGTCCATTGACAACCAGATGTTCCACCAACCTCTCCTTCAGTAGTGCTTCCATGATCTTCCCCACTACCGAGGTAAGGCTGACTGGTCTGTAGTTTCCCGCTTCCTCTTTGTTCCCACTTTTGTATAAGGGGACTACATCTGCTATCCTCCAGTCTTTGGGTACCTCCCTGTTTCTAGTGATCGGCTAAACAGGATAGCAAGAGGTTCAGCCACCACCTCTCTTAGTTCTTTAAGGACCCTGGGTGCACCCCATCTGGCCCCATTGCTTTATCAACTCTTATTACTTCCAGTTCCTTCAGGACCCTTTCTCTTGTAAAGGGATTTGTGTCCATTTCTGCACCATTCTCACCTTGTACTCCATTCAGACCCATTACCCTCCTCTTCCTCAGTAAAGACTGAGCAGAAATACCTGTTCAATATGTCAGCTTTACTGTTGTCATCCTCCACAGCCCCCATCCTCCCCTTCAGTCTCTCTATCTCCTTTGCCTTTCTTTTTTTCACTTATGTACCTGTAAAGGTTTTGTCCGTCTACCCACTGATTTTGCAATGTGTTCTGTCTGAGCTTTGGCTTCCCTTACTGACCTCCTGCCTCCCTTTGCTTCTCCTGGTACTTCTCCCTATCCCCTTCTGCCTGTGTCTTTTTGTATTGCCTGAATGCAATCTTTTTGGCTTTCATTTTCTTTGCTACCTCTTTGGAAAACCATAATGGTCTCCTCTTCCTTTTCTCTTGCTAACCTGCTTAATACATAATTCTGTTGCTCTTGTAATCCCCATTTTAAATACTTCCCATTGTTCCTCAACCCCTGATTCCTGCCCCATTCCCTTAATGCCTCTTTCAAGTATCTCCCCATTTTCCCAAAGTTTGCCCCTAAAATCCAGGATACGTGTTTTGTGTGGTTTGGTTCTGCTCTTTCTGTGATTTCAAACCACAGTGACTGGTGGTCACTGTTTTCCAGGTGCTCCCCACTCTTACCCGCATCACACTGTCCCTGTTTGTGAGCACAAGGTCCAGTATTGCCTTCTGCCGAGTTGGTTCCATGACCAGTTGCTTGAGGAAGGCACCCTGAAGGAGTCCAGGATAAATCTGCTCCTAGTTGATGCTGCTGCTGGGATGCTCCAGTCCATGTCTGGAATATTGAAGTCTCCAACCAGTACTACCTCACCCTTGTCTGCCATCCTCTGGATGGCTAGCATCAACTCCTATCTGTTTCTTCCTCCTGGGCTGGTGGTCTATAGACCACACCTGTGTGGATAGCTGGCCCCATTTTCCTTTCCAGCTTAACCCACAGTACCTCTCCCCCATTTGTTCCTCCTGGATCTCTGTGGCCCTTATGTCATTTTCACATACAGTGCCACTCCTCCTCCCTTCCTGCCTGCCCTGTCTCTTCTGAATATGTTGTAGCCAGGTATGGCCAACTCCCAGTCGTAGTTATCATTACATGTGGAATTGTGGAATTGGAAATGTGGAACACTTAATCAAATCTTTACATTAGAAGCTCACAACACTGTGAAAATGTTTGCATTTATGTTCAGAAAGTCTGCTATTAATTAAAATTATATATTTTGCATCATTTACTATGGAGTTTTGTTTAAAATGTTAACACTGAATGTGGGACAAGTCCTCACAATGTGGAACAGGGAGCTTTTGTGAAGTAAATGAGGAGCGTTCTCGTAATGTGGTACAGTTGCGAGGTATGTCGGAGTAAGTATGGGATGAGGGTGTGTGTGTGGGGAAGCAGGGTGCACAGTGGGTGGGTGCGGATGGTAGGGAGACTACAAGTGACTGTTTTCTGTTTACAGGTGTTAAAAAACATTACGGATGGTTTTCTTTTTACAGGTGTTTGTTTTGGGGGATACAGCAGCTGATGGGGATTGGGCACCCCGTCGGTACATAAGGAGTGGGGACACTAGCTGTGGGGATTGGGCACCCCTCAGCACAGAAGAGGGGACATCATGCCAATGGGGAGTGGGCTCCCCATTGGCACATTAAAAATGGAAAGGGAGGATGGATGCAGACAGGATTAGGCATCCCTGTCGGCAAACTCACAGTGGGGGGTGCATGAGCCAATGGGGATTGGGCACCCCTCAGCAAGCAAAAAAGGAAGAGGGACACATTGTGTCGACAGGTGGGCTCCACAGTCGAGCACATACATGAGGGCAGGGTAAGCCGACCAGGGGATTGGGCATCCCCAAAGTCAGCAGTTTAGCGGCCACTGTGCCACCATGTTTGTAGCTGGCAAAGCACATAGCAAGGTCCACTGTGTGTGATGAGCTTTGCTCGCATTGCAGCAGACCTTTCCTTAGATGTGCTCACCACATTATGTATGCATGGTGTGGCGCGGCATGCAGGCTGATTGGGGAATGAAGGACACCTACTGGTGTGTGCCCTGCATTCACCCAACAGCGACCAGCGCCTCAAATCTCTACTACCACAAGATGTTGGCTGTGCAAGCATGCCAACATAAAAATGGGGGAGGACAGGAAAGAAAGGAGGAAAATTGAGAACAATCAAAACAGATTTGAAAAATAAGAGGCAGGGATACGTGTGTATGGTCATACCCCTTGACAGCAAAAGAGGAAGAGGTGGAGCCCCAGGATATACATCTGGGGAGCAGAAGAAGAAAAGAAAAGAATGAGAGAATGTATCAGTTTGAAACATAGTTGTATATACTGTATATAAAGATAATGGGAAGAAATGAGAAATGGAAATGTGGGGAAAGTATGTGATGACAATGTATTGTGAACACTGATTATATGAGAACCATAGTTATTGTTACCAAACTGAGCAACAACACATAGTTGTATTGTTTTTTATTGGAGGATCTGGGGACAAAGTGGACTATCAAACAGCTAGGTCTTGTGCAACACAGGGTGGGATTAACAACAAGTTGCTTATTACTAAGAAACAAGTGTATGATAGGTTAGGTAAACATAATATATATAATCAGGAGGACCAGATGGTATACATCCCTACATACTGAAACATATGGCAGAGGAACTGTGTGGCCCCTAGCCCTTTGTTTAATATATCTCTAACACGGGGTCAAGCTGTGAAAGAATGGAAACAGGTGTACATCACCCCAATACATAAAAGGGGATAGGAACTGAGTCAAAATTACTGACCAATTAGTATAATTTCTGCCGTTGGAAAAATTCTGGAGGGTTTTATTAAAGATTATCAGAGGAAAATCTTGGGGAGTTAGGTCTATGTGATTTTACACAACAAGGTTTTGTACATGGAAGATCTTGTGTTAGTAACCTTTTAAAGTTTTCAAGCCTATTAGTCTGGCTCTGGACCAAGGTCTACCTGTTGATGTAATTTATTTAGACTTCTCCAGGGCCTTTGATTCTGTGTCACATCAGGTATTGTTAGACACCTTAGTTGTTCTGGGCATAGACTCCATTATTATTGCCTGGGTGGATTCATGGTTAGAGGATAGAGTACAGAGAGTCTCCATCAGGGTGTATTTTGGACTGGGGTTTAATGAATAGTGGTGTGCTGCAGGGTCGGTTTTGAGCCCGCTGCTGTTCACCACCTTTGTGTCAGGCATGCAAACTTTTGATGGAATATGGTTGCAGAAGTATATAGAAGATACTAAGTTAGAGCAACAGTTAATGATGAAAGGGCCATAGGTGTACTTAAAAATCAACTGAAAGAACTTGAGCTGTGGGCAGGGAGGAAAGCTAAATTTTAATATGGATAAGTGTAGGGTCATGCACTTCAGTGTTAATAATCCTATAGCTCAGTATAGTTTAAATGACAAGGCCATCATCAGTTCAAACAATGAAACGGATTTAGGGTTTTAATAACAAACAAGTTAAATTTTGAACAACACAATAGGGAGAGAGTGAAAAAGCTAACAGATTAGTGGGAAATATATTGTGTAACATAAAGAGTAGAAGCAGTGAAGTGTTGATACCACTCTACTGGACTCTGATAAGATCAGTCCTGGAATGTAGTTCTTCATTTTCTACCCCTCAGAGTAAGGCTGTATTAAACTAGTAGAAAATGTACAAAGGCGGTTCACCAAGAAGGTTAAGTCTATTAAAGATAGCTATAAAGAGATTGGATAGTCTGGGTTTGTTCTCCATGGAATACAGAAAGGCAGAGGGATCTCTGTTTTGTCTGTAAGGCATATCGGGATGAACTACTCAGGGAATCATCAGGTCTAATAAAAAAAAAACAGCTGTGTGGGAGAGAAACTAGAACTCGTGGTTTCCAGTTGAAAGGGAGATGTATAAGACAACAAAAATAGGCTCCTGGTTTAGCCAGAGAGTGGTGGATTTGTGGAATGCACTCCCAGCAGAAGTTGTGAATGCACCTAGTTTTACATCCTTTAAAAGTAGATTGGACAACTGTATGGACATTAAAACAAGAGAGATATTCCACTAAAATGTGACAAGTCTACTATATATTTATGTCATTGACTTGCAACAAGCTATGATCCTATCTATGAAAAGTCCAGGGAACACTGGTTACCTGTCCTCAAGAACATCAGTCTCCCCGGAAGAGAACTTAAAAGTTTTATTTACTGCAAGTGATGTAACAATTTTAGAAAGATTGGATTCTTTTTGGAAACATTAAAGTTATAATGAGATTATCTTTTCACTTTATAAACTAAATATGAGCTTGTGTTAAATCTGTAAATTCACTGTTCTGGGATTAGGATAGCGAATTCCATTTAATTAAATATTATTGCACATTATTTCAGGAACTCTAAAATGATCCAAGGATCACCTTTCTCACTATGAGATTGGAGAATACAGATAACAGAAACAAAGAGACTTATTTCTGGGTTTTTGGTCAATCTG
Organism: Neoceratodus forsteri; assembly: GCA_016271365.2. Classification (NCBI taxonomy): domain Eukaryota; kingdom Metazoa; phylum Chordata; order Ceratodontiformes; family Ceratodontidae; genus Neoceratodus; species Neoceratodus forsteri. The sequence continues at coordinate 456,972,252 of CM057449.1, read as the reverse complement.
TTTACACTCATGGTTTGAGCATATACAGTAGTATAATTCTACTACAAGCCCTAATCAAGTTAATTAGAGAAACTGTGGTTTTGCACTTAAGTTAAAGAAGGATATATTAACTTGCAAATTTTATTATAACTAATTGAATGATGTTTTAGAATAATATAGATAATTTGTTGTAATATGACAACAATTTTGTATGACTAGTGAATATTTATTGTATATTACATTGTAATGGCTTCTGCTGATCAATAAACTTTGTTTTACTTTACTTAGAGAGAAATTGATAGCAATAGCAACAGGGGAAAAAGGCTTGGATAGAAAAGCAAAAACAATTAGAAGCTAAAATCCATGAATTAGAGGGCTTACAGCAACAAAAGTTAAATAGACAGAGGGCTAAAGAACTGCTTAATCTTAAAGAAGTAATTGAACAGCATACTAGATTATAAAGTGAGCAAAATCTGAAGTACCTCACCAGCATAACCATGAAGGGAGTCCTAGGGCTACCAGGCTTTTAGCCTGTAGTTTAAGTGCTCAGAAAGCCTGAGCTAACATCACAAAAAATACACCCCTATCATGGGAGCCAAAGTAACAAAAATAGCCCAGATCTCAGAAGCTTTCAAACAGTATTATCTCAGCCTATATCAAGGTAAGCTGGGTCAACCACAAGAACTTACAGATACTGTACATACTGCAACAACTTAACTTACTTCAGTTTACCCAAGATCAGAATATTTCTTTTCATTTTTTTTCATTTTATTTAGGGTTATAACAATTGAGTGAAGCTCATTTGAAATGGTGACTCTTCTTGCACAAACATGCATACAATTACACACAATGTGCCGATATTCAAAACTGCACCTGGCAATGGTGCAAGTAGTTACCTAGCGTAACTGAGTTGCACTGGAGCAACTAAGAGATATAGTCAAAGAGATGTGCCATGGCTGTGCAGATACAATGTGCCAGCAAATCCCCAGACAGGTTTGAACACCAGAAATGGGAAACAGACCAGTGCATCAGAGATATGCCGTGCGCAAATTCCTGATATTCAGACACCAATATGCAAATGGAGCCATAATGCAGGCAAGATGCAAATGAAGCCATTTTCATGTCATTATGGCCCTATTTGCATGTTGTGCAGGGCCGTCCAGAGTGAAATGCACCTGGCGTCCTGCACAGCATCGCGGGATCCTCTAACCAGGGACCACAGTAGTACCCCCTCCCCATCCCAACCCACTGATAGCTAAAATATATTCATTTCATATCCTGGTTGTCTGGTGGTATCCCTCCCATCCTGACCCACCAATCACTGAAATATATTAATTAAATGTCCCTATTGGTCCAGTGGCCCCCTCGCTGCCAAATCTCGATCGCTGTGAAAATTGCCAAGACAACTCCTGGCAGTCTAGTGGTACCCTCCCTCCCACCCACAAGGACCCCAGCTCACCCAACTGTCTCCCGGGCATCAGCAGGCAGCATACCAACCTGCATACCTCTGTGGCTGCCTGCTGAATGACAGCTTACAGTATGTGCTGCAAGCTCATTGTTCACACTGTGGACAAGGGCTGGCAGTGCATACTGTAATAGTCATTCACAACTTTGTGAAAAAGTCATTCATACACAAAGTTGTGAATGACTATTACAATATGCACTGCCAGCCTTTTGGTCTACAGTGTGGACCAATGAGCTTGCAGCATTACTCTAAACTGTCATTTGGTGGGCAGCCATGGAGGTATGCAGGTGGTATGCTGCCGCTGATGACCGGTGGGAGCTGGGTGGGCTGGGGTCCTGTGTGGTGGGGGTACCACTAGACTGCCAGGGAGTTGACTTGACCATTTTCATGGTGATCAGGGATTCTGGTGGGGGAGGAACTACCACTGGACCACCAGGGACATTGAATTAATATATTTTGGCAATCAGTGTGTGTCAGGATGGATAGGGAGATACCACTAGACTATCAGGGATATGAAATTAATATATTTTGGTGATTGGTGCATCAGGATGGGAAGGGGTACCACTGGACCACCAGAGACATTGAATTAATATAGTTCAGTGATCAGTTGGTCAGGATGAGGAAGGGGTACCACTAGACTACCAGGAATATGAAATGAATATATTTCAGTGATTGGTGCATCAGGATGTGGAGGGTACCACTGGACCACCAGGATTGTGATTCTTTGTTCTTACAGGCAACTGGGGATACGGGATGGGGCGGGGTACCACTAGACTACCAGGGACTATTGTGAGTGCTTGTGCACAGTTTTAGGAGGGTTGCCACCCACAGCTGGGGCTGCTGTTTTGTGCACTGCACTACAGCGTCCCACCTGTGGGGTGGCTAGCACTTGAGCCATTTTGTACGGGCTCAACAGTGAGCTGGGTATGCAGCACATCTCTGGGTTATGCCAGCAGATGCACTGCACATCCCAGGCTGAATATCGGATGTGCCACATATGCATGAACATGCCCCTGGAGATGTGCTGCATACATTATATTTGTGCCCTGGTGCATCAGAAGTGCGCTATGCAATTCTCACTTTTGAATATTGCCCCAGGGTGCAGTTCTGGGTTTGCGCTTAGCTAACTCAGTTGTGCCAGGTGCAACTCCTTTGAATATCTTGGCTAATATATACCATTACATAGTATGTACAATCATAAAATACAGTAAACAACCAATTAGTCAGTTATATAAATAACCACAACAGCATTTTTCCTGAGCTATATGAGTATAAAAACATTGTTTTCTTGCCTTTTCAATAAAGGTTTAGGCCAAGAAGTCAAAATTTATGTGGCAATTGATACCAGTAGATTGGGACCTTTTGACTATAAAATGCATTGACCTTTGTGTTTTAGTTATGGGTACTGTTAATTCCCAAAAGCAGAATTTTTCAAATATGAATTTACCTTCCTCTCTAGTAGTTGAACCTTAAAATAATCAGGAACCTGTCCCAATACACTTTTATATGCAAAAATTTTTTGCAAATGCCTTCTATTTGCAAGAGAAGTCCACCCTAACTGTTTGCAGAGAACACAAGGATGTGTCTCTTTAAGGCACCTGAGAATTAACCTAGCTAACCGATTATACAAAGTTTCTAATTTTTGTAGTCTGTCTTTAGTAGAATAATCATAGATAACATCTTCATAATCAAATAACAGGAAAGCCTATACTTGAACTATTCTTTGTAAGGTCGACAGTCTAAACATTTTTGATTGTAGTACAATAGCCCCAGCCTCTTACCAATCTGAGATATCAATTTATCCACGTTTGTTGCCTATCCCAGACAGGTCTATCCAAAACCTAAATATTTGAGAAGTTGGCCTGCTCCAGCTGGACCTTGTCAGCATCCAGAATAGACTGACCCCACAAGCCCAAATCTTCTTGGAGTCTGAAACAGCATACACTTGGTTTTCCTGTATTCAATTTGAGTTTAGAGTTCCTAAAGTAATCCTGCAATCCATCAAAGCTATTCTGCAACTTACTTTGTACATCCCTCAAAGAAGTGGTGGAAACATATAACATTCTGCCATCTGCTTATAAATAGTGATGGGCAAAGTGGCTAATTACGCTACGAGAGTGATTTGCTGAGTGGAATTACAGAGTGCTCCATGGCAGCAAGTGGAGTCATGCTATTAATGAGTAAACGGAAGTCCATTGAAAACAATGACTTCGTGTTACTCTGCCTTCCCAAACCACTACTCCACTGAATTCATAAGGTGAAGTACATTGAAAACAGTGTCCTTCACCTTACTTTTGCCTTGTTTAAGCTCCAAAGGCGAATTTTGCAGTGTTTCATGGGATTTCAGGTCACATGGGCTCTAGATTGTTCTGCACAGCCTCAGTTTGGGGTAATGTGTGTAGGAAGCTGTAGGAGGCAATCGCTCTGAGAGCTCTCTGCAATTCAAACCTTCAAAAGCTGTTAAAAGCCTTTTGAGTCTTTATTTGCTGAAACTTCAGTTTATCGATTATAGAAAACCCTCCTGTGCTCATATCATCAAGTGTTTACTGTTTGTGTATGATTTTGAATGTTAATGTACAACATTCAGTCTGTGTACTGAGAGACAGTGAAAGTGTGCTTTGGGGAGGGGTGTATTTGTGGTGTAGGTAGATTAACTTGGAGAAAAGACAGTGCTTTCTGTTTTGGTGATATTTTTCTTGTATAACTGTGTTAATGTACACACAGTAATATTTTCAATATTTCTTGCTATTTTTTTGCTGATTGTTGTGATGCAGCAGTGCATAAATTTGGTTTGTTTAAATGACCGGGACACCTTTGCACAGGAGCACTATGGTGCACACAGGTAGGTGGTCTTGCGATACATGCATGGGCCACACAAACAGGTACAGCACACATGCAGGGGCATGCATGGCAATGGGCATGCACACACAAGGCTTGATACAGGGTAGGGGACTAGTAGCACACAGTCACATAGCAACACACACACACACACACACACACACACACACACAGGCACTGGAATGTGGCATGGATCAGATGCATTGCAACAGTGCACAGGTGCAACCAGTGCTAAACTTCCTCATCACACCCACGCCACATGGTCCAGCGGCTGGGTAAGCACGCACATAGGCAGCATGCGGCATGACAACAGGCAGCACAACAGTGGTATGCACACACACACACACCCATGTGCACACAGGACAGCAGCTGCAGACTGCAGTCAGGGTGGCCTGCACATCAGGTCTGCTGCATGGAATCATGGCCACCATGGCTATGGGGTGACCCAGCAGGACGTCGGCAGCGCGCGGGCTACATCAGCCACAGGGGTATTTGCAACAGCTCCACAGGGGTTGAACCACAGGACCACGACCGTGACTGTGCAAGGGTGTGAAGCTGCCCAAACAGGCCAACTCCAGGCATGCCTTGATGCCTACATCGGAGACCGGCATCGACTGTGCTGGATTCACCCACACCGGATTCATGAGGTGGACAACGCACTGTAGGGGGTCATCTGTGCCTGGCAATGCCCTGTGGCAGTCAGCAATGCAAAAGCCATCCATGATCACAGTGGCAATCGCGATCAGGGATGCAGTCGTGGCCCCTCTACATGTGGCTGCATCCCCACCAGGATCTGTGCATTGCCCTCTCCTGCTGCTTGGCTAACTGGTGCACCTCTGCACGCAGTGCACACATCCCAGTGGCAAGCAGCACCTGAATGGATGCCCACAGCAAATGGGTGTGCTCAGCCAGCAGGTCGGCATCCTAGGAACCCGGTGGCGCCGATCCTTCTGTGGTGACCAGCCACACTGCACAGCCCCTCTGGTGGGCGCTGCACAGTGGGGTCCTCAGGAGGAATGTCCAGTGCAGGTGTACTGGTAGCAGACCCTGCATCCAGCTACCGGTGGTACCCACAGCCTGCTGCCGTCACCTGTCCGGCCACTGCGCCACCCAGTACCTGCGCAGCCTGCCTCCACAGGGCACAGCCTACGTACACTGCCGTACCCACAGTGGTGGCAGACAGCTATTCCACTGCTTGTGGAGGCTGGACGTGCTGCCTGTGCCAGCTGCCAGCAGGCGTGACACAGCCACATAGTCACCTATGCTGTCCGGGAGCTGGGAGTAATCCTCATCAGAGTCAAACCCGCCCCAATCTGTGTCTCCATGCACAGGACACCATGGCTGGCATCTTGGAGGAACACATCCAGGGCTTCATCTGACCCCAGGTACAGGACATCCACCTGCACCGTGGTTCTTGGCTGCAGCCTGTTGGGCCCCGGATCCTGGTAGAGGTGGACGGCTGGTCTTCGTGGCTGTACCAGCATCCACGGCCACTGCCAGTGCCCCATCATCCACATGGAGGCATACTGGTGCTGCAAGAGAATGATGGTGTGTCAGTGATGCAATACCCACATGTGCCCACCCAACACTGCCACTGCACGTGTCCAGCAGCATGGCATGTGTGTGGTGCACACATGCACATGACAGTGCATGCTGGCATGCCCATGTATGCACCTCCATGCCACCAGCCATGCATGGTTGACTTACATACCATCCAGTGATGGGCTGCCACCTGTCTGGAAACCACCTCCAGGCACATCTTCCACTGTGCTGCAGTGCATGGTGGCTGCCACCATCTCCTCCTTTGCCATGAGCATTGGTGCATCTGCAGGCCCCCTCTGGGGCATTCTGGGACACAGATGGCTGCCACCTTCTCTTTGATGCTCCTCTTGTCCATGCCCACCTTCTTCTGGCACTCCTGTGCCGACCGCTGATAGCTGCCATGCTGGTTGGCGTGTACGCCACCTCTTCCCAGGCCCCAGCCCAGGCCTATGGTGTGCCCATGGCACCACTCAACATGGGCTCCTGTCCAGGTATCGTAAAACAGGGCCTCTGTCTCTGCTTTAGGAAATTGGGCCTGCACTTCCAACAGGCCCACACCTCCACCCTCCTCACGTTCCAACATTTCGCTCTGTGGACATGGACAGCACAGTGTGTCAGTGGCAGCATCTCCCTGGTCCATCCCGCCCTGCTGTGCTGTCTGCTCCCCAATGAGCTGTAGCAACATGGGCAACTTACCTCAAATGGATGCAATACAGGTCCATGGCCTGTGCTGTTACGTGGTGCTTACAAGGTGCAACGCATGCAATGAGGTTTGGCGAACAGTAATGACATGCTAATGCACCCTGTGTCAGCGATTGGCTGATGAGCTCATTTGCATGTGGTTTCTGAATATCGCAGTTTTGCACCGTGCACAATGTGCACGCATGCGTGTGCACAGGTCTGCAGTGCACATGCACCTAATGGTATCATGAAGTAATCATACACTGTATCGACAGCATGATGCAGAGGCATGTGCCAGGTCTGCTATCATGCATGTGCGCACTGCACAGTGGCAGTTGACCCCTTACCCTGGTGTGACCCTGACCCTGGGTCAATCCTGACACAGTGACCCCAGCGTAGCAATGCCCATGCCATGTATTTCCAGCACTGTGCAATGGGTGGGCACTGCGAATGTTCTCTCACTGTGCATCTGGCACATGTTGTGGACATGTGCGCCCTGCTGCCATTTTGGTCCCGAACTTGCGGTTGGTAGAATGGCACAGGGATGTGTCCTTGAGCACTGAACTGGACACAGGTTGAATTTCTAGGAACCTGGTGGCCTGTGTCCAGCCCCACACCCCCAACTTTTTGGCCAGGTGCTTCTGCAGCAGGTAAGGGTCACAGTTTGGCAGGGATTGCTGCCAGACTGCAGCAGAGGACCAGGGTGGCAAGGATGGGGAGCATTGCTGCCACCAGTATGGAGGCCTGATGCGGTGGGACCCAGAATGCCTGAGGAGGCTTCAAGCATGCATCAGACGAGGGGCTGTGCCATAGCCAGGTAAGTCAGCCCATATTGCATGTGTGCCCTGGTGTTGTACTGTGGTGTTGGCTAGGCTGCCTGGCATGCCTGCAGAGGAGTGCTGTCATCGTGCGCATCATGGATTGGCATTGCCAGCTGTTGCTTGTGTTGCAAAAGCAACCATGTGGGGACATGTTGGGCAGGGCTCACCCTGTGCACAGTGGTGGGGTGGTGGGCAGCTGCTGTGGTGATTCCTGATGTGTACCTATCTTTGTTCCATTCCCAGAGCCTGAAAATTGCTGTCAGGAACAGGCAGCAGCAGCACAGCAGGCAACGGCGGGCTACAGAGGAAGAGGAGGAGTGGGACCCGGCACCCAGCAGGCAGCAGAGAGCAGGTAGGCACTATCATGGTCCTTTGCACATTACATGGAGGGTGGCAGAGGAGTAGGTGTGGGCATAGCTGCCTGTGCCATGTGCGTGGCAGCTGTGTGTGTCACACTGTGCATGGTGCATGCCACTGTGGTGCATCCATTGGACACGTGTCCCAGCTGTTGGTTGGGTGGGTGTGCCCAGCTGCCACTGTTGTTGCTGTGGTGCTGCCAGTGCACTGTGCCATGTGACTGTCATTGCACAGTCGGCTGTCCATTGTGTGGTGGGACCACCTCTGTGCACTGTTGTGGTGCGCTGAGTTGCTGGCAGGCATTGGCTCACCCCTTGCTAGTGGCTGGTACAGGCCCTCCACGGGTGTGTGTTCCTGCTGCCCATTGCACACTGTGGGTGGGCATGGTTCCTGAGGCCATTGCACTGATCATAGAAACATAGAAGCATAGAAGTTGATGGCAGATAAGGACCGCAAGGCCCATCCAGTCTGCCCATTTCTTTTCTACCTTATAAATGTGCCATCGGCCTTTGCTCTGTCAGTGGCCTATCTATTCATAGTCATTTGTATTGCTCCCTTATGCCTATCCCATGCCTGTTTGAAGCCCTGCACTGTATTCATAGCCACCACTTCTTGTGGTAAGCCATTCCATGCATCCACCACCCTTTCTGTGAAAAGAATTTCTCACATTCCCCTTAATCGGCCTCCCTCTAATCTCATGCTGTGTCCTCTTGTCCTGCTATTTTTCTTATATTTAAACATGTTAGACTCTTTCACCTTGTTTATGCCCTTAAGGTGTTTGAATGCCACGATCATATCACCTCTCCTCCCTCCTTTGCTCAAGGGTATACATATTGAGTCTGCTAATCTGTCCTCATATGTCTTCTGATGCAGTCTCTGCACCATTTTGGTTGCCCTTCTCTGGACTGCCTCAATTTGGTTAATGTCCTTGTGAAGGTGTGGCCTCCAATACTGCACTGCAGTACTCCAGATGGGGCCTAACCAGTGTCATGTACAGAGGGATCACCTGTCCTGTCCCTTGTTTTAGGCATCCGGCAGAGACCTAGGAGGCTGTTGTACTGTAGACTGCTCTGTCAGCTGATAGTGATACAAGTTTGGCACCTGCTGTTCTTGGAGGTCGGGGGTGGCCAGTGCTCCAAGGTGCAGCAGGGCATGGCTGCCATTAGTTTGGCCCCAGCTTTCCCCTGTTTCCCTGCTGTACCTCCCTACAGTCCTCCTTCTCACTGTACAGTCCCTGTTTCCTGTCCTCTTCCTTGCTTTTCCATCCCTTGTTCTTGTAAATAGTTGTATTCCTGAATATATATTTTTTGAATTACCTGCCTGTGTCAGTTTTGCTTTTCAGGCGGCGAGGAGCCATGCTGCAGAGGCCCAGTGTCTGTCCACGTGGTGTGCATGTGTAGGGCATGTGTTGTCCTTCTGTGGTTCACTGCTGTGTGCTGTGGTGTGTCCCACTGTGGTGGTGTCCTTCCCTCGGTCGGTGGCTGTGCCTTTGGTTGGGTATTGGCTCACACAGTGTTGGGGCCCCTGCTTGGTGTTGTGCGGCCTGTCCCAGGTGGTCTGCCATGCTATGTGCCTCCTGGCATGTTCAGTGCCTACTGTGTGGGCTTCCTGTGTGCCTGTGTGGGTGGGGTGTGTGTGTGTGTGTGTGTGTGTGTTGGCTGCGTGGTCCTGGGTGTGGCCTGCTGCGGTCTGGGAGGGCACGGCCAGCAGCCTGCAAGGGGCTCCCTTGTTGGCTCTCCATTGGCCACTGGCATCTTCTGTTGCCTGCTATCTGTGCCACTGTTGTGTTCTAGGGAGGGTGCCTGGGTGCCTGTGTGTCCCTGCTGGTGGAGGCCTCCTACGGCCTGTCACTGTGCTTCCCTGGCTCTGTCCCTGGGTCTCTTCTCTGTGCCATGCTCCCTCTGTTTTCTGCTGCTCTGCTCCCACGGTTGCACTGAGTATCTCTTTCTGTGCCATGGCACAACTGTGTTTGCATCATGGTGCAACTGTGCCATATTCAGCGGGTTGCGCTGGTGCAGTTCAGCCAGCGCAGCTGCTGAATATGGCTCCTGTTATGCCATGGTGCATTGGTTGTGCTGCGTTAGACTTGCTCCGGCCTTTGGCGCATTCTGAATATCTGAGCCCAGGTGTCAACAGAAATAGTATTACAGCATACAATTCAGAAAAGAAAAGGACAAAAACCAATCCATTAAGTAAATATGACATCAAACAAGAATCTCAAATAGTGGGGAAAAAACATTTCAACCCAATCATCCCTCCTCTCCACTTGGGAATACAACAAAACCAAAAGACCATATAAAACATAAAAACCTGAAAAGGACAATAATGACTGAGTACTACACAATAGAAAAAGAACAAACCCATATCAGTATGTGCAAAAAAATACTCTCAAGGTGGAGCAACTAAAGAAAACTGCATCTTGATAAATCGGATGCCAATATTTTCCCAAATTCCCTTTTTCAGAGTGACAAATTCAGTCGCTAGTAAACGAAAAATATCATTGTAAATCAAATAAAACAATTCCAATGCAGTAATCTGTTGCTGTTGAAACAAAAGCGCATCTGACCTGCCAAATCCAAAACAAAAGGAAAGCTGAAATAACATTAAGCATACTGGTACTATACTCAACCCAGGAATGAGGAAAATACCATAATATAACTGCATGGGTGATAGAGATTAAAAAGGTACAACTTCCAACAATCCTGCCAAACATTCCAAAATTCAAGAATAAAAGGACAATCAAAATATAAGTGGTCCATTGTCTCTATCTGTGCTGTACAAGACTGTCTCAGGCAATATCTATCAGTCAAGGCTTTGTGCTTATGGTTCCCTCTGGTATTGATCCGACCATCAGCACCTAGCCACACTAGAACCCACATGTGTTTGGAGATTCTTTGTTCCAAAAGCCTCCGTAATATAAGCTTATGATCAGTATCCTGAAAACTAGAAAACAGTTGTTCTGTAAAAATGTATGCAAAATTTCAGTATACAAAGCTCACGCTGAGAGTAACAAAACATCCCAATCCTGCAAGTCTCATTTTTACTGCATCAAAACAACCTCCCAGTCAGAAGAAAGAGTATATCGCCTCTTATTTTATGCAGGAAAGCAGATGCTTTCCATTCTCTCAAGATGTTCTTTAAAGCAAAGGCTACCCCAGGTCCCCAGAGCTTATATACATTCTGAACAATAGGTTTCAAATTTGTGCTAATAAATACAGAACAAAGAAAACAACTGGATGAATCATCCCTACACCCCTTTGCTTCGGTTCAAATAAAGAACATTGCATTTAATGGGGTTCAATCTGCTGCCCCAAAACAAGAAAAAAGGGACCTTACCACCGTTTCAAATTTTTTGGTAAGGGAAGATGTAGCTGACAAAAGAAAAATGGGAATAAGAAAAATGTTGATCATATAGATCCATTTTAATTTACCCATATCCCATTTATGCCACCTACTAATTTTGTCTCTGCCTCTATTTAAGCACAATTCCCAGTTATAGGCTGCTACATCACCAGTAACAAAATAATGGACTTTTCTTTTTCCCCTGAGCAATGCAATTTTTCTCTGAATGATGTTTACTTGTTACATGCTCTCTGTCTCTGCCTTACTGTTGTATAATCCTCCTGTACAAATTGTACATATATTTTTCTCTGAAGCTGTTTGTACAAACTGTATACATATTTTTAAGCTGTATAATGCACCTTATGTAAAGTTGGTGGTGTAGTCACCCAGGTTTCCCCTGAAAAAGGGACCTTTGGTCTCAGTGGGCTTACCTGGTTAACAAAATCCAAATAAATAAATAAATAAATACCCAAAATTTTCCGGGGACTGTGAAACTGGTATACCTCCAATGGAAGTATCAGGAGCATGGGAACTGGAAAGACTTAAGCAAAAACTCTTTGAGGTATTACCCTTCAAACCAACAATACCTAAAATGAAATTAATACTTTACAAACCAGTTCCCCAGCACTAATGGTTGGAGTGATGACATATAAGTCATCAGCGTAACCCATAATCTTCAGCTCCCCTATGCCTGGGCAACCAATACCATGCAACAGCAGAGATCTATGCAATACTATAAGAATCAGATCTAATGCCAAGACGTATAAAATGGGGCTCAAAGGGCAGCCTTGCTGAACCCCTCGCCTTGTAGGACAAGCCTTCCCAATGCAGCCATTCACAAAGGATACAAAAGCCAGAGGAAACAAATCTGCAGCCAATTAATAAACACAGTCGAATACCAAAAGCAAACAATGTAAGCCATAACAATCCTGAAAAGTATGATCAAAAGCTTTTTCCTGGTCAAAATTCAATATGTAACCTTCAGTGAGATGTAAACAATTCCAGTCAAATAATCATCTGAGCAGTATAAGGGCATCTTGAATAGAACGCCCCAGTACAGAACAGAATTGTGAGGATGATTAAACTGTCCATAATCGAGGCAGCCTATTACACAATAATTTGGCAGAGTTTAAAATCAGTGTTTACAAGGTGATAGACCTCCAATTTTTATGAAACCTATCCCCTTCTTAAACAAAAATCATCAACCCTGCATACATAGAGTCAGATATACCATCATCATCATCTAAAAAGCATTTAAAACATTAACAGAACATCTGGAATTAAGTCCCATATAATGTTATATAATTCGTCCTGTAGACCGTCCGGCCTGGGGATGTTTTGTTCCTTAAACCTTTAATGACTATAGCCAGTTCTTCCTTAGAAAATTTACCAAATCATGATCTCAGACTGAGTGGGATTCAGAGGGAAGATTGGTTGCAACAAGAAGAGTGGTCATGTCACTTGAAGCAGAAAAACGGAAACCAAATTGAGAAGAAATAAATTATTCCAAAACTAGAGAATGTCCTCATTGTTAGACACTAAAACCCATTCTCATCCTGAATACTCACCATTTGTTTAGCAGTCAATCTCTGTTTACAGTCATCAAAAGGATTAGTCTGCTCTTTCCTCCCCATGTGCCAAAGCTGTTTCCATTTAAAGGACTTTTGTCTGTCATATTGGAAATGTAATAGCTTCGTTTTATCTCAGCAATTTCTGCATCATAGGACTGCTGTCCTTTGCAGCCAAAGATGTTAATTTATATAATGAGTTCCTTAATTGTATATAATGGCAATGTCTTCCACATGCCAAATGTCAGGAATACTGTTGAAAGAAATCCACTAAGCACATTTTAGTATGATCCCACCATTGTATATAGAGTCACATAAAAACTACACTGACTCTTTATCCTGTAAGATGCCCATAAGGGACTGAATGACATCCGGGTCTCCCAGTAAACTAGAGTTCAGTCTCCAGACCCCTTTACTGGGCAGTTGGGCCACTTATGGAGAAACCAGCACTCTGATCAAACAGTGGTCAGAAGTTTCTAAGGGAGTGTGTCCAATTTTGCTATGGGCAGTAAAGGAGATAGAAACCAATAATCTGGTCTAGAGTTCAAATGGCCCTTAAAATATGTCAGTTGTGGATTTGAGGAAACACATCACTGAGGCCAGCTTGTTGGATTACGGTCCGTAATTCAGTACTATCACAATAGGTTTTACTCCTGGTCTGCCCACCATAAATTCATATAAAGTCACTCCCAACAGAACTAATCAACTGGTAAACAAATAAGGTTGTAATTTTGTAATAAAACCAATCAAATTACTTTTGTTGAGGTATAAACGTTAATTAGTCTGCAATAAACCCCTTGAATTATGAGGTTTAGGAGCAGAGCTCTACCAGGCTTAATTTCCAACAATTTTTGAATAGCATAATTAGGGAAAGTAAAACAGTTCCCTGAACCTGAACACAGTTCTGTGCCCAAAGACCAAAAAGATTCCCTTTATACCACTGCCATGAGGCCTGGTGTGCATCCTGGTCAGTATACAGTCTGGTATCCTGTAGGAGAAAATATCAAAGAGTAAAGAGTGCAATACTGCATACGTAGCCTTCTTTTTATAATCTGAATGTATACTATTTACATTCTAAACTAGCAAGATGTAAAGTTAATGCTGTCAGAAAAAGAGAAAAAGAGAGGAAAAAAACTTAGGACTTTTTTATTGTTAGCCTAGTAGATCTCTTCTTGACAGTAAGTGGGGCTCCATGCCGACCTGACCTCCTCTACTGACCAGGAGCTCTCTTTGGGTCAATTGGACAGAAACATCTGAGTCCCGTCCTCTATTATATCACCCCAACTCTGCAGAGGTTCATATGGATTGAACACAACCATAGCAGGAGAAGTACTGTAGTTGTTTTCACATTCTGTTTAGGTAAAATCTGTATTTTGGAAACAGGTTTAAAATCAGTAATACAGTAACATCCATTGAAACAGCAGGTACTGGATCAGGTTCCAGGTCAATAACCACGGGGAAGGCATGACCCTATCAAGAGGGGATGCTGCTTCATGCCAACATCTGATGGAAGATGCTGATTTGGCTTAGAATCCTGTGTGACATCCTTAAAGGAAGTAGGAGATGGTCTAGATTCACTGCCCATCCAAAAGGATGGGGTTCTAGAGGGAATGAATGTCTCCATGGGGGCCTTAGATCTCGTGAACAGGCATTTGCAGATTTATTGATATAAAAGTCATGTTCTGCATAGTCTGAGGTGTTGTGGGCAGCCCAAGGACAGGAGAAAAATATGGTCTTCAGATCCACAGAGATTACACATGGGGAACAGTACAAGTGGTAGCGAATGGCCCAAAACCCCACACACAGAACATAAGCTGATCACGATCAGAGTTCAGATGTGTCATGGCTCTGCACCTATAACAGGACGGGCTGGCCATGGTAAAATAAAATATCCCTATCCCTGCCCAAATAGAAGCAGTTGGGCAGGTGTTGTATGCCATCATCCGTGAGTTTAAGCTGAACCACAAATTTTCACCCCAGTCCAAAAACCATTATCATCAATAATGGCGTTGGGTATGCCATTCACAGTGCACTTTGTTACAACCAATAAAGAATGTCTAAAACATTGACTCCCTCATTTCAAAATAGAACAGTTATTTGTTTTGCAGTAGGTCTGGTAATCAGAATGGCCACAAATGGTTTCAGATAGGTAAATGTTTCACCGTATAATAGGTGGCCCAGAATATGTCTAATAGAGTGGCCAACTGAAAACTAACATTAAAATTGTGGTCTCCAAATGCATGGATAAATGTAAACCTCCACTGGTGTAAAGTGGAAGGAGTCCAGAATCAAATGTTTGCCAACATAATTATGGTCGGGCAGGAGATCAAGCCCCTTATAGTTAATACAGACCACAAATCATCATAAGGCTGCCTCCCTGGTTTTAAAAGACTAGTGTAGCTTGCAGGCTTGTTATGGGCCCTGGGCCTTCCGTTTCCCCTGAATCATAGGTATAGTGAGTAAACTGTAAAAAAGTTGATTCTTTTACCTGCAGCTGCCTAGGAGGCTGTTTGTAAATAGAATGCAGAAGCATCTCCGTTTCATGGTTCCCAGGTAATCTGCACCTGTTAGACACTCGACTGCTGCACTGGCAATGAGTCAGCATCTGACGTGAGTATCATCAAAGGGATGTGCCGCACTTTGATCTTACTGTCACTTAAGCTATTGAGACATGCTGGCCATCTATCTTCTCGAGTTCCACAGCATGTACTGCAGTGGGAGATTTAGTCACACTCACAGGCAAAGACATTCCAGGCAAAGGGATGTCCAGATCAGGAATCCAAATATTGTCCTGCAAAATACACCCAGCTCATTGTAAAGCTGTTTGGGGTTTCCATGTTGAATTATCCATTGAGAAAAGTAACAAAATAGAATCTGAAAGTGGAGAGGAGAACGGAGCCTTGAGGGCCAGTGGGTCTGGGTCCAGTCCAGGTTCATCAAATAAACCCTTCTTAATGATAGAAACAGTGGGACTTAGCCCAGAGTTTTTCTTTTCTTTTCATCATCAAGACGAGATTGCCTGGAGTCAAAATCTTTTCTGCCTCCACAAGCATATGCATTAAATGGGTTTCTTCATGCTGCAATTCTTGCTGTAACAAGCCATCCTCAGGTAAAGCCACAACTATATTTTCCGAATTGGAAGCAGCAAGAAGTTCAGTCTAATACCACAAGTTGCACATCACTGCAGAACACCACCTTCCCCCTGCACAGCTTCAGGCTGACTGAGAGGATCTATAATGAACTTGGACATGAGTCCCCTACTGATGAGTAGGGAATTTTTATATCATAAGAAACATATAGATACAAAATCTGCATTCATGACATACAAACACATATTAAGGAAAATCAAAAACAAAATTAATCATTGAATCATATAAAGGCCCCTAATTTGACCAACACCCACCCCATAAAGAATGTGATATTTATTGAAACCCTATTGACACATAATTATAAACCAATGTTGTATCATACAAATAAATTCTAAAACACAACTAAGTATTCCTCATACCTAAGAAAAAAAAAAAAATAAATAAATTTACTAATCCATGTTACAGCTATACAAACCCATAGAAAAATAAAATAAAATTAAAATTATAACAATCATATCATACAGGGTACCAAATATGAAAAAAAACAGAGCTCTACCATCGTCTCCAATCTTGCTCCCACAATACTCTCTAAAGCAGCAAAAGGATCACTATAAAATCCACTTCTCAAAGTGAATCAAAATAAGCCCAATTCTGAGCCCAAACCTGAGGACGGCAGGCAACGTTAGTTCAGCATATTTAAATTTTTGCAGATCTGCAATCACTGAATAATAAAGCCCCATTATTGAAATATCCATTTATTGGAGTACCAATCTGCATCGACCAATCCAAATCCAATATAAAAATGAACCATTATCATATGTAAAGTACTGTAATTAATTTGGTTTACAGACCTAGGGATTATACCATAAAATAAAGCCATTGGATCAGGAGGAAACTGTACCTGTAAAATTCCTGCATTCTGAACTAACTCCCAAAACTGTTTCACATAAGGACATGAAAAATATAAATGGTTCATAGTTTCAATCGTTGCCCACAAGTTGGTCTCGGACAGTATCGATCATGCAATTGTTTATGTTTCTGATTTCTCTGACATGAACCTCCCATGAATTGCCAGCAATGCTGTATACCACATTTTCCCAGAATTCTATCATCTGTAATATAATTTGAAATTGAATTTTGATCCACCACTGTGAAGCCAGCAAACCAATAAAATTTCTTCATATAAAATTTTCCTAGGCATAGACAATACAGTTGTATATTTAATATTCCATTGTTTTACATTATCAAAGACCTCGTCCACACGCTGTTGAGGTGGGACTTAGTTTATTTTTATGCAGGAAAGTATCTGTCTGCCATTCAGTAGCACACCCTTCAACTTTGATATATCCCACTGTGTTCATAAACTCGAAATTTCTTCATTAACAGAATTAAATTATTATAAAGAAAAATAATGAAAAAACAATATCAGGTTTATCATTTAACTCCCCTTCTTTCAAACCCAAATATAACACATTCCGTTAGATGGGGTTTCACGACTGCCCCAGAAGCAAGAGAAAAACAAGCCAACACATTTGTTTCCAAATTATGGGAAGGAGAAAACTGTACTAATATACAAAAAAGTTTTCTATTGCTTGCCTGTTATCATTATCAGTGCCCTCAAGGAGCTGTATGGACAGTAATTTTTGAAGCTCATCTCTAAGGTCCAGATATTTGGTCTGTGAATTAGCTGCTTGAATACCAGCTCTAGTTTGAAAAAATCTGGTAATACAGAGTTTCATCTCTTCCCACCATTGGCTAATTTCCCTTCAGATAGAAATAGTGTAGTTCATTTATCCTGAATTAAGGTAATCAGCTCTAGTTTTATTTCTATATCATTTAACAAAGAGTATTTAACCACCAATATCCAGGCCCTTCTCTCTTAAAGGGGATCACAATCTGAATTCCTATAAGCATATGATCTGATGATTCAATCAGTATATTAAACATATCTGCTACCTCAGAGCCTGTTTCAAAAATATAAAATCTATTCTAGATGATAATTTCCCTCTATAATAGGTAGGACCAGCCCTCTTTTCCCTGTAACATGTGCATCTATTAGACCCTCCTGTCCCACCATTTTAGTCAAAAGGTTTTGTCACAATACTGCTTGTGGTCCAGGTTTTCTGCTGAAAATTAACATTAAAATCCCACGAAGAAAATCTGCCTATTGGTGTGTAAAAAGGCTGTATTTTAGTCAATAGTTCTACAGGAAAAGCTTTTGTTTGTGGTCCATAAACATTAACCAGTCGAAATCGAAAATTATTCATCTCAACATCCAATAATAAAGCTCGAACCAATGTCTATATCTACGAGGGTCGTACTTGCACATTATGTGAAAAAAAAAATTCCCACCCACAACATGCCTCTGTTCCCAGTGACCAAAATGAAGATCCCCAAACCCACTCTTGAGAAGCCTTCTGAATTTCTGCCACAGTATGAAGTTTTGTGTCCTGAAATAAAACAATTTCAAACTGCAATTGCAATAAAACAGAAAATGTAGTAGTGCATTTTATAGAAGATTTAATGCTGTTAACATTTAGACAAGCAAGCTGCAATCTAAGTGGCTCAGGAGGAGGCTTTATCAATTTCATGCTAGATCTCATATGTCTTTTTGATGGTTCTCTTACAGAAGGACATTCAGACCAGGCCCCCATCTCCCACTATTTGACACAGTCCACACAAAGATTAATAGTCAAATTAAACAGCCTGGGAGTGGGTCCCAGGAGAGGTGTAGCCTGGGTAAAACATTGACTGGACAACAGGACACAGAAGGTAATTGAAAATGGAGTCCACTCTGAAGAAAGAGGGGTTACTAGTGGGGTACCACAGGGTTCAGTACTGGGTCCAGTCCTTTTTAATGTCTTTATAAGTGACATTGCAGAGGAATGGAAGGAAAAGTATGCCTCTTTGCAGATGACACAAGATCTGCAACAGGGTTGATACGTAAGGAGGTGTGGAATGGATGAGAAGGGACTTGGCAAGGTTGGAGGAATGGTCAGAAGTATGGCAGCTAGGATTCAGTGCAAAGAAGTGCAAAATAATGCACCTGAAACAAGAACACGGAAGATTACACAATGGGGTGGTAGCAGCAACAACAAAAAGGAAAGGGACCTGGGGTAATCATATCAGATGACCTTAAGGTTAGCAAGCAATGTGAGAAGGCAGTAGGGAGGGCTGAGGGTATACTGGGATACATAGGGAGAGGCATCACCAGTAGAAAACAGGAAGTTGTTATCCCTCTGTACAGACAGTTGGTGAGACCCCATCTGGAGTACTGTGTCCAGTTCTGGAGACCTCATCTCCAAGAACATAGACAGGATAGAGGCAGTCCAGAGGAGGGCAACTAAAATGGTGCATGGTCTGCAAGAGAAGTCGTGAGGAGAGACTAAAGGAGCTTAATATGTATACCCTTGAGGAAAGAAGGAGAGGGACATGATAGAAACTTTTAAGTACCTCAGTGGAATCAACAAAGTCCAAGAGGTAGCATCTTCCAGAAAAGAGATGTGCAAGAACAAGGGGACACAATTTAAAGATGGGGGCAGTTCTGGGCCAATGTGAGAAGTATTTTTCACAGAGAGGTAGTGGATGCATGGAACAGCCTTCCTGAGGAGGTTGTGGGGTCTAAAACTGTGGGAGAATTCAAGAATGCATGGGACACACATAAGGCAATTCTTGTGGGGGTAGGAAGAAATAGGCTGTTGGTTAACTAGGATCTGCGGCCTACCCTGTAGGTAGAGAAATGGGCAGACTATGTGGTCAAGTGTTCATATCTGCCGTCAAAGTCTGTTTCTATGTAGAAGATAAGGCCGAAACTCTCTCCATCGGATGTTCCACCTCCACCCTATCACCCCAAAATGCAAAAACCTCAAAGCGAGTTGATACGGGTAAAGCGCTAGAGTAACGTTTTTTATTGCTGTAGAAGGTACCATAGCCTCTATAGGGGAAGACACAAGGGAGGACTTGCTACTCCCAAGATTGTGTTTGTCCTATATCAGAGCACTGCCCTCCATGGAATTGTCAATGTTGATGTCCATTACCTGATGGGGATCAGCATCAACACATTCCATAATTCCAAGATCACAGGAGGGTTCTTGGGGTAACTCCCTCAAGGAATTCCAGTATCTGATTCTCCCTCCAATACAGGGGTCCTTGTAGCCGGGATTATCATGGTAACATTGTCTCTCAATCTTCCAGGAAATGGAGGCATTGCCCCAATGGTTCTCTGGGTCGTAACTGTCCCCCTAATCCCTCCTCTGCCTCTGCCCTCTGTCGGAGAAACCAGTGTCAACCATCCCTGATTCATTTGACTGAAAAAAAGACTGTCTGGCTTGAGAAGGTATGCCATCATGTTCAGAAACTTCCTCAGAATTGTGGGCAGCCCATGGGCATTCCTGAAAAGTATGTTTCTCATCTCCACAGAGGTTACATACAGGAGAGGCTGTACAGTGTGCTGCTGGATGTCCCAGCAATCCATACTGAAAACATTGCACCGTGTCACAATCAGTATTCAAATGGGATAGGAAGCCACATCGATAGCTACTTTTAGGTTGGCCCATAAAATAAAATGCCTCTATCCCAACCAAAATGAAGGAACTGGACAAATGTATACCTTGATCAGTTTGGCGTAACTGTATCCGAAATGTCCAACCTCCCATCCAAAACCATTGTCATCCATGATTGGATGTGGATGACCAATGATTGTACAGCATTTTCTAGCCAAAATATTATATCCTTAATGTCCACCCCTTCATTTTGAAACAGTAATGTCACTGTTTTAACAGTCGGTTTAGTGATAGGTATGGCTAGAAAGTCTCTCCAGTCTGCAGCTTCTTTAACTGTATAATAAAGTCTCCAAAACTTATCTAATAAAGTCATTGTGCAAAAGCTGATATCATACACATGTTCCCAGGAGAGTGTATAAATGTGTACACTCCCCTGGGGTAAACCCCATCAAATCTTTCAATAGTGTTTTACCTACCAAAGCCTATCAGGTGTTACTGGGGCCAACCCTTTATATCGAAGATGGACTAAAAACATCTTTTAGCTGCCATAGATGGTTTATGGAAAAGGCTTGCAAATGACTTGGTGTGCTGAGTACCTGATGGAGGGTCAAGCTCTTCTTGTCCCTGCACCACACCTGCCACATTCCCCACCCTGTACCTGAAAGTCTTTGATTCAATCAGTGACCCAGCTCTGCTGAAATTTCAGCTGAAAAGGATGTAGATCTAGAAATTCTCCTAAACGATCCATCTCCACCAGGTCTACTCCTCGAGGAGCCGCATCTGGCATAGCAACCATATCTTCTGCCTCTGTCTCAGTCCATGCAGCTGCAGATGGACCCTAAGTGGACTTAGCCTGAAGAGAGGATTCCCCTTCCAGTCATAAATCAGGTACTTCTCCCTCTCTTGAAACTGCTATATCTGCAGATCCAGGAATAGGTATATCAGGATCAGGGATCCATTGTCCTCTTGCAAATATCCAGCTCGCCTTCTGTTGCACTTCACCCGAATCCAATCTGACAGAGTTCCACTAAAAATCATCTCCTCATCCGAAGCTGTTTGTACATTTCCATCCTCTAAGTCAGGCAATGACTTTTGTAAGCAATCGGTCCAGCACCTGCTGGCAGATGTTTACTTACTACTTGCAGAGGGCTTGCCAAGGACCTCTTGCATTTCTTTTCTCTTCTTCCAACTGTGCTTTTCCTTGAACAAATTATTGTTCAGCCACCGATGACATTTCTAGCAATTGTTGCTTTTTTATCCAACTCAAATTACAACAACGCCTCATCAGCCAAGAAATCCTCCTCCAGTAATACTTCAGATATCTTCAGATATCTGCTGCCCATCATTCTGGGCAACATGAGACATTATAATAGCCTCTGAAACCTCTATATCTCCTGGATCATTCATCATAATCTCAGAGACTCCACCAGCAGAACCTTCTCCTTCCACAACCACCTTCAAGTGAGGTCCTCCATCTCTCCTGCAGAGTCTCAAAGCCCCTGCAGGAAGAGTAGGAAATCTCCCGGTGTCCCCATTCACAAAAAATACCACCAACAGCTTAATCTGGCTAAATGTTAGTTGGCATCCATCTGTATCCCTTTCCCCGGAATGAAGCTGAAAATAGGCAGAATTGTCTAGTCCTCCTTTCCCAGTCAGCAAAAACTAAATAAATAAATAAATTGATAGTTGTCCAATAGGTTGTTTTTGAAGATGATCCATTAATTGATTTGCCAAGAGCCTTTCTAGCAATTTAGAAACCTGTGACAATAAAGAACCAGGACAATGATTTGTTAGCTGACCAGGCTGCCTCCCTTAAAATAATATCTTTAATAATAATATCTTTATTTAGGTTAAGTGCCTTTCAGAATATCAAGGCACTGTACAGTAAATTAAAAACAATAATAAAATCAACAATACAACAATAAAATGGTCTGTCAGGGTCCCTTCAATCCATTGCACTAAAGCCTGGTGCCATAGGAAAGATTTCAAAGCCTGTTTGAAACCCTCCACAGTCATACGCTCCGAGCTGATGGGGTAGAGAATTCCAGAGGTTGGGGCTGCATACATAAATGCATGGGCCCAGAAGATTTTAAAGACACCCTCGGATACTCTAGTAACCCATGTCAGCCAAGCGGAGCTGTCGCTCTGGGCAGTAGGGTACCATGGGTAAAGATGGAATAACCAGGCCAGCTTCCAATCTTGGAGGATCATACCATCAGATAATGACCATTAAATAAGTAGGCAAGTGGCTTTGTAATTTGAAGAGCTGAGTATTTTAAAAGTAAAGATGGTAATCTATCAGGTCCACTACTTTTGTTTGTTTTGGCGCCAACAAAAGATCTAATACTTCATGAGTCTTGATCTTCTAAAAGTAAAATGGGTAATACTTTCTTTTCCTCCTACTTCCCTGGGTATATGTAGATTCAAGTCTGGATTACCAAAAACATTTCCTGATTCTACAAAATGCTGATTAAATTTATCATCTATAGATTCCAAATCAGTGCCATCAGTTGTTTCTAAAGAATGAACATTGACTCACTTCATAGATTGACCATTTAATTCTTTCATAATTGACCAAAATTTCTTTGGATCACCTGCCGCTTCAGTAGTTTTAATATTATAAAATTATCTTTTGTATCTCCTGCTGTAGTTATATAAACGATTCTAACCTTCCTATAAGAGTCCCAATCTTTAGGTAACCCAGTCTTATGTGCTTTATCCTATGCTTTATTTTTAGCCTTTTAATTTCCAGAGTGAAAAGAAAACCAAGGGGGCAGATTTATTTTTAATCTTCCTAGTTCTAAGTGGCAAATACTGATCATAAACAGTGAGTAACCTGGTGGTATAGTGAAGAATACAGCCCTGATAGCCCCATTATAGAAGCAGGAGTCCTTTCTGTGATTGCCGATAGTAAAACTGGTAGATGCCCACAGTCCAATGGGCTCCCACAAATTTATAAAAAAATTCAGGAGTGAACTACTCCATTATTCAAAGAAGTCTATAGAGACATGTTGACTGAAGGTAGAAAATTACCTCCCTTATGGAAATATGCTATCATTTTCATAACCCCAAGGGCAGCAATGACCCAACCTTATGCCAATACTATTGCCCCATTTCCACTTTAAATGAAGATTATAAGTTTCTGACGGTATGCTTACTAAAAGACTGCATTTAGTGGCATTAGACCAAACAGGATTTATAACTCTAGTAGGCAAGCCCCAGATAATGTAAGGAGAACAGTTCATATAATTAATCATGTACACCACACCAAACAATCTGCCATTATTATGAGTATAGATGCTAAGAAAGCATTTGATCAGTTGGATTGGAATTATTTATTCAGGACCTTTGCTGGATTTGATTTTTGTCTCCATTTCTTAGTCATATTAAAACATTATATGCAGTGCCTCAGGCCTATATAAGGGCAATGGATGCATGGCCAAGGTGTTTGCCTTGGCCAAAGATGGGACAAGATTGTCCACTTTCTCCAGTTCAATTTGCACTATATAGAGACCTCTGGCACAAAGGATCAGGCAAGAATACACTATTATAGGGTCACTATGGGTCAGACACAACACAAAATTGCACTGTACACAGATGATGTGCTATTGCACCTGACCAACCCACAAGCATCGTTAGATAGAGTTATGGAGTTGGTCCACAGATTTTCTCTATACTTGGGTTACACCTCAAACATGATAAAAATGCAGGTTCTGTCCTTAAACTTTACACTTCCTCAGACTATGAAGACTTGACATCCAATGAAATGGGAGCTCCAAAAACTAAAATAGTTAGGTATTTTCCTATGGGCTGATAACTCTGATCTCTACTGAGATAATTATATCCCTCTATGAAATACTTTAAATGAGGATTTTAAAAGATGGGCAATATTACCACTGTCATTTCACTCATTAATTCATGCCATAAAATAAATTTATTACCCAGATACCTTTATCTCTTCCAGTGTGCACCTGTGAGCTTAACCCAGGCCTGGTTTTAAATGGCTCAGTGTCAGATTGTTAAGTTTATCTGGGCTAGAATGAGATCTAGCGTCCATAGCCATATTCTTTTAGCCAGAAAAGAATAGGGGTGAGCAACACCTTCCTTGCAGGAATACTGGCTTTCCATGCAGGTAAAGCTGGCATTACAGTACTTTTGGAAAACACAGAGTACAGAGCCCACTGGAAAGAAATATAGATGCATACAGCGGGGAGATGCCACTGCCAGTCTTTCTATTTAACCCCTCTAGTTGGTCAGCTGGCACCTGACTTACTTGGAGGCCTTGAAGATCACCTGGAAAGTGGGAAGAAATTCCAACATAATCCTAATGTAAAAATTATTAATGGTAATTCCGATGGCTGCCATGGGACCCTGATTTTCCACCTGGTCAAGTGGATTGTTGGTATAAGCGCCAGACTACAGGGGACTCTGCTGCCAGTGCATTGTACACAGGGACAAATAATATGTCTCCTTAAAGAATTAAAAACTCACTTTGGTTGGTGAGCAGAAGACAGATTCACATATTATCAACTTCAAGACTACATAAATCAACAAGTAAGACATGAACAGAAACAAATCTGTACACAACAGTTTGATAAAATAACATTTATTACCCTGCACCCAAGCATGCAACAAAAGGAGCAATATCTCTATTATACCAATTTTGGCATAGATTGTCCACCTGGGAACAGAAGTAGAAGGTTGTTCAGGAAAGAGGTTTGGTTTTATCTTCTGTTTTAACTGAAATATTTGAATAGTTTTGTACTTGAAATTAGTTCTGTGTGTTAAAATTCACTACTTTGAGTTAGAACTGTTACTTGGGCTGTGATATTATAACTATTGGGGCTTGTGTGCTGGGTGTGGGAACACTTGTTTGGCAGTGATAATTAAAGTGAAATTTAAATGTGATGTTTACCTGGTGGTGGTAGGCCCTGCCACCCACCCTATTTTGTAGCTTTCTTAAATACTGAAAAGCCACTGAGGGTTGGGACTGAAGGGATGTGCATTTCTGTTTGTGACTGAAATTTGAAGGACCAGGAACTGGTGGGCCTGTGACATCATATGGTACCTGATGTCTGCATACACATACTGTTAGTGGGACTGGGCGCACACTGGACTGTATGTGTTTGTGAGACTTGGAATTTTATTGGTGGGGTTGAAATTGGGTTCTTAAATAACTGCAGTCAGTATAGAGAGAGACTGTATTCCAGGAGGAAGGGACTGAGAAAGGGGTGTGTGTCATTATGAACAGAGAGGGACAAACAGGGTGGCCACATTCCACCATGGCAGGCATCTTTGGAAGGGCTGTAGGCTGCACAGGTGGTGGGATGGCAATAATTCTCAATTGGGCCTGGAGAGAGGGAGGCTGCCCACTCTGTAGACAGCTATCTTGTATCAGGCGTGAAGTATATTGGTTAAGGAGTAAGCTGGGGGAGTTGGGGGTTGTCCAAGGACAAGGGTGTGGATATGGGTGGCAAAAGGTGGGGCTGAGGGAGGCTGGGGCAACATTCAGAAATTACAGGATGTTATGTTTCAGCAAGCAGGAGGGATATTAGGGACAGAGGACCCTTAGATAGGGATGTTGATGCTAAGGGGAAAACATACAGGTAAACATTCTGAATATAAAGAGAGTGGAGGAGAAGGGTCAGAAGGGGCTATTGTGGGGAAGCCTAGAAGAGCAATCAGTGAGAAGGGATGGGTTGCTATGGGGAAGCCTGAAAGAGGAGACTGTGGGAAGGAGCTCTAAGGAGAACAGTGCAAGAGCTGAGGAAGAGGGGCAGTTTAGAGGGCAGTAGGAAACCCAGGTTACCTGATGGAGCTGGCATAGAGTGTTACAATAAATTTGAGCTACTAAGCAACCTAGAGGGGAGGAAGGGCTGGTGGATATGAGGAAACTGATACAGAGGCCGGGAGGAGTCAGATACCCATAGGGCATCACAGACCGGCAATGGAAAGGATAGAAATAGTCCCAGAGGAGAAGGAAACATAAATGTTAAGCAGATGGGGAGATGCAACATATTGCAGACATGAGGGAGGAGAGCACGACTGTAGAAACTGGGAGACAAGGAGGCGGGGAGGGGCCCCTTCAGCAGGGGGTCTGTACAAGGATGGGGCCTAGATAAAGAGGATCCACAGAGGGCCTCTGGAGGTAGGGGTACTATTACAAGGGGGAGGATGGTGGTGTGGGGAAGAGAACCACCAGAGCCAGGATAAATGGTTCGGATAAGAGAGGTTAAAGGAGACACCTATTCAGGAGGGTTGAGTTAAGTGGGCAAAATAACAAGGGAGACAGAAAGGAGGGTGACAAGGAGGTCTCTAATAAGGCAGGAAGACTGCCATGGAATTGAGATTATGAATAAAGGGGGATGGGAGTTGATAGTGCATAGTGGAGGTAACCATAAGGATGATGGCGGTGTTAAGGTTCTGTTATTGGGAGACTCGATGATTAGTGGTATCCAGTGGGAGGGACAGGTGGGTGGATGCCATAGCCAGGTGAAGGTAGGTGAGTATCTCTGGGCTGACAGTGCACAGAGCAAAGTTCATGGTGTACCTAACTGGTGAGGATTGTGGAGGAAACGGATTTCCTGGTGCATTTGGGAACTAACGATCTAGAGGAAATAGCATTTGGAAATCCAAGCAAGGTTCAAGAACTTGCCAGAGTCTGTTGGGATAATGGATGCAACATTTCCTTTCGGAGATCTTGCCAGTACCAAAGGCCTCAGTGGAGAAAAAATTAAGATCACAGAGGTTAATGACTGGCTCAGGAAGTGGGATGAAGAGAGTGGGTTGGGGATGTTAGGGAACTGGAAAGGAGTTTGGGAGGATAAGGGACTATATGCCAAGGACAGGCTTCATCTTGCCCAGTTAGGGAAGGAAGTCCTTAAACAGAGGGGCTAACTACATTCAAGAAGGTGGGGTTTAAACTTGTGAGGGGGAGGGATAAGGAGGGCTGACCAGAGTCCTCTCCTCCAGATGAGGGAGTAGCTAAACCCAAGGGGAGGGAGGAAACAGACTAGGGAGGAGGTTTGAGGAGGAGCAGAGGGAGGATGGAAGTATAAGGAACCTGGGTGGGGTTCGACAAGGGATCAGGGATAAGGAGTGGGGGTGGTGTTAGTAAATGCCAGGAGTTTGGGAAACAAGTTGCCAGAGTTCCAGGCCATGCTGTTCAGGAAGGGGATGGATGCGGTGGCGGTCACGAAGCGTGGGCCAACAAAAAGCATGACTGGGACCTTAACTTGCCGGAGTACACTATGCTTAGGAAGGAAGAAAGGAGGGCAGAGGGGTGGAGTGGCTATGTTCATTAGAGATGACATAGAAATTGCTAGGGTAGAAGAGACAGAGGGAAACATGGAGGCCTTATGGGTCACCTTAATAACCCAGCAGGAGATAAGGTCAAGCTGGGTGTAGTATATAGGCCCCGGGATGGGTGATGTTCTGGAGGATGGTTTGCTGGACAACATCATTGTCCAGTGTGGACCAAAAGGGAAGGAGTGGTGTTGATGGGGACCTTAATATGCCAGGTACAAACTGGGGAACCATGTCCTCTAAGGTGGCCAGGAGCAGAGGCTGCTAGACGGCTTCCAGGATGTGTTCTTAACACAGCATGTGATGGAGCCCACAAGGGAGGGGCATGTCCTGGACATGGCTCTGGCAGATGGGGATCTAGTAAGGGACCTGGTTGTACAGGATCCCCTAACTGGGAGCGACCACAATACTGTCTGGTTTCAAATAAGCATGGGGGAGGGAGAGATCTAGGACACTGACAGTGGACTTCAGGGGCAGACTTTGTGAGCATGAGAAATATTCTCATGGATCACTTGAAGGGATTACATCAATGACAAATGTGGAAAAGAGATGGGAGTTCATAAAGCGGGGACTTCATGAGGCAGTCAGGACCTGCGCTAGGTGAAGCGTAAGGGAGCAAGGTCAGGTAAACCATGCTGGTGGTCCAGTGAGGTTCAGGTAGCGGTCAGAGAAAGAAAGGCGGCCTACAAAAATATAAAACAACAAGAGGGCTGAGAAAAGGAAATGTACCATCTTGCATCTAGAAAAGTCACCCAAATGGTGAGGGAGCAAAGTCCAGTAAAGAGCAGCGACTGGCACAGGAATACATGGAGGAAAAGAGGTTCTCCTGATACATTCAGGTGGAGAAAACTAAGGCCCATCTCGGCAGATTGAGATCAGAAGGTGGGTGGGTGGAAGAGGCAAGGGACCAGGCAGAGGTATTAAATGAGTACTTCACCTCTGTGTTCACTAGGGAGGGGATGGAATATCTACAAAGCAAGGCATGATGGGGAAAGAAGAGGTAGTGAGTGGGATCAGGGAGCAACAGAAATGGAGTAAGAGGAGGAGGAGAGGTACCCAGGGTGTCACATCAGGATAAGGACAAAAGGCCAGTAAGGTGGAGGGAGGCTGATGCTATCTCCACGAAGGGTGTGGGTAGCCCTCAAGGCCCTAAAGAAAGATAAATCTCCGGGGCCAGATGGCATTCATCCGAGAGTACTATGGGAATTGGCGGACATACTGGCTGCACCCTGGCTGAGCTCTTCAACAGGTCACTTGAGACAGAGAGGTACCTAGGGATTCATGAGAGGCACATGTGGTGCCAATCCATAAAGGGGTCAAGGAAGTACCAGTAACTATAGACCCATCAGTTTGATCTCAGTGGTGGGAAAATTAATGGAGATTATACTAAAGGAACAATTGGGAGTGTACTTGGAGGAGGTGGGAGGTCTGGATAGTCGACAACATGGGTTTGTACCAGGAAGATCATGTCAAACCAATCTTGTGGAGTTCTACAAATGGGTAACATCAGAACTGGACAGGAAAGCCTGTGGATTGTATTAATTTGGACTTCAGCAAGGCGTTTGACTCTGTCCCCCACAATGGTCTGGTGGAGAAACTGACGGGGTTGGGAGTAGGCCCTTTGATGGTCAGATGGATTGAAAACTGGCTAGCTGGATGCACCCAGAGAGTAGTGGTCGGTGGGGAGCTCTCGAACCCTAGAGAGGTCAGTAGTGGGGTACCGTAGGGCTTGGTCCTGGGTCTGATCCTGTTTAATGCATACATATTGGACATCAGGAGGTATAGGGTGTGAAATGAGACTCTTCACTGATGACTCCAAGATGGAAGCAGTAGTTGAGGTGGAAGAGGGAGGTTGGCCCTGCAAGGGACCTGGACACCCTGGAGCTGGGCTCATACATGGAAATTAAATTTCAATAACACCAAGTGCAAGGTGTTACATCTTGGGTGGGAAACCTTAAGACAGGTACACCTTGGGATGGGAGGAACTGGAGGCCTCAACAGAGAAAAAGACCTAGGGGTCATGGTGGATGCATGTATGAATAACTCTGAGCAGTGCAGGAGGTGGCTATGAGGCAAACAGGATGTTGGGATGCATCTTAAGGGATCACCGCTAAGAGCAGGGAAGTGATTCTGCCACTGTACAATGGACTGGTTAGACCACACCTTGAGTGCTGTGTACAGTACTGGAGACCACACTTGAAGAGGGACATACAGCTCCTGGAGGGTACAGAGGAGGGCAACTAAGATGATCACGAGGACTAGGGATTTGACGTATGAGGACAGACTTGAGGAGCTCTGCCTGTTTTCATTGGAGGAGAGGAGAGGCGGGGGACATGATTGAGGTCTTCAAGTACCTCAAGGGAATAAATAGGGTAAACATGGAGGGATCTTTAGACTAAAGCAGGGAGGTATCACCAGAGGGCATGGTTTGAAGTTGGAAGGTGGAAGGGTGAGGGGAAAGAGGAGGAGGTTTTCACTGAGAGGGTGGTGGACCCTTGGAATGCGCTGCCTGGAGAGCTGGTTCAGAGATCCACAGTGGAAGCTTCAAGAAAGGGTGGGACAGACACAGAAAGCGGATGTATCAGATGATGGCCTGGCCCAGGGGTTCGATGGATGATAGGGTTTCTGGAACATAAGGGGAGGCCTCGCACCCAACTAAGGATCTGAGGTTGAGCAGACTCAATAGCCATAAGGTCTAATCTGCTGGCAACTAGTATGTTAGTAGTAGGTACAAGGAGCCTCTTCTATAATAAATATATTGCAAATGGAGATTCAATCTACACATACACATAAAGAATGGAAGAAAAGATGGAAGAGTTCTTTTTGACCACCTCTTTCCTTTCATGGCTTGAATTTGCCTGGATGATCAAAGACAGGTATTTTATCACTTGTGCCTAAAGCAAAGTGGGATAAAGCTTTATCGGTGGCATGCTGAAGAGTATGTGGGGACCTCTGTGGAAATCATAGCTACATTTTCTGGCAAGGTGCATCTCTTCCTCTATATTGGGACTAGGTGACCAAACACATGCGAAATATTTTCAGCTTGAGCAATGTAGTAACATAGTATTAGTACTCAAATCACCTTTAATAAAGGGGAGGAAGATGTATATTTATGGTATATGTGCAGTGTGGCTGCATTGAAAGCTATCACTTGAAATGGTTTCAACTAGATCCACCAACAGCACAGAACTGGATGATAGTCATGGGGAAATAGCGAAATGGAACAACTCACCTATAAGGTACAAAATAGGGATGAGACATATTTAAACAGATATACACAACAGGTGCTAGTGGAACAGAGACAGATTAAAGGATAAGTTTCATTTTATAACTTGTCTGGTGAAATGTGCCCTTCCCTACTAACAGATAAAAAATGGACCATCTTTAATACATAAGATGCAATAACTTTTCACAGAAGGGGGCTATGGAACTTACTTCCATGTCCTTAAACCACTATACTGCCCATTCTGGATCATCACAGTTGGAGGCCATCATCCCTGCCCTTTTCCTGCCCATGGTCCACCATCAAGTAGACAGCAACTCAGTTATTTGCTAATCTTTACATCCTTCAGATGACTGGTTATTTGTTTCTGTTTTACAATTATTGTTTTGGTTTACTACAAAAAAGCAATACAGGATTGTATCAAGAATGCATTAGGTGCAATTTTGGTGTGCACAGCTCTCAAAGCTTGTACTTGTACTACTACTGCAACTTGTTGATGTTTTCTGGCATGTCACCAGTATCTTCAACAACATTTTAAAAGAAGCACTAACAGAGGAGAGGATAGCTAAGGAGGTCACACATACATAATAATTTATTAATCGTCCTTTGGCTAGTTCATGGTCTAAATAGTACAATACAGAAATGTATAAAGAAGTAGAACAACTTTATACAAAATAAAATGTTAGAGCATTTTCTGGACAAGTGAGTAAAGACAATACATAGCATATTTTTATAAATTTTGTTCATGTGAAGAGGTAATGTGCAAATAACCCATATTTTGGATTGTTTCAAAGTTTCCTATATACAATTTAAAATGTTTTTGCAAATAATATCCATCTCCATTTACACAGTCAGGTACAATTATATCAGAGCAAGGTCCCATGTTTTAATCTGGACTTAGCATACCCATTCTTGTTTCACAAATTTTACCAGTAGTGATTAAATAAAGTGCCAAATCTGTGAGAATGTCAACATTTTCAACATTGAATATCAGGTCTTTAGATGTTTACTAAGAAGTTTTCTCCTTGGTTTATCATACCATGGACAGTGCAAGATTACATGCTTCAGATCTTCGATTTCATAAAGGGGCAGTTGCACAATACAGAAGTCACAAAGGGAACAAGAAAACTTCTTCAGGTATGTATGGAAAGAGGAAGACAAGGGAAGGGATTGTGAGAATCAGGAGGGCACAGGGGATTGCACAGAGGAAGAGCAGGAGGAAGCAGAAATACTAAGCGATTACTTCTGCTTGTCTTCACCATAGAGGGTGGGGTGGGGGGTGACCAGCATGCTGCAGAGAGAACCCAGGAGAGGGAGTGGACACAAGTCCATTCTCAGTGGACAGGATCTGGAAGGGACTGGAAGCCTTAAAGAGAATAAGGCAATGGGGCCAGATGGGATTCACCCAATGGTCCTAAAGGAAAAGAGCACAGTGCTGGCAGCCCCTCTGACAGTGCATTTTAGCACCTCAGTGGAGATGGGGAAGTTCTAGAGGACTGGAAGAGGGCAGCTGTAGTTCTTCTGCAAATAAAAAGTGGTAGGGAGGGTGATAGCAACTACAGAACATAGACAGTACATAGATACATAAACAGTGTCAGCAGATAAGGGCCTATAACTCACCCAGTCTGCCCATTTGATCTAGTAAGTTCACTTTATGTTTTCCTAGAAGTCTGTTTCTCCTCACCTTTGACCTCAAGAATTCCTTTATGTCTATCCCATGCATTCTTAAATCCTGTGATTGTTTCAGTCTCCACCACTTCCTCTGGCAGGGTGTTCCACTTGTCCATCACCTGTTCTGTGAAGAAATTCTTCCTCACATTTCCTCTGAATCGTGCTCCCTCAACTTCATCCCATGCCTCTAGTCCTGGAACATCTTTTTCACTTAAAAATAGTGTATTCCTGCACCCTGTTGTTCCTCCCTGTAAGATACTTGTCTGTCTCTATCATATCCCCTTTCTTCCTCCTCTCCTCCAGGAGTACATATTCAAGTCCTTCAACCTGCCCTCATAGGACTTTTGGTGCAATCAGGTCCCGTCTTTGTTGCCTTCCTCTGAACCTTCTCTACCCTGTCTATGTCCTTATGTAGGTAAGGTCTCCAGAACTGTACACTGTAATGCAGGTGAAGCCTCACTAGTGTCTTGTATAGTGGAATTATGACCTCCTTTTCCTGCTGGTGATGCTCCTGCCTATGCATCCCAGCATCCTATTTCTTTAGCTGCTGACTTGTCACACTGTTTCCTACCTTGAGGTCATCAGAAATGATAACCCCAATATCCCTTTACTGTTTGGTGCATGCTATATCCTCACCTCCCAACTGATATATTGTGCCAGGGTTTTGTGCCCATATGCATTATTTTGCACTTCTTTGCACGGAATTTCAACTGCCAAACCCTTAACCATTCTTCAAGTTTCTGCAGGTCCTTCTCATTCTGTCTACATCCTCTGGTGTGTTCACTCTGTTACAGAGCTTTGTGTTATCAGCAAACAGGGAAATTCTGCCTTCTAGGTACTGCACAATGTCACTGATGAAGATGTTGACTAGGACCAGTCCAGCACTGATCCTGTGGTACCCCACTGGTCACTCTTCCCTCTGTGGAGTGACAGCCATTTACTAACACCCTCTGTGTCCTGCCACCCAGCCAGTCACCTACCCACTGCACTACTGTCCTGCCCACACCCATATTCCCCAGTTTGTGTAATAGCCTTCTATGTGGCACAGTCTCAAAGGCCTTGCTGAAGTCCAGATAGGCCACATCCACTGCCCTCCCTGATCCATCTCCCTAGTCACCCAGTCAAAAATTCAAGGAGGTGGGTCTGATGCACCTTCCCTGGTGAAACCATGCTGCCTTGGGTCCTGTAGTCCATTGACGACAACCAGATATTCCACCAATCTCTTCTTCAGTAGTGCTTCCATGATCTTCCCACTACGAGGTGAGGCTGACTGGTCTGTAGTTCTCCACTTTCTCTTTGTTTCACTTTTGTATAAGGGGACTACATCTGCTATCCTCCAGTCTTTGGGTACCTCCCTGTTTCCAGTGATCAGCTAAGCGGGATTGCCAGAGGTTCAGCCACCACCTCTCTTAGTTCTTTAAGGACCCTGGGGTGCATCCCATCTGGTCCCGTTGCTTTATTAACTCTTCTTTCTTCCAGTTCCTTCAGGACCCTTTCTCGTGTAAAGGGACTTGTGTCCATTTCTGCATCATTTCCACCTTGTACTCCTTCAGGCCCATTACCCTCCTCCTCCTCAGTAAAGACTGAGCAGAAATACCTGTCCAATATATCAGCTTTACTGTTGTCATCCTCTCTGCGCTCCCATCCTCCCCTTCAGTCTCACTATCCCTCCTTGACTTTCTTTTTCACTTATGTACCTGTAAAGGTTTTGTTCCCTCTACCCACTGATTTTGCAATGTGCTCTTCTGTCTGAGCTTTGGCTTCCCTTACTGACCTCCCTGCCTCCTTTGCTTCTCCTGGTACTTCTCCCTATCCCTTTCTGCCTGTGTCTTTTGTATTGCCTGAATGCAATCTTTTAGCTTTCTCTTTCTCCGCTATCTCCTTGGAAACCATAATGGCAGCCAGTCTCACATCAGGGTTGGGAAAGTTAATAAAGACACTGCTGAAGGAGAGGCTCATGGAGCACCTGGAGGCAAAGGGCTGCAGGACCACCACCAGCAGCATGTTTCATAGGGGATGTCATATCAAATTAATCTCATAGATTTCTTTGGCTAGGTTACCAGGGAGGTGGATCAAGGAGAGCTGTGAATGTGGCCTATCTGGAATTCAGTAGGGTTACTGACACTGTGCCACACAGGAGGTTAGTTGAGAAACTAAGCAGCCTGGGGTGGGGAGAAAGTGACAAGCTGGGCATCAAATTGTTTAAGATAGGTAGACTTGGTTTGCTGGCCAAGGCACCTAGCTTCACCTGAGCTCTTTCCTTCTAAGACTGCTTGAAAGGACAGAGCAGAGAACCTTACCAGAGCAAGGGAAAAGGATTAAGACTTATTTTGGCTAAGCAGGTTTACTGTGTGTTGTTATTTTTATTTTGTACTCACAGGGATTGCTACTGTTTGTTGCTAACATTTCATTGCTTTATTTTCTCTGATTCAAATTGTTGTTGCTGGCATATCTTCTTCTGCATTATTACAAGGTGTGCCTACAGGTGTGTGCTAACAGATTGCTGCTGTGATCTTCTGATTTAAATTGTCATTTGCAAGGTATATCTTCTGTTACTGCTTTATTTTCTCTGTAGCTAAGTGTTTCTTAAAGGGTATATCTTCTTTGAAATTATTACAGGTGGTGCTTTACAGGTTTTACAGTTTCATCTATAATTAGGATAAACTTTCAGGGTTACTGCATTTGTTGTTGACTGATTGCTTCTGCTCTTACCTCCTTGTTCTTTCATCCGTGGTTCTTCTTTTATGGCAGGGGTAGGGCCCAGCCACCCACCCCATCCCCAACCACCCCACACTACTCCATTTATAGGGTACCACAGTTGTGACATTTCCAGTGGCAAAGCAGGAAGGGTGGATCAGTGGGGCATCCACAAGGTGACCTCATTTGCAGGGCACTAGTAATTAAACTTGTTATAACAAGTTATACGAAAACAAAACACAAAATCAAACCATTACTTGTATTTTCTTCCTTCTAATTACTCTAAACAGGTTATAAACCCAGCAACTTATCTGGAATGGATATCATTAACTGCAGGTACTGTGGAACACTTTTCAGAAGGATAGTCTTACAGGATTTAGGACACTGTCCTACATGTTGGGCCATAGGATATCTTAGGGCTGAGCTCCAGGCAGCATGGGCAGAGTTGTGTACCTCAAATTTCATATTCAAGAGGAAATACATTATAAGAACCACCGCCATTTCCCCAACATCCAACAGAAGAACCTCAAGCGCAGAGGGTAGTTGGTCCAGGAGGCTGGCAGGTGGTCAGGAGGGCAAATCAGGTGCCCCATCACTCTGTGCTCTCCAACATATTACCTCAAAAGCCATATAAACACTACAAACAGGTATCTGCCTCTATCTCCGAAATCAAACAAAGGGCAGAGGACAATGCAGAGCAGAACACTACAGCACAGGAGTTAGCACAACAAAACTCACCCAAATCAGGAACCAAAACAAAAAATTAAAATGGAAATCAAAAACTTCTAATCATAGGAGACTCATGATTTGGGGAGTTGATACCCATCTCCAGCCAGGGATAGTGATTAAATGTCTCCCAGGTACATCAGTGTGGAGAGACACTGACCACATTACTAAAATTGTTCACAAAGCAGGAGAAAACATTGACATACACGGTACATATAGGGACTAACAATCTGCCAGCCGGTCAGTTGTGGAGACCAAGTAACACCTGACCAGGCTGGGTGACAAACTATCATCCATTTCATCTGATATCTCCTTCTCTGAGATCCTCCTAGTCTGGGAGGGGGCAGATGGACGGAAGGTCAGAGAAGGGAGATAGGGGAGCTAAACATGTGGCTCAAAGGCTGGTGCCAGAAAAAGGACACAGATTTGTAGGGAACTGGCACCAGTTCTGGGAGCAAAAGTTCTTTAAATTTGATTGACTGCATCTGACTAAGGAAGGAGTCAGTGCATTGGGGCAGAAGTTTGATGTCTTTGCAGAATATTTAAATTAGCAAATGGGGAGGGGTTCAGCACCCCATACATCGAAGGAGAAGACACCCTCCCCTCAGCTAGTGGTCAAACAGGGATTCAGCATGTTTGCAGTTCATTTGCATCACCAGGTAAGAAAAAGGTCCGCTCCCCATACAACACACAGGAAATGCCAAACCTCACCCAACAACTAACACACTGAAATCTGGCCAATAGAAAATCATGTACACAAATGCTCACAGCCTGGAAAATAAGATCCCAGACCTGCAGGCAATAATGTCAGAGGCTAAACTGGACATAGTAGCAATTAGTGAGACGTGGTTCGCAGTAACCACACTTGGGAGACTTCATTACCTGGCTAATAACCCACCCATTCAAGAAGAGACGAGGTGCAAATAGAGGTGTGGAGGTGGCCTGTATGTCAATGAAAATATCAAAGCTACAGAAATTCAGAATACACATAAGGAGTCAGAAGAACTGTGGGTCAACCTGGAAACAGGAAATGGGACAGCCATAAGAACTGGGGTTGTCTACAGGCCCCAGACCAGGGGAGGACATAGACAGACACATTACTGTTAGAAGATATACAAAACATGACAGCTAAAGGGGAAGTTCTGATAATGGGAGACTTCAACATGCTGGATACAGATTGGTCAATACCAGCAGGAACATCTGCCAGAACTAGACACATGATGGATTCCCTGCAGGGAGGGCCTCAAACAACTGGAACAACAACCCACAAGAGACAGGGCTATCCTAGATCTAGTACTGACTAACAGGGAAGGGATCACAGATCGCCAGGTAGAAGGTCACCTGGAGGCCAATGACCATCACATGGTGTGGTTCAATTTGGCCACTACATCTAAATCATCCCATTCAAGGCAAAAATATGGGACTTCAGAGGACTGACTTTGATAAGATGGCCAACAGAGTTAAGCTAGCCCTGGCAAAAAGAAACACAGGTGAGTGGGTACAGGCAAATTGGGCAAGCATTAAGGATGCAATACTTGAAGCAACACCCCATTGTGTTAGACAGAAAAGGAAGTGCAAAGAAGAAGGAAACCACTTTGGTTCTCAAATGCAGTAGCAGAAAAGATCAGAGTCAAGGCTGGCCTTCAGGAAATATAAGGAAACACAGCGGGATGAAGATATGGAGGCCCTAAGGGAAGCAGGAAGGCAGTAAGGCAGGCAAAGTCCCAAACTGAGGAAACACTGGCACGAACAGTAAAGAAGGTGACAAGACTTTCTATAGACACATTAGTGAAAGGAGAAAGTCCAGAGAGTAATTGCTAAGCTCAAAGAAAGAAAGGGGCATGTGAGGAGGAGGACCCTGTAAAACATCTATCCTAAATAGATACTTTTGCTCAGTATTTACTGAAGAGAAGGTGGGCAGGCCCACAGCTCAGCACCATGGACACAGGGGAGGGAGGTGAGCACTACTCCCTTCACAAAGAAAGGGTCCTACAAGAGTTGCTAAGCTCAGGGTGGACAACAGCAATGGGACCTGATGGCATACATCCCAGGGGTTTAAGGAGGAAAGGGTGGAGCTAGCAGAGCCATTATCAGAACTGTTTAGTGAGTCTCTGAGCACAGGAGGTCCCAGAAGACTGGAGAAGGGCTCATGTGATCCCGCTCCACAAGAGTGGTAGCAGGGAGGAGGCAGGGAACTACAGACGGTCAGTCTTACTTCAATAGTGGGCAAGATTATGGAGGCACTCCTTAAGGAAAGGATAGTGCAACACCTGGAATCCATAGGGCACAGGATCCAAGACAGCATTGGTTTACAAAGGAAGGTCCTGTCAAACTAATCCCATAGATTTCTTTGACTGGGTAACCAGAGTGGTAGACCAAGAGGAGCAACTGATGTTGCCTACCTTGACTTCAGCAAAGCTTCGACACTGTTCACATAGAAGATTGATAAATAGGTCGCTCCTGTAAAAAGCTTTCAGCTTAGTGTGCTATACCTGGTTAAACAACTAAATAAAAAAATAAAATAAAAATAAACTGTGTAGGCTCGGGTGGGTCAGAAGTTGGTCAACTGGGTGGCAAACTGGTTGACCGGCAGAAAACAGAGAGTGGTGGTAAATGGTATGCAGTCAGAAGAGATGCAAGCCACAAGTGGGTACCTCAGGGATCAGTCCTTGGGCCAGTCCTCTTCAATATCTTCATTAGTGACATTGCAGATGGACTCGAGGGTAAGGTTTGTCTGTTTGCAGATAACACCAAGATCTGCAACAGAGTAGATGATCCAGATTGGGTGGGCAGAATGAGAAGAGATATGGATAAACTAGCAAAATGGTCAGAAGAGTGGCAACTGGGATTTAATGCAAAAGTACAAGATCATGCACATAGGGAAGAGAAACCCAGAAGCCACCTATAGGCTGGGAGGAGTTGCTGGCAGTCACAAAGGAAGAAAGAGACTTGGGCATCATCATCGCTGATTACCTGAAATCATCCAAGCAGACCTCTAAAGCAGTAGGTAAGGCCAGGGGATGTTAGGGTGTGTTAGAGGGTATCAC
Organism: Neoceratodus forsteri; assembly: GCA_016271365.2. Taxonomy (NCBI): domain Eukaryota; kingdom Metazoa; phylum Chordata; order Ceratodontiformes; family Ceratodontidae; genus Neoceratodus; species Neoceratodus forsteri. The sequence goes on along the minus strand of CM057449.1, from coordinate 456,933,399 downwards.
AAGTTGTAAGAGGGAGTGCAATCCCTCTTTACAAGACACTGTTAGGCCCCATCTGGAGTACTGTGTGCAGTACTGGAGGCCACACCTTCACAAGGACATTAACCAAATTGAGGCAATCCAGAGAAGGGCAACCAAAATGGTGCAGGGACTGCAACAGAAGACATATGAGGACAGATTAATGGAGCTCGATATGTATACCCTTGAGCAAAGGAGGAGAGGTGATATGATCGAAACATTCAAACACCTTAAGGGCATTAACAAGGTGAAAGAGTCTAACATGTTTAAATATAAGAAAAATAGCAGGACAAGAGGACACAGCATGAGATTAGAGGAGGCTGATTAAGGGGAATGTGAAATTATTTTTCACAGAAAGGGTGGTGGATGCATGGAATGGCCTCCCTCATGAAGTGGTGGCTATGAATACAGTGCAGGGCTTCAAACAGGCATGGGATAGGCATAAGGGAGCAATACAGATGAGTAAGAATAGATAGGACACTGACAGAGCAAGGCCGATGGCATATTTATAAGGTAAAAAAGAAATGGGCAGACTAGATGGGCCTTGTGGTCCTTATCTGCCATCAACTTCTATGTTTCTATGTTTCTAAGATATAGAAGGCAAATGGTGGTGGTTAATGGTAGCCACTTAAGCAATAGGAGAGTGACTAGTGGGGTGCCACAGGGTTCGGTGCTGGGTCTGGTCCTCTTCAAGGTCTTCATAAGTGACATTGCAGCTTGAGAGTAAGGTGCATCCCTTTGCAGATGATACAAACATCTGCAGCAGGGTGAAGAGAATGCAAAGGGATGTGGGAAATCAGAGGAATGTTCTAGGGAGGCAGCTGGGTTTAATGCCAAAAAGTGCAAGGTTATGCACTTAGGGTTGCATCACATGGGGCTGTGTATAAGATGGGGGAGTGGAACTTATAGTCATCAAGCAAGAAAGAAACCTAAGGTCATCATAACTGATGTCTTCAAGGTAGCTCGGCAACATAACAAAGCACTGGGAAAGGGTAGCAGGATGCAGGTGTGCATTGGAAGAGGATTTCTAGCAGGAGGGAGGAGGTAGTGCTGCTGTTGTATCACTCACTGTTGAGGCCCACCTGGAGTACTGTGTCCAGTTCTGGAGTCCGCACCTCCCCAAGGACATTGAAAGGGTGGAGTAGGGACAGAGGACGGCAAGCAAAATGGTGAGAGAGCTGCATGAGAAGCCATATAAGGAAGGGCTGGAGGAACTCAACATGTACTCCCTGGAAGAGAGGAGAATGAGTGAGATATGATTGAAACCTACAAGTACAGTACCTCACAGAAATGAACATGATGCAAGTGGAGGGTCTATTTAAGAGAAAGGAATGCACTACAGCAAGAGGTGTGCAATGAAGCTGATGGGGGAAAATTTAGGAGAGATGTGCAGAAATAACTTCTTCATGGAAAAGGTGATGGATGACTGGAACAGCCTCTCAGAGGAGCTAGTGGGGCCAAGACTGTGGAGAGCTTCAAGCAAGCATGGGATAGGCATGGGGCATATTAAGTAGAGGAACAGGAGGAGGGAGGACACCTCTGACCAGTTAAGTCAGTGGTGATGGAATAGGCAAGGACAAGAGGTAGACTGTATGGGCCTAAAGGTCCTTTTCTGCTGACAAAATCTATATTTCTATGAAGGATGAAAAGAGTAAGATGTCAACTGACTTATCAAGATCTCCTATTTCACAATTATTTACCCAGACTAGGTATTTACTTCTGCACAGTACTGTACTAGCAGTAATGCAGGATTTCAATAAAGACAAGATATTTAACCTCAGCTGGGTATCCGGGCAAATAAATTATTTAAAACATCAGCAGTCCATATTACACACATAGCAAGTTATTCCCATATTTTTTATCCCATTTTTGTTTTGCTGTTTTCCCAGGTGTTTTAAGACTTCCTATTTCTATTGCCATTCTACATTTTATTGAGCCTTAAACATTTAAAAATGATCCTCTTTAAACAAGACTGCCCCAGGTTATCAGCAGTATTATCCTTTTTGTTATGGAGTACCCATTTAAGTGACAGAGGTAGAGTAACTGCTAGCAGACCCCTGTCCCTGTTCTTGTTGCACAGCACACCAGGGAAATCAGGACTAAGGCCAGGCCACATACCACTAATTAAAGCTCCAACATATCAGTCCTAAGAGGGAACCAGTCGGGAGTGAAATACAATGCAAAGGCGTTTACAAATGAAAATAAGCAGCAGAAATCAATATTGGGAGGTTGTGGGGAAGTACACAAAAAAGAGAATGAAGTTGTTAACAAAACTGCTGCTTTACCTGGTACAAACTTCAGCTGACTAGAAAAAATAATCCTGCTGAGGGTAGTCTACTATAAACTTTTATATCATTTGCTGTTTCTGCATGTAACCTGTATAATACAAAAGGACACCTCTCAGTTCCAAAATGTGATTATTTGTTGTTTTAATTCTTATTACTAAGTATTAGTCACTTTTATGTAATATGTGTGATGGAAATGTCACAAAGGTAGACTATTAATTTACAGCATCCGCATTTCATAATTTGTTGCAAAGAATTATCAATACCCCTGAGATAAAGAGGAAAGCAGGATTTGGATGGCCTCCAAGTGGCTGGCTTGAAACCAACCAAGACTGAGTTGCTAGTGATGGGCACAGAAAAGTAGATTTCAGCCATGCATGGTGGCCTGATTCTTCCCTCTCTTAGGGAGGGGACATCCTCAAGTGGCAAAGAAGGTTCACAGTTTGGAAGTTACTCTTGAGGCACAGTTGACATTTGCTTCACAGGTATCTTCTGTGACCAAAAGTCACTTTTCCAGCTTAAGACTGTTGCCAGACTTTGACCATTGCTTGATTCTGCACACCAAGCTACACTAGTCAATGCCCTTGTTTTCATCCAGTTTGACTACTGCTGTGTGCTCTATAGAAGCTTACCTAAGGTCATTGCAGCAGCTCCAGTTAGTTCAGGATGCTGCAGTGAGACACCTGACTCCCAGATGGAGGCCAGAGCATATTACCCCTCACTGTGGGTTTGGAGCTGGTTGCCTGTTAGGTGGCATACTGATTTTGGGTATTGCTGCTGACATTTTAAGTCTTGAATGGACTGTGCCCTCAGTACCTCAGTGATCTCCTGATTCTCCACATCCCTCCTAGGGAGTTAAGATTTAGTGGAAGGGTCTGTTCGCTGTTCCCTCTTCCCAGTCGAAGTCTGCTGGTGATCAGGCTTTTTCAGTAGGAGCTCCTACATTATGTAATGTGCTCTCTGAAAAGATATGCACTGCTGGTTCTATATTTTCATTCAAATGCAACTGAAAAGTTATCTACTTCTGAGCCTTGAAGTAACCAGAGCTGCTAAATGAAATGTTATTAGGTCTGTGCATGTATAGTACTGTATAAGGAATGGTCCTTGTATAAAAGGATATTGGGCCCAATGCGAACGCAGCAGAGTGCATATGTGCCATGGATCTGTGGCATACAAATACCCACACCCATTGCGCCCCATGGAATGCACAAAATGGGGCATGCAGACCCTATGTACCCAATCCCCCAGCCACACAGACAGCAATGCACCGGGGTGGGCAGGAGCATGTCAGCACTACGTGGCATGCACTATGGTGCATAGGGCCATGCACCAGGGGCATAGGAGAATGTCATATATGCCTGGGGAGACCATGACATAGAGGCCCTATGCACCTAGCCCCACACACAGCGTTAATCTGCACATGCCACTGTGGGAGTTAGGAACACTCCTGGCATGACCAGCCACTGTCCCAGGCTAGCTACCAGCCACCCCTCAATGGCAGGAGACACACCCCACCCCATTGCAATGCAGGTCGAACACAATACACGCCCAAATCCCCACCCCAGACATGTGGATCCTGGCTTCCCATTAGTGGGATACATACCCCCAATGGCTGTAGTCCCATTCCCCAGCAGTAGCACCACTCATACCCCCACCACTGCAAGTGCCAGCCAGGTCCCCTGCTATGCATGCCACCCTCCAACACACAGAGCTGTCCCTGTTCCGTGGTGTACACATAAGCCCCTCACACAGGTGCTCCATCTGTAACAGCTCAAGACCCACCCCAGTACCCCACCCCATTGGTGGTCAGTTGTCCCCACCCCACATAGCTCTAACAACCCACCGCCCTGTACCTTCAGTGCTGTGGCCAGGGAATAGCCAGGGGTGCAGCCTTCCTCACACCCCTTGGTGCCAGCCATCCAACTGCTGCTGGGAATACACTGCCTTTATCAGGGCACACTTCCAGCATCATTTGGATGGCCAGTGGTTGACGAGGTGTGCGGAGGACTGTGCCACTGGCCAGTCTTAGTCATGCCACTGACAGGATGGTACAGGGAATAGGGCCAGTGTTGCCGGTGCCGCAGGGGGACTCTGATGACCACCAATGCTGGGGTGGGCAATCAGAGTTGGGCTGGGGGTAGGGTGCAGTACTGGGCAGCTCCAGGTGCAGGCACCTGGTCTTGAGGGGGGGTACACCACAGACAGGGACATGCTGGTAGGGGGAATCCCTGACAGCACTGGGGACAGGTCTGCCATGCATTCGTGTTGGAGGGGTGCTCACACTGCTGTCCCATGGTCATTACTGCCTTGTTTTATGGGGTTATTGATGGGAGCAGGGATGGGGCAGCACTGTGTTGGGGTGAGGGTGAGCCCTGGACATATGGGGTGAGGCTGCAGTGTGTTGGGAGGTGGATCACAGACATGGACCATGGTGCCTGAGATGCACAGCCAGGGAGACTATGGCAAATGTAGCCGCATGGGTCAGGGTGTCCACTGGTGCTATTCACACACCCAGACCCACACACTGCCTTGCAAATGATCCACTCGGGCCCAAGACAGGCATCTGATTGGATGCTTAACTGGGTCCACTACTCCACCCCAGGTGCCCTGCACAGACCTGTGTGCCTGGGTGTGGTGCTGCAGACAGGTGGCGGCCATTGGTGGATACAGCCTATGTACACTTGCCTGCAGGTGCAGAACTATGTGGGATACGTGCCTCTGGCATGTAATTACCACCTGTTCATGAACAGACCCCACTGTTTGGATTGTGGTTTTATGTTATTTATGGTACATTTATTTATGGTCTTTATTGTACAGGCACACCGAGCCCTGAGCGGCGCTTTGTAAAAATCAAATAAACAACTGACATCCTCTTTCATATTTTTCTTCACTGTCTGAAACAACAAACTTCGAGGTTTTCGTGGTAATTATTTTATTTTCAAATTGAAAACATTCATTAACTGGGGTAGCTCACCATACTGACACATGCTGCTGTGATAATATCCCTGTATTAAAGGTTAAAACTTTGAATCTGTTACAGTAGGTTGTGTTAAAACTCAAATGCAAGGAAGGAAGGAAGAAAGGAAGGAAGGAAGATTACACCTGCACAGGTGACTCATAATTCGATCTCTTGTCATGATTCAAAGAAGGCAAGACAGTGTAAAAAATAAAGCTGTGTTGCAATTCCTTATCATGAGATAGCTTTACTATAACTCAGTGAAAGGAAGCTATTGTACTAATGAACAAAAGAGAGGAGGATACAAATAAATAATCTATGTCTAGTAAAGCTGGAACAACCTTCCAAAACATCTGCACCCCATTCTACAGGATGTCATTAAGGACAATATTCATCCACTGGTCATACACACCAGGGCCCAGAGATATTCAAAGGAGGTTAGCATGGGCGCAACAGTGTTACACCATGCACAACCCACTGATGCACCCCAGTGCGATATTTAAAAAGGAAAGTGCGCCTGCACAAATCCCGATGCGGGGCACATCAGTAATGTATGCAGGCACAGGTGGGGGCGTGCCCATGCATAAACTGCACAGCCCGATATTCAGCGGACCATGCAGAGTTATGCAGGAGCAACCCTACCTGTGCCTGCACAACTACGCCGAAAAAAAGGATCAAGTCGGGGCCACCCACAGGTGAGCTGCCACATTGCAGGGCACAACAGCAGCTGCCACCTGTGGGTGGCCTCACTGTTCCACTGCACCTGGCGGTGCCCCCATGCCCCAATTGTGGGCTGAAGTGTCCCACCCTCCCCAGTAGCCCGATCGCGGGCAGCACAGTATATCCCCCGCGGCCCAATCGTGGGCATATTGTAAATCCTCCCCACCCCAGTAGCCCGATCGTGGGCATATTGTACATCTTCCCCCACCCCAGTAGCCCAATCATTGGGCATGGTAGCACATCTTCCCCAGTAGCCCAATCGTGGGCGGCATCCTCACCCACATCCAGAATCCCTGGTGATCTAGTGTCCCCACCCCCACCCACAGAGCCCCACCACCCCACTCCCTGTCAGCCGGCGGCGTAGCACCACCCGCCTGCCACCCTGCAGCCCCGACTGACAGCTCGGTAGGGCTGCATGCCCATTGGTTCAGAGCATGAGCCAATGGGCGTGCCTTCCCATACCGTACAAAACCCAGTCAGATATGTGAATTCATTCATTCACCGCAGTGCAGCCATACCGTCAAAGGCAGTCCAGATATGTGAATTCATTCATTCACATATCTGGGCTGCCTGATATGATGGGCTGACGCCCATTGGCTCATGCCTGAGCCAATGGGCGGCAGTCCTACCGAGCTGTCAGTCGGCAGGCAGCGGGCGGCAGGCGGGTGGTGCTGCTGCCCGCCGCTGACGGGGAGGGGTGGTGGGCTCCATGGGTGGGAGGGGTGGGGCCAGTAGATCACCAGGGATTCTGGACATGGGAGAGTGAGGATGCCGCCCATGATCGGGCTACTGGGGGAGATGTACAATATGCCTGCGATCGGGCTCACAAGGTGAGGGAGGATTTACAATATGCCCATGATCGGGCTACTAGGGGATGATTTACAATATTCCCGCAATCGGCTACTGGGGTGGGGAGGATTTACAATATGCCCACGATCGGGCTACTAGGGGATGATTTACAATATGCTCGCAATCGGGCTACTGGAGTGGGGAGGATTTACAATATGCCCGTGATCGGACTATTCAGGGTGGGGGAGGATTTACATTATGCCCTTGATCGGGCTACTCGAGGGTGGGGAGGATTTACAGTATGCCCGCGATCGGGCTATTCGGGGTGGGAGATTTACAATACGCCCGCGATCGGGCTGCTGGGACGGAATACTGTTCCCTGCCCGCGACCAGGCTGCAAGGGCATCGGTCCCTCATTACTGCTGCCTGGCAGGGTGCCAGGTGCAAGTCATCAGGGATCGGGCGTACCTGCATGCTAATGGCATGCAAATGGGGCCATACCTGATGCAAATGGCCCCAGGCACCTTGCATAAATTATGGCTCCATTTGTATGTCACCCTTTGAATATCGCAGGTGCTGTGCATGGCGCAATGGAACTTGCACCACAGCATCTCAATGCCCCCACTGACCACTTGTGCTGGCACAGTTCCACTGTGCCATGCACAGGTGGAGACAGCTAGAGGCGATATTCCAAAGTTGCGCCATGGCGCAACTCTGTTGAATATCACCCTGGCCACACCCCTGCGCAACTATTTTGTGCGGTGCAGGGCTTGTGCCACAGAATGGTGCAGTTTGAATATCTGGGCTCATATTACAGTAGTAGTAAAGCACATACACTATACAGTTAAATGTATATATCACATGCTAAAAAATACACATCATATAGTGATCACACATATTGTACACTATATAGTAAATCGCATACACTATATAGTGAAATGCATACATCCTAGACTGAAATACATATTTACTGCCTATACTAAAAAATACACTATATAGTGAACCACAGATTCTGTACTATATATCAAAATACATATATTATATAGTGAGGCTTACAATACACCATACCTTGTGCAGTATACTGAAATACATACACTATATGGTTAAATGCACACAGCTCATAATGAAATTAATGTATACATGAAGCCCATACCTTATACTGTATATTGAAACACATTATAGTGGAGTAGTAGCATTGCTATAAGTTTAAAAAGACACTTATATGATAAACCATGATTTTGTGCCTTAATTCTGTCAATCCCAGGACAGAATAACTTGAAATTTAGCATGAAAATACTCTATACCAGATTCTCTGGATCTTGTCAATTTGGTAGCAGTTAGCCAGGTTGTTTGAAAGCACTATAAGTGTTAAAATCACATTTTACTTACCTATAGCTCAAAAGTTACTGTGAGTTGAAATATGAAACTTTCAAGTTTATCACAGTTTAATCTATGGATAATTCCTTGAAAGGTGGCTCTATAAAGGAACTTCATATTTTAGACTATTAAAGGTAAAATACAAGTCTGCATCCACAGTTAATTTTTCTCACAAATGTTCATAACTGGATTTGTGTTAAACTGACATATATCACATTCATCACACAGAATTAACTTTTGTTAAATAAGACTCATAGTTTTGTGAGCTGTAGTGGTCAGTAAAGTGGAAAAAAGAGAAACCTCTGTGTATCAAAACAAGAAAATGTATGGAAGTTAAATCTAGAACTTCTTTGCTCATTAGGGTAGGGTGTAAGGTTAATTCTTCAAGGTTCTATCTTGTAAAAAATCAATACTTTTAAAATATTAATGAAATTATGTTGTTGCATGTCATGAAGACAGGCCCTGCTTTTGTGACTCGTGAACCTGCTTTCATGATAGTCAAACCCACTTCATGAGATACAATCTTCACTTTCATGACATAGTCAACTAGATGGTTTGGTAGGTTACAAAGCGGGTAAAACAGGAGAAAACAAAATTTGCTGAAAGTTCTTCCTTCTAACTTGTGTTGTCCATTGTATAGAGTGTAAGGTTAAATCTTCAAGTTTTTTTTAACAATAGTTTATTTTAATGAAATTAGGTTACTCGAGTGTCCTTGGGAAACATACACTGTTTCTGGCACTTCAGAACCTGCTTTCATGACACTCAGACCAACTTTTTCAAGATGTTAAAAGGGCAGAGGCCTGATTTAACACTAATAACAGAAACAGAGTGGTTAAAAGATATGTCAAACCATGAAGGGAGTCTAAAAATCATACAGGTCTGTGCTTTGAACCTACAGATACAGTGGCAACAAGTCTATATTATACCATGTTTATGTGGTACAAGGCTTGAAATATCCTATGTACTGTACACTGGATTGAATATCCTTATACAACTGGGCAAATATCAAGATCAGGTCAAAAATGTTCTGTGGTCATAGTTAAGGAAGACCTTTCCCAGAAAAAAACAGATACCACAAACCCTGAGGTCTAGACAAGCTAGCAGATGAGACATTAAACGAGGTCCCATCTGCCTGTTCTAGTGGTAGTTCAGATGGATGTTAAGATTCCATGGCACTTCTCAAAAGAGTAGAGGAATGTTTTTAAGAACAGAAAGAAAATACAAAGACAATAATTAAAAGTGATAAAATCAAAATAAAATACAGAAAACTAAAACAAAAATAAATAAAAACCAAACACAATCACAACGTGAAATGCAAACAAAAAGAATACTAATCAACCACTGATTTAGAACCCTCCTAGAAAGAACCTGCAAAAAAGAAAAACAAGCCTCACACTGAAAGAAAATAAAATGATGCCTGCCAAATAAGGGAGTATTAAACAAAAAGCAGAAAACACATCAGAAAGCATCAAAAACTAAAACCTGCACCATACCATTTAGGGAGGTTCATAAATAAAAAGAAAAAATATGCCCATCAGACTGAAAGCTGGGTTGGAGAAATCAATTTCCATCCATCGAAATACATTCTGCAGAGATTCATCCACCATGCATACTACTGAGGCATATGGATATGTAATTACTGAAGAATCAGTTTGCATCTGGACTGCCACAAATAAAATTTGTTACAAGCAAAAAACACCTGAAGTGTACTTTCATGATACTTATGAAAAAATGCAAAATCCCCAAAGCCAAATATTCATAAGAAAGGCATTCCAACCAATGGAGATGCCAGTGCTGTGCAGCATATTTCCAGAAACCTCGGACAAATGTACACTCTAAAAGAAATGTTCCATGCTCTAAATAGGTGCCAAACAATCCAAGAAAGGACAAGATCAGTCCTCTAGAGGTTTGTGTTTATGGCTCCCTCTCATATTCAGTCTTCCATGAGAAACCCACACCACATCCCACATCTTCTTAGAAATCTGAGGGTCTAATATATGTTCCACCACCACAGGAAATTTGTTGAGAATACAGTTTTTAAAATCAGGTTCTGTACTAGAAACCTGGGCCAAACATCCTCAGTAGAGACAACAGAAGGAGCATTGAGCAGTGTTGGATAAGGTGGAAGATGCAATAACCATAGTCACATCACAGTGTTCCCACCAGGTCAGTAAGAATAAAAACAGGAGAAACCCACTATGGGTTTCCAAGGAGTGACAACCATGGTGAGGAAAAACACAAAGCCTTCAGAAAGTACAAGAAGTCAGGGAAGGAGGCTAACAAAACAGAATATAAAGAAAAGTTAAAAGAGACAGGAAAAGTGATAAGAAATGCCAAGGCACAGACAGAGGTGAGGATAGCCAGGGAGCAAGGAAGGAGACAAAACATTCTACAGCTACATATGAGAAAAAATGAAGACTATGGAGACATTATTAAAATCCACGAAAAGGATGGGCAGCCCACGGAACATGAGGGAGAGAAGGCAGAGGCACTCATTGAATACTTCTGCTCAGTCTTCACACAGGAAGAAGATGGTAGCAGTCCAACAGTCGGCAAAAGAATATTGCACTTGGAGGTACAGGGATGAGTCCCTTCACAGAGGAAAGGATACTACAGGAAATCAAGTTAAAGGTGCATAAAGCTATGGAGGACAGATTGGTTACACCCAAGAATACTTATGAAACTTGGGAGGAACTAGCAGCCCCCTTAGCAGTGCTCTTCAACAAATCATTGGAGAGCAGGGAGGCTCTGGAGGACTGGAAGAGTGCAACAGTAGTGCCACTCCACAAAAGTGAAAGCAAACAAGAGCCAGGAAACTACCTTCTAGTTAGTCTATTTTCAGTAGTGGGAAAACTAATGAGTCCTTACTGAAGGAAAGAATCATTGCTTTTTAAAGGAAAGTGGTCAGCTTGACACAAAGCAACGCCGCTTCATAGCAGAGAGGTCCTGCCAGACAAACCTGGTAGATTTCTTTGACTAGGTCACCAGAACAATGGATCAGAGTAGGACAGTGGATGTGGTTTACCTGGACTTCAGTAAGGCGTTTGACTTAGTTCCACAAAACAGACTAGTCAATAAACTGGAGAACATGAGAGTTGGGCTTAAGGTAACAGGTTGGGTCAGGAACTGGTTATGTGGAAGAACACAGAGGTATTAATAAATGACACTGTACCAGAAGAGGTAGGGTGACTAGTGGGGTTCTGCAGGGTGCAGTTCTGGGGCCGATCCTCTTCAGCGTATTCATTGGCGACATTGTTGATGGACTGAAGGGAAGCGTGTGTCTGTTTGCTGATGACACCAAAATAGGCAACAGGGTTGATACACCAGAGGGGCAACAAAGCATGGAATCAGATCTCCAAAGACTGGAGGAATGGTCAAGGATCTGGCAATTGAAATTCAATGCAAAAATGTAAAGTCATGCCCCTGGAAAAGCGTAACCCAGGAAACTGTACTCAATGGAAGAGGAGCAGCTGGTAGATACAAAACTAGAGTGAGACCTGGGGTGATCATATCAGATGACCTTGAGGTCAGCAAATAATGTGAAAGCAGCACTAAAGCTAGTGGCATCCTGGGATGCATAGGAAGGGCATCACAAGCAGGAGGCATGAAGTGATCATGCCTCTGTATCGATCCCTAGTAAGACCCCACCTGGAATACTGCATCCAGTTCTGGAGGCCACACCTCAGGAGGGATGTAGATAGGCTTTAGACAGTGCAGAGAACAGCAACCAAGATGGTGCAGGTCTTGCACCAGAAACCGTGTAAAGCCAGACTCAGTGAACTCAATCTTTACTCAATAGTGTGGCGCAGGAATCGGGAGGACATGACAGAGACATTTAAATACCTTAAAGGCAACAACAAAGTACAAGTGCAGAACCTCTTTCAGGTAAAAGACTATAGCAGAACAAGAGGGCATGACTTTTGCCTCAAGAGAGGTAGGTTCAGAAGCAATATGAGGAAATTCTTCTTCATGGAGCATGTTGTTGAAATGTAGAAAAGCCTGCTGGGGGCGAAGATGGAAATTCAAGTGAGCATGGGACAGGCATTGTGGGATACTCAAGCAGGCAGCTAAGTAAGGGGTAGGAAAACAAGAGTAGGCTTGATGGATCGTAAGGTCCCCATCTGCCAACAACTATGTTTCTACATAGAGATGTTTTAACCAAAGGATATCAAGTTCAATTTAGTCACCTTCCAAACCCTCAATTTTTGTAGTGTCGGTCTCATATAACCAGGAATTTTAAATTTAACTAATGATTTGGGGCCTTCCTCTCCAAGCTAAATAAGGTTCTAAAATACATTTTAACCAGACATTAGTGCCAGAATCCTTAGCCTGGAAAGCGAGGCATAAAGAATGAGCCCAGAAAACAGTGTGGAAAAATATAACCGTGTGTACCATCACCACACCACCCTTATTTTTGGTAAATAAAAAACCCTTTTAATGGGATTGAGACGGCTGCCCCAAAACATTTGGAAATGTAGGTAATGGAAAAACATAACAAAGAAAGTAAAATAGGGATCATAAACTGTTTTATTATCCTGACCCATTTCATTTAGAAAAATGGCCCCCTTTCCATTTCTGTGTTTTTGCAACACATAGTGCCAACTTTCTGACCAGTTCAAAAGGCTGAATCTTCACCCCAAACTAAATCCCTAACATTTTTATCAGGTGCTGCACTATAGGAATACCCACCGTCTCAGTATCTGCTGTATCCAATGCAGACAAAGGAATCGCTATACATTTGGACAAATTGAGGATTGCATCAGAAATCAAACAAAATCTGCAAAAGTCTGCAGAAGAGATCAACCACAAGAATTATTACCCAAAAATACACAGTGATCATCAGCATAGGCTAAGATCTTTAAAACCACTATGCCCTTGGCCAGGAATGCCAATGTATGTTTGGGTTCTCAATCACCCATCGAACTAAGGAGTCAAAAAAAGACATATAATAAGGGCTAGAGGATGACCCTGTCTCACCACAGTCAAAATATTTATACTAGAGCCTATCAAGCCCCTATTATAGGAGGCCAAAATCACAGAATCATATAACTTGGATACCCAGACAATTAAAGTCTGTGGGATCCAATATCTAAATAGTGCGGAACAAAAATTCATGCCGTACTTGGTTGAAAGCTTTCGACTGATCAAGAGAAAGTAAATACTTCTGTAATGAATGCTCCTTACAATATGCTATAACAGCTCAAATAACATATAAATTATCCCTTAAATTCCTGACTGGTATAGAGCAGGTTTGGGCAAGGTGGATTAATGTGGGGCAACTTTTCATAGCCTAGAATTTAACATTTTTACAAAATTTTGTAATCCGAGTTCAAGACACAAATCGGTCTCCAATTATTCAAAATAGTTTTGTCCCCTGATTTATAAAGAAATATTACCAGTCCCTCAGAAAATGAAGAAGGAAACCCTAAGAATTCAACAGGGCATTAAAACTTCCTGAAGATTAATAGTTGGGTCTGCAGCAAACATTTCACAAAAATCATGAGGCAACCCGTCCCAACCAGGAAAGGCCCCGGATTTCAAAGACAAGCATGTGCCTAAAATTTCAGAATACGAAATAAGGAGGGCTAAGACATTATGCTCAAAGTAAAAAGCTGTGGAATTTGGGCCAAATAGCAACTATTATAATCAGTCCTCACTGAAGATAAAACACCAAATTGATTGTGCAAGTGGTTATTGATAATTTGTGACAAATTCACATGGTCAGAAAAAAAATCCCCATTTTAATTCCTGAGACTCTTAATTTGAGATGAGTCTACCCATTCCCTACATTTCTGACAGGAGTCACTGGCTGGACCAGTTTGTGTCCCATATAGTAATTCTGTTTCCAGGGACAGTGCCCTACCATATCAATGCTGTCTCTTGTCAAGTTTTAAAGTTTTTATTATCTGAGAAACCTCTGATGGCCTAGAACTAGTCAAAGAGATTAAACAATACATTTGGGATCATAGGGTTAAATAAGTAAAATACTTGAAATGGCTTAAATGTCCCATAAGAAAAAAAACAAAACATTTTATTTCCTTATTCGTATCTTCCCACCAATTGAAGGCAGAATCATAGATACAGTGAACTGACATCCTAGCATAAAGCGGGATTTGACACTGCCCATACATCAGGAAGCTGCAGGACACCAATATTCAGCCTCCATCTCCTGAGGGACTAAGGGGGTGTAGAATGACCCAATGTAACATGTAAAAACATATGATCAGAAAATTCACAGGGTAAAATGCAGCAGAGCTCTGCAAGTCTGAGGAAGTAAAAATTATTGATCCTAGTATGAATAGACCCCTATAGTATTTAAACCCTCCAATATGGTGAAGTACCCAATAACAATCCAAGACCCCATCAGTATCCACCTGGAGAAATCTAGGGAGCAATTAAAATCACCGCCTAGAATAATAGGAACAGAGTAGCTAAAAAGTTTAATCAGATAGAATAAAAGCAATGTGCTCAGTTTTGACCTGAGGACCATTGCCAATGGAATTATTATTATTTATTATTATTATAAGAATATCCAACATTAAGGCTGTGCTTGAGAAACATTCACAAATCTAAGACTCTGAAAGGCAGGGCCCGAAAAGAATGCAAACCCATCAACCCTATCCTGTTCAAAGGACCAAAAGAAGGCCCCACCACCAATCCTTCTTCATAGCAAGTAAAGCAGCCAGAATAGCCATCCAAGTTTCCTGAAGAAAAACTAGGTTGAAATGTTCATGCAGTAATGAAGATTATAAAATAGGAAGAGGAAATCCTGTTTTCTGATTGGTTTTACCTGTGCATCAAATTCATTCAATGCAGAGGTAAAAACAAGAACAAAAAACAGGACCACATTGCAAATAAAATCACTGTGCCGTTAGAGCACTCACATTTAAAAATGCCACCATTTTTTCAATGCTTACACAGTTGATTTCAGGCGTAACATGAAATTACAAAATTGCCCACATATATTGTGGGAAAAAGCCTACTCTAAGGCAAGAACAGGAAGATGGACCAACTAAAGGCTCACTGTGTTTTACAGCCAAGAAACATCTTAGGTGGTGTCTAAGGTCCGATTTAATTTCCATTACAATGATGCCTTCAGAAAGGCTGAAACAGAAGACAGCAGTACCTCAGAAAATTTTACATTTCCCTCATCTCTTACCCTTATTGGAAAAGTATTTTTCATATGACTTATTTTGTGGAAAAAACTCTCAAACTATGAGCAGCTCCTGTGAATCTTGCTGACTACTAAGTAAAGTGTGTTTTGCACAGTTTGTCATTTTATACATAACGTAATAATTTAATAAATTCTATATACTTTATCTGGGGGCTTAAGGGTTAATGGTTGAGATATATGAATGAGTGTGATACCCCTTTAATTGTTAACACAGCAAAATTAGCACGTACCTTCACACGCTAATAGATTACCTTAGATGGGGACTGTGGGCTTGAATCTCAGTTCTGATTGGTTTGTTTATCTTATGTGAAACAGCTGTTGACACTTGAGTGCCTTTTAATTGCACATGCTTGGCACAGAGTTTTCAGATATGCCACGCTATAACCGTTACAAGCTGCTCAGCGTTTATGGGTGCTCAGCTCGGCTCTTCCCTTATTTTTGGTAGAGCTTTTAGTGTTAACAATTCAATGTAGATTGAATTTTAAGTTATCAGTTTCAACAGTTCTAGAACATGGGTAAAAATACTAGACGAAGCTGAATATTGAGAATGCTGTATTTAAACACTAAACGCTGAACCCCGAACCCCAAATGTTAAACGCTGACCGCTGAACGTTGAATGCTAAGAACTAAAATTAAAACATTGCAGGACTAATAAATGAGATTCAAGCCTTTTCAGGATCTGAATAAAAATGCCCATGAAAATGCCTTTGCATGAGTGAGTATATAGATTAGCATTGCTACCTGTTCATTGTATAAAGTTCCTTGAAGTTTGATATGCTTTCAGAGCTATATTGTACACATTAGGAGGGTCTGTTGGTGTGGGTTGCAAGAAAGCATAGCAGGATTGTATACTTTTCCTATTATAGCATTGATGTAGAGTATTGCTTTTTAGTCTCAGAAGCTTAATCTTATACTCACAGGAGGATGTTATTATTTAAAATATTTTATATTGTTTATACTGATTTTAGCTCAGGCAGTATTATACACCTGGTTGTTTTAGTTTGTTAGTTTGCCAGCCAATTAGTTGTTAAAGTATTTTTATGTTTTAAAACATTTTGGGAAAATTTCTGGATTGATTGGGTTTTCTGATTTCTAGATACTTCCCTGATTGTGCTTTATGTCTGGACGAGTTAACTGGATACTTTTGTCCAGAGGCTAGAAGGCTTTTCTTAAGGAATCTTATGGTATCTTATTGGAAAACTTTTATTTGCTGAACTTTTGAGGACATTGAGGACTTGAACATGGCTCATAGATAGGGCATTGAGAATTGTCTGTCTTTCACGGTTAAAGAACATTTTGGATTCCAAATGATGCAGTAAAGACTTTTGACCTCTTGACCTTATAAGAACATTGGACATGATTTCCATTGTGTGCTTTCATGTGTCACTACATGGATAACTGCAAAGAGATTATAATTTTAACACTTTAGTAGTTTTTACACAGAAATTAGTTTATTTATTACTGCTCTTAGGAAATTTTGATTTGAATCTATCTTGGCTGTTTTGTTCTTGCATATCTAAAGTTTGTGACATCCATACTTAGGTATGGTAATAACAAGCAATAAGATCTGCAACCCAGTACTATCTAGAAATAATAAAGGAAGAACTTATACTTCAAAATTTTGGGTAAACAGAAAATAACTGTACAGACACCTAAAGAAAAAAAGGAACTTAGAGAACCAAGAAAATTGCAAAAGAAAGCTATCTAAGCCAAAAGTATGGAAACCACAACAAACTTACATCTTGAAAGTCAAAACTGTGTCAGGAAGGTTTCAGTCATCCTTTTCTACCTTCTCATATTCAGAAACTGAAGCAGGTTAAAATAACAGATTATTTTAGCAGAAAAGAGGTTTCCCTTTAAGTTCCTTAGCTTCTGAAACTACAGCTCATAGGGGACAGACATTGCATACCCTTCTGACAAATTAAACTCGAAGGCCCAGTAGTGATAGAGAATATATCATCCTCAGGTGGAAACAACGTTAGCATTCAATTTTGTGGGAGGATGATATATCTATTTATAGCTGAGGATTGGGACACCTCAGTATGTTATACTAATAGCTAATCAGTTGTAGTATTACAGGATTGTCTGGAGATTATTCAGAGGCAGTCTTTTCATCTGAATGCTATTCTGAGACAGCCTTTGACTTAGAAAACAAGAGTCTCAGTATATGCCTTTTTCATCTCCTCCTGTATTAAAAATACAGATAATTTGAAAGAGGTTTATACCCAGTAATACAGGAATGAGTAGGACAATAGAAGGATTGAAAAGGTTGGACCTCACCTTAGCAGACCAATCAGGGCATCATAAGATAAGGTTGATGGGGCCTTGGGTTGAGGCCGATACCCTACAGGAAAAAATTCAAAATGAAAAAAACCAGAAAACTACGATGTTGAGCATTTACAAACAAGGGAGACTTAGTATCTTGTACGAACCTCTCTAAACAGATGGTAGAGATAGACAAGAACCCTTATTATGTGGATATAATGATTCTAGAAAACATCACAGCTCTCCAGGAGGAAATGTCCTCCTTGAAAACAGATGTCTTTAGAAACAAAATTATGTTAAAACAAATAATTAAAGGGTTTAGCCAAGAAAATCAAGGGACCTAAATATTAGTATTCAAAATCAAACAATAGAAACTGACCCCACTGAAAACAAATTTGTTCAAGTGAATCTGCTGACTCCCTTTTCTAAAGATCTAAGTCTGGACATACAGAATACAGAGGAACAAAAAAAATCAAGGAAAGGGAAAAGAAGGAATCTCACAGTACACAAATAAAAGGAAAAAAAAGTAAAAAAAATGGGAAACTGCAAATAAGAGTAAAAATAAGAAACAAGGTACTTTATAAAAATTGAAGGAAGGAAAAGATTTTGAAGTATTGCAACAGGTTGAGCAAAATTATGCTATTCAGGAGATACTGTCTTTTCAAATGAGGATGTTGTTGATACTGATCCGAAATACTGCCACTGGTCAGGAGGGAGGCCATTGCTCCAGACTTTGACCCACAGCCTCCATATCCCCTCCTGGAGATAATGCACCTGCAATGGGTCTCCTATCATTTAATAGTTTGCTAAGGAGATTGGACCATTAAGGGGTATTATTTTGAAACTTATGGTATTAAGCGATATCGCGATGAAACAAATGTAATATTGACTACCCACATGAAATACATGGTGGGTATTAGTCAGAGATAAAGGGATTTTGGGCATTACACATTCCAAACTCAGAATAAATGATTGTGTTATAATCTACACAAACTTTCATGTACATGCAGCAGAAATATGGTCCAAAGGTAACTTACTGCAATCAAAAGGGATTTTGATGAGTGATCCCAGCTAGTACCAGTGTCTCTGCCTATAGAAACAGTTAGAGACTGTACAAATCAATTTAAGAACAGGGACCAAACAATAGAAGCCTTGATAAAAAATTAATAACTATGAATATAATCAAAACATAGAACAATTTGACAAGACAATTACAATTTTGGATGTAACACAAAGGGAGAAAGAGACAAAATGTAATCAAAGAGAATTAATTTCCTTTCTGACTCACTCCTTGATATGGAACTAACATTACAATTTATTCCAAATATTCAAGTATGGAAAGAAGAAACTGATTCTTCACAAATTTATTTGCTGTTTACTTCAGCAAGATTAGTATGTGCTATCATGGAAAAGCAGAGACACTTGGACAACCTGTGTATACTGGTGATTAATCCTAGCAAATTATTTGAGGATATCCAGGGACCCCTAGAAATGAGAACTTAAGGCAGATACCCTGGGCAGAAACAAACATGACATACAATACAATACACAAAACCAGGACAAGTGCTTAAAATATTGTCATGGAATATTGAGGACTCACCTCAAAACTTGCTGATAGTGATACATGTTCCTTTTGGAGTCTTATGACATACTTTGCTTACAAGAAACATAGAGTATGACACCAGAAAATATCATTCCTGGTTTCTCCACAATAGGTATACTGGCTGTTGAAGATAAGAAGCTTGGTAGACCTAAATCAGGGCTGGCAATTTTGTCAGGACCTCACTGGACTTAGCAGTTTCTAAACTTAAGTCAGGGAGAACCTACTATTGGCAGTTAAACTTTGTAAACCTTCCTTTACAGTGATACTCTGTAATGTTTATATTCCCCAAAAACTAAAAATAAGAAGACCCTGGTGTAATTTCCTACAAGATATGAACCTTATTTTGGAAAAATCTGGTCAATCTCCAGTTTTCATTATGGGTAATTTAAATGCTTGTATTGGACTAAAGGATTTAGAGAATGATCTTTATACGGATTTATTGATGAATGTAGTAGAGATAAACCCGGGGTAACCTTGTATAGAAAATTGGAGGATAAGAACCAAAACAGAAGATGGAGATGGGTAAATACTTATTTTGGAGAGAAAAATGTTATTTTCATAAATGGCAGAACTAAAATGATAGTACAGGTGGTTATACATTCGTGGGACCCAAAGGATATTCAATAATAGACCTTCTTTGGGTAAACATAGAAGGAGCAAAGATGTTACAGGACATGGAGATATTGGCTCGACAAGAAGTCAGCACACCTCCCAGTTAGTATAAAATTTGTAGCAGAAATCCCTAGCATGAGAAGAAAAGAAAATTTTCCTTCTACGAAATTATTAACCATAAGAGAATTAGGTGGCATACTCATTCTATTCAAACTTGTAATGAGATATTTTACAAGGGCCCCCTGCTGAATTGAGAAATGAAATGTTATTGAATGATAATTTAAATGATATTGTGAAAACAGGGAAAGGCTGACAAATTATATTAAACCTTTTGCAAAACTGCTTCTACAAGGTGTTCAAACCTCATACATGGTTTAATAAACATTGCAGAAAAAGCAAAATCTGTCTTAAATCAAAAATAAGAGAAGTTAGGGAGAATAAAAATGTACAAAAAATAAAAGCATTAAATCAAGTTAGGAAGGAATATAACAAACTCTTGGAGCAAGAGAGAAATAAATATTATAGATTACAATGGGATAAGCTAAGAAAGACCATAGTGGAGAAAAGCACAAAGACCTTTTGGAGTTTGGTGAGTGGAGGTTATAGTCAATACCATAACAAAATTCCTGCTCACATTACCCCTACAACATGGGAAAAGTACTTTGAGACATTATTTTTTCACAAAAAGAAAGGTTGGAGACAACAAACCATACTAATGTATCCATGGAAACCTTGGTTGACTCCTTGACTATGAACAGCGACGAGCTCTATCAAGCAATTGTATCACAAAATTAAATAAGGCTCCAGGCCCTGATAGTACAATCAGGGAACTTTATAAAGCGTTTATATATTGGTGGGTACCTCTACTGGAAAAATATTATAATGCAGTACTGCAGGGCAACATATTTATTTATTTATTTATTAAATTTTGGTGACCGGTAGGCCCACTGAGCCCCAGTTCCCTTTTCAGGGCGACCGAACATATCGCAGAGTTGGCTTGACAGTATTGTATATCAATTCTGAAAAGGGAGATCCACTAAATCCAAAGATGTACAGACCAATTAGCTTAATAGATATAGAAACATAGAAACATAGAATTTGACGGCAGATAAGGACCGCTTGGCCCACCTAGTCTTCTCATTTTCCTACCTAATAGATAAGCTGCAGATCCTAATTAACCAACAGCTTACTTCCTCCTCGCCCCCACTAGGACTGCCTTATGTCTGTCCATGCATTTTTAGATTCCCCACTGTTCTTGACTCCACAACCTCCTCAGGGAGGTTGTTCCATCATCCACAACCCTCTCTGTGAAAAAATACTTCCTCACATTACCTCTGAGCCATCCCCCTCTATCTTCAGATTGTGCCCCTTGTTCTTGTACATCTCTTTTTCTGAAAGATACCCTCTTGGACTTTGTTGATTCCTTGAGGTACTTGAAAGTTTCTATCATGTCCCTCTCTCCCTCCTTTCCTCAAGGGTATACATATTAAGCTCCTTTAGTCTTTCTTCGTATGTCTTCTGGTGCAGACCCTGCACCATTTTGTTACCCTCTTCTGGACAGCCTCACTCTGTCTATGTCTTATGGAGATGGGGTCTCCAGAACTGCACAAATACTCAGATGGGTCTCACCAACTGTCTGTACAGAGGATAACAACTTCCTGTTTTCTACTATTGATGCCTCTCCATGCATCCCAGTATCCCCCAGCCTTTCTTACTGCCTTCTCACATTGCTTGCCCACCTTTAGGTCATCTGATATAATTACCCCAGGTTCCTTTCCATTTTACTGTGTCAGTATCTCACCCCCCATTGTGTACTCTTGCCATGGGTTTTTGTTTCCCAGGTGCATTACCTTGCACTCTTTGCATTGAATCTGAGCTGCCATACATTTGACCATTCCTCCAACCTTCCAAGTCCCTTCTCATCCTTTCCACTCCATCTGGTGTATCAACCCTGTTGCAGATCTTTGTGTCATCTGCAAAGAGACATACTTTTCCTTCCAGTTCCTCTGCAATGTCACTTATAAAGACATTAAAAGGACCCGTCCCAGTACTGAACCCTGCGGTACCCTGCTAGTAACCCTCCTTTCTTCACTGTGGGCTCCATTTACTACTACCCTTTGTGTCCTGTTGTCTAGTCAATTTTTATCCAGGCTACCACCTTGGGACCCACTCCAAGGCTGGCTAACTTGTATTAATCTTTTGTGTGGACTGTATCAAATGCCTTGCTAAAATCTAGGTAAAGCATGTCCACAGCCCCTCCTGGTCTACTACTTTGGTCACCCAGTCAAGAATCTATTAGATTCATCTGACATGACCCTCCATACGTGAATCCATGCTGCCTTGGGTCCTGTGCCCACTGACCTCTAAGTACTCAACAGTTCTTTCCTTCAGAAGTGATTCCATCATTTTACCTACCACTGAAGTCAAACTAACTGGTCTGTAGTTTCCTGCCTCTGTCCTGCTCCCTCTTTTGTGAAGAGGAATCATCTGCCCTCCTCCAGTCCTCAGGTACCACCCCATCCTCCCATGATTTGTTAGAGGTAGTCAGCGGTGTCATTAGTTCTACCCTTAGTTCTTTTAGAATTCTTGGGTGAATCCATCAGGCCCCATTGCTTTGTCCACCTTCAATTTTATTAGTTCTTTCAGAACCCTTTCTTCTGTAAATGGACTGGTATCATTATCAACCCCTGTCTTCAAGTGTTTCTCTCCTGTTTGGTTTAGGTACCTCCCCTCCTCTTCCTTTGTGAATACTGAGCAGAAATATTCATTCAGTATCCCTGCTTTTTCATTGTCACCCTCTCCACATTCCCTCCCTTTATTAAGCCTCAGTATCCCTCCTTTGGTCTTTCTTCGGTCCCTAATGTACCTATAAAGGTCTTATCCCCTTCTTAACAGAGTTGGCTATTCTTTCCTCAGTTTGGGCCTTTGCTATTCTGACTGCCTTCCCAGCCTCCTTCTGCTTTAACTGATAAAGTTCTCTGTCCTTCTCCTTCTCCTCCTGTGTTTCCTTATATTTCCTGAATGCTATCCTTTTCTCCTTAACCTTCCTGCCACCTCTTTTGAGAACCATAGCGTTTTTTCCTTCGTTGTGTTTGTTGATTTGCTTTACACAAAGGCTTGTTGCCTCTGTGATGGCTGTTTTGATTACTCCCATTGTTCTTCCACCTCCTTCTTGCCTGTTTGCTAGTGCTTTTCTGAAGCACTCTCTCATTCCCAAAGTCAGCCCTCCTAAAGTCCAATACTCTTGCTTTTGTATGGCTTGATTGTATGGCTGTGTTTATCGTGAACCACACTGTTTGGTGGTTGCTTGTTCCCAGATGGCTACCCACTTCTAAATCTGAGATTCTTTCTCCGTTCCCATTTGAGAGCACCAGGTCTAAGATTGCTCCCTCCCGAGTGGGTTCCAATACTAGCTGTCTGAGGCATGCCCCTGTAGGGCATCAAGAATGACCCTGCTCTTGGATGTACCTGCAGCAAAGGTGCTCCAGTTAACATCTGGCATATCCAGGTCCCCATCAACAATATCTCCCTTTTCTACCATTCTAAGGAAGCCTTCTATCATTTCCTTGTCCATTCCCTCCCCTGAGATGGGGTCTGTATACAACCCCATGTGGATTGTGGTGCCATTTCCTGTCTCCAGGGTGACCCAGAGTGTCTCATCTGCTCCCTGTTTACTCTTTAATTCTGTTGCTTTGATCCCTTCCTTTACATAAGAGCTACTCCTCCTCCTCTTTACCCTCCCTGTCCTCCTGTAGATTGTGTATCCTGGTATGTTGACATCCCAGTCATGGTTCTCTGTGTACCATGTTTCTGTGACTGCCACAATATCCAGGCAACCCTCTTCCATCAAGGCCACTAGTTCAGGGAGTTGTTACACAGACTATGGGCATTGGTACTCATCACCCTCCACTTTTGAAGGACTTACCCTTTTAGCCCCATTCCTGTCCTTACTGCCTTTGCCTTTTTACACTTACTTCTGTCTTGCTCCTAATGACTTCTCTACCTTGGTGTTTACCTCACTAATTACTGTTGTTTGTGGGGGAGGCTGGGATTTCCTGCTCCTTTTCAGTGCCTCCCCTTGGCTGGTTTAAATGCTTGCCAATGAAGCATTTAAACCTCTCACCTAGGATCCTGGTTCCCCCTGGACAGATGTAGACCATCGCACCAATATAGAGTCTGCATCCTCCAGAGTGGCTCCCAGTCCCAGTGAAGCCAAAACCCTGAGCTCCACACCAGTTTTTCAACCATTTATTGAATTCCTGGTGAAGTACCCTAACATCACCCTTGCCATAGACAGGCAGCACCTCTGAGAAGGTTACTGTATGCGCTACTTGTCTAAGGCCCCTCCCCAACTCTTCAAACTCCTGCACTGCTCTGATCCCATTCTAGCCAGGTCATTTGTCCCTAGGTGGACAATGACATCCAGCTCCTCCCTTGTGCAGCTGCTCCCACGATCCTGGAGTTCAGCTTCCTGTCTGTCCAAGCCGTGGCACCAAGCAGGCACCTTTCCTCCCTCTCCCTTCCTCCCCATTTTCTACCCGCTAATGATTGCATCCCCATCTGGAGTTGTTTCCTTCCCTGTAGTCTCATGCCACCCTCTTGTGGGTCTCCTTTGTGAAGGTTCCCAGCATCCTCCTTGGTCTCCACTGCAGGTGCCTCCATAGAGAACCACTATCCACCAGAAGAGGAATGAATTGTGGAGAGGTACAGCTGGAGGATGCAAGTCTGTTCCACCACCCTCTACCTCTCTGAGCCCACCCTGGTCCAGCCTCTCCTCTTTCTTGGCAACCTCTGAGGTAGTGGTATTGGCCCTGGTGGTCCCTGGGTGGGAGGAGGTTTCACGAATCCTAGCCAGGTCAGCCTGGAGATGGGAAACCTCCTCCTCAGACCAGAGAGGTGCCTGCAAATAGGGCAGCATCGCAGCCTCCAGAATGTCTCCCAGAACACTGCCGCCCCACAGCCATTGCACTGCACCACTCCTATCATAGTCATATTTTGTGTCCCGTCCTGGTTCTCTGTATGCTTACTCCTCCTCTCTCCTTACAACTCTCACCCTTCCTGTTCTGAGACAGTAACTTCTATATTCTTCAGTAGCCTCCTTCTTCCTTGCTCAGTGTAAGACCACCAGCAGCTGGGGGAGAGTGAGCTACTTTTTCCTTTAGGGTTGACAAAACCAATGTTTCTCTATGATCCTTCCTTCCTACTGCCAAACAGGAAGTTCCTGTTGACAGTCAAATCCAGTGGCTATAAAAGTAGAACTAGCTTAGGGTGGGTGGGTGGAGGGGTGGGATGGAGGGCAATTAGTAAGAAAAAGGCTAGCAACAGGAAGTTGTAATTTGAGTCACCTGCTTTTATAGTGTCTAAGCCACACCCCAATTAAGCTCTCTCTCCTCCTGCTGGTTTAGCAAAGCAAACTGATACAGAACCCTTCCCAGCACAGAACACACACTGACTTTCTTTCTTTTCTTTCTTTTTTAAACCCTAAATAAGACCCTTTCTACTTCTAATAAAGTATCTGTTTGCTTAATCTCAACAGACAGTGACTTCTGCTAAGATATAAGTGTTAAATTAATAAGAAAATGTAGCTTGTTTTAGTTAGCTGCTTTCTGATCTACAAGCAAGGCTAGCAATATTTCACAGAAATTATTCTGTAAAATTTTACTAGAAAAATTACAGATTTGGATTGGCGAGAACTCAATTCTTAGTGAATATCAAAATGGATTTCAGGCAGGTAGATCCACAGTGCAATACTGCTGTGTTTTGAGACATTTAGTTTGGGAAATATGTAACAGTGAAGCACAGCAAACTTTATTGTTTCTTCATGAATCTAACAGCACCCTTTGACAAAATCAGGAATCTGCTCTGGAACAAATTGAAATACTTAAATATAGATGGATCCTTGCTTGATACACTAATTATATTACACACTGAAACTTGGATGCAAGTACAATATAATCAATGGGGATCTCTGACATCTCCCATTAGTACAAATGTTGGTGTCAGACAGGGTGTATTCTTGCTCCAACCTATTTAATATTTACATAAATTCTATATTGCAAGGCTTGGAAAATTTAGAATATCATTCTCCTAGAATAGGCAAAGATAGAGTGTCACTCTTAGCCTATGCTGACAACATCGTTTTGTTTTCAACTTCTCTGTTGGGTCTGCAGAGGAAAATGGATTCATTTTCCAAACTATGTAACAGAGATGGGTTGTTGATTAATGAAAACAAGACCAAGGTTGTGATTTTTGGAAATAAAGCAAGGACTCTACCAAAGGTTTTCATGGGTCAAATAGAATAGAAATAGTTAAGATGTATGACTATCTTGGGGTACGTTTTTCTCAAACTACAACTTGGAAGAAACATATTGAATACATAAAATCTAAAATTAAAATAGCAGCTAATGCCGTCAGACAATTCAACTCAAAGCTGGGAAGAGCTTCCATACAAGGTATACTGAAGGTAATAAAGGCAAAAATCAATACTAGTATAGTCTATGCTGCAGAAATTTGGGAAGTCAAAGTCTGATCCCATTGAACAGTGATTAACAAACTCTATTATCATATATTAATGCTCCCTCAATCAGTACCAAAGGAAATTTTATGCTCGGAGTTGGGACAACTTCCTTTAGAACTCTAATTTTAGAAAACAAATTACCTTTCTGTTAAAAGCTAATACAGTTATCAGAACAAAGAATCCCAAGATGGTGTGTAGAAGAAGAGATGTTATGTCTCTTTGAACTTCATAGCACCTACTATTCAATTTATTAGGGACAAACTTTACCCTAATGGGCTTGGTCATATTATAACACATATTTATCACACACCATTAGAAGAAATTACAGCCCTAGTTAAATCTAGAGTTAGAGACCTAGCAAAGCTCAGGACAATGAGAGGATAACTACCCTGAAGAACTACAGATGGTATAAAATAATAAAGCAAAAACTGGTTTGGACCCATATCTTATTAAATTAACCAACCCTCACTCCAGACATTTAATAATAAGATTTAAGATGGAGTTACAGTATATAAGGCAAATTACATCTTCCATAGACAGGGAAGGGGAAAAGTAGAATCTCCTTTTTGTCCATGTGGGACCAAAATGGAGGTCAATTTGAAATATGTATTAATGTTATGCCCTCTTTACAACTCTGCTGGAGGAAATGGTTAGGGGATATTCTGACAAGCACTGTCCTCCTTCCTGACCAGTTGGTACCGTTTCTTCTTAATAATACAAATGAGGTCGTATTGGAGAAATTGGTAAAATTTTTATTTGCTCGTCGATCACGATGATCTTATATGAAATATGGGTGTATATACAGTATATGTGAAAATTCGCATGATATGTATGGATTTATATATTAGAATTTCTAGACTATGGAAGCAAAAATTGTCTTTGATATGTCCTAAATGAAATTATATAATTGTGGAATTTATACAACTGCAAGTGTATTCTCCTTTGGAAACTGTACCTATGATTTTAGATTTTAGATTTCGTAAAACTTAGGCTGAACAAATAAACTAAACTTGACTTGACATATATTGTGTTAATTCAAACAATAAAATAAATGTTTAACTTCAAGCAAAATGCCCCACATGTCCCTCGCACTGCTGCTTTACTGTGTGCAGTTTATTTTTCTTTCCTATTATCTCTGGTTTTATTTATCATAGTGAGAAAAAGCTTCACCACAACTTCATTTGTCACCATCTGTCCGATTGCTTGTTTCAAAAGCAAGTTAAACCATTTTTCAAACTTGTCACTGAGATTTTCTTTTCTGCTGTTGTGAAAAAAATGCCACACACCTGAATTGCATGCCTCATGCTATACAAGCTGCAGCACAACTTCATCTGCCCCATCTGTCTGATCGCTTGCTTCAAAAGCAAATTAAACAATTTTAAAATCAGTCACCAAGATATTTTTTCTGCTGTTGTGAAAAAATTGCCCCACAACTGAGCTGCATGCCTCCTGCTAAGTTCCTCATTAAAGATGCCAGATCATCTGGAGGGCGTGGTTTGGCCACCAACAGCATGGCAGCTTAATTCCAGTGCTCTTTCCTCTGTTGGAGCAATCCCTGGTCTGCCACCCCGATCCTGGAGAACTGCCCTCTAAAAGCTTCTACATTGTGGGTGACTTACTCCCAACCATCTGGTGCGATGTTCTTGCAGATCCACAGCATTTCTATTGAGTTCTAAGCACTGGTTTTATGTGAGTCAACGGGACATAGGCCGACAAGCCTGCTGCTTGATTTTGGCCAGGGGCTGTGTAGCGAGCCCTAGACTTTGGAGGCAAATTCCAGTGCCATGGTGAGGTGTAAGGCAACAGCAGTAAGCCACTCTGCTCCCATTATGGCCCCTCAGTTCCACAAACACCTCTGTTGCTGTCCACTGAGGGTTTCCCCCACAGCCAGCTTCATGGAGATTCACTCCAATATATTACTCAGATGTTGGAAATGCTTTTAACATGGGTAGATAGTGTAAGTACAGCCCTGATTGGCACTGCTGCTAATGTTAAAGATTTACAAGATCAAATGAACATGTCTGAACAGAGAGTGGATACCCTGGAGGAACAGCAGAAGGCCCTGTGGCAGAAACTCAGGCTCACAAATCCCATTTAGCTACATTATGGGACAGGGCTGAGGATCAGGAAAATCGGGGTGTCAGAATAACCTCTGTATATTGGCATTCCTGGAGGTCTGGAAGCTCAGAACATGGAGAAGTTCCTCAATGAGGCAACACCTCTAATGCTGGGAGACAGGTGGTGTGGGCCAATAGAGGTGGAAGAGCCCACTGGTTGGCCCCAAAGTGGGAAGGTTCTGGATAGCCCCAAGACTAATAATAGCTTATTTCTTGTGGTATTCAACTACAGAAAAAATCCTCAGGACTGCCAGGGACCTGGGTGAGATTTGTTGGCAGGGGTGAAGATTTCTTTTACAGAGACTTTAGCCATGAAGCAGCCATGTGCCAAAAGCTTTTCTCCCCATCAAAGTTTCTGCAACAGCACAATTTCCACTACAGGTTCAAAAATCTTACCCAGCTGCAGGTATCCAAGGAGGGTAGAGAATTGTGGCCTGGCATCCTGGGGAAATTGAGAGATGGGTTGGCAAGTTTTGCCTACCCTCCCCTACTACAACTTCCAGGAAGTTGGAGGGCCAGCAAGAGCAATCTCCTCTAGAGGAACCAGAGGTGGAGCTGCTGTCCTTGGGAGAGCCTACTTCTGGATAGACTGGTTCCACTGATCCCAGTTCCCCAGTCTAGACAAACCAACTCTCCATGGCTCTCCACCATCTCTCTCTGCAGAAACAAGTTCAGCACTTGGCAGCCCAGTTTTACCACCTCATCCTTCCAATTCTGTGCAACATCATAGACCGTGCTGGAGTGGCCAGAGGTTATCACCGAACAGCAACTTACAGCCCCTCCTGCTAAACTTACCGCAAGGACTCCCCATCTGATGAGGACAGAGATCCCCAGGCTGATGTTACCTCAGACTCAATGGACACAGGCCCGGTTACTGATTGGGCGGACATTCCAGATCGTCCCTCTTG
Source organism: Neoceratodus forsteri (assembly GCA_016271365.2). Lineage (NCBI taxonomy): Eukaryota > Metazoa > Chordata > Ceratodontiformes > Ceratodontidae > Neoceratodus > Neoceratodus forsteri. The sequence continues at coordinate 456,904,061 of CM057449.1, read as the reverse complement.
AGGCTGTGACTTTATTGGCTCTTGTCAAACCGGTTTCCTTTCATATGCTGCGGCTTTTCTTTCACTTGAACTGCGTCTGGTTTCCTGGACACTGATCCAATGGAGACTGGACACACAGGCGGTGTCCTCTGCCATAGTACTGTTACCATATGTTGGTCCTTGTACTGTTATGTAACTAATATTGTGGCATGTTGCCATTCTATTGACCCTCTGCTGGCTACTAGAGGGCGACAGACCCCTATTCATCCTTATTTTTTCCCTTAGTTTGTTTTTCCCTCCCTCCTCCTCTTCTCTCTCCCTTTTCCCTCCCCCATCCCTATGGGTCTGTCCTCTATGCCCCTGTGAGGCACTCCTAGCGGGCAGGCATATTTGCTCATCAGACTATCCTTAATTTTAATTTGAGCAGCCATTGCAATTGTCAGTTGGAGGATGTCCCCCTTCCTAGGTCCCTCCTCCCTCACATAACCCACCATCCCTTCCCCTCCTACCATCCCTCATCCCTCGTTGCACCACCTCATTTCCCCAGGACCAGGGAGCCAGACTCTGGGTTGGTTTTACCAGCCGAGGAGGAGTCGGCTCTGTGTGTTTGATACCTCACTAATTCCCCATGGGTGTTCAAGTGTGTATATAGCTGAGGACTCCTTTTGTTCCTGGAGACATCTTTCACAGTAAGCTCACCACCCTTTAACATGTTTATGCTGTTTGCTGTGTTACCCTGTTCCATAGTTTGTTATCTGCTGTTAGAGTTATTGGATGTTTAGTCCGGTTTCCCATACATTGTTACTAATCTTGATATTCTCTTCTATTTACAGCCTGACATTGTTGTTTGTGTTACAACTTGCTTCTTACTCCAGTTTATTCTGTATAACAGCTCACTGTTTGCACCTTCTATCAGTTCAGCCATCCCTCTCCACTACTATTCCGGCCTCATCATCCTTGCCCTATGCAGGTACTCCTCTTCCTGTTGGGGCTGCACATCTAGTGGGTGAGTACTCTGTTTCATTTTCCAGGGATGGTGGTCATGGCCCCTAGGTTATACAAGGTGTTCATTTGGTTTTGTGGAATGTGAAGGGGCTTAATCACCCCATTAAGCACACTAAGATGCTGCAGCACCTCGCTCCATCCAGACGGATGTAGCACTGCTGCAGAGACCTACCTGACTAATAAGACAGTACAGTGGCTTAGGAAATCATGGGTGGGTAAAGTGATAGCAAGCTTGGCCAATACTAAGCAGCGGAGCATTGCCATTTTACTCCGGCATTCTTGTTCTTGGTGGAGGAAGAAGTCTGAACTGATGCATCCGGAAGGTGGGTGGCTGTCCGTTTTCCTTCCCAGGGGTGGATTAATTTTAGCTAATGTCTATGCCCCCAACATGGATAGTGCAGATTTCTTTCCAGGTCTCACCCAGGCTATTACTGCTTTAGCTGTCTCAAGAACCACAAATTCCCATCGTGATTGGAGGAGATTTCAACTTAGTATATAACATATATTAACTATATATGTTATATATATATATATATATATATATTGACTATATAACATATTCCTGGACAAAACAAAACCAACTCCCAGCCTCATCCCAAAGCTCATTTGGTGTTGCAGGAGATGATGGAAGAGTGGGCTTGGTTGGCATGTGGGCACAGCCACCCAACTGGCCGTGATTACACCTATTTCTCCCCAGTACATGCTACCCACAGCTGGATAGACTACTGGCTCAGCAACACAGCTGTGGCTAGTGGTCTGTCCATCTCCCAGACAGGTAGCATCTTAATTTCTAATCATGCCCCTATCATGGTGACCTACCGCCTTCCACTCTTCAGTCGTCTGGGACTCACTGGCACTACAATCTGACATTACTACAGATCCACAATTTAGCCAATCGATGGCTCAGGTAGCTAAGGATTATTTTTGCTCAATTCCTATGTAGGGGTACCACCAGGCATGGTCTGGGAGGCCTTTAAGGTGGTCCTCTGGGACTGTAATTTCCTTCTCTGCAGCCAAAATATGGCATTCAGGAAGCCATGGACCAGTTACAATCCGAGCTTATGGGGCTTTAGTCCCATTTTAAAGCTCTCTCCGGTGGCTGCAAGAGACCAATCTCTGATCCACCGCATAGTTGGATTAAAATACCAGATTAATTCCATTTTACAACAAAGGGTGGAATGGCTTCTCTTGCGTTCCAAGCATACTTACTGGGAGAAAGGGGGAAGGGGCAGGCTGCTAGCCTATCAGTTAAGGAAGCAACGGCGGCCACTCATCTTCATGCCTTATGAACCCCGTTGGACAAATTGTTTCTGACCCCAAGGGAGTGAACAGCAACATGCAACAGTATTACCAGTCCTTTATCAATCGAATCCTCTTTGACCCCTATGCAGGTAGCCCAGAAACTGAGACAATTTTGCCCTCTAGATTCAATACCCAATTTGACTCCCGAACAAGGTAGCCTGATCAATGCCCCAATTTCAGAAGGCGAACTACGTCTAGCTTTTCACAAATGGCCAAGGAAGTAGGCTCAGGCCTGATGGAATGACAGTTGAGGCTCTACCAGGCCCTTGGCCCAGTGATAGCTCAACTGTTACTCCTGGCCTACAAGAAACACACTGTAAGGGCATCCTTCCACCGACACTGAGGAAGCCTTAATTACCCTGCTACCAAAGAAGTCAGACAATCCATTGGACTGTGCAAACTTTCATCCATTTCTCTTCTCTCTGTTGATACCAAAATTGTTGCCGGGTTCTAGCCACTAGGATGCTCACTGTGTTGCCCTCCATCATCCACCCAGCCCAAGTTGGTTTCATGGGGAAAATCTGGGGCAGATAATACTAGACGATTATCAGAACTGTTTAGTGAGTCACAGAGCATAGGAGAGGTCCCAGAAGACTGGAGAAGGGCTAATGTGATCCCACTCCACAAGAGTGGTAGCAGGGAGGAGGCAGAGAACTACAGACCAGTCAGTCTTACTTCAGTAGTGGACAAGATTATGGAGGCACTCCTTAAAAAAGGATAGTGCAACACCTGGAATCCTTAGGAGCACAGGGTCCAAGACAGCATGGGTTTACAAAAGGAAGGTCCTGTCAAACTAATCTCATAGATTTCTTTGACTGGGTAACCAGAGTGGACCAAGGGGAGCAGTTGATGTTGCCTACCTTGACTTCAGCAAAGCTTCCTATACTGTTCCACATAGAAGATTAATTAATAAGTTGGGTAGGCTTGGGTGGGTCAGAAGTTAGTCAACTGGGTGGCAGACTGGTTGACAGGCAGAAAACAGAGGTTGGTAAAGGTATACAGTCAAAAGAGATGCAAGTCACAAGGGGTACCTCAGGGATCTGTCCTGGGGCCAGTCCTCTTCAATATCTTCATCAGTGACATTGCAGATGGACTGGAGGGTAAGGTTTGTCTGTTTGCAGATGACACAAGATCTGCAACAGAGTAGATGATCCAGATTGGGTAAGCAGAATGAGAAGAGATCTGGACAACCTGGCAAAATGGTCAGAAGAGTGGCAACTGGGTTTAGCAAGAAGTGCAAGATCATGCACATAGGAAGAGAAACCCTGAAACCACGTATAGGTTGGGAGGAGTTTCTGGTAGTCACAAGGAAGAAAGAGACTTGGGCATCATCATGCGATGACCTGAAATCATCCAAGCAGACCACTAAAGCAGTTGGTAAGGCTAGGGGATGTTAGGGTGCATTAGTAGGGGTATCACAAATCAGAGAGAGGTAATAATCCCTCTTTACAAGGCACTAGTTAGGCCCCATCTGGAGTGCTGCATGCAGTACTGGAGGCTACACCTGCACAAGGACATTAACCAAATTGAGGCAGTCCAGAGAAGGCAACCAAAATGGTGCAAGGACTGCATCAGAAAACATATGAGGACAGATTAACGGAGCTCAATATGTATATCCTAGAGAAAAGGAGGGACAGAGGTGATATGATTGAAACATTCAAACACCTTAAGGGCATTAACAAGGTGAAAGTGTCTAACATGTTTCAGTATAAGAAAAATAGCAGGACAAGAGGACATATCATGAGATTAGGGGAGACCAATTAAGGGTAATGTGGCAAGTTCTTTTCACAGAAAGGGTGGTGGATGCATGGAAAGGCCTACCTCAGCAAGTGGTGGATATGAATACAGTGCAGGGTTTCAAACTGGTATGGGATAGGCATAAGGAACAATACCAATGAGTATGAATAGATAGGCCATTGACAGAGTAAAGGCCTATGGCACATTCATAAGGTACAGAAATTGGGCAGACTGAATGGGCCTTATGTCCTTATTTGTCATCAACTTCTATGTTTCTATGTTAATCAAAAATGGATTGCGTCCTGCCCAATACTCCGATGGCTGCACTTGCTGTAGACTTCTCAAACGCCTTCTATTCAGTAGAGTGGAGCTATCTGCATGAGGTACTCTGACTCAATGGCTTTGGCCCCTATTTCAGACAGTGGGTGGTCACACTATATAGTCCACCTATGGCCAGAATCCTGACTAACTGGATATCTCCACTGTTTCCCTTTATAGAGACACCCGCCAGGCTGCCCTCTCTCCTTGTTATTTTTGGTAGCCCTAGACCCCCTGGTGAGGAAGTTCTTAGCTACAGAAGATGTAACTGGGATTGATGTGTCGGAAAGCAATTTCTGGTAGCTTCTTATGCTGATGACTTATTGCTTACCCTATCCGACCCACTGTGTCTTTACCAGCAGTCCAAGTGATCCTGTAGGACTTTGCTTGTCTCTCTGGACTGCACACTAATCATAAGAAAACCACTCTGGCCCTCTTTAATCGCGGCCTGTGCCGAGGCATGTCTCCTTGGCATTGGGTTGGCTTTGGCTCCGAAGGGCTACGTACCTTAGGATCAAAATCCTGTTCAAGTGGTCCGAGCTTGAAATAGCCAGCTTCTCCCGGTCCTGGCCCAGCTCTCAGTGGAGATTGAGATGTGGCGCAAGTTGCAGCTTTCAGTGCCCGGGAAAGTAGCGGCAATCTGTATGTTATTTCTCCCAAGAGGCCTACCTGCTTAATAACCTCCCTCTGAGATTGTCCAATAGCTGTTTGGCTCAACTGAAAAGCTCATATCACTTTACTTGTGGAAGGCAGACCACCTAGATGGAGCTGCAACAAGCTACAGGGCTCACTGGATGTGAGGTGGGCTTGGCTTACCGTGGATTCAAGGATATCATATGACATATGGCTGCACAGGCCACTAAGTGGTTCACTCCCCTCAATCTGATCCCTTGGTATGGGTCAAACTAGAGGCATCGTGGAACTTATCCACTTGGATCCATCTTAGTTGGGGACTTAAAATCTACCACTGATTGGACACTGACTATAAATGAAACCAAACGTGCCTGGTGTAAACTTATGTCCCTTTCAACACTCCTCGATAGATGTGGATCCCCTCCGTCCACTATGCTGCCTTATGGAACAATAGTCTCCTTACCATAGGAGATAAGCCCTGTTCTGGCCCTCCTGGGCATCCAGAGGTATCCTCCATGTGCAAGATCTCTATATGCCCAACACTGCAGAACTTATGTCATTTGAGCAGGTTAGAAGGAAATACAATCTCCTGCCAAGACTTTTGAAGTATTTGCAGCTCCGTAGTACCTTGCTCTATTTAGGTGCAAGTTAGCTTGGACTCTAAATGGCAGTGGTTAAAGCTACTGCATACATCTTCATCTGCTTGAGGGGCTAACTGGACATTTCTATGGCATCTGGTGGGATTCACAAACTGATTTCACAAATTCCTTTCGAGCTTAATGGATGTCGGTTTGGACTTAGAGATCTCAGAGGTCCTGGTCCCGTTACCTTAAGGCTATCGTGTGTCTTATAGAGATGCAAAAGCCATTTCTTCAAGCTAAAGATAGTGCTTAGATGGTATATGACACCAGCTGCACTCCATTCACTAGGGCTTCTCCCCACTCAAAATGTTGGAGATGTAATCAATCCCAGCCCATCTTCTGCACATTTATGGCAGTGTCCCCAGCTCATCCCTTTTGGACCTTAATTGCAAAAGAGTTTTCCAGGGTGTTAGGTCGACCACTTACGCTCTCAGACCTTAGACTTATCCTCGGGACACTTTCTCTCTAACTTTCCTCCAGAAGGCTCACTGAGATTGGCTACTGCTAACCTTATTAGAGGCTAATCGTTTGCTTCTCAAGCATTGGAGGCAACCAACTCTCCCAGCATTGTCGGTCTGGCATGCAGCTCTGGCTCAGAGATCATGGAGTGCCTATCCCACACTTATCTTGGCCAGCTTCCCCAATATTTCTGGAAACAGGAGGCATACCTCCATTCCCTCGCTGTAAAATTATACCGCTTCTGGTAATCCCCCATGAGGTTTAACATGCTATGGCTGAATGTGTTAGTCGCTGACAGGATGGTGCAAACTTGACAGTTCAGTAAGTTTTTCCTTTCCTTTAGTCTGTTTGATTTGGGGTGATAACGTGTTTAGGTATAATGTGTTTACTGTAACTAAGTAACATTGTGTATGTTCTCTCCTCAGATTGCTTGTTTTTCCTAGTATGAGTAGTATGGGTTGTATGGCTGATGTGTATGCCCTTCTCTTAATGTGTATGAGCTGTTATGTTAATCACATTGCAAAAAATAATAAAAATTGTTCTATAATAAAAAAAAGATGCCAGATCATCTGAAGAAAACAAAATATTTTATAAAATGTGTCAGCCATTTGTACCGATGCCAGAATGCTCGCAATCTTCCCTGCCAATGCGTTTACTTTGGGGATCGTTTTCTCTAACCAATCATTATATTACGGGTTCTATTTAAAACTAATTTTAGTGTTATAACAAAAGGAAACAGAAAAACAGATGATTAAGCCTCTGAGACTGGATTAAGCTTACTGAATCCAATTATTGTTGCTGTTTCAAATGGCCCTCACATCCTCTGTAACTAGCTGGTCCAGTGCCAGAGTTCTTCACTTTAGCTGCATTACGGAAGAAACAACAAAGTACATTTAATAACATAATAAAATTACCATTTTAAGCCATAATTTAAAAACTATATGTGGTTGTATGACTTGATTTGCAAGTGATGAGAGATGGCATTGCTATGAGCTACAAAATCACAGAACATTTAAATTACAGAACTACAACTATGAAAGTCTGCTTAGGACAAATATCCTTAAGGAAAAAAACACATCAAGCCTGACAGGCAGAGGAACTATTTTATGTAAAAATATGGTAAATTAATATTGTTTTGTTAATTCTAAGTGAAACATTAATTTAAACTACAAAGCCCCATTTATAAGCATAATAAGACACTCCGAGGTGTACACTGAGCAGATATTACACTTCAGGGGCTACGAGCACTTAGCATGTGGCCTAGTGCTCACTGTGCCCCTAGGCATGCAGTAATATCTGTTCAATGCACACCAGATGTCTTATTGCTTACGATACTGCTAATCGTTTAGTATGATTCTTCATACTACAAACATTCAAGGAGGTGATTTTAAAGTGCTCCATAATAAATTAAATAAAGGAAGAAAAAGAAAAACCATCCCTCCCAAAAGAGAACAAATCAGGTAACATCTTTCCGCCCCAATTTCTTGGTAGTCCCTGCAGCTCTCTTCCATTTCTTCTTCTTCTGGGATGAGGAAGTGGTTTCTACCTGTGGAAGAGACTGGACATATGTTCATAGCATCATAGAAACTGACGGCGAAAAGGACTGCTTTGGCCCATCGAGTCTGCCCCTTCCCCTTCCTACTCATCACCTATGTCAAGGGACCTCCCTTCCCCGCTTGCCAACCCCTTATGTCTGTCCCATGGTCTCTTAAATCCCTCCACCATTTCAGCCCCACCACTTCCTCCTGCAGTTTATTTCAGGCCTCCACCACCCTCTCCATGAAGTACGCCCTCATTGCCTTTAAATCTTCCTCCTTCTAATCTCAGACTATGCCGTCTAGTTTTAGCCCCATTTTCCTTGTAACTAAGCTCCCTCGCCTTTATTAATCCACTTCACATACTTAAATGTTTCTATCATGTTCCCCTCTCCATCTAGTCTTCAATGGGTACAGATCCATTCCTCCACCTCTCCTCATATCGCTTCCCCTGCATACTGTGCACCATCTTGGTTGCCCTTCTCTGAACCCTCTCAGTCCCATCTATGTCCTTGTATAGGTGTGGTCTCCAGAACTGGACCCTGTACTCCAGGTGAGGTCTCACCATAGTTTCAAAAGAGACATCGGTGCCTCCTCCTTCTGCTAGTTATGCCTCCCGATGCATGCCAACATGATGTTGCCTTTCACTGCTTTGTTGCATTGGTTACCTACCTTAAGGTTGCTAATATTATAATCTCCAGATCCGCTCCTGTTCAGTTGTCATTATTATCCCCCCAGAGTTTAAGCAGCTTGCAAGTTTTACACCCTATGTGCATCACTGCATACGATTTGGCATTAATTTCAGCTGTCAAGTTTCTGACTACCCTTCCAGAATCTTCAGGTCTCCCTCATGACCTCCACCCCCTCCCCAGGGGCTATCCTATTGCAGATCTTCATATCAACTACAAATGGGCACCCTCCCTTTAGCCCATCCACTATATCAGTGATATAGATATTAAAAAGGAGGGACCAGTACCGACACCTGGGGCACTCATCACCCCATCTCCCTGGAGTGTGCCTCATTGACCACCCTCTGACTCTGTCCTTCAACCAGTTTTCCACCCACCTAGTTATTTTCTGTCCACCCCTAAGCTTTCCAGCTTATTTACCAGCCTTCTGTGAGGGACGATGTCAAGGCCTAAGTGAAGTCTAGATAGGCCACTTCCACCACCCTTCCTGATCAACCACCTTCGTCACCCAATCAGAGAACTCTGTTAGATTCGTCTGACATGACCTCCCATTTGAGAAGCCATGCTGCCTGTCATCCTGCAAGCCGCTGTCCACCAGGTAGCTTATCACCTTTCCTTTATTAGTGCCTCCATCACCTTACCTACCACTGAAGTGAAGCTGACCGACGTAATTCTCTGCCTTCTCCTTGCTGCCCCCCATGCAGTGCCACCATATCAGTGTTCCTCCAGTCGCTCAGCATACACCCTGTATCCATGGACAAGTTAAACAGCCTCATCAGTGGTACTGCCAGCTCCTCCCTCAGTCCCAAGAGTACCCTCAAGTGCAAGCCATCCGGACCCATTGCCTTGTTCACCTTTAACATATCTAGTTCCTCTCTAACCAGTCTTCACTGAATAGGCTAGGATCTGCCCTTTTGTCATTCCTACTCCTCCCTCTCAACTCAGGACCACTACCCCCTCTACCAGAAGACCCAGCAGAAGTAGCTATTAAGCACCTCTGCTTTCTCAAAGTCCCCACATTTTACTCCTCCCTCAGTTGTACAATCCCCTGCCTCGCCTTCCTTCTTTCCCCACATACCTAAAAAGTGTTATCCCATGTTTTGACCTGCCTAGCAATTTTCTCCTCAGTGTCAGCTTTAGCCCTCCTAATCTTCTGCCCTGCAATCTTCAGCTTCCCCTGTAAGCCACCCTGTCCTCCTTCCTCTGGGTCTTCTTATATGTTTGAATGCCCTTTTTTTCTTCTTAATTGCCCTGACACCTCCCTAGTAAACCAAGTGGTCTTCTTCTGCTTTTGCTCTTTCTTACCTTCTAATGAAAAGTTCAGTGGCTTTCAGTAACTCCTCTTTAATAGATACCCATAATTCCTCCACATCCCTATATTCCCTTCCTGCCATTTTCCTAAATATCTTCCTCATTCTGGTAAAGTCCATCTGCCTGAAGTCCATAACCCTCATGCTGGTCTTATTTGACTCCTCCCCATCTTCACCCTGAATCTCACTGTCCTGTGATCGCTTGTACTCAAGCTGTCTCCCACCACCACCTCTTCCACAATTTCCATATTGGTGAGGACCACGTCAATATGTTATAAGCGCCCTAGTGGGCTCCTAGCTATCTGCTGCATGAAAGCACCTTGTAGCAACTCTAGGATCCCTCTGCTCTGGCTGATGCTGCTGCCAGGATCTCCCAGTCCACATCACGGAGTTTAAGACCCCCACTAGCAGAAGCTCCCCTTGAGAGCCATCTGTTCAACCACCTGCATCAGCTGTCTATCACCTTCCTCTCCCTGCGTAGGAGGCCTGTATATCACTCCCAAGCCTTAATGATACTCCAGTCCATTTATCCAGTGTGACCCACAGGACCTCCATCTCCCTTGCTCCTCCTGCCTTTCCATTGCCCTAATGTCATCCTTGATTTACAATGCCACCTACCCCTTTCTTCTAGTCCTGTCCTTCCTATAAAGCCTATACCCTGGGATCCCTGTCTCCCAATTATGATGCTCTGACCACCAGGTCTCAGTTATTGCCATGATGTCCAGTCCCTCATCCACCATAATGGCCTCTAAGTCCACCATTTTGTTCCCCAAACTCCTGGCATTTTGGACAATCTTTTCTATCATATACCTCCCCCCCGCTCCCTTCAATCTTTCCCTCAGTCATGCTATTCTCTAGCTCTGTATCTCCATCCTGGGGGATGCTGGATCGTCCATCTCTTTTGCCTCCTTGAGTTGACTTTGCTTAACCCCAATTCAGTTTAAATTATATGTTCTTCGGTAAACACCCCTAGCTTCCTCTTTAGTACTGCGATCCTTCTTGTTCAGGTGCAGTCTGTCAGGGGCATATAGGCTTTTCTCTCCCACATTGATCCCCAGTCCCTCACCAGCCCCAAACCCCATCTACTTGCACCAAACCACCAGCCATTGGTTGAATTCCTCAATCCTCTGCTTCCTTAATATGCTTGCTCTTGGCACCGGCAGCTCCTCCGAGAAAGCAATAGATTAGAACTCCCTACTAAAAAACCTGGCAAGCTCCCTGAATCTTGCCTGCATCTCCTTCAGACTATTCCTCTCAGATCATTGGTGCCCAGTGCAGCACCAAGTGAGGCCTCCCACCGTACCGTTTTTACAGAGAATGTTGTGCCTCTCTTCAAGTGCCCTCATTCCTAGCACAGATATGTCTGTGATGGTCTTAAAATGACATTTCAACAGTACACAACAGAGACGGGCTTCTGAAATCAAACTTATTTTACTTCTCAATATGGTGGAAGATGGCATGAACATTGAAGTGGGGTATATGACACATTATTCCATAAACTTACACAGACCTTTACTTCAAAGGATGGCATACATACTTTAGTTCTTCAGCGAGCCTTTGATTTTTTTTATTTTTACTTATAAAGTCCCTTTATCTGGTTATCTACGTGTTGGCTTCTCACCTAGCACTCTATGTGTGTGTGTGGGGGAGTGTGGCATGAGGTAATTTTTATGTGGGTGTTGGGGTGTTTTTGTGGATATAGTAGGTGTGGTTATTGTGGTACTATTGAGATAACCTTTTATTCAGGCACATGACATAATGGTGTCACAGTGGCTAGGACTCTTAGTTCACATATATAGTGAATATTTACTTCCTTCTTCTATTTATCTGTGGTTGGATTACATACTGTCACATTTTTAAATTCCTACATATTAAGATGCAAATCTCATTTACTTGGAGGTTCATGAAAGATTTTATTCCTTTGGATAAATATTGTAATGATTGGTGTGAATGATGGTGTATTAGGACTCTTGTACTTATATCTCCTTCTAACGAGTTATCTTTCCCCAGAAAGCAGGGGGGGGATTTAATTCCTATGAGTTTTATTTAGATTCCTCAGTCTGTTTCTGTACATGTTTTATTATACACAGACACTTTATTGAAATCTGTACATATCAGGCTTCTCACCTAGCACTCTATGTGTGTGTGTGGGGGAGTGTGGCGTGAGGTAATTTTATGTGGGTGTTGGGGTGTTTTGTGGATATAGTATGTGTGGTTATTGTGGTACTATTGAGATAACCTTTTATTCAGGCACATGACATAATGGTGTCACAGTGGCTAGGACTCTTAGTTCACATATATAGTGAATATTTACTTCCTTCTTCTAGTTATCTGTGGTTGGATTACATACTGTCACATTTTTAAATTCCGTACATATTAAGATGCATATCTCATTTACTTGGAGGTTCATGAAAGATTTAATTCCTTTGGTAAACATTGTAATGATTGGTGTGAATGATGGTGTATTAGGACTCTTGTGTTTTATTATACACAGACACTTTATTGAAATCTGTACATATCAGGCTTCTCACCTAGCACACTATGTGTGTGTTGGGGGAGGGAGTTGGCATGAGGTAATTTTATGTGGGTGTTGGGGTGTTTTGTGGATATAGTGTTTTGTGGATATATTTAGGTGTAGTTATTGTGGTACTATTGAGATAACCTTTTATTCAGGCACATGACATAATGGCGTCACAGTGGCTAGGACTCTTAGTTCACATATATAGTGAATATTTACTTCATTCTTCTAGTTATCTGTGGTTGGATTACATACTGTCACATTTTTAATTCTGTACATATTAAGATGCATATCTCATTTACTTGGAGGTTCATGAAAGATTTAATTCCTTTGGGTAAATATTGTAATGATTGGTGTGAATGATGGTGTATTAGGACTCCTGTACATATATCTCCTTCTAACGAGTTATCTTTCCCAGAAAGCAGGAGGAGGTTTAATTTCTATGAGTTTTATTCAGATTCCTCAGTCTGTTTCTGTACATGTTTTATTATACACAGACACTTTATTGAAATCTGTACATATCAGGCTCATGGTCTCAATTTCTTGGTGGTCCTTGACAAAGTTTTCTTTTATTTGGCACTTACCCTTACAATTGATATTACCATGTATAAAATCCTGTTACAATAATGAAGGCCTTAAAGTTTGTGGAATATACAGTATTAACTGGTTGAGACTATAGTTGGGAAAATGTCTCCAGCCAAGTTCTACATTTATGTGTGAAACATTTGCTCACTTTGAGTAAACTTTACTTTAAACCCTTTGTATGCCATATATAGATAATTTCTGTTTATTTTATTTTTGGGGCTTGTTTTTAACTACAACTATATCTAATTTTAGCATTTATTTATTATCCACAAGTCTGTCCTTCGTTGACTGTGTTCTTTAACACACAAGGACACTTTCAATTAAAATTGTAAAGATCCTCATCTTACATGTAATTAGGGAGAACAGTATCCTAAGGTTTTGTTTCCATTAGACTGTTTTCTTGAAACATACTGAGACATTTTAAAATTTACGTGAGGCAGACTCTCTGCTTGTTGCTATCTTCTGATAACCTTTGACCTTGGGGCTTTTCAGCTAAAGCATACTGGTGTTAATTAGCTTCTCTGATATAATCTTTAGTTATTTTTGAATGAGTATGTTAAACCAATGAAAATTATTTTAGTTTTTTATGCATTCTCTGGGTGTTAATAATGCAGGATTTTCTGAATAACTGTCATAAAGCTTCTGAAGAAGGACTTGGTTATCGAAACCAAGAACACTTTGTTCTTTTGTTGTAACATCTATGTTGGTCAATAAAATGTATCAAACAATTTGCTTCTGGATCTGTTCATACTAGGACCAATCGGCAACTACACAATTTGTTTATCATTCCTGGCATGCACTCAACAAACTGCACTACTCCCATCCCCCTAACCCATCTGATTTCCTTAATTACTGAATCCCCTATACAGTACCCTACTACCCCTTTCCCTCTGCTTGTACTTTTGGTTTCCAGTTCACCCATCTTACCTAGCATCCCTTTTTCCTCCTTGTTCCCCTTTCAGGAAAGGTCCTTCTTCTGTACCTGAGTTCTGCCCTCACTCTGGACTTCATCCCCCTTCCTACCACTCTTGGTGTCACCACTGCTCTCTATCAACCTTGCCTCTCGTGCCATTGTCCCCCTCCTCCATACTAATAATTCCAATTTCCACTCCCCCTCTTTTCTATCACACCCCAAGACACTCCCTTTCCTCCCTCCCTTGTCCCACTCCTTCACATGCCTGCTCTCCTTCCCCAATCTTTTCTCAACCATGTCTGCTTTCAGGAGTTCCAGTTTATTTGTCTTAGCACCCTCCTTGCCTCTCCTACCCTCTCTCCCTTCCCCAGCACCCTTATCTCCTCTATCAGCTCCTCACCCCTCCTCACTTCCCCTTTCCTATCCACCATGTCTCCCTCCCTTCCTGATTGTCTGTACTTCCCAGGTTTCTTAAGGGTGTATATCTGTTACTCAGTCTAACCCCACCCTCATTGAGATACCACCCCCTATATTGTTAACACCATCCACTTTACTGGTTTCCTCCTGCTTTCTCCCATTTCTTAGTTCCTTCATATATTCCCCCCTTCCCCCCTTAAAGTCCACCTCACTCCAGTCAGGGTCCACCTCACCCCAGTCAGAGTCACCCCAATTCTGGAATGTTTAGAGCACCTCATATTTGTTAGTAAGTTGCAATGAGGGCTCAGCTGGAGCTTGTTTCATAGATCTGGTGCTATGCCACAAAGGTAAAGATGCCGGCACAATTGGGGGAGGCATACTGGGTTCTCCACCAGCAGATACAGGGGTATCTCCAGGAAAACCACCCCAGAAACCCCTCCAACTGGGGAGAAGCTGGAAGTGGAGTCTTCACTACTGTGGGAGGTGACAAGAGCTAATGATCCTGTTCAGGTAGAGCAGCCAGCAGTGGTAGTGTAGTTGCAGCCGAGTTCTGGCACCCCATGGAACTGGCTGAGGCTTTTGTGGTTGATGGTCCAGAGGGGTTTAGGAACTGGAGATGAGGCCTGATCACAGTACTGGCCCTCTGTGCCTTCTGTACCAAGTCTGATTGGTTGAAAGGCAAAGGTCTGTTATAAGAAGGCCAAGGGCAGTCCTGGAAAATATGCCTCGTAGCCTCACAAAATTACAAACATTCCAATCAGTACATGTATGTATGCCCAAAACCTCCACACAACCCACAATGTCACTTGTTGCAGGCACTAGACAGATCTGCTCTGACCCCTCACTTGTAGCAGGCCTTAGGCTGGCCAATATAAAACAAACCCCTCATTCCTACCCAGGAAAAAAGGTATTAGGGATATAACTAATCCTGAGGGGCCTATCCAGAGCCTCACTCAGAACTTCCTCCCCAGTCCAATAACATTCAGAATCAATGATAGCCTCAGGGGGTTCCAAAATGTCACACTTGCAGCTGAGACAATAATGGATGTCCCCAATATCGACATTTTCATGCGGAACATAACAATAACCATCTTGATCAAAGGTTTAGTCAGAGAATCACCAGAAATGGCATCCATAGTGGAGTGCGCTTTAAAGACTCATAGAGGCTCCATCATCCTTCCAGCACAGCCGGGTATTAAAACTGATGTCAAGTTTTCTTCCTGGAAATATTAATTAGAGCAAAGACTTCAGAAGGAATGAAATGTAGGGAGTCCTTGAGCAGAACTTTCACCATGTACACTCGAACAGGTCTAACTTCCAGTCCACCCACATAGCAGATTCTAATCGCATTTCATCTGGGCAAGACTTCAGGCTTATTCTTGAAAAAATCAGAACATGTTTGGCTGGGTGGGGGCAGCAGACATTTCCAGTCATCCCTCGGTCCCAGGGAGCTCCCAGCAGCACGGTCCTCCACTGACTCAGCCTGAGGTGGAGGTACTGAAACAGGTGCAGCAGTAGATCCCTCAGTATCCCACCAATCCCAACATGACCAGCAGTCCTCATATTATCTGAAAGGACTGGAGCAAAGAGGACATCAGATGATGGTTCCTACCATCCTGCAGCCCTTGGGAGATCTGTAGAAGAACAATAAAACAACAGGGTCAGCTTGAGCAGGAGGGCAGTCATAGTAATTGTAACAGGCAGCCTTGTAGTTCCAACAACAGCACCATCACCTGAACCCAGCACAACATCCTGCAAAACCCACCATCAGAGATTCCTTCTCCTGTAGTCACTAACCCAGTACCAAAGGAAGGAAGCCTTTAGAAGGAAACTGGACAGCAGGAGTTTAAGAGTACCTGTAGTGCAATGTTTAGCCACAGTTGATGAGTCTACAGCCCTCTCTGTACCTGTTCAGGGTGCCACCAATCCAACAGTGGCTCTGCATCATTCATCCAATCCGAGTCAGAGAGCCATTTTCCTTCTTCATTCTGTAGCCATCCAGCCACACACAATGTGGTGTCAGGGACCAGGTCCCAGGTCTGTCTATAATCATCTGAATCTGAAAAGCAGCCCTTAACTGTGACGCCACTGACTGTGGTGCCTGTGGAGTCGGACTGCATCAACGGAATCCTCAATGCATGTGACTCCTCTGCAGGGAGCTACAGATGAAAATTCTTCCTAGGAACTGTTTCCCAAATCCAAAAGAAGCTCCTCATGAGGCAAAGCAGAACTGTGAAGGACACTCACAGGGCGTCGTCGACCACCGTTGGTAAATCCAGCGGACCATACATTTTCATGTTCAAGGTAGAGTCATTCAATAAGTCTTGAGCGATACAAGAAATATCCATAGCCAAACAAGTTTCCAGCAACACGGCACTCTCCTGAAGCTGCAGCAATGACCAAGGAGGAGGCACTCCCTCAGCCAGCACCCGTCTGTCCTCTTTCTCCTCCATTGATGAATCCTCCATCTTGGATCAGGAGCCAACAGTGCCCCTTCCAAGAGTAGGGAATTTCCTCAATGTCCTGGCCAAATTTCCCTGTTCACTAAAAATACCATTAACAGCTTAATCTGGTTCAATGTCGGTTGGCATCCATCTGTATCCCCTTCCCCAACAAGGCTGAAAATAGGCAAAATTGTCTAGTCCCCCTTTCCTGGTCATTAAAACTAAATAAATAAATATATCAAGTATGCTAAATGGGAAATGAGTTCATTCAGACAGGGCCACTGGTTTACCGTGACTCAAAAGAGCAAAATCCATTTGCGGATGGAAAAACTAGTATTGTCACTAGTTTCTACAAAACCAAAATCCGTCTTTGCCAGTGTTTTGTTTTGTAAGCTTTAACAATGTTTTTCTCAGAACATGTATCTTAGCAGCTTTGCTGTCTAGTATTGTCGTCAATCCCTGTAGTTATTCAAAATAATAAACCTATAATAAATTCAGCCTCTACTTCACTTTGATTTTGTGTCTTAAATGTAGACACTGTCCTCCCACTGTTATCAATGCCTGTTCACCAGTGATCTAAAAGTGCATATTTCTAAGGGTGTGTGTGTGTGTGTGGCTGACCTCATATATGGCATCTTGAGTCAACTAGCTCTAACATGTGACAACAGAAACACTATTGCCCCAGTCTCTTGGTGGTGACAGCAGGACCAGCACTATGGCTCCCATCCCTTAGGGGTGATGGCAGCTGCAGCAGTATCACCCCCATTCCTGAGGGGTGGCAGTGATAGCAGCAGGAGCAGCACTATAGCCCCATCCCTCAGGTGTGATGGCAACCACTATGGCTCCCATCCCTCAGGGGTATAAGCAGCAGCACTATGGCCCTCATCCTTTAGGGATGACTGCAGCAGCACTGTGAACCCCATCCCTCAGGGGTGATGGCAGTGGCACTGTAGCCAACAAATTATTTTATTTATTTTTATTCAACTATGGTAACTGGGTTAGTGCAAGCGGCAACAAATACCTTTTTTCAGACACAACATACTCGGGTTCATACTAAGGTCCATACTAAGGTACATAGAAAACAAGAGAGCCTATTGGCCCATAGAAGCTCACATGCTAACCCAATCAATAATATTTCAAACAATTAACGGATAGTAAATCTTTATCCAATCTTGCTTTAAATTGTTCTTTATCCTTACTAATAATAACTTGTAAGGTAGACTGTTCCAAGGTTTAATCACTCTTAAAGTGAAGAACTACTTCCTCCTCATATAATTAAATTAATTTCCTATCAGTTGAAGGGGTGCCCTCTAGTATTATAGACAGAATCCTTAAACTGTAGTCCTAGGTTAACCATTAACGTGGAATCCTGGACAACATCATAAAGAAACAATAAGCCTCCGCGTAGCCTATGAGTTTCTAGTGAAATCAGATTACATTTATAAAGTCTGTCTTCATAAGGAAGATGGTACAACCCCTTAAATGTTTGGTAAACTTACACTGTACTCTTTCTATTTGAATTATATTAGTTTTCTTATAAGGACACCATAACTGAGACACATATTCCAGATGAGGCCTAACATATGCTCTAAATAATGGCATCAAGACTTGGGGTCCTTAGTAGAAACATTACGTTTGATGGACCACAAACTGTATTAGCTTTATTTACTGATTTACTTATATGATTGGAAAAATCCATATTATTTGAAATTTTATACCCAAGTCTCTTTCATCAGTAGTTTCATTTAGTTGATATTGTCCTAACATGTATGTCTTAAATCAATTAGAATGACCCAAATGCATTACCTTACATTTTGAGTTGTTTAATTTCATGCCCTGAATCAATCATTCACAGACTTTATCTAAATCCTGCTGAATTATGTCAGAGTCATGTTCACTTACACATGGCCACCAATCTTTATATCATCTGCGTATTTAATAGACATTGATTGGCAGTTTGATGTTAAATCTGAAATAAAGGCCTGAAATAAGCAAGGCCGAGCACTGAGCCCTGAGGGACTCCACTGGTCACATAACCATCTGATAAACATCCATTTACACAGACTTTCTGTGTACAGTTTGATTACCAATTCTTAATCCAAGTAATAATATACATATTTATTTTTAATTGTTGTAACAATTTGCAAAGCTCAGTGTGGCATAGCATCAAACACCTTACTAAAATCAAAAATATGATATCACATGGTATTCTGTTATCTGCTAATGAACTGATGTTTTCATAAAAGATCATCAGGTTTGACAGGCAACCTCTGCCTTTTTAAATCTGTGCTGTTCCATATCTGAGTTATTTAGGATGGGACTTAATACATCTCTAATTAAGACCTCAAAAATTTTACAGATTGGAGATGTAAGGCTGATTGGGTTGCAATTTGAACAGTATGATTTTAAACCCTTCTTATATATAGGCACAACTGTAGCAGTTTTCCACTGCTCTGGGACAAAACCCTGTAACAGACATAAATCCAATAGTAATTTCAAAGGAATCGCCAAATAATCCGTAAGTATATAAAGTAGTTGCCCTGAAATATGGTCAGGTCCCATACATGTTTTCCTTTTTGTAACTTTAACTTATTAGCAATTGTAAAGACAATGGGATCTGAACTAGTGCCTATTGGTTGATACACAGGAATAACAGAGATCTTACAGCTCTTACAAAACACACTATTAAACAAGTCAGCCATTCCCTTTGAGTTTTGAATTATTTGGTTTTCCACTTGAATGGGACCCACCTTACATTTAGGTTTTTAAAGAGTTAATGTAAGAGAAAACTGTTTACTATTAGATTTGTTTGCATTTTTGCCAAATCCTATTCCCATTTTCTCTTAATCTTCCTAATAGCATTTTTGCAATTTTGCTGTGCTTTATTGTAATTAGACCAGTTATGGGCAGTTTTTGATTTAAGATAGCCAGCATATTTTTTATTTTTTGTTTTATCAATTTCTTAATTGATTTAGTCATCCATTTAAGCTGTAATTTGCCTTTATATATTTTGTTTTACATGGTATAAACTCCTCTTTAAGATAAATTAAGGTATCGTACAGAAATGTATTTATTTATTTATTGAATTTTGTTGACCGGTAAGCCCACTGGGCCTAGAAGTCCCTTTTTCAGGGCAGCGGAGGGAAGGGGATACAGATGGTAAGCAACTGAAATTGAACCAGATTAAGCTGTGATTAAGAAATTCCCAATATTCTTGTAATGTTCTATTAGCATGTTCTTTATCCCAATCAATATGTCCAAGGACTTGTTCCATTTCAAAAATATTTGCTTTTTCGTACACATAAATGGACACTCGTTCTGAATCAATTTCCATAAACATTTCAACTTAAAAGAAATGACATTATGGTCACTATTTCCAAGTGGAGCTTCAACAGAGACATCATAAACATTGAGGCTATCCCGTGCAGCATTATATCTAACAATTTTTCACCTCTGGTTGGGTGAAGGACACCCTGCTTCAGTTGAAATTGAACACACCTTGCTAAAAGTTTTTACTATTTGGGCGTATTAGCTAGGCTATCCCGCCAATTAATATCAACCAAATTTAGATCTCCCATTAACAAGATGTTACCAATTTCACACGCTGTTTCCATTTCACCTAATATAGTTTCCAAATAGTCCACTGAAGAGTTTGGTGGCCTGTAACAGGTTCCCAGCATTATTGGTGGTATATGTTTAGCTGATAATTTAACCCAGATGGATTCAGTTATGACATCATGTTTTTAATTCAGTCTGATATATCTAAGCAATCTAAATGTTTGTTAATACAAAGAGCTACACCACCTCCTTTTTCCTCCCATTTAAGGAATATGTATGTCAAAAACCTGAAGGACAGGGTCCCATTCAGATTTATTATCCACCATGTTTCTGTGATAGAAACTATACTTGCACCTACTAATGCCATTCTAGTTATAAGTTTGTTTATTTTATTGTTTAAACTTCTTGCATTTAAACTCAACACATTAAAAGCGGGTTAAAGGTTTTTGACAGTCTTTTATAGGTTTGCAGGTAGAAGGCATAACATGTGACAAATCCTTCCCCACGTAACTTAGTTTAAACCTTGATCAATAATTTCAGATATTTTTTGCCCATGAGAAAGTTCCTCTTTACGCAGATGTAGCCCATCTGGGAAGAATAACTAACCCTGCCTATAAACTCAACCCAGTAAGTGATATCACACATGGGTGCAATAGCACAGACAAAGTAAATAACATTATGTACACAGTTTAGGTTCAGAGGGTGCAGGTTACAGAAATTGGTACATACATTTATACACCCATTGCGATGGACTGAGCTACAGTAATTGTGATACATTTATGCAGAGCAAAAAGCAGTACAGATAGTGCAGGTTACAAATGAATGCATACAGTGTGACCACAATACAGTCCCTCAGAGGTGATGAAAGCAGCACTTTGGCCCCATCCTGAAGGGGTGATGGTGGCAGCAGCACCCAGCTCCCTCCCTTAGGTATGATGGCAGCAGCAGTACTATGGTTCCCAATGTTTAGGTGTGATATCAGTAGCAGCGCACAGCCTACCATCTCTCAGGTGTGATGGCAGCAGCAGCATTACCATTCCAAAACCTCAGGTGTGACAGCAGCAGCATAATCACTATGACCCCTGTTCATCAGGGGTGACTTCAAGCAGCACTATGCCCCCAACCCTCAGGTGTGACAACAGCACTATGGCTCTCATCCTCAGGAGTGATGGTAGCACTGTGTCTCCTAACTCTCAATCATGACAGCAAACACTACAGGAAACATCCTCAGGTGTGACAGCAGGAGCACTATGGCCCCATCCTTCAGGGGTGACAGCAGCAGCACCACTATGGCTCCATCCACCAGATATAACAACCTTTTTTTACTTGGTCTCCATGGAAGGGGTCTCTCAGTTTTCATATCTGAGCTCAGATGGGAATTGAGCACCGCTCCCAAAGGCATCATACAGTACCTGAGGCCGTGCCTTCTCTGTCCTTGGGTGTGCTTTCTAGACTGGGTGCAATTACAGCTCCCCACTCATACAGTAACTAATGGCATCATACAGAGGCAAGTTGAGTGCCAACAAGAACTGGACCATATAGCAAACTCAAGGGCACACAGATGCTAATACCTCTCCATCTCACTTAGTGGAACAAAACAAGCAACAGCAGCACCTCCACTCT
The DNA here is from genome assembly GCA_016271365.2 of Neoceratodus forsteri. NCBI lineage: Eukaryota > Metazoa > Chordata > Ceratodontiformes > Ceratodontidae > Neoceratodus > Neoceratodus forsteri. Next base: position 456,882,395 of record CM057449.1, on the reverse strand, counting down.
ACCCACTGGCATTGTGCAGTATCTGGCACATTACGCTGTATGTATCTGAGTGTGCAGTCTGGCTTGGGTGCTGTTGCAGCACCCCATCCACCTACACTGATGTCATGCAGTGGAAGTAGAGTAACAACAGCACCCAGCTCATACAGCAAATTCAGGGCACACAGAATCTAAGACCCTCTCACGCGGGGCATGCTAACAACAGCAATGTGGAGAACTCCCAGCGCTTACACCATCAACAGCCTAGCTCACCTACCCAGCTTAAAAAATACTCTAAAATTAAAAACAAAGTAGTGGTGCGGCTGGTGGTGCACAGCACTGGCAAGTGGGAGATCTGGGTTTTGTAAGCTGAGCTGATCCAGATACTCTATGCTGGGTTTGCAGCATGATACAGAGGCTCTGCATGCTGAGCTGGGGGCGCATGTCAATGGGAGTGGGGCTGCAATGATTGTGTGGGTGACCACAGAGTGTTGTAAGATCCCTCTCATTAGTTGATCCCACACAAAGATATCCAGATCAGCAAGCATCCCATAAGCCTCCTAGCTCAGCAAGGCTAACAGTTCAACTTTCCACAGACAGACATTTAAATAAATGTAACTAGGACACCCAACTGAACAGCCCCCAAATAATTCTGCAAGTGTGCTGATACTCAGTTTTCTTTGGGAGGGGTTAATCATATAGTGTAAAAATAGCTTAGGCACCTACCTTTTCTGTACAATAACTTTACTGTCTGCATGAGCAATTGCATCAGCTAATCAAAGGTTAGATGCAGAGCAATTACATTTTAAACCTGACATCCCTGCCCATGCTGTTCAGCTCAATTCTCCGAGTGGGCTAAGATTTAGCTTTTTGTCTGCTGTAGCTGAGAGAGAGAGAAGAGAGAGAGACAGAGCAGCCACTAACTTCCTTAAAGCAAGGAGTTGATTTAATACAGTACACTGAACTGAATTCTTAATTTTGGGGCCTGTGAAAGTAAGTAGGAGTCAGTGTTTTGGTTCTCTGTTTTTGGGGTTGACTTTTCTTAGTGTAACTTTTATTTGCCAGGGAGGAAATCTAGTTGGGAGAATATTTGGAGTCATTTGTGACTAGACCTGTTACTTAAACTCTGTGAAATAGGTGCCTGAAAGGAAGGAAGGCACTCACTGGGGTGGTGAGTCAGTGTTGCAGCTGATTGTTTCTGGAAAGCACAGAATTAGTCCCACTCACCCTGTCCCTCACCCCAACCACCCCAAGTTCATCATTTCCTTTACATCAGGGTTCTGACATCACTTCTCTAAAAGTGCAAAGGGCATACACCTGTTCATATCCTTAAAAGCACAGCACACTTAACAGAGGTAAAGACACTCACACGCTTGCACACACTAAAAAAGAAAAAAATCTTAAACAGGAAGGAGACAGACATGTGTGGAGTGGTGCAATGCACTGGCCATGGGTGGCAGTCTTCCAGAAGATGTTCTGAAGGCTGCGTTGCTTCCCTATTTGCAGCACCTCTCTGGTCTGAGGGAGGAGGTTGCTCGTCTCCATGCTGACCTGGTGAGGATTCAGAAATCTCCTCCCCACCCAAGGACCACCCAGGCCACCACCACCACCTCAGAGGTTGCCAAGAAAGAGCAGCAGTTGGACCACAGTGGGCTCAGGGAGGGTAAGGGTGGTGGAACAGAGACACATCCCTCAGTTGTGCCTCAACACAATTCATTCACCATTCTGGTGGAGCATGGCTCCTCTATGGAGGCACTCACAGTGGAGACCAAGGAGGATGCTGAGAACCTCCACAAGGAGACCCACAGGAGGGTGGCATAGGACTCCACCAGGGCAGGAAACAACTCCTGGTGGGGACTCAATCATTAGGGGTTAGAACTGGGGAGGGAGGGAAGAGAGTAGGTGCCTGCCCATCACCATGGCTTGGAGGGACAGGAAGTGAATCCTCGGGATCTTGGGAGTAGCTGAGCAGGGGAGGAAGCTGGATGTCATTGTCCACCTAGGGACAAATGACCTGGCTGGAAATGGGATCAAAAGCAGTGCAGCAGAAGTTTGTGGCATTAGGGTGGGGGCCTTAGACAAGTAGCAGGCATGATACCTTTCTTGGAAGTGCTACCTGTCTATGGCATGGGTGAGGCTAGGGTACTCCGCACTGTGGATTCAATGACTGGTTGAAACACTGGTGCTGAGCACAGGGATTTGGCTTCACTGGGGACTGGGGGTCCACCTGGAGGATACAGTCCTATACTGTTGTGATGGTCTGCATCTGTCCAGGAGGAGAACCAGGATCCTAGGTGATAGGTTTAAATGCTTCATTGGCAAGCATTTAAATGAGACAAGGGGAGGCACTGAGGAGAAGCAAGTAAATCCCAGCCCCCAAAAATAAGTAGTTAGCAAGTAGACACAAAGGTAGAAAGTCAATAAGGAGCAGGACAGGGGTAAATCCAGAAAAGGCAAAGGTAGAAAGGATAGGGATGGGCCTAAAAGGATAAGACCATCAAAATGCAGGGCAATGAGTAAAAATGCCCATAATCTGGGTAACAAGATTCCGAAGTAGTGGCCTTGATGAAAGAGGACACCTGGATATAGTGGAAATCTCAGAAACATGGTCTACAGAGAACCATGACTGGGATGTCAACATACCAGGGTGCACAATCTACAGGAGGGACAGGGAGAGTAAAAGAGCAGGAGGAGGAGCTCTCTACATAACGGAAGGAATCAAAGCAACAGAACTAAAGGGTAAACAGGGAGGGTAGGAGGCATTGTGGGTCACCCTGGAGACAGGAAATGGCACCACACTCCACACAAGGGTTGTTTACAGACCCCCATCTCAAGGATAGGCAATGAACAAGGAAATGATAAAAGGAATCCAGAGAATGGTGAAAAAGGAGAGATATTGTTGCTGTTGACCTGAATATGCAGAAGTTAACTGGAGCACCTTTACTGTAGCCACATCCAAGAGCAGGGTCATTCTCCATGCCCTACAGAGGGCATGCCTCAGACAGCTAGTGTTAGAACCCACTCAGGGAGCAGCCTTAGATCTGGTACTCTCAAATCGGGATGGAGACAGGATCTCAGATTTAGAAGTGAGTAGTCATATGGGAACAAGTGACCACCAAGCGGTGTACTTAACAATAAACACAGCTGTGAGTCAAGCCATACAAAAGCATGAGTGTTGGACTTTAGGAGGGCTGACTTTGACAAAATGAGAGAGTGCCTCAGAAAAGCACTAGCAAACAGGCAAGAAGGGTGGAGGAACAATGGGAAAAATCAGGACTGCCATCACAGAGGCAACAAGCCTTTGTGCAAAGCAAATCTACAAAACAAAGTAAAGGAAAAAGCCACTATGGTTCTCAAAAGAGGTGGCTGGGAAGACTAAGGAGAAAATGATGGCATTTAGGAAATATAAGGAAACACAGAAGGAGCAGGACAGAGAACTATATCAGTTAATGCAGAAGAAGGCAGGGAAGGCAGTCAGAATAGCAAGACCCAAACTGTGGAAAAGATAGCCAACTGTGTTAGAAGGGGATAAAACCCTTAATAGGTATATTAGGGAGCAAAGAAAAGACCAAGGGAGGGATAATGAGGCTTAATAAAGGGAGAGAATCTGGGCAGAGGTGACAGTGAAAAAGAAGGATACTGAATGAATACTTTTGCTCCATATTCACGAAAGAAGAAGGGAGGTACCTAAACCAAACAATAGAAACACTCTGGATACGGAAGTCGATACCAGTCCATTCACAGAAGATAGGGTTCTGAAAGAACACTTAAAACTGAAGGTGAACAAAGCAGTGGGGCCTGACAGGATTCACTGCAAATTCTAAAGAACTAAGGGTAGAACTAGTGACACCACTGACTACCGTCTTTAACAAATCATGGGTGGATGGTGTGGTACCTGAGGACTGGAGATGGGTAGATGTGATACCACTTCACCAAAGTGGGAGAAAGGCAGAGGCAGGAAACTACAGATCAGTTAATTTGACCTTAGTGGTAGGGAAATGATGGAATCACTTCTGAAGGAAAGAATTGTTGAGTACCTAGAGGCCAGTGGGGCACAGGACCCAAGGCAGCATGGATTCACAGCAGGAAGGCCATATCAGATGAATCTAATAGATTTCTTTGACTGGGTGACCAAAGCAGACGACCAGGGAGGGGCTGTGGACATGGCCTACCTAGACTTTAGCAAGGCATTTGACAGAGTCCCACACAAAGATTAATATACAAGTTAGCCAGCCTTAGAATGGGTCCAAGGCGGTAGCCTGGGTACAAAATTGGCTGGACAACAGGATGCAGAGAATAATAGTAAATGGAGTCCACTCGAAGGAAGGGGTGTTACTAACAGGGTACCATAGGGTTCAGTACTGGGACGGGTCCTCTTTAATGTCTTTATAAGTGACATAGCAGAGGGACTGGAAAGAAAATTATGTCTCTTTGCAAGCGACACAAAGATCTGCAACAGGGTTGATACACAAGGTGAAGTGAAAAGGATGAAAAGGACTTGGCAAGGTTGGAGGAATGGTCAAATATATGGCAGCTTAGATTCAATGCAAAGAGTGCAAAGTAAAGCACCTGGGAAACAAAAACCCATAGGAAGAGTACACAATAGGGGTGAAATATTAACAACAACAAAAATGGAAAGGGACCTGGGGTAGTTATATCAGATGACCTAAAGGTAGCAAGCAATGTGAGATGGTAGTAGAGGAGGCTGGGGAACACTGGGATGCATAGGAGAGGCATCACAAGCAGAAAACAAGTTGTTATCTCTCTATACAGACAGTTGGTGAGACCCCATCTGGAGTACTGCGTGCAGTTCTGGAGACCCCATCTCCGCCAGGAGATACACAGAATGGAGGCTGTCCAGAGGAGGGTAACCAAAATGGTGCAGGGTCTGTAACAGAAATAGACCCCAGAGTCAGTTGAGAAAACAATTATGACTGACTTACCACATTATGACTGATTTTACATCTAGTTTGAAATTTCTGACTTCAACTAACTGAAGAAAATCCAACCAATTTTTTCAACTTTCACCGTTGTTGAATTTTTATTATGTAGTAGTTTGTCATACTTTTTAACGTTGTTTATATTTTTTATTAAAATTTAGACTATAAAATTATAAAATGTATGGAAAAGTCCGTCCCCGAAATCAATGGGCGCATCAGACACAGCCTTTGCCTTTGACATCACAAAATGGGGCTGCATGTGCTATGTGGGGCGTGTTGGTGGATTAAGATCAGGAAGCAGCTCCGTTTTAGCATTTGGGAATCAACAGCCTTATAACTTCACAAATGGGCAGAAACAAAATGAATTATTTATGCCCCTCAACTCGGGAAGGTGAGGTATTAGATATGTTAGAGGAGCAGCAACTAAGCAGCAGCAGCTAAGAAGCTGAATGCTCTTTAAAATGCAAATACAAAGTGCAGTGAAACAAATTCACACACAGTATGGACCCACTAAAGCACAATAACCAGTCAAAACAACAACAAAATATATTAAGTCCCTGAAAGTAACAAGTTGAAGCAGGGCAGTAAAACAGTATACAGTATAGAAAAATAAGCAGCAGTGATACTAGTTACTTAGAAAAGAACTGAGAGTCTAAAATATAATATAGGTAGGGCCTCAAACACCCCACAGAAGCTAGGCGGTACTCTTTTGGAAACAGAGCTAACCATCAATATATGTTAGTGTACTAGTAGTTGTAGAATCTGTGAGACTAGAAATTGTTTAAGGGACCCCTAGAAATACCTCCTGTATGGTATTCCAGAACTGAGATGTATCCATTGTTTAAATTTAAAGCTAAAAGAAACTCATGCATATTAAAAAACATTTTTTGACACAGTTTCTGAACTTGTTTTGGCTTTCAGCATGTACACTAATGTGTTAATTGTAAAATTTTATTCATCTTGCCGTGAGGACTTTAGTATTTAGTCTATCCGATTCCTACAGTAGCAAACAACAAACATTTTGTCCATTGGACCCAACCGACCATGCTCAAGCTCCGGCCTCCTATGAGTCCGGAACTCAACAACCAACCACCTCGCCTAGCCTGCTCCTCGACCTCATGGGAGTCTGACTTACTCACAATGCCACCACTGTCAGAGTGAGCCCAGCTGGGCCACCAGCAGTAGATCAATGATGATCAATGCCTTGGCTTTTCAAGTTTGGCCCTGGGCCCCAAGCCCCAAGCCCTCAACCAGCCAGACAAGCCACCCAGGCACACAGCAGACACACAGACAGACTGAGTAGTCTGTGAGAGACCATCCTCCTCCTCCTTCCTACTGCCGCTGCCCAGCCGGTGGGCCTTATATACACATCCCATACAGTACCTTGCTCACTGTAGTAGCCTGTTGCCAGTTCAGTCAGGTGTCAGGTGATGATTTGGTCAGCATTGGCGAGTGGCTCCATGGCTCAGGCTGCTGCTGCTACTCTACTTGGTGGTGGTGCGGTGTTTTTGGCACTGTATGCTCCTCCTCCCAACCCCAGAGTCGGTCACCAACCCAGACCCATGTCCCCACTCCGGTACTCCATGCAGTGGAACTAGTACACCTACCACTCCTCCTCCTCCTCGCTGACTCTGAAGACCTGACCGAGACTGAGTGAGAGTGGCCCAACGGGCCTGGCCAATGGAGTCATAGGCTGATCCTGACCACGACCAGAACACTGACTTACTGCTTTTACATGACTGTTGTCTGGCTTTGCTGGAGGACTGACTGGGACCTGCATAGCCACACATTAGTCTCTCTCCGCATACCAGGCACAGTGGATACAGTTAACTTATTTTTAAATTAAAGGCCGAACAACAAAACATCATTGCTGCAGAAAAACATCGCTCACTCTGTTGCTCACACACCAACACAGATGCCTCCTCTCCAAAGTCTCCTCTCCTACCTAGGCACACTCTCCCACCACCTCATGCATAGAAACATAGAAGTTGATGGCAGATAAGGACGGCAAAATCCATGCAGTCTGCCCATTTTTTTAACTTATGAATGTACCATAGACCTTTACTCTGTCAATGGCCTATCTATTCACACTCATTTGTATTGCTCCGTGTCGTATCCATGCCTGTTTGAAGCCCTGCACTGTATTCATATCCAACACTTCCTGGGGTAGGCCATTCCATGCATCCACCCCCTTTTCATGAAAAGAACTTCCTCACATTACCCTTAATTGGCCTCACTCTAACATCATGCTGTGTTCTCTTGTCCTGCTATTTTCTTATATTGAAACATGTTAGACTCTTTCACCTTGTTAATTCCCTTAAGGTGTTTGAATGTTTCGATCATATCACCCTCTCTGTCTCCTTTGCTCTAGGGTATACATATTGAGCTCCGTTAATCTGTCCTCATATGTTTTCTGATGCAGCCCTGCACCATTTTGTTTGCCCTTCTCTGGACTGCCTCCATTTTGTTAATGTCCTTGTGAAGTGGGCCTCCAGTACTACACGCAGTACTCCAGATGGGGCCTAACCAGTGTCTTGTAAAGAAGGATTATTACCTCTCTCTATGACTTGTAATACCCTACCAATACCACAACATTCCCTAGCCTCACCTACGGCTTTAATGGTCTGCTTGGATGATTTCACATCAACTGTGATGATGATGCCCAAGTCTCTTTCTTCCCTTGTGATTGCCAGCAATTCCCTCCCAACCTATAGGTGGCTTCAGGGTTTCTCTTCCTACATGCATGATCTTGCACTTCTTTCGTTAAACCCCAGTTGTCACTCTTCTGACCGTTTGCCAGTTTATCCAGATATCTTCTCATTCTGCCCACCCTTCTGGAAGGATCATCTACTCTGTTGCAGATCTTGGTGACATCTGCAAACAGACAGACCTTACCCTGCAGTCCATCTGCAATGTCACTGATGAAGATATTGAAGAGGACTGGCCCCAGAACTGATCCCTGGGTATACCACTTGTAACTTGCATCTCTTCTGACTGTATACCATTTACCACCACTCTCTGTTTTCTGCCTGCCAACCAGTTTGCCACCCAGTTGATAACATCTGACCCACCCCAAGCCTACCCATCTTATTATGGAACAGACTTCCTGAGGAGGTTGTGGAGTCAGGAACAGTGGGAGAATTCAAGAATGCATGGGACAGGCATAAGGCAATTCTAGTGGGGGCAGGAGGAAGTAAGCTGTTGATTAAATAGAATCTGCAGCTTATCCGTCAGGTAGGGAAATGGGCAGACTGGGTGGGCCAAGAGGTCCTTATTTGCCATCAAATTCTATGTTTCTATGTTTCTATTAATCAATCTTCTATGTGGAACAGTATCAAAAGCTTTGCTGAAGTCAAGGTAGGTGACAACAGCTGCATCTCCTTGATCCACCTCTCTGGTTACCTAGTCAAAGAAATCTATGATATTAGTTTGGCAGGACCCTCCTGTTGTAAACCCATGCTGTCTTGGATCCTGTGCTCCTATGGATTCCAGGTGTTGCACTATCCTTTTCTTAAGGATGCCTCCATAATCTTGCCCACTACTGAGGTAACACTGATTGGTCTATAGTTCCCTCCTCCCTGCTACCAGTCTTGTGGAGTGCAATCACATGAGTCCTTCTCCAGTCTTCTGGGACCTCGCCTGTGCTCAGAGACTCACTAAACAGTTCTGATAATGGCTCTGCTAGTTCCACCCTTATCTCAATTAGTACCCTTGGATGTATGCCATCCAGTCCCATTGCCTCACCCACCTGAGCTTATTGAGCTCTTGCAGGACCCTTTCTTTGTGATGCAACGTGCACCCTCCCTCCCGCTGTGTTCATGGTGCTGAGCTGTGGGCCCTGCCCTACCTTCTCCTCAGTAAACACTGAGCAGAAGTTTCTATTTAGGATAGATGATTTTCCTTGGTCCTCCTCCACATTCTCTCTTATCACCTTTGATCTTAGCAGTACCTCTTCTGGACTGTCTCCTTTCACTAATGTAGCTACAGAAAGTCTTGTCCCCTTCTTTTACTGTTCATGCTAGTGTTTCCTCGGTTTGGGCCTTTGCCTGCCTTACTGCCTTCCCTGCTTCCCTTAGGGAAGTTTGGTATCCTCCTTATCTTCATCGCGCTGTGTTCCCTATATTTCCTGAAGGCCAGTCTTTGGCTCTGACCTTTTCTGCTACTGTTTTTGAGAACCAAAGTGGATTCTTCCTTCTTTTGCTCTTGCTTTTCTCCCTAACACAATGGGATGTTGGGTCAAGTATTGCATCCTTAATGCTTGCCCACTTTGCCTGTAGCCCCTCACCTGTATTTCTTCTTGCCAGGGCTAGCTTAACTCTGTTGGCCATCTTATCAAAGTCTGCTCCTCTGAAGTCCAATATTTTTGCATTGGAATGTGATGATTTAGTTCTAGTGACCAAATTGAACCATACCATGTGATGGTCACTGGCACCCAGGTGACCTTCTAAATACAAGAAAAGGCACTCAGGCAGATTTAGATCTCTAAGAATCATTGATTTTATTATTTGTCTTTAAATTTAGAAAAGAACATATTCATAATAAAAATCAGTATTTTTAATAAATAAGTATATCAAATATGTGATCAAAATTCATAAAACACAATATGCAAGATTCACATACCACATCAGTGTGAGCAGCCCAGCACTTCAAGGCCACAAAAACCTCTTTGTCAGGGTGACCTTCTACCTGGAGTTCTGTGATCCTTTCCCAATTAGTCATTACTAGATCTAGGATTGCCCTGTCTCTTGTGGGTTATTGTACCAGTTGTTTGAGGCCCTCCCCAGCAGGGAATCCACTATGTGCCTAGTTCTGGTGGATGTTCCTGCTGGTATTGACCAATCTGAATCTGGCATGTTGAAGTCCCCATTATCAAAACCTCTCCTTTAGTTGTCATGTACAGCCAGTCACAGACACTCTCAAGCTCCTGCTCCTCCTTCTATCTCTCCTAAGTGGTGGATGCTTCATACCCAGGAGCCAGGAGTGCATTTTATTAGCTGTAGGGCTTGGTGCTGGTGGTTGAGGACCATTGAGATGTTGTGGCCCCTGGCCCCCTTTCCCCCAGGGAAGAAAAAAAGAAAACACACTGCAGTGCACCACAAAACAAACTTGAACGGGTCATGGAATCGCCAAGTGCAGTGATTTCAGCTCCACCATTTTATGACTGCAATCCAATGTAATTGCAACTAATTGCAACTGCATTGAATTGCAAATATTTCAACTGCTGACGACTGCTCCGGGGTCTAACCAGAAGACATACAAAGACAGACTAAAGGAACTTAATATGTATACCCTCGAGGAAAGGAGGTAGGGGGGCATGATAGAAACTTTCAAGTACCTCAAGGGACTCAACAAACTCAAGATGGTAGCATCTTTCAGACAAAGGATTTGCAAAAACAAGGGGCACAATTTGAAGATAGGGAGGCGGCTCAGAGGTAATGTGAGTATTTTTTCATGGAGAGGTTGTGGATGCATGGAATGGCCTTCCTTAGGAGGTTGTGGAGTCAAAAACAGTAGGGGAATTCAAGAATGCATGGGACAGACGTGAAGGTAAGTCTAGTGGGGTAGGATGAAGTAGGCTATTGGTTAACTAGGATCTGCAGCATCCATTAGGTAGGGAAATGGGCAGACTAGGTGGGCAAGCGGTCCTTATCTGCCGTCATATGCTATATTTTTGTGTTTGTTGTTGTTTTAAATCATCTAGCATGAAAACTGTTTAGGCATATACTTTTTCTAGACAAATGTTACTTTCAGGTTAGTGAGTAATCACATCAGCTGATTGAATGAAGGGTTAGATGCAGCAATTAAACTTTAAACAAGACACCTCCACTCTCACTTTCTAGTCTGATTCACCAAGTTTGAAACATAGAAACATAGAATCTGTTGGCAGATAAGGACTATCTGCCCACCTAGTCTGCCCATTTCCTACTCACTGCTGCAACCCCAGATCCAATTTGATCTGTGGCTCTTCTGCTCTGCACATCTCAGGGTATCCTTTTGTCTACCCATGCACTGTTGAACCCAGCGTGTTTCCACCCCTCCACTTCTGCTGGAAGGCTGTGCCACACCTCCACAGCCCTTCGGTGGAAAGTACTCCTAACATTACCTCCTGAGCCTTCCACTCTTCAGCCTCTATCATGCCCCTTGTTCTTGTGCAGAGTTTCTCTAAAATATGCTTTCCACCTGTACCCTGTTTATTCCCTAAGGTACTTGAAAGTCTCTGTTATATCTTCCTATCCCTTCTTTCTTCCAGGTCCTTAAGTCTTTCCTCATAGAGCTTCTGGTGCAGCCCATGTACCATCTTCACTGCCCTTCTCTGGACTGCCTCTATTTTGTCAGAGTCCTTCTGAAAATGTGGTCTCCAGAACAGGGCACAGTACTTCAGCTGAGGCCTCACCAATGATTTGTACAGTGGCAACACCACCTCTTTCCTCCTGCTTGTTATGCCCCTCCCTATGCCCCAACATTCTGTTTGCTCTCCTCACCACTTTTCACTGTTTGGTCACCTTCAGATCATCAGATATGATAACCACCAGGTCTCTGTCCTAACTTGTGGTGGCCAAATTTCCAACCAGTCTGTACTCCTTCCTGGATTCCTGTGACCCAGGCAGTTGCATGTTCTGACACTTTTTAGCATAGAAACTTAACTGCCAGACACCCAACCACTCCTCTAATAGGCTTAGGTCCTTTCTCATTATTTCCACCCCATCCGGTGTGTCCACTGTGTTACAGATCTTGGTGTCATCTGTGAAGAGACACACCTTGCCCTCCAGATGCTCTGCAATCTCACTAATCAAGACATTGAATAGGACTGATTCCAGCACTGACCCCTGTGGCACCCCACTGGTCACCTCCTCTTCTCAGATGTCATGCCATTTACCACCACCCTCTAAGTCTTGTCCTTTAGCCATTTCCCAACCCACTTTACCACCATAGGACCCACTCCCAGGCGCCCCAATTTATTTAGCAATCCTCTGTGCTGGACAGTGTTGAAGGCCTTGCTGAAATCCAGGTACAAAGGCCACATCCACCCCCCTCCCTGATCTACCACCCTGGTTACCCAGTCAAAGAAATGTATAAGATTCGTCTGACAGGACCCTCCACTGAAAATCCATGGTGCCTTGGATCCTGTGCCCTATCCTCCAGAAACTTCACAATCCTCTCCTTAAGTAAGGACTCCATTAGTTTCCCACTACTGCGGTCAGGCTTACAAGCCTATAATTGCCTGCCTCCTCTGCTTCCACTCTTGTGGAAGGGACCACATCTGCCCTCCTCTAGCCCTCAGGTACCTCCCTGTCTCTAGTAAAGCACTGAAAAGGACAGCCAGTGGTTCCACCAGCACTTCCCTGAGTTAATTTAGTACTCTGGGTGGACTCCATCTGGCCCCATTGCCTTATCTTTTATTTTCCCAAGTTCTTCTAGGTCTCTTTCCACTGTGAATGGGCTGGTGTCTACCTCCCTCCCTGAATACCCCTCTTAATGTGTCTCGCTCCCTCACTGTCCCTTCCCTGATGAATACTGAGCAAAGGTACTTTTCAGTATCTCAGCCTTTTCTATGTCATCCTGCACCCTTTCTTCTCCTTCCTTCTTCAGCCTAACAATCCCATTTCTGGTCTTTTCCTCTTGCTAATGTATCTGAAGAAGGTCTTGCCGCCTTTCTTAATAGATAAGCTATATAGATAGACAGACAGACAGACAGACAGACAGACAGACAGATAGATAGATAGATAAAAACCTGTATTTTTGACAGAAAGTAACTACAGATCTGTGATGCCCTATTTTACAAAGTTATCCTGTTTAAGCAAGCGGTTACGTGACAGAATTACATACTTAATATACATTGATTCCACATAACTGGACAAAAGAGGGGTAATAATACAATTTGAACCTAAGTTTCTACAGAGATACAACAGAACACAAGCATATGGAGTGTCACTGGAGAGGTTGGTGCTAAATTGACACAGACAAACCACACAAAGCAAACAGTACTCTCAGGACATAACAGAAGGAAACCTAATTGGTCTGTTACAACAGTTGGGGCCTGGTGGCTACAACCCAGCTTTTGAGTCAAGGCGTGACTCTTTGTCCGGTGTGTGTCCTGAATGCTGGCCCAGAGGTATTTATTCAGAATCATTTAAAGTGACAGTTTAGAAAAAACTTTTGTTTTACAAAACAGTGTGAATATTTTTCTTAATTTCAATTATCCAAAAGCATTCATACACAATATTAGTGTAGGCGCAGTCGTAAAATATTATTCATACTCCCAATGTATCAAAATTCATCAAGAGCCATGAAAAACATGTATTTGTGGATAATTAAACAATAAATATAAACATATGTATATATATATATAAATATATCATTATATACAAATAGAGTAATGATATTTATTTACAAACAGCAGCAACAAAGGGGAGAGCCAATAAAATAAATATAAATGAAAAAATATCCTAGAACTTATAATAATAATAGTCCTAGGTGAGAAGAAAAAGGGGGATATATAATAATGTCTTCAAAGAAATACTGTAACATCTAAACAATCATTAAGACCCATGGGATGTAGAGCTTGCATGGTGTAAATCCATCTCTGTTCAAGTTTCGACAGTTTATTGAGCCTGTCACCACCTCTTATATTTCTTTGATATGATCTACACCCATTAATTTAAATTCACTGATATTTTTATCATGGCATGTTTCAAAATGTATACCAATAGGGTATTTGGTTCAGATTTATGTAAAGCTCTCACATGTTCTTGCATGCTTTCTAAGTGTTCTTTTGTCCTTACTACATAAGTAAGGGACAAGTGTACTGTACAATGTATACAACATATACTGTGGAGCAATTAATAAAATGTAAATTTCAATCTTTTGTTTTCTTTATATGGATGTAAGAAAATAGGTCCTTGTTGGCAAAATTTACAGACATTACAGTGCCTACAGCGAAAATAGGCAGAGGTGTACAGATGTTAGTTAAAACATGGCTAATAGTGAGACAACAGAATTGGACAAGATATGGTCAAGAACAGAAGAGAGATCACAAAGACAAAAATAATACAACCATCCCACATACCCCCACCGCCTCACCATAAGATTCCCAAAGAGCTATCCTAGGCAGAGACACTTATCTTACCACATTCTATCAATACATGCATTAAATTGTCCTATATTTTTGAATTTCAAACCTCAGGATCTAGCTCATTCCAAATTTGTGAGCAATAGAACCTTCTTTGCATTCTGCTATATACATTGCTCTCAAAGGGAATTGGTAGGCACTTATGCTTTAGTTCTGTCAAAATAGCCTGAGCTATGCCTTCCTCTGTCTGTGCTTTAGCTCTTTTAATTATTTTCCCAGATTACTCTGCTTCCCAGATATTGTTCTCTGTCACAAAAATGAGAACCATAATGGAAAAGTTAGCATCCCTGAAATCTAGGACCTTTATCCTTGTATAGCTTGCCTCCTCCACTGTGGTTACCTTAAAGCATACTGTCCTGTGGTTGCTGGTACCAAGGGACTGCCCAACTCCACATCTGTGATCCTGTCCCCGTTGGTCAGGACAAAATCCAGGATAGCCTCCTCATGGGTTGGTTCTGCTACAAGCTGTCTTAAGATTGCCCCATTCAGGGCAGTCATGAAGTCCCTGCCCCTTGTTGTACTCACAGTCTGAGTGCTCCAATCTACCTCAGGCAGGTTGAAGTCACCCGTTAGTAGCAGTTCCCCACAGCTGCCATGTTGTGGATGGTTTCCACAAGAGCTTTATCGTATTCCTCCCCATGTCAGAAGCCTGTAAATCACTCCAGTGTGAATGGCTGTCCTTTTCCCACCTCCAAGGTGACCCACAGTGCCTCTGCTCCATCTTATAACCCTTGAGATTCTGTTGCTTTAATCCCCTCCTTCACATACATAGTTGCCCCTCCCTTCTCCCTTCCCTATCCTTCCTAAAAGTGTGTATCCTGGCAGTGCACCCTTTGGTCGACACCCCTATAGCAAAACAGGAAAGATCATTATGGTGACATTCATGTAATGGTCCTTTTCCGTGTTTCACCTGCCCAGTGTTCCGCCTCTCCCGACCAACTCCGACCTGGAGTTGGAATCCTAAAGTTCGGGGATGCAGAAGGGTGAGCCTCACATGTGTGTGGGGCCAGCCCCACAGAAAACACTTTGAGAAACAGGTGGCACAATACTTGCATCGTATTGTGCCGCCACTGTATGGCAGGTCAGCATTGTCACTATTCACCTAACTTGGTGCTTCTGTAATCTGGTATGGCTATATCCCAGTCATGGTTCCCTGTGTTCCATGTTTCCATAATAGCTACTATTTCCAGGTTTGCATCTTCCATTAATGCCAATAGTTCTGGGATTTTGTTCCCCAGACTGCAGGCATTTGTGCATATTACTTTCAGTGTGTGCCCTCACCCTCCTTTTCCCTTTTTTGGCTCTGTGAGATTTTTGGGTTCCATCTTCTGTCCTCCCCACAACTGTATCTAATTTATTTATCAGGTTTGATAGTGCCCTTGTACTTATTAGATTCTCCCTTATTTCAGATATGTTATGTGAGGCTACCTTTATCCCTCTAACTGCTTTTGCCTCCCCTTGGCTAGTTTAAATTTTTGTGACAGAAGTATTTGAACTTTTCAGTGAGAATACATTTGTCCCCAGATAGATGTAGGCCATCTGGTGAATACAGTCATTCATCCCTCCAGGTGAGATCCCAGTCCCTAATGAAGCCAAACCCTTCCTCTCTGTACCATTTCTTCAGCCATGTGTTGAATTCCATGATGCAGATGTCTGACCCTCCCTTTGCCATGGACAGGTAGAACATCTGAGAAGTTAACAGAGTGCGCTAGAGTGTGCTGATACTTATCTGTTTTTAAATACCATCCAATATAATATAAATAATAAATAATGTGTTGGTACATACTAAAGGAAAACTATACTTCCTGGATAGAGAGCAGTCCTCAGCTGATGGAAAGGTTGGAGGAAAACTGAAACATAGGTGGTAACAATGAAGCAGCATTGGTGGTTTCTTACTGACTCTATAACCAGCAGAACAGAAAGAATATGCAGTACAGCAGCATTCATTTTAAGATGCTGAAATGTTGGGATTCCTTGCTGTGACATGCGATTTCCGTGAGGCACCAGTAAAGAATTCAAAATCTGAAAACCAAGCAGGATTCCATGACTTTTACCGGTTTTACCATGAACAATAGAAAACCAGGGTCCTTGACTATCCCTGCTAACATAATTGAAGTTTCTGTTGGGGAATGTACAGTGGAAGATGGTACCAGAGAGCAGGAGGGGTATGAGTTGCTGCAGTAAGGAAACCCAATGAAACCTATTTGTATCATCATTGGTCTAATCTTGCAACATTGAAAAGTTATTAACTCATGGTAAAAGTAAGGTTTATGTTCTGGTTTTGTCTGACTCTAAGGAGTTCAAAAGGCATTTTCATTGAGAGCACCCACATCACTTGTGTAAAAACTTTCTGTTGGCAAAGACCGATTCCCCTTCAGCTGACTCGGTGTGCTCAAAGCAGTCAGTGTTCAGTGCATTCTCCACCCAGTACATTAAACAATCAAGAAGCTAAAAGCCTACCTGAAAAGTACTTTGTGGAGGGCTAGCCTAATGATGTGGAGGGTTGAGGTGCTACCGCTTACCTTCTGCCACTCCATCGACCCACGTTTGGTGATGAGCATGGATTGCTAGGGTCAGCTGGGGTGGAGGCTGGTGAGGACTGTGTGGCCACTTGGTAGCTTTCCCTCCCGGATAGGAGGTTGATTCTCCCAGCCTTTGACCACCACCATGTGGAAGCATGGTGCTGGTGACAGAGGAAGCCAGGCACTTGGCCAAGGGTGGGACAGGCAGAGTCACTCAGGCCAAGGCATGTGGCTCACCTCCATGTGCATGCTTGACCTTGTCTGGGGCTCTGGGGCAAAAGCAGGGAGAAAATAAGTGGAAAAACTGAGGGTTGGGGCTTGATGAAGCCACCCTCAACTAGCACTGAAGATCCACCCGAGACTGGAGGAGGTGTGACTTAGGATGGCCACGGAGCTAGAATAGGATGAACTGATACTGCCACCCAGCCTGCCAGAGGAGAATAAAGGAAAATAATGGGGGGTTCTTTGGGGTTCAAAATTCTAGTTTATATTCAGCGGGGGATAACTTACCAGCAGGAAGCAAATGTTGGAGAGGAACAAGGATGCTACACAAAAACAAGATTCTGTAAACAACAGGCACCCTAAGCCATAAGCCAAAACTAATAAGTTGTCTAAAAACAAAACTTTACTATGCATTGCTACTTTGTTTAAGGCGATGAAATTGGTTAAAGACTTTGACAAATGTATAAGTAAAGATGCTACTTCACAGCCATCTGTACTATCGCCTCTGTTCTCACCAAATGTGCTGCAAAAATCATTTGAGCAATATTAGACAGAGGCAGGGAGCAACGGATTTAATTTATAAACCACATTCATTAAATCAACAGCCTGTTTTCAGCCATTGAGGAAAGTAAGCAAAAAGTCCCAAGAGCCACAGGACTTAAGTGAGTTCATAGCCACTAAAGAACAGCAGTTCCAGGCAAGAGGTCATGCAGATGATATGGCAAAACATCTGAGGTGCCTACTCTGAAGGAGTGTGTTGGTGTCCCACCATGAGCTGAACTGATAAACTTTGAAGAGTGAGCATCTCCCTTCAACACACTCTAGAAGGTGAAAAAAACATTGGAATCAATTACAATTCCACAAGGTAAAATTGGCCTCATTTATTGACATTTTCCTAAATACAGAGATAAATAAAATGCATTCAGATGGTATACCTGATTAAAAAATGTAAGTTTACATACAAACATAAAATAAAGCCAGCAGATAAAAGCCTAACGGTCTGTAATGTCTGCTCAAATGTGCTGCTGTCAGTGCTGGATACTGATGCTGCCCGCCCCTCACCCTCCTTCCCTCTCCACTAATAGCCACAACTGCTTTATGGTTTTCCATGCAGCCATCCCCACCCACTTCCTCTCCCTCCTGCTAACACAAACTGATTTACCATTTTCTTCCAATTCTAATGTTGCCAGTCAGTCTGTCCCACATCCCTTAAATCCCCAACTGATGATTGCCCAACCAGTTCCTCAGACAAAGCATTCCATGCTGTCACTACTCTTTCAGTAATACAATGCCTCCTAATCTCCCTTCTGAACCTTCCCCTCCAACTTCATGCTATGCCCTTTGTGATCCTTCTCTTTGAATTTAAACAGGCCATCATGACTAACCCTATTAATGCCTTTTAAGAATTGAATGTCTCAGTCATATCACCCCATACCTTCTATCTTCCAACAAGTACATATTGAGCAACCTTAACCTTTACTTATAGGGCTTTTCCTCATCCCACTCAGTATTTTGTTGCTCTCCTCATCCCCTCCACCTCCAACAGTCTGATGTCCCTTTTTAAAAGGGCCACCAAAACTGTACACAGTACTCCAAGTGGGGCCTTGCCAATGCCCTATGGAGCAGCACGATCACCTCCTTGCTTCTTGATGTGATTTCTCTTCTCACGCATCCCAGCATCTTATTGCTGCCACTTTACGACACCATGCAGAGTGATTCATATGACCTGTTACCAACACACCCAGATCATTTTCCTCAATGGATACTGATAACTGCACACCTCCTAACTGATAACTGAGCCCAGGATTCCTATTCCCAAAGTGCATAATCCTACACTTCTTTGCATTGAAGCCCAACTACAAGTGTATAACCATCTCTCCAATGTTTCTAGGTCCCTCTGTAGCACACCCTCTACCCCATCCACCACTGCACCCAGTTTTGTGTCATCTGCAAACATACTTATCCTACTTATCCTACTCAGAATACCAACTGCCATTTCTGCCACATAGATGTTGAACAACATTGGCCACAGCACAGAGCCCTGTGGTATCCTGCTGATGACTGCCCTAGGTGATGATATTTCCCACCTTTACCACCACCCTCTGCTGCCTGTTTTCCAGCCAGCTCCCAATCCATCTGACCATCTTATCCCGTGCCCCAGATCATTCAGCTTTCCTAACACACCCTGTGTGGCACAGAATCAAAGGCCTTGTTGATGTCTAAGTACAGAACAACCACCGACTTGCCTTCATCCATGGCCCTAGTCACCTATTCATAAACATCCAGGTTGGTCTGACAAGACCTCCATGTCTGAACCCATGCTGCAGATCATCTAGGAAACCATTTTCCTACACATATTTTATTTTCTAATTTAAAATAGTCTCCATTAGTTTTCCTATTACTGAAGTTAAGCTAATCAGCCTGTAGTGCCCTGGTTCATTCCAAGATCCACCGCGTGTATGGGCACCACATTAGGGCTAGAACCCATAGATTAAAATGGGCAGGTTTGTGCTCCTGAATCTGCAAAACTAGTCTCCCTGTGAGAGAACACTACAGCTCTTGTAATTAGGCAAGAGAGTACAAAAAGCCTAACTGAGAATACAATCCCCAGCAGAGCTCAGCTAATATTATAAAGGAGTCTTGTACTGAAAATTTAAATTTCAAGTAAAGCGAGGAGAAAAAGGAATGGTGGAGTGCACAATGGTGCAAAGAATCATAGCAGTGGCAGTCTATGGTAGTTCATAAGGGGACAAAGTCTCTGTGTATAAGGAAGAATGGAGTTTAACAGGCAGGCATATGCCACTGAAAGATGACACTACTCTCCTTCTCCTGTTAAACCCTAAGCCTCCTGCTGAAATACATCTTGACAGGGTAATGATGCAAAAGCACAGAACAATTCAACTTCCAATAGCTTTCCCAAAAATAAAACCAATAATACTGGTGCATGCTCAGGATGATAGTTCTGAGGAAAAAGTGCTGAAGAGGAAGAAGGAATTGAGACAGAATCTAAATATGAAGCAGAACCAGAGAATGAGAAAAAGGAGGTGGCCAACTTTTACTTAAGGAGACCATGGACCAAAAAAGAGATGAAACCAATTAAAGAAATTAAAAGCAATATATTTACCCACATCAGTAAACTGGAAGAGGTTAAGACCTCAATGCTTAAGTTGGGTGAAGGAACCACTGAAACAGAAATGAGGATTCCAGTACAGTACTTAAAATGAAAGTGTTATGTTAAAGAGAGCTGCAGATAAAAATGAAAAGGATGTCAGTGAAATAAAACTGAGATGGTGGATTTGAAAAGTCATGTTTTGAGAAAGAACATCAGGGTGGTTTGAGTCCCAGAGAAGTGGTAAAGAAAATTCTCAACAAAATACCATGGAACAGATATTTTATGAATATATAGATAAGGAGTACAGCCTAAAGACTTTGAATTGGATAAAGTAAATAGAATGAGAAATCAAAAAACAGACAGTATACTATCCAGAGCCATTGTGGCTAAGTTCCTGCAGTCTTCTGACAAAGGCTCACTTGCACAATCCATTTACAGAAAAAAAGTGAAACTACAAGACGTAAAATCTGCAATCTACCGCGACCTTCTATTTGAGGTAGTGCAGGCTAGAGATGTTGCAAAGTTTCAATTCACTGGAGAATTTCCAATGATGTCACCACCTCTGCAGAGCAATATGTGAATTTTGCTATCAGCTTGTAAATTTGCCTATGTAACTTCACTGATGACCTCGAGGTAACATCACCATTAAGACAGTTAGTGCAAGTACAGTATGTTAACTTTACCAGTAACTTCACTGGTAAGACAGTTAGGCAAAGTCTGTTTAAAATGAGGTCACTGCCCGGTGGTAAACAAGTGCTTGATGTCTCATGGAAACAACTCCTGCAGCTCACATGCTACTGTTCTATGTACTGACTCATCTTTAGTTTCATTTTGCAGTCTGACCTAGTGGTGGAAGGGGACAGATGTATTTTTCTGAAACTAAACTTAGGCAAAAATGTCAGCTTTCTTTTGCCTCTTCTACATCTATTTTTACTGCAGAGTTTGAGTGCCTTTGTTTAGTTTTTCTTTACCTAATATTTTCTTTATATTGCACAGTTTTATTTGTGTTATTTTCATCTCTTTTAGCATTTTTTTTACTCTTACTACTCTGTGTTTTGGGGGTTAAAATGAGTGGGAGTGGTCAGGAGGAGAGGGGTGCAGGCAGCAGATTGGAGATGTGCTTTTGGATCAAGAAGACCTGGACCATGGCATTGGCAGTAGAAGGAGACAGCAACAGCACCCAACCCCGCCCCACAGTCACAGCATGCCCAGCGATTAGGTGAGGAAAGGGCACCACCAATATCTAAGGAAGCTCCAGTCCAGCCAGCTGTTGTCCCACCACCATCATCACCACCACCACCTGCACACTATGAGGAGGGAGACACAGCCAGGACCATCTTGCTCCTCCCTCATCAGCAGCAGCTGAAGTCCCTTGTTTGTGACTTCTTTGATATTAATCCCACCAACAGCAGTGTGGTCAACTGCAAGCTATGCCACTCTGTTGTTTGGCATGGGAAATGGGAACCCATTTGGGGACAGATGGGCAGCACACACACCCCTTAGAGGGAGGCACCACAAACAGTGGGAGGAGCATCTGCAAAAGAAAATTGATGAAGGGGTGGAGGTGGTGCCACACTCTACTGGTTCTTCTCTGCCAGGCAAGGACAAGAGAAGAAAATGTGGTGTGTAGATGCAGGAGGGGAGATGAAGGGAATGGGAGATTGTAGTTGGACTTGGGTGCTACAGCGGGGGCACCTGAGAGACTGACCTCAGATCCTCCTCCCATATCCACCCCATGTGGAAACAGAACAGCTCTGCAGGAGGTAAGGGATCTCTCCTGGCAAGTTGCGGGATGAAAGAGCTGTTGGAGGTGGTGGTTCACAATCAGCAAACCATTCTGGAGGGTGTGGCCGAATGGAGAAGTGGTGGTGTACCCTCTGTCCCCAAGCCATAGCCCTTCATCCCAGTTATGTTCTTTATCTTTCTTTACCATGTGTTAAACCCTAAAAATGAAAAAATATTTAAAGCTTAAAAAGAAAAACATTTTCATCTATCCTTATTTCTCTGTCTGTCTGTATTTCTTTATGTCTGTTACTGTTGTGCTGTTAAACCCTAAAATAAAAAAATTGTTCATCCATCTTTATTTCTCTCTGTCAGTATTTCCTGATTTCTGCTACCACTTGTTCTAGCTATTGAAATGTTTCTGTTCTTATCCATTCAGAAGAAAAAATCTGATTTCAGATCTATTGTTGTCTTTCTTGTGCAACTGCAGAATCCTTACACTACCACTAAAATTGTTTTCAACTACTGCTGCTACATGGTGCTACACTGTGTGTCTCACTCTCCTCCACCCCACCACAGGCTGCCTTTCCTGTAATTCACTGTACAACAGTAGTAAATGTTCCAAAAACAAAATAGGACAAATTTTGGTACAAGCACTTTAGTACACACAAGTTACTGCTACACAATATATAAATTCTCACTTAGAAATTCTTCCCAAACCAGAAATCAGTAATGTTGGTAATATGCTGCTGCTGCTTGACACAACTACTATGCTGTTTGTCACCCTCTCAGACAGTCTGTGTTGTCAAGTAGTTTAGTACACACAACAGCCAAGCACAATATGTACATTTCTCACTTCTGGAAATTCTCCCCAAACCAGTAATCAGTAATGCTGGTAATAAACAGCTGCTGCAGCTGCTGCCACTGCTAGTATGCTGTTTAAGTCACCCTCTCAGACAGTCTATGTTGTCAAGAACTTTAGTACACACACCTGCCAAGCACAATATATAAATTTCTCACTTCTGGGTATTCTTCCCAAACCAGAAATTAGTAATGCTGATAATAAACTGCTGCTGCTTCTGTGCTACTGTGTTGTTTAGTTGCCTTCTTGGACAGATTGTGTTGTCAAACACTTAACTGCCAAGCAGAATATATACATTTTTCACTTCTAGAAATTCTCCCAAACCAGAAATCAGTAATGCTAGTAATAAACTGCTGCTTCTACTGCTACTACTATGCTGTTTAAGTTGCCCTCTTAGACACTCTGGGCCAGATATTCAAAACATTGCCCCATGGCTAAGGTAGCACTGCCGGCATGCAAACAGAACCCAGAGCAAAATGCCAGCCATATTCAAAAGGAATAGCCTGGTGCAACACAAACTGAATATAGCAAGCAAAGGAAACAGGGCCAGGAGTGCAGGTCAAAAGCAGCCCTGGAATAAGACAGCACTGAATATAGCACAGAAGACAGCACTGAATATAGCACCCAGGTAGGCAGTGCAAACACACAATGGAACACAGTGTAGAAGTGAGACAGCCGGACTCTGGGACACATGCAATGAAACACAGGCTAGAATGAGGTAACGGGCAGACCACAGTGCACAGCCTGAGGATACCACATATGCATGGGAATGGCAAGCAACAACCTGGACCCATGTGGAGAACCCATGGAACAATATATACCAAGTGAAACCAAGCACCCAAGAATGACATATGACACAGTATAGTGGAGTAAATGCAATGCAATAACATATATTCAAAAGGAAAGGTAACGGTACAGAACAGTGATGCAAACCCATACTAAATGAAAAACTAAACCAAACACAGAACAACCAATGCCCCAACCACCACTGGACAACCCACCCCACAACAAGGAAAGACAACAGAACAAATCCCACTAAGTGACATGCCAAGACCCCCTCCCACCAACACACAACCAAGCAACAATAAGCCCACTACGGGAACAACAAATGGAATGCACAATAGGCAAAGCAAGGATGTAAATGGCAAACATATGTACAAAGCTAACAGGGTGTACAATAAGGCACAGGTGAAGGGTACAAAGGGAGGGGATGCACACAGGGACACAGGAATATAGTCAAGGAAACAATATCACGTCCAGTAAGGGGGTGTGAAGTCAACTCAAGACGGGATGAAGAGCATGGCTAACTGCCTGCTGGATCTGGGAGCCAAGCCTCCAATACAGCAGCCACCCTCCTCCGCCATTATCACGATGGTCTGCTTCTCTATCAGAGTCCTCTGTTGGCGGATGATGTGGCACAGCAGGTTCTCTGCCCTCCAACTCCTCTGGCCTGGTCACCCACAGTGATGCCCGAGTGGACCTACAAGGGAAGGGTGAGACCATGAGGATGGAACACCAGCCAGGAGGCAGACAGCAGCCACAGGTGGCCATACAGGATGAACAGCATGTCCCAATGGACAACCCCGAGTGGAGGTGAGTGCCACATCTGTGAGCCAACCTGGGAGGTGCCCACAAGGCAACCCATGGTG
The DNA here is from genome assembly GCA_016271365.2 of Neoceratodus forsteri. Classification (NCBI taxonomy): domain Eukaryota; kingdom Metazoa; phylum Chordata; order Ceratodontiformes; family Ceratodontidae; genus Neoceratodus; species Neoceratodus forsteri. The sequence goes on along the minus strand of CM057449.1, from coordinate 456,858,260 downwards.
ACACAGGCACCAACCCAAACCCCAACAGACATGGACGACAATGATCCTGACAGCACCAGGGTACAGGTGACACTGCCCACCCTGGCACAGCACACAGTGAGACACGGCAGACACACAGCCAGACCCCAGAGAGCTGGGTGCAAGGGCCATGCCACAACATGCACAGGGCACCCACACATTGGGACATGCTGCCCACTGACAGATGGCAATGTACTGTAACGCAGAGCACAGTGCCAACAACAATTAAAGGCATGCTGGAGCAGCACTAAACTATGACAGTGGCCTGCCAATGACCACCCAGGCCAGGAGATAACAGGCAGCCAGGCCACAGATTCTGGTAGTGAAGGGCCGACACATGCCACCAAGCAAGCCACTGAAAGCATACCACACAACTGTGATACATTACAAGGAAGGGTCCCCAACCCATGGGGCAAAGCCCACTGTCCCATCCTGTGAGGACACATTTCCACAGCCAAGGTCAACATTGTAATGCAACACTCAATAGTAAATGATGCACATAATGTATTAGTATAGTGATAACAGATCCTCGGAACATAACTGCAACACAGTAACAGCCATGAGATACCCAGGTAAGGAATCACTATGCGCATCACATTGCCAATATGTACCATAGTTTGACAGGCAATGTTCCACGGCTGGTGGACAGAGGGATGAGAGGTATGCCTGGAAGGCATGGGGAGTGGTGTTCCACAGCCACAACATGCACACAGGTGGCAAGAGGCAGGCCTGTCCAGTGAATACACAGGACAGCAAGGTAATGCCAACAGTGCACATGCGAACACCCTGTGGGGGAGCTGAGGGGCCCCAGAGGTGGTCATGGCAGCCAACAGCATGTGACCCCACCGAACACTCGCCACCAGAGCCCTCAACACCATCAGGCAACTGCACAGAATCGCAACCAACAGTGCCTCACCACCCCTCCCCAGTGTCAGACTAGCAGCACCTAACTGTGGTGTGCAACACAGGTGTGCTGCACAGCACAGTGCCACATCGCCACTGGCCCACTGCCTGTCACAGCCATGCCACCAGACCAGTCAGTGGCAGGACACCCAGATGAGACACACAGCACAGTGAAAGAGCACAGAACACAGAGCAATGAGATAGGTACTCACGCAACACATCACTGCTCTTAGGGCTGCTCTCCTGCACCCACTGCAGCATGGACGGCACCCTCGGGCTGCCTCTCTGCTGCTCCTGGGTCACATTATGGCCCCTTCCCGGCCATGGGCTGCTCGATCCGTTCTACAGGAGGACAGGTGAAACATTGGCTTTAGAGCACGACACAGCATACACCACGCAGCACAGCAAGTTGCACATGCAACCCCAACAACAATGCACACACAGGGAGTGAACATGGAGGACACCCACACAGAGGGTGGCATGGCCTATGAAGCATTCGCCATGCACACACGCATGACATCATGGCATCGCGAGTGGTGCAACAGTGCTTGTTGCAGCTGTTCTGTGATTATCCGCATACCAGTGTATGTATGTCGACAGTCCCCAGCGACAGGACCCAGGCACCATGGTGTCACTGGCTGCAGGCTGGTGCTGCACCAGGACATGCCACCAACCATGTCCCACTCCACCACCCACACCCATGGCCACAGCATGTACCAGGCCCCTAGGGGCCAACATGTGGTCTCCACCAGTGCCACATGTGCCCAAGCACCATGCATAGTGGCACACATGCGCCTGCGCACACACACATACACTTGCAGCATGATATGATCGTGATAGTGGGTGTCAACATGCATCGCCACTACCTGGAACAGGCACAGTGCCCTCACGCACCATGCACCTGTAGTGCTCAAGCTGCTGATGCTGCCACCGTCGCATGTCTGTGTATCTGTGCCTGCACCTCTCCGATACGGGAGATTCCAGTGCGGGCACTCAGCTTCCTGTGAGACTGAGAACCACACCTGTATGTGGGAGGTCCCCTCCCTGACCTCCCCAAAGATACTCCGTGCCTCTTCTGGACCAGCTCGACCAGATTGGCTGTCTCCACCTCCCCAGTGCCTGTCCCTGTGCACCACAGCATGCTGTCTCCCATGGCCTGGCATTGCCCACACAGCACAGATTCCCTGCCACCTTACAACACGCAGTGGTTGGTACACCCAGGACTCTCCTGCAACTACTACTGTAGTGCTGTGCTATCACATGATGTAGCATGGGGCTACCCGGAAGTGGTTGCACTGTGCATGTGACCCCTGACATAACGCTGGAGATAAATACCATGCATGTGCCTAGCGCTGTGCTGTGTGGGCTAGTGGGGCACTATATTGCTCTATGCCAGGATGCTAGCGCAGCCATGGGGGCCTCACGAGCATGCATGGTGGTCGCACTATACCACAGAGCACAGCGCTACTGGGATAGTGTGGCGCTGGCTCCAATAGCCCGGCGTGGATGTTTGCACAGCGCTAAGGTGGTAGCCTGGTGCTAATCAGGGCCATATTAAGCCAGCATATGCAAATGGGGTACTTGTGCATGCATGGTGCAAACTGTGTGACTAGCATATCATTATGCTGCTTTGCATGCATAACAGGCTGGATTGCCTCGCTGGGCTATAAAAGGGCAAGCAGTGCACCACCAGTGTTGTCTTGTGGGAATGCAGCATACTACAGTTACTGCAGAACAACACTGGACAGGTAGAGAGATGCAACAGGGAGAAAAGCAGCAAGAAGCAGGTATGTACAACTGCTGTGGGACTCTTGGAATGGCAATAGCTCAGAACAGGGTCAGCCCGTACTGCAGCCCACAGATATACTTGCTGGGAACGGTCAGCCACATGCAGGACCACAGGCAAGCACTGTGCTGTGCAATGGTGCATAGCTACAAACTACAGCATACCATCCAGTGCAACTGCATGTGCCCTGCATTGTATTGTGCCGTGTGGCACTGCCTGGCACTGTGGGTGTCAGGCAGGCCATGTGCAATACCACGGTGTGTTCTGCAGCACTGGCTCATTGCCATGACACCCTGGATGTGGAGCATGGTAGGCTGTGACCACTCTGCTGGAGGAACACAGGGTCCCGCGCTGTGCTGTCCCAAGCACCATGTGGCCTGTGTCTCATGTCCTGTCATTGTCTACATGCCAGTCTATGTGTCCACGCACTCAGCGTAGTGAACACACAACGACAGTACAGTGCAAGGTAGTGGGCATAGGGTGGCTCCATCCATGGGTGCACATGCCAGCCACGGGTGACAGCAGTGTACATGTGGGTCCAGCGCTTGCTGTCCAGACACAGGGTGGCCAACAACTATGTGGCTGTGTGCACTGTACATGCACATGCTGCCCAGTGCCATGTCCATGAGACCTGTGACATTCTAGGGGTGGCATAGTGATGTATATGTGCGATGCAACACAGTCCTGCCACAGCTGCTGACACATGTCCCTTTCCAACTGTCCCATAGGCAGTGCAGCATGGCAAGAGCGCATCCACGCACATAAATTCTCCCAGGATGAGCTAAAAACCCTGGTGCATGCTGTGAAGGAGAGGGAGCAGATGCTCCGTACGCACAGGGCCACGGATGTGGTGGTGCGCCAAGCTTGGGAAGAGGTGACAGCTGTAGTCAATGCAGTCGGCACATGGTAGGATGACTGAGGCAGTGTGCAAATGATGGAATGACTGCTGCGCTGGGCAAAGGAAGAGGAGGCACAGCAGCTGCGTGAATGTATGTGGACGGTGGAGGACCACAAGCCCAACAACAGCGGGTAGAGGAGCCGCCATGGCCGTGGTGGCATCCACACTGCGGTCGGTGGCAGTTGCAGGTGTACCAGGTGGTGGTTGTGAGATGCCTCTCACACTGCCTAGGACAGGTCTGTATTCACATGTGTTTACCCTGCATGGTGTGATGGCACAGGTGCACAGTCATGCTGTTGGTGCTCTGCACGGGGTGCACTGTGGGCTGCTGAACAGCTGCCTAGCCATGGCATGTGCACTGTTTGTTGGTTGGGTGCATTAGGTCACAGGCTGGTGTGTGTGTGTGCATGACCACAGCAGGTGGCGTGTGTCCTGGGAGTGCATGGTGTGGTGGTCGTGGTCATGTTGGTGGAGGCACACTGTCCATGTACAAGTGACTGACCCTGTCCCGCTTTTCCACAGCAGTGTCTGCAAGGCCTGCAGAAACACTGGATCAGCCCAGGATGTCTGCCTTTGGTCCAGAGGATGTGGAGAATGAGGATGAATGGCTATTGATGTCCGGTCTGGGTGCCAGTCAAGGACACAGAGCCATTGCATGTGTGGCATTCCATTGGACAGGGGCTGCATCTGCCAGGGAGGGGGGACACACTGCAGGTGGGGAGATGGAATCCAATGAGTATCTGGAGGATGCCCAAGTGGAGGAACTGGGTGTCGGGCAGGTACTCTGGTGACGTCACCAGTGGTGATGACATGGATGTGTCAGAGGGTTCTTACCACCTGACGTGCCTGTGGAGGGGATGCAGGGTGGGGCTGGGAGCAGGCCGTGGAACAGGTGCCAGGGGTGTTCAGCATTGTTGGCATGGTTGTTCCTGTGCAGCCAGTGGCGGGCAGTTTGGGGACATGTGTGCATCACTGGACATGTGGTGTCCCACACAGACTGTGGTCCAGGGCCATCCTGTACAACAGCACACCACCAGCGGTCGGCAGCAGCAGGCCATGCAGGGCATGCAATGGTGTCCCGAACCTTCTGCAGCAGGCCAGTGCCAGTGCCAGCTGGCATTGAGGGGATGCGCCCAGAGTAGGATGCCCTGGTGCCCGCCTACTCCTGCAGCTGCTGTCACATCCCAACAGGAGGCTCGAATGGACCTGCATGGCTCACGGAGGGAGCTGAGGCATGAGCTGGCACTGATGCAGGAGTCCATTTTCAGTGGGCTTTTCCATGCTGAGCAGCAGGCAGAGGACAGGTTGGGCTGTATGGTGGGTGCGATTGACCGCGGCTTTGCTGACCTGACGGCTGTGGTGGTTGACATTGCCACTGTGCACATGGCACAGGGGCCTGAGCGGGCAACCCGTGGCCACAGGGCTGGCACTGGGTCTAGCTCAAATGCGCCACGCACCTCTTCAGGCGCACAGCACCGCCTGTGGGCTGGCCCACCACCCCCTGTCAGGCTCTGCCAGTCAACAGGGGCACAGGAGGCTGCCCTGCCTGCCTCACCTTATTCCTCTGCCATGTCCTCGGCCCAGAGCACCCTGGGGTCTGTGACCCACACACGTGGTGCATGACGGTGCATGGTGGTAGTCGGTGGTGATAGTCATGGTCGCACTCACCTCTGCACAGTCATCACCCCCTGTCAACATTGCACACCCACATCCCTCTGCACACAAGCACACACACCGACAAACGAACACCCTCACACTCCATCCCATGCACACTCACACTTCCACTGTCATGGTTGCCCTCCTTACACTCCCACCACACATCATGCATCCCCAATTACACTATACCGTGGCTGTGTGTCCACCCCCATGTGAACTGCACACCCCCACATCGCACCACATGCACACATGTATTCTGTTCCACTCTGTTATGTTCCTTTGTGATTGTTAGTGCCACTGTTCTGGTTGTTGGTGCACATTAAACTATTCAGCATTGTACTGTTTCATGTTGCTGTGCAGTCTGTACTTACCTCTGGTCTGTGACAGTGTCCTGATGATGTTTGCCTCGGCTGTATGGCCTGTGGGCCATGCAAGGATCCCTCCTCTCGAGTTGCTTCACTATCCCCTGACCGCTGGCTCTGGGTCACTGTCGGCCTGTCCCTCAGGTTCAGGTGCCTGTATCCCATGGTTCATTGCCATGTTGTACAGCATACAACAGGCTAGGATGATACGGCATACCTTCTGAGGTGTATACTGTAGGGCACCGCCTGATGTGTCTATGCTTCTGAAGTGCATCTTCAGTATACCAAACACCCTCTCTATGATGTTCCTTGTGCTGGCATGTGCCTCGTTGACATCTTCTCGGCCACTGTGGCCAGATGGAGTACCGTGTCAGCAGGCAGGGTCACAGGAGATAGGCGCTGTCCCCTGTCAAGAGATGTACCTGTTAGTGCCAGACTGCAGTCTGGCCATTGCTGTCCTGCACCCCTGTATTGCCCTCCCACACCCCTTCCTGGCCTCCCTGCCTGCCCCCATCCATGCTGTCATGTGTGTGCCTTGTATGCTGCTACTCACCGACTAGATGGCCACTTGGTATCCTGCCCTTCTCAAATGCCTGGCACAGCTGGGACTGGTACCAGATGAAGGCATCGTGGGCACTGCCAGGGTACTGCAGATAGACATTGCTGATGCACCTAGTCGCATCGCTCACCACCTGACAGTTGATGGAGTGGTACCCTTCCTGTTTATGTACACATCACTGCCATTGCCAGGTGGTGCACGGTTGGAGACATGGGTGCAGTCAATGGCACCCAGTACAGATAGTAGGTGCTCAACTGATGGAACTGCTGCATTGTTTCTTCTGCACTCTGCTGTCATGCTGGGGAATACTATGAACTCCCCAGCATGTGGCAGGAAAGCCTCTAGGAACTGGGTCAGGAGGTGTGAGGTGGCAGACTCATGATACCCCCATGGTGTCCCCAGCTGGTCATTGGAATGTCCCTGTGGCAAGGAAGCACATCACTGCTGTCACCTTCTCCTCCTCTGTCATGGCATGGCTGCGTCTCAGTGTTTGGGTACAGCTGCTCATGCAGGAGTTCACTAGCTGCCTCAACATTCCCTTGTTCATCCTGTACTGGCCAGTGATGTGGTCATCTGGCAGGGTCTCGTAGAGGAGACCCTGGGCCAGTACTACCTGTTTGCAGCATACTGTCTCCTTGGCTCATGCTGTCGCCCATGTTGGGCATGCTCTCTCCTCTTCCTCCACTACAGCTGCCATCAATGGTAGCATCACTGCTACTGGCACTGCACACATTCCAACTTCCTGTTGTGGTCCCTCCTCCTAGGTGTTTTGCCTGGGTTAAGACCAGCCTTTTGTAGGCGGTAGCTAGCGCGCTCTGGGTGTCGTGCTGTGTGTCCTAGCCGGTGCTGGGGCTTTGAATATTCCTTAGCGCGTAATGCAGGCCACCCACTCACTTTGCCCCTTGCATACATTATTGGTTTGCTCCACCTACTGCTGTCAGCGCCAGCTAACAGGTCCTTTTTAATATGATGCTCCATGCTAATCCTGCGCTATTCCCATACAATTGGTTTGTGCGCTGCTCTATGCATTGAATATTCTGGCCCTTTGTGTTGGCAAGCACTTTAGTACACACAACTGCCAAGCACAATATATACATGTCTTACTCTGGAAATTCTCTAAAAGCTAAATAATAAAAAGAAGCTCCTGAAGGAATTAGATCTTTTGCTGCACCCTCTGGAGGATGTTTGAACCTGTTCATTGGTCCTTCCACATTTACTGCTGCATTTATGCCAAAGTGATATACAAATTGGGAAGACATTAATAGGCCATTCGAGTACTTTGCATGGAAAAAGATTCAGTGTGATGCTCTCTTTACTCAATAGCTTGTTGACTTACCACCAAAGGTAAGTATTTTATTTTTTTGATTGGGGGTTGTAACCACTTTATTTCTAACCATTTTTTCTTACTGTTTTTCTATTTTCAGGTATTATCACTAGGGTGATGAAATCATGTTTCTGCATAGGTTCGGCCTGTATCTTTTGGGGAATTTAGCAATTTTTCCAACCATGGAAGGTAAGTATTTTTTTTGGGGGAGCTTGTTTTTTTTAATTCAGAAAGTTTTGCATGTCAAACTAACTGTTTTCTGTTACTGTTGCTCTAATTTCAGGTAATTTTCAACAGGTGTCTTTTGCAATGTCCAGGCAGAGAATATGGCAATGACTTGATTGCTGGAGCAGGAGACAGCAGCACTGGAGACCTGTGAAGACAAAGATTATTTAGACTCTGCTCACTGTGGTGATGGCTGCACAGTATAGCTGTTGTTGATTCCCTGTCTTACTATACCTGTCATCTGTGAAGAAAAAAAGAAATATCTTTGCCTCACTCAGCCACTGTGGTGGCCACACAGCATAGTAGCCATTGTAAACTCCCCATCTTACTATGCCTGTCACTTAGAAGAAAAAAGAAGACATTAATTTGCTTCACTCAGCCAATGTGGTGGCCACATAGTGTAACTGTTGTTGACTCCCCATCCTACTATACCTGTCACTTATGAAGAAAAAAGAAATTATTTGCCTTACGTGGCTACAGTGGTGGCCTCATGGTATAGTCATTACTGAATCCCCATCTTACTATAACTGTCACCTGTAAATAAAAATGAAAAATGATTTAGCCTCCTTTGGCCACCATGATACACTGTGCACCTGTAAAAAGGAGAACAAAAATAAAAAGAAAAAAAGAAAATCATAATGATACTGTTACATTAGTGCAGCTGGCCATGCTGTTTACTGGCTGGTATGTGCCAGTGAGATGATGTAGGGAAGAAACATCACATAACTGCTCTGTTTCTTGAGGGCTGCCTGGTTTTGTTACTTCTTTTGGCAGTCGTCCTGTGAATGGTGAAACTTGCAGGAGACAAAAGGAAAAACAAAAACATTTTGAAGTCTTCTGAGTAAGGTGGAAGGCCTTCCATCCTTTGTGAGGCAGAGGAATGGAGTCACCCACCACCAGTGAGGATAAGGACTGTGATATGTGAACAACAGTGAAAGTGACTTACTGTGCCATCTCAGCAGACAAAGGTAGGCCTTGTTGGAACTGAGATTTTGCTGCTTTGATGAGCTGGCTGGCTGGAGAGTCAGCTTCAGTATCCTGTCATACAGTTCCAGATTAGACGACTGCAGTAGAGTTGTGATGGTACCATCCCCAATATAGATTCGGATTCTTTGCAAAGTGTTTTTAGCTGCTCCACATGATGTGGATTGTCGGCTCCAAATCCAGAAAATATTATCTCAGAGCTAACATAGTATTCATTTCTATGAGTTTTCAAGTCAGGAGTTTTGTAACTCGTACCATAGGATCAAGCCAAACAATATTCCATAGAGTCAGGACAATTGTTGAATCAGTGTGGGTTGTGGCCCATGCTATTTGGCGACTGTGTAGGACCCAAGGAGGCCAGAGGAGGAGATGGTGCTGTGTCTTGTTGACTGGAGCAGGCGTGTTTTGCCTAGCTGGTAATGGCATTTTATGCTGCATCAGTGTGGAGGTCTATGTTGTTTGTGGCTGTGTAGGACCCAAGCAGGCCAGAGGAGGAGGAGGAGAAGGAGGTGGTGCTATGTCTTCTTGGCTGGAGCTGGCATTGTCTCTAGACATCATATTAAGGTGGTAGAGGGAGATAATTGATTAGGTACAAGGAAACTGCAGCACAACAATTGGGATGGGAAACAGTAAAATAACTGAAAATAGCAGAATTGTAAATCATAAAGTAAAGGATTATACTGGTGAGGGAAAGGAGGAAAACAACATATCTTTTTTTATGCTTCAACCTCATCGAGGAAGCAGTCCACACTGTCTTGCAGCGTGGAGTTGTCGCCAGACAGGAATTCTCTCCATTACTGTTCCATCCACCTTTGTGGTACAAGACAATTTGTTAATGCCGACAACATCTTGCTCTTCATCTTCGCCACCACCTTCATGGTAGGAACCTGGACATGCTGTATATATGACATATTTTATTTGTAAATCAAAACTACTGCTGTACATAAATATCAATCAATATTAAATGTTTGCTAATTTATTCTTAAGGCACCTTACAGAACACATCATTGTAAGTTATATTACTTAATGTAAATCCTTCCCTCGCTCAGGTTTGAACATAATGTAGCAGTGTTCGCTTATTGAATATTTAAAATTCAGGACCAGATATTCTGTTTTCCTCCTCTAATTTGCTGTCTAGTCACTACAGTACTAGGCCAAATGCATCAAGCTTTCTCTACTAATTCTGTAAAGTTAATAATGAAAAAATCTTTCTCCTGGCTTGGTCCTACAGTTTTAAATGACCTGGCTGGTATTGTCAAATCAGCACATAATGAAAAGCATTTTAAACATTTGCTAATGAAATTATACAGTATGTATGATAAATGCCAATGTCCTTGTTTTAGCACTGTCCTGTATATGATGAATTTATTACTTGTGTATTGTTTGTTGTTAAATGTCAGGTGTGACTGAAAAGGGTGTGCCCAATTGAGTTCATGATAAAAATAGAAAAATAAAAATAAATCAAATGATTGTATTGACGGAATGTGCCCTCATTAATTTTAATAAATGATAAATCAAATTTTGGGGTGACAGATTGGTGCGCCTGTCCCACACAATGGCCCCAACCAAACTGAATACACACTCCACACTGACACTTGAGGATGAGCAGCTGATAATATCTCTTATTATAGCACTGATAATATCTCTTCCCCTACAAATTGACCTCCCACCCACCACTCTGCCCTCTGGGCCAATACACTGTCATTATCTTACCTCTGCCTTTGCCTGGCTTTTGCCATCATCTTACCTATTTGTTAATTCCCAATCTTTCTGTATGTTCTGTAAATACTAATGGTTACCCTGTGTATTTTCCCTATTTTTCTTGGCCTTTGCCCACTATGTAACAGTTGTCCTATTTGCTTTGTACTGTTGACTCTTTTCATTTGCCTTTAACTGTTATCAATGTATGCAAGCCCTACTTCTGTCTCAAGTTTTGAGATGGCACTTATCTTGTATAACATGTTTCTTATGCTTCCTGCTACCGTTTCCTTTTTTCGTATTTTATTTCCTGTGTTTGTTGTATCATGTTTTCATTTCAGGTTGCTGAATATTGTCACTTTCTATACTGTTTACTGATTTTGTCATGTATCCTGTTACTTTGTAACCTCCCGGTTGTGACTGAAAATAGTCATTTATATGGCTAGAGCACCTCACCCAGTAAACAAAAACTAAATAAATAAAATAAATTTAATTGCAACCAAGGTCAGTGCTGGTCACTCAGACCCTGTCCACACTTGTGTTTTGTAAAGTTACCAGCAGTCAGTAACATTACAAAATGATAATAACATGGATCACATCCACACTGTGGCATGGTAAAACCATGCTACAAACCGTGTTTAAAACCATGCTGAAACTCTGCTCCAATCAGGGTTTATAGCACGGTTTCAGTCCAATGCAGTTGCTGGATGGGAACTAATCTGGGGAAGCACAGTGTCAGAGCGCAGTGTGGACACTCTGACAACAGTGCTCAACCATGCACATCAAAATGTTTTAAAATGTTTTGAAAATTATGGGTCAGTGTGGACAGTGACCTCAGTGACCTTGCTTCTCCAGTATAGCAAGGGCTTATTGGCAATGGTAAGGTGCCTTATATGCATCTAACATCATGCTACACTGCCAACAGTCCTGCTGCATCATCAGCCTCCTCATTTTCTTCCCTGTCTTCAACTCCCACCTGACATAAAACATCCCAAATGGTATCTGGCATTATGTCTCTTTTTTTTTTACCAGTCTATTTATTCACTGCCACTTGGAATCTCTCTCAGGCATCCACCTACCCCAACTCTGCCTTTTACCTGAAACTCCTCCTTGTCCTGGCACCAGTTCAGCTATCCCCCGGCTCTGAACCACCAGAGGTAGGGCCACCCTATCTGCCCAGAGCACTCTATCTACAATTTTGGGCGGAATGGGCTCGCCCAGGATGGGAGGAAGTCTGGCTGATGGATTGTGGCTGGTGGGTGGTGGTGCCATCGCCTATCCCCAATGGCAGGGTTTTTCCTTTTTCTCCCTGAAGCCCAGGCATGCAATGACATCCAGCTCGGCAGGCGCATGCTCCGTGCACCTCCGAAAATGTCCGCTGATCTTCAATCCCCTGCATTCTGCAGCGTGCACTGTGAACCTCAGTCTCCACTAGAGGTCAGCTGTGCAGCGGCAGGTGGATTCCTCTCCCCAGAGAGCAGGAGAGCAGTCCACAGACACTCATCTTCCCCATCCTCGTTAACTCCCGATGGCCCGGGCTCATTCCCGAACCCGGGTCACCGCATGGCACGGTGTGGCATCCAGCGCTCAAACCTCAGCGCCACTGGGCCAACCAGCATTTTGTCTTTTAACTTGCATTTTTTTCTCAGCCTATTTCCACATGAGGTGGTGGTAGAAACACCCAGTCTCTGTAGATTTTCATGTTGTGCCTTAGATAAATGTGTCTTTAGCATCTGTGCCCCGTACCTTCTTATCAGAAGATCCATCAATTTTGGACCTACTGATGCCCACCTTCAATTACTGATGCCAGCCTACGTTTATAGCATGGGTCCAGCATGGTGGCAATCCCAAAATCTTCAGACTACAGAATGCCGAAATATGTATTGTGTCTTCATGACATGGAACATGTGTTCCATTGAGACACAACTTCCACTATCTCCACCTGCCTTCAGCACTTGCTGAGCATTCCACAGTGTCTGTCTCAGTGCATGTAGTAGTTGAATGGCCTGACTGATGCAAGCAGTGTTCCCACTATCTGTGTTGCATGTTTGAACAGCCTCGAGAATCATGATTAGGTTGTCCATTTGGCACCACTGCTCTGTTGTCAGAGACATGGATACTCCTGCACTGTCATAGCTTGTATATAACAGCAGATATTCAGATACACCTTTATATTGCTTGAACAACCACTCAATTACATACAGTGTTGAGTTCCATCTGGTGACAACATCCAGTTTCATACAGTGCTGAGGCACTTTGTTTTGTATCTGCAGCTCACAGAGCTGGTCATGGGCCTTTCTGGAATGGGCAAAGTGGACACAGATGCAACAGGACACAGTCAAAATGTCCTTGATATCACAATGGGTTAGAAACTGCTGCACAACAAGATTAAGACAGTGTGCCAGGCATGGCACCCTGACAAACCCCCATCACTGATGCATTTCACAACATTTGAGCCATTATCACCAACAATGAAACCTGCTTTCAGTGAATGGGGTGAAGCCATCCAGGGAGGACAGTATTACATGGTATATGCTGGCTGGCGCTTAGGCAGGGCAGCAGGCGCAGCGAAGGTGAGTTGGATCTGGGTGTGATCAGATGTAGAGACATCCTGGGATTCAGCAGAGCCTAGAGAGAGCCAGATGTGTTTGGTCTCCATCCCCAGGGTTCCCAGCAGACCAACTGTGCAGGGTTGCCAGGGGTCGCAGTGCCTTCCAGTCCCTTTCAGGCCATGCTGTGCAATGCCAGGTTAATGGGGAGCAAGACTGAAATAATGGCACACTTGATTTGCTCAGTTAACCTGGCTTGCATTAAGGAGACATGGTTGGGTGACAACACGGGCCAGAATTGAGGCGGTGTCTCCTCTGGTTTTCTGTAGTGCACTGCCCAAGGAAGGAACACAGGGATGGGGTATTGGCCATCTGCTTTAGATCTGACTTGGGCTTCAGAGTGCACCCAGTGGGATCAGCCAGGTCTTTGAGTGTGTGGCAGTGCGTGGGAGTCAAAGTGCAGGTTACAGGATTCTCTCATTTACGCCCTCTGGGATCAGTGGGAGATTTCCTGCAGGAGGTCGCGGACTTCATCATCGATGAGGTGTTGGAGTTCCCTAGATGTTTAATTCTGGGGACTTCAATGCCTGGGTCAACGATGAATCCTCACAGTTTGGTTATGACCTCTTCCAGCTGATGTCATCACTGGGCTCGACACAAGTCGTTACTTCTGCGACCCATCACCACAGCGACATGCTCAACCTGATCTTCTTGCTGGGGCTTGAGGTTGCCAACCCCAAGACTGATCAGGTCATTTGGTTTGATCATTGCATGATGAAGTTCCTGTTCGTAGGCCCCTCAGAAGTCCCTCCCTATTGAGATGCTCAGCTACTGCCTTTAAGGAGATTGTCCCCAGAGGAACTCCTGGCAGTGGCTGACTTATCTAGTGTAGATGCTGCATGTGCAGTAGGTGAGGCAGTGGCTGCCTATAATAGGGTGGTCTCTGAAGCACTTGATGCCATCGCACCAGTCCATATATGACCAAGATTCTCTCGCTTGAGAGTCCCTTGGTTTGATGGGGATTTCAAGGAGAGGAATGTCAGGGTTGGAAGTTGGAGCATTGCTGGTGGAAGATCCACTCAGAGGGGTACAAACAGGCCTTGTGTGCTCACTACCATGAGTACCAAGGGAGAATCAACTGTAAGAAGACAGTGTTCCTGTACAGGGAGATTGCCGCGGGAAAAATAGACTATCTCAGCTTTTTGGATTGTGGACAGATTGCTACATCCCATCTGTCTACAGCTGAGAAAAGCTTTTCAATCATGTTGAGGAGTTTGCTTCTGTTTTCTCTGACAGTGTGTCCTCCATCCAGGCGGGATTCCATCAGTGAGACAAGCTTTGTCTCGCAGTGATCAACCTGGAAGCAGCAGAGACACTCCATCAGTCTGAGATGAGTTTAAACAGGTGGAAATGGCCAAGGTCATTGGGGTGATCTCAAAGCTAAAGCACACTTACTGTGAACTGGACCTGACCCCTACCCATTTCTAGATGAGATGTGTCTGGACTATAGGCCCAGTGTTCACTGGGATTGTCTGGTGTTCAGTGTTGGAGGGAATCTTCCGAATGCCTTGAAAGAGGCTCTGGTGAGACTCCTCTTGAAAAGCCATCTCTCACCTGGTGAATTACTGTCCAATCTCCAGCCTGCCTTTTCTGGGCAAGGTTGTTGAGAAACTAGTGGTGTAACAGCTCAAAGAACACCTCATGGCCTTTAACATCTATGAGCCATTCCAGTCTGGTTTCAGAGCTAGACATAGCACCAAAACGGCATTAGTTATGGTGCATAATGACCTCTCTCAGTGTTAGATATAGAGGAGACAGGTCAATTATTGTTCTCCTTGATCTCTCATCAACTTTTGATACTGTGGATCACATTGTGCCTCTTGATCACCTTCGAGAGTATTGTGGACTCAGCGAGTACTTCTCATCAACTGGTCTGAGTCATATCTCTCTGGCAGGGAGCAGCAGTTGGTGATGGGAATATCTCCTCCTCCCAGGCCCTGTCATGTGGAGTACCTCAGGGTTTGATCTTGTCACTGATATTATTCATGGATACATGCTGCCCCTGGGAGAGCTCATTAGACAATGCAGTGTGGTGTTTCATTGCTATACAGATGATACCAAGCTGTATTTGTCTTTTGCCTCAGGAACACACAATGCCATGGAAGTGATTAACAACTGCTGGCTGACATCAATGACTGGATGTGCTCCAGCTGGTTGCAACTGAACCTGACAAAATGGACGTACTGGTGATTGAGGCCAGGTCATGGATGTAATGGGAGTGCCTCTGGAGTGGGTACAGGATTATTTCTGGGATCCACACCATTGATGGCCTCTCCAAGGGTGTGGGATCTTGGCATTTTTCTGGACAGCAGATTGACACTAGAAGCTCAGGGCTCCATATTCAAAGGAGATGCACGGCACATCCCAGTGGAAAAGGGAGATGCACCATGCAACCCCAATAATGCGCCACAGCTCGATATTCAAAAGTGTGGAATGCGCCCAGCCACAAGGGAATGGGCCAGGGTGCACACAAATGTATGCCACACAAGTGGAGGGGGTATTCCCATGAATATGCCATGCATTGGCATATTCAGATGAAATCGCACCTCATTGGCAAGAAATGTGCAGCCCAAAGATAGGTCGCACCGCGGATGTAAGTCAGCTGGCCACCCACAGGCGGGTCCTGAAGTGCACACAGGTGCACTGCAGCCTGCCAACCCCAGTGGTACAGTGACACCCCTGCCCCTGCTCCAATTCCTGATGGCAGCAAGCGCTGCATGTTCCATCATGTACATGGGCAGCAGTCCCTCCTCATCCCCATACCCCAATGCAGTCAAAACATAACAAATAGAAACATTGAATCCTGTCATCCTTTGATGCACCACCCATTGCTTATTGCCTGATGCTATCGATCATGTTGCAAAATGGAGGGCATCAGTCTTCACAAACAACCTATCTGGCACCCTACAGCAAAGTGCAATATGAACACAGCATACAGTGCCATGCCATAATTCCTCCTGCCAACTCCACAGATTGGGCTGCATGTGAGCTACCGAATGATTGGGATGTGGGATACGATTCTGGGGTGCATACTGCTAAATACAGATGTATGCATTTTGTACCTGCAGTTCTTTCTCAGCTGTTGCTCCACAGCAGGTTGTCATTCTGGGGCTGTATACATGTGCTACACCTGTAGTAGGCGTTGGGCAGTGCTGGGCTGGTGCAACAGTGAGGCATTCCATTATGCAGATTCAGCTGCATTTGTACTGCTGCCTGCTACAGGGCACACACCTTATCAGTCACCTCCCAGCACCACCCAAAATACATTATAAGCTACACACCCATTGGTCGACCGATGGGCCTAGTAGTTCATACAGTACACTGTCAGTGACAGTGCTGTCAGTGGGCAGCTGTGGAGGTGTGAGAAGGGCTATGCTGCCTGCCAGCAGCGGAGACTTTCTGGGATGGGGGGTAATGGGGTGGGCTGTGGGTACCTGAGTGGGTGGGGTGGAGGAGGCCACTACAGTATGGAAGCAGGCGCTGGGTTCGGGTTCAGGTGCAATTGGGGACAGGGAGGGGGTTTACACTGTTTTGAGGCATGTAGCGGCAATGGATACATGTGCGATCGTGGAACTGGGATGGGGTCCACTAGACTGCCAGGGATTGGGGATGCCTGTACTGGCACTGTTTGAGGTTAGGGTTGGCCCAGCGCATATCGTCTAGATGCAGCCATGTTAATGAGCACATAATGAGCATGCATGGGGCCATATGCTCCACACATGGCTAATGTGCTCATTAGCATTTTTGGCTGAATATCACCACTGGGGACTGGGCGCATACAGGTAACACGCATGTCCCCACTGGCAGTATTCAGCCCTGGCCCTGGATGTGCTGCACCTCTCATGGCTGCTGCCCACTTTGGGCCACATATCTATTAGTTTGATATTCAAACAAAATACGTGATCTGCTGGGTTCCTCAATTATGTTTGAATATCCTTTCAGAGTCAGCTGGTGCATCACTTTGTGCAGTGCATCTTTTGCACTGCACACCCGCTCTGGTGCTGAATATCCTGGCCTAGGTGTCATCTGTGGTCAAATGTGTTTTTACCACTTGAAGAACATCACCAGGATTAAGCCCCTAGTTCTGCCCGAAGACCTGCCATCACTGGTGCATGCCTTTGTGACTTGAGGCTGAATTACTGCAATGCTGTCTACTTTGGGGTCACTGGAGGGACCCACCGCCAACTGCAGCTGGTGCAGAATGCAGCTGCTAGGTTGCTGACAGGCCTGGCAAGGTCCAGTTATGTGACCCATGTCCTGTGGGCTCTGCACTGGCTGCCTGTCAGGTGGAGGATCCTCTTCAAGGGGACTTGCTCACCCACAAGGCCCTATATGGGCTGGGTCCTGGTTATCTGGCTGATCTCCTAACACCTGTCTCCTTGCCGTTCCACTCCACTCTTGACCAGGGGCCTCCTTGATGTTCCCAGGGTCAGGCTTAAAACATCATGTGACCGTGCTTTCAGTGTCACTTGGCCGACCCTGTGGAACACTTTGCCAGCTGTTATCAGGAGGCCTCAACAGTCAAGCTGTTTAAAAAGGGGCTAAAGGCCCACTTTTCTGTTTGGCCATCCCCATTAAGGTGACTGGACTTTGTATTAATTTTAAGAAATGATTAGTCATGTTGAGATTTATTTATGTATTTATTCATTTAAATTTTATTGTGTGTTGTGTTGTGTTGACCCTACCTTTTATTGTAAGGTGCCAGAGCCTTAGAGATTGGGTGCCAGATAAATAAAATTGCCTTGCCTTGCCTATCACTCTCAGTAAAGAGCCCTTCCAGCATTTTCTTACCTGTGTGTTATCCAGGTATACACTTCATTGTCGTGTGGCATGCTGATGAATACCCAGAATGTTGCTACCACCACAATTGGCTTTAGTGCAATTTTTCCAATGCCCAGAGTCAACATACCCAGGTACTCTGTGCCAAATGTGTTGTAACACACAAGGAGGAGTTACCAGCTGTTTGGCCACTGGTCCACATATCCATGCTCAGATGTATGTATGGTGATGCGGAATGCTTCAGGGCATGGTTTATCATTTGTGACACTGTCCCATAGACTTTATGAACAGCATGTTTAGAAAAGTATGTTCTTAATGGAATCTGCAGTTTGGGACAAACACAGGCCATCAACCTCTGAAATCCAACATTTTCAACAAAAGAGAACGGCAATAGGTCAAGCACATACATTTCAGTAGTTGTGCATTTAGTCACATGCAGTAGCATGATTGGGAGTGAATTTGGAGGATGCTCAAACATGCAATGCAGCGTGGGCTGGATCTTTCTTGGAGTTAGGGGTACCAAATAGCTGGACTCATCATGGTAGCATAGTTGGGATGGTAAGTGACACCAGTGAATTTGGGGTGGGGTCTGCAATGGTGTTACTGTGCTTTTCTGACTCTGGTGGTACTACTCAACCCACCACCACTGCTGCTATGCCCACTGCCAGGCAGACACACAGAATCCTCCTCTTCCTCTCTGTAGTCCTCCTCATTCACCCTTTATCCACCTGGTCTATTGCCCATCATTTCTGTTTGCCTTGCCTAATGATGATTATGAGGGACAGGGACCCCCCACACTGGCTTCCTTCTGGTGTTGACACCAGCACAACAGGTGCCTGTTCTCCATAAGTGTATGTGAGTTGCCCACTGGTGCCTAGGTGGCTGCCTTTTTGCCCTACTAACTCATGCTTGATATAGTTGACAGATAGTGACTGTCTCATCAGCTGGGTCAAGTATATAAAATCCCAAACTAGAGATTTCGTAACCCTTAATTTATCATGGCGTGAGAGTCAGACAGCTGTGGGGAAGGGGTGGAAATTTGTGTTTTGGGATGATTGCATAACTTCTAGAATATTGGTGGGGACCTTGGTAGTTGAATAACTGCAAACAATATTCCTGCATCATCTGCAGCACCACCCTTCCACTTTTTCTCTCAGACTCCTATAGGGATTCAGCAAATCAGCAGCAGCACAGTGGCTGCTGTCCTCCTCCTCCACAGATCTGTCCTCCTCATCAACACCATCTTCAGGCTCTCTGACCTCTCATAATCAGGACTCTGAGTGTTACACACATTTTCAAGATCTCCTGCCTCTACCACTGACTCAGGATCTGCACTATCAGGCTCACCACCACCATCACCAGCAACCACAGGGACACCAACAACTTCCTTCTCAACAACTGTTCCTTGTTTACTGCTGCTTACCTTGTCACCTCACACATCCCCCACCAGCATGGCTGCCACAGATGTAGCAGAAAAATTGGGCTATAATAATGCCACCACTGCCAACTACTCTTTGTCTACTACCAGCCCCAGAGCTCATAGAACATGCAGCCACGCCCACAGACCTAGTTTTTTTAACTGCAGTACTGTTTTGCTCCATAGATTTTAGCACTTTTCTGCTGCCTCCGGCACCTCTCCCTTTTTAGAGTGCCTCTTCTGGGTCATTCTTATATGCTAATTGTAACTTTTTTAGAGTGAAAATTACAAAATGTAAATAAAGCATGCAGTACAAATAAGTACCAGGAGCAGACAACACTTCCCCTAGGGTATCAGGGATCAGCAGCATGATCTGAAAAATGAAACACCACAGGGATTAATATGACACACACAACAGGAGTAAAAGGGTTAAACAAGTTATTAACTACCAGCAGCAGACAACACCTCCCGCTAGAAAATCAGGGATCAGCAGTGTGATCTGAAAAATGCTATGCTAATAGTATGAAGTAAAACAAAAAAGAATTTTTAACATAACACAGGTATTAATAAACTAACACAACAGTACAAATAAGTACCAGAAGCAGACAACACCTCCCCTAGGGAATCAGGAATCGGAAGTGTAGTCTGAAAACTACTGCTAAAACCAAATAAAAAGTTCTTTCTTTTCCTTTTTAAAGAACAGGGACTAAATTGACAGGGTAACAGGGATATTTAATACAGTCAGACCTGGTTAATATATGCCTTGTTATTACATATACCTGATTATCTGAACAGGGAATATCTGAACTGATTTTATGTCATGTTAATTGCCTCTTTAATATGAAAACCTCTGTTTCTGAATCTGAATCCTGTGTTCAGAGTACATAGATCATTATCTTCATTCATTTTAAGATGGATAATCCATTGCATGTGTTAATGTGTGTGCTAATGGCAGTCTTCTTAATCCCTTTAAATCCCTCTGGCATGTTAAAGTGATAGGAAATGAGTTTTAGATAGTTAATAGCCCTCCCATTTTCCTTTCCATGCCAGTATGCGTCTGATATGCTTTGACCAATTTTTGATAAATAAATAACCTAGCTTTGGGATGCACTCAGCTCTACCTTAAGTTACAGTCTCTTCATTGGCTACTGCTCTTTCTTTCGTATTCCTAATCATTTCATGGAATCAGTGACACCACTCCAGACTATCCATATGAATGGCCTGGAATGGTGTTACTAATGTCATAAAATATCCATGTAGTTGAAAAGAGAGAACAGCAACTGCTGTGGAGAAATGGATTCACTGTAGTTACAAAGGCAAACAATAAATTAATAATTGAACAAAAGGTCAAAACATGGAAACTAGAATATCTTAACTGTTCAGTACTGTATTACCAAATTTCCAATGTTCTAATAAAGTACCCAAAAATTGTTTTGTCATTGTCTGGTTACTACGTGTATTTTATTACATAACAAAATGGTCAAAACAAATGTTTATGGATTAACCAAGTCTGATTGTATTAGTATAACAAAAGTGACAGAACATAGTCACTTTAAGAAAAATATAAGTAAAAAATCACTAAAACTGCTACAGAAAGACACTTACAAAATACTTTACTTAAACACACCAATCTAAACCGTAGAAATAAAATGAGAAATTACTAACTACAGATAAAAATGATGAACAAGAAAGAGTGAGAAAACCAAAATATAACACAAATCTCCTGCTTACTAGTGCTTGTGCAATGCAGAATTCCTCCAGCAAAATTAGCATGAAATGACCATTGCCGGTGGAATTTCTGCCAGAATTTCACTGGTTCTTCTGTGGAATTCCACCTGCTGCAATCAGTGGAATAATATTCTGTGGAATAGCATTTTTCTGTAGAAAATCATTCTCATCCAGTTCCGCAAAAAATATTGAGATTATGGATAAATCTATTCTGTATTTTTCTGCCAGAGAATTCTGCCATTCTGTTTCTTAGAAATTTGGTGGAATTTCAGCAGAATTTTGAAAATTCCATGAAATTTAGTTCTGCTGGAATTTAAAATTCTGCACAGCACTACTGCTTAGATAAAAACACCCCAGATCTTTTGTCCTGCCTTGCTAACTTGCTTTACACAGTACACCTACCCTCCCCATAGCACTGCTTCACAGACTGACAAAACAGAAACCAATACTTTAAAGTAAATAATCACCAAAACAATAAACAAAAAAAAACACAAATCTAGCAGCACGAGGCCCTCTAGAACAATTTGTGAGCAATTTGGATTCAAAAAGCTCAGTTTTGAAATGTATTTTACAAGATTTTTTTCTCAGACAAGCACATACAGATTTCTCTCCTACTCTCTTTTCAAAACACTGCACTGAAGACAGCCTCTGCATGGCATACAGGCTGTTTCAGCAACATTTGACCTCCAATCCCATAGTACATTGCAAACATCACCTCCATTCCAAACTTTGCCAGCAAAGTCACAACTTTGGGTTCTTGTAAGATTTGTCCCTGTGCCAAACTCCGCCAGTGAAGTTGCAACTTCATATTTTGTGGAGTTATCAGTTTTCATGAATCTGGACTTCATACAATGGATTAATTTGTGAAATGAGGTGAATCTGCAAAATAATCTGCGTGGTGAAGTTTTCCAACTTTGCACATCACTAGTGCAGGCAGTGAAATGAAGTAACTCATTCACAGAGTTGTGTAGTATTACCGTATGCACTGTAAGCCCATTAGTCCACAGTGTGAACCAATGAGTATGCAGCTCCTACTGTAGGCTGTCATTCGGTGGGCAGCCATGGTGGTATGCGGGTGGGTATGCTGCCCGCCAATGACCAGGGGAGCTGGTGGGCTGCGAGTCCTGTGTGGGGTGGGGTTACCACTGAACCACCAGGGAAATGGATCTTACTATATCTTACTATATCGCTGGTGATCAAAGGGTTGGGTGGGGGTACCATTGGACCACCAAGGTTCTTTCAATTATGAATATGACAGTGACTGGAGGTTTGGAATGAAGAGGGGGTACCACTATACTACCAGGGACAGGTTTTAAAGTTTCATACAGGGATCAGTGTTACAGGAGGAGGAGGCATGCCACTAGACTCCCATAGGAGTTATTTCTATATCACTGTGATGATTGGTGCTACAAGTGGGGAGGAGGGTACCACTGGGCCACCAGTGACTTTGGATGCTCACCAGTATGGGTGTTGGGATCTATGGGATGGGGGTGGGGAACATCCTCTGGATCTCCACTGCCAGCACTGCATGGTATGCAGGGTGCCAGGTGCAATTCACTGGCCAGCCCTGCACAACTCATGCAAATGGGGCCATAATGCATCATATTATTTCTAGTTATAACCCCACATTTTATCAATGCTTATCTACTCTAAAATCCATTGATGCCCTTGTTTTTATATCGCCTTTTGCTTAGTAGGACTGAAATGCATACTAATGTATCTTTCTTTCATTTCTTTCAATTGTTTAACCAGAAGTGGCACACTAAACTGAAAGCTTTACAGGTGCACCTGGAAGCAAAGGGAACTTAAGTGACTTGTTCAGGGTCACACAGTATGCATGTGTGGGCTGTGGATTCAAACCCATATTTTTACCTCAGAGCCTTAAACCACTGTGCTACACTGCTTCCATGTATAGTTATAAACAACTTTGTTTTGTTTTGAATCCTGGATCTATTTTATTGCATACTTCCTGAACAATAGAAATACCCCAAACAGTGCAGCCACTCATGATACAATAGTTCCTCTACACCCACTGCATAGTGAGTGTCTAGACTGTGTTGGGGTGTTCCTAGGTTTAGCAAAATGCATTGGGAGTTGACCAATGAATGTATTATTTATTTATTATTTATTTATTTAGTTTTTGTTGACGGGTAAGTGCACTAGACAAATCCTGCCTATTTTCAGAGCACAACTTGGGGAGGGGATAGATGAATGCCAACTGACCCTGAACCAGATTAAGCTGTTGGTGGTATTTAGTGTAAACAAACATGTTTTGGTGCAGTAACACCAGTATGGTGGGCAGTCTGTTTTTCATTGTCTAACAGAAAAAAGAACCAGAATCAAACAACCAGCTGCATCAATAGTCTCTACAGAATGTGAACAGTCATAAGATGTGTTTTTAAACTAGGGACACTCTGAGACCTAAGGGGTTGACAGTGTCCCTTTAACATGAAATGATATAGTTACTTCAGACCATGCCTTGGTCAAATGTACTATTGTTCCAAATAGTGAAAGACTCTGGACACAGAAATGGAGATCTGACAATGCTTTTATTGAGATGTCCTGATTTTAGCCAAAAGATTAAAATGGCAATCAAAGAATTCAGCGTTTGTTTATTTCTTTGTTTGTTTGTTTGTTTCTTTGTTTTATTTCAATGGTGCACAACACATGACTTTGAGACTTCCATACGGGCTGCCATTATTTCACATCAAATTTGACATACCAGAATTCAATTAGAAAGAAGAAAAAATGGAAGATGAAATTAAAGTAATAGATCAAAATGTTTGGCTGGTGATGTACAGGCCTATACACACTGAAAAGAAATGCATGAAATTATACAAAATTTATTGAATGTGCAATTAGAAAATAATTAAAAATGTTAAAATCTAACATTTATTTATTTATTTATTTAAGCGTTGGTAACCAGGAAAGGCACACTGAGTCAGGACTTGTTTACAGGTGCAACCTGGAGAAGGGTAAACAGAGGGAAATAGCAGCAAAAGAATGTTACATAAATGAACAAGCATATGGTAATACAATCAGGAGTGCAGTTCATAGGAACAAAAGTGCAGTGACAAGAGAAATAGCACAAATTTATAAAATGCTAGTAAACAGGGTAGAACAATGAAGAGTGAATTCAATAAATACAGCTGAGCAAAATACAGTTACTATAGACAAGAACAAAATTGGAAAAGGCGGTCATGGCTCAGATTACTGTAGTTAGAGCTAGTGGGAGAGGCTAGAGGCAGCAGTATGAAGCTGCTGGTTCACTTCAGAGCAGGTGCTTGAGTGCCAGGAGAGAGATGGCTAGTTGGAGGAGTAAGTTTGTTCCAAAGGGAGGTAGACAGAAAGAGAAAGCAGACTGACCTGCTGTGGAGTGAGGGCAAGGAAGAGAGAACAACAGTTCACCCTAAAGTGAAGTGGATAAGGGAATGGGTTGGCTGGGGATAGGAGTGAACAGAGACAGGAAGGTAATAGTCCAAACTAGTTATTTGGCAATAAAAGCTAAGGAGTGCATCCAACGACAGTATGAGGGGTGGGGATAGCTATAGTTACTTCAGACCTATATCTTAATAGAGACAAATCAGGTAAAAATTTGGCCTTCATGCTACAATATATAGGAAAGAAAGAAATGTTATTACTGCACTTGAAGAATAGAGAAGGCAACTTGGTAACAAAAGATGAAGAAACTTAGTAGGATTTATTTTTAAAAACTATCTATAATAACAAAGTCTGGACAAAAAAATAGAAATAAATGATTACAATAATCAAACTCCACTTGAAAAAAAAATAATAATGTCAGATTCTTTCGCACAACAAGAAACATTACAAATTATTAGGAGTATTCCAAAACAATAAACCTCCCAGTATGGACAGATTATCGGCAGAATTTATAGGGCCTTTGCAATGAAACTTGCACCTTGGTTGGAGCTTATAGTACAGGAAATGTCTGCAGACATAGGTATTTCACCATCCATGGTGAATAGAGAAGAAGACAGTGTTACCAGAGAGCTATAGGCCTATGACCTTACTGAACCTTGATTATAAGAGTATTGCAAAACGATGACAACAGAAGAAAGGTGCAGGGAATCCGTAGTACCACAGGCCCCAACCAAACAGGTTATATAAAATGCAAAACTATCTTTGATGGTATTCACAAAATTCAGACTGCTATAGAACTACTTAGGGAAGGGAGGGAGAATCAGCCTTAGCAGTAGATGTCTCTAAAGGATTTACTTTCCTCCAATGGGACCATCTTTTATTTTTTACAGCATTGTGAATTTCTGGAATTTATGTCAACTATTATCAGATTTTTTTACAGCTATCCCAGTGCCTTCTTTAAGGTGAACTTCCATGTAGCTATCCATTTATCGTGGAACATGGGGTAAGGTAAGGGTGTCCTTAATAACCCAGGGTCTTTGTGATAGCATTAAAGGCATTGATTGCACATATCAGAAATAATACTAATATTAATGGCCTGAAACTAGGAAATGAAATACTCATAATTAACGCTATGTGGCTAACATGATGGTATTTTGCTTGGAGCCTTTCACCTCCTTCCAGATATTGTTAGAAGAGTTTGAGATGTTTTCCCAGCTATTGGGATATCAATTAAATTAACTTTTATTCTTCCAATTCCTCCTAAATCAGAATACATCAAGACTATGTTATTATATAGCCAAGAGTATGAAATGTTTAGGTATTCTATTGACTAATGGCTGCAGAAATACAACTCAATTAAATTTCATTAATATAATAAGATTTTGAACCTTTTGGATTGATGGAAGAATCTCTCACTTTCTTTGTGAGGCAGGTAGTACCCTAAAATGATGGCTTTGCACATTTACTGTATATATTTCATGTGACTATTGGTCTGATTTCAAAATTTGGCTAAAACAAATTTAGAAACTTTGTTTTTGAAATTTTTGTCAGGAGGGGAGGGTTCAGCACACATTGAAAGGTCTACTATGTGGATCCGTAAATTAGAGGATAGTATGGCATGCCCAGATCCATGGGGTTATTACAGAGCAACCAAAGTAAATATAATTTGGAATTTGTTAGAACCAGACTCTAACATAATCATATTTTAAAATAACCATTGGAAGGTACTATATAGAAAATATTGTTGTTCTCTGCCAATTACTTGTATTCTGTTCCTCCTTAATACTACTAATAATATCACAAATGAAAATATTTTGTATTTCATATCATTCTGAAGGATACCTACAACAAGGATAAATCCAGTCTCCTGTGGTCCATTTTACTTGTAGGAGTAAACTTGAAATCATTTAGTAAACTCAACATTGCTATAATTGCATTAAGAAAAGTGGGTATTACTTATTGAGGACTTTAATTAATATTCAGGATTGCAAATATTTGAAGAATTAAAAGCAAATTCTAAGAGATGACCAGAACTTGGTTGGACTATCACTTGTGCTGGCTTGGTGTCTCACCATAACTGGATCACTATTATTAACAATGAGAACATAACAAATAAATATGCAAATAAATCTATGTCAATGTGTTCAAAGAATATTTACACATATTATTAATTTTTCTCTTCTATTTGTTTGGATCCTATATATGTGCACAATGTACCCGTGTGAATAAAAATGTAATTATCCATGCAGCACCAGGTTATGCACTAGAGAAAGCGTAATGTGCTTCCCAGATTCTTAGTTTCAAGTTTGCCTTGGTGATGCAGCTGGTAGCACAACCAGAACGGGATTTTGGCAGCCTGAGTTCAAATTCCAGCTAAGGCACTTATTTCATTCCTTCTTCCTTTGTTTGGGTTTCATATATGGAATTTAGTAAAGCCTTTGTCACCATAACTCTAAGAGGTTAATAAAGAAACAGCAACCTGGGGGTTGGAGGGAAGGTTGTAAACTGGATATCAAACTGTATAAAGGATAGGATGCACAGGGTGGTGGTACATGGCAGTCACTTGGAGGAATGGAGAGTAATCAGTGGGTACCACAGGGATCAGTTCTGGATCCTGTCATTTTTAATATCTTCATAGGTGACTTTGCAGAGGAACCGAATGGTGAGGTGTGTGTCTCTTTGCAGGTAACAGAAAAATCTGCAATAAGTTGGAAGGGGTGGAGAAAATGAAAAGGGATCTGGGAAACTTGAGGAGTGGACTAAGGTGTGTCAACTGGGTTACCATCTCAAAAGTGCAGGCATGCAACTGGGGAGGGAAACTCAAGGGCTGTGTATAAGATGGGAGGTACTTACAGTCACCAAGCAAGAGAGGGACCTTGTGGTTATCACCTCTGAGGATCTCAAGGAGGCAGGACACTGCAACAAGGCAGAAAGCAAACTAGTTGGATGCTGGGTTGCACAGAGAGGGCATTTCTAGCAGGAAAAGGGAGGTAGTGTTGCCACCATATCGTTCACTAGTGAGACCCTACCTAGAGTACTGTGTCCAGTTCTGAGGTTGCAGCTCTGCAAGAACATTGACAGGGTGGAGGTGATCAGTGGAGAGCTACCAAAATGGTGAGGTGGTGCATGAGTAACCATATGAAATGAGGTTGTAGGAGCTTGGCATGTACTCTCTGGAGGAGAGAAGAGTGAGAGGGGACACGATTGACACCTAGAAGTACCTCATGGTGGGGACAACAAGGTACAAGAGGGACATCTCTTTCAGTGGATGGAGAGTACCAGAACTTGGGGCATGCAATGAAGCTTGGGGGAGTTTTTATTTTGTTTTAATTATTAAATCTCAGAATAAAGAACTTTTGAGCCAGTGGCTCATTTACAAAGCCTCCACGTCAAAACAATTGGGTTATACAGAGGAAGCAGTAACAAACAATGTACAATGGGTACAGAATTAGCAGGCTATGCAAGCTACAACAAGCAGTGTAATAAACTAACAGAGTTATTAACTAAGAACAATGAATAAGTGCATGAAAATAGCACTCGGAGGTGCAGAGATTAGCAACCCAGGAGGGCATTGTCAGCATACTGTAGGTCAGGCAGATAAAATCAGGAGGTCACAAGGACTAAGTGTGGCAGTCACAGCTACTGAGGCTAGCCAGATGCATTTGAAGAGAGTTTTGAAGGACCTATAGAGGTAGTGGATTGGATTTGTGCTGGGAGGTTGTTAAACCAACTGGGTGCCCAGTACATAAAAGCTCTTGCCCTTGGGATGTCTGGCATAGAGGTACCTGGAAGGCCTGATTGTTTGCGCTTCTCATATAGTGTGAGTTTGCAGAGGCCTTCTTGAGGAGTAGTTGGATGGGGGGGGAGCCCAAGGGAGCTCTTTTTGCCGCAAGGCAAGTGTGTAGAAGATTCTGTTTTGAAGGTTAATGAGTTTGCACATAGAGATCACAAGTATGCATGTCCCAGCAAGCACCAGTAAGTAATCTGCAGGCTTTGTTAAGGGTGATCCCAATCTTTCTGAGTGCAGTAGCAGAGGCAGAGCCATAAACCACAGTACAATGCCATAGTCAAAGAATAGCTAATATGGAAGCTGGTCACATGGAGGAGTAGAGCCTCTGGGTCATACAATGCCGGTGTTGATAGAGGAGGCCTAACCTGGTATTTGCAGTTCTGGAGATGCTTCAGATGTGCTCTTGGTAAGAGAGCATGCTGTCCAGGTAATGCCCAGGTACCTAAAAGTGGACACCTGTTCAATTGGTGAGCCAGTATTGTTGGTGACAGTCAGTGAGGCTGCTTTAAACTTGTTATGTGGTCCAGCAAAGACCATAGAATTGGTCTTTTGCAGTTCAAATTAATCTCTGTTCAGTGAACCATGTTTCAATGGAGTAAAATTACTTTGCAGGTCATTAGTAAGGGTGCAGGATCAGGATAGCTGAGGAAATCACAGCATCATCTGCACAGAGGAGAAGGTTGTTAGGGCAGGCTAGGGGAGAGTATTGAGGTAGAGGCTAAATAGGAGGGGCCCAGGATTGATCCCTGCAGAACACCTGATAGTACGGGTGGCTAGGGGAGTGTGAGTCAAAGATTTTCACACACTGCTTTCTGCCACCTAGATAACTCTGAACCAGGCAGTAATGTCATTGGAGAGTCCTAGTGATGGTAGGGTCAGGAGCAGTAAGGAGTGGTTGACCGTATCAAAGGCCTTTGTAAGGTCAATATAGATAGAGCCTCACAAGTTGACCATGGATCAAGGGCTTTATGGATCTAGTCAGTATAGGTGAGCAGGGCAGTGGTGGCACTGTGATCCCTCCTGAACCCATGTTGCTGTGGGCACTGGATACCATGGGTGGAGACATATTCTGTTAACTGTTCAGCTACTTTTCACTCAAGGGCTTTCAAAAGGGAGGTAATATTGAAATGGAACAGTAGTTGGCATGGTTTGCTCTGTCACCACTCTTAAGGATTGGTGTCACAACTGCCACTTTCCAAGCAGATGGAAACTGACCGAGGCATAGGAGAGATTCAGGATCCAAGTGGTGGGTTAGGACAGCATCAAATGGAGAGAGAAGTAGTTTGAGGTCAAGGGTATCAGAGCTGTGCCTAGACTTGCTGAGCACTTTCATAAGCTGTTTTCTTGCAGTAGTCTGGGTTATTGACCTGAAATATAATTGGGGAATGTGTGGAGGGAGGATTTGTGGTGCACAGTGTCGGTAGCAGAAGGTTCATCGAGAAGTTAGGAGGAGGACTCCACTCAGGATGTTTGCAATTTCACTAGGGTCTTGGACAGCTATTCCATTATAGTTGAGTATGGTTGGGGTATTGATTGGGTTTCCCTGGTTTTAATTCCAGGTTTTAATATTATCCCAGGAGCTAGTAAACCTGCTTTAGAAGTATGAGGCCTTTGCATGCAGAATGGCCCAGGTGCACTTATTTCTGGCGGTCCTATAACCTTGCGAGTCACATGGTTTGCCTGTGGCTCATGCCACATTCCAAAGGTGATCTCAAGTGGCCATAAGGTGCAGCAGAGGGTGTGATCCATGGGTTAGAGACCCCTCTCACCCTGTGCTTCTGAGGGGAGCAAAGATATTACAGGCTGAATTGAAGCAAGTGATAAAATGGTTTAATGCTTCATCTACACTATCTGCGAGGAAGACTGGTGACCAATCACAAACGAGGAGATATTTTATGACAAGTTCCTGGTTTCTTTCCTGAGGACTCTCTGATAGGCTGTTTTGCATGTTTTTTTGTACTTTATTGGTCCAATGACAGGTGATGGGGAGTGGTCACCAGGGTGTCCTGTAATACTGTTGTGTCCTTGATCGTCTCAGGGTGGTTGGAAATACCAGGTCAATAAGGTACTGGTGCCAGTCCTATAGTTTAAGAGAGATATGAGAAAATATTTCTCCAAAGAAAGGGTGGTGAATGCCTTGAACTGCCTAGCAGAAGAGGTTGTGGGTGCAAGGACAGCGGGAACTTCAAGCATTCATGGGATAAGCACATGGTCATAATAGGTGAGAAAAGGGGGAGGGAGGGAGGGAGGAAGGAGGGACACCTATGACTGATTAGGGTCTAGGCTGTAGAAGTAGGCAGGAAAAATAGGACAGACTCGACTGGCCTACAGGCCCTTTCTAACAGCCAATTTTATGTATATATGTGCACACTGCACCTTTGTGAATGAAAATGGAATTATCTGTGCAGCACCAAGTTGTGCATTAGAGAAACATTAATGTTCTTCTGGGGAGTCCCAGATTTCCAGTTGAATGGTGGTGCAGCTGGTAGTGTAACCAAAATGGTATTCTAGGCAGCCTGGGTTCAAATCCCAGCTAAAGCACTTATTTCTTTCTCTTTCCATTTGTTTGAGTCCGATATTTGTGCACACGCACCCTTGTGAATGAAAATGTAATTATCTGTGCAGCACCGGGTTGTGCATTAGAGAAAGAGTAATGTGCTTCTTCAAGTCCCAGTTTCCAGTTGCCCTGGTGGCACAGCTGGTAGTGCAACCAAACAGTATTCCAGGTGGCCTGGGTTCAAATCCCAGCTAAGGCATTTACAGTATTTATTTCTTATTTCATTTTGTTTGTGTTCAATATATGTACACACTGCACCTTGGAATGAAAATGTAATTATCTGTGCAGAACCAGGTGGTGCATTAAAGAAAGAGAAATGTGCTTTGGGGTCCTAGGTTTCCAGTTGCCTTGGTGGCACCTAGTAGTGCAACTGGATGGTATTCCAGGTGGCCTGGGTTCAAATCCAAGCTAAGGCAGTTATTTCTTTATCTCTTCTGTTTGGCTTGCATACAGAAATAATTGTGACTGGGCAAGGGTATATTTTGTTAAGCAACCTTTCTTGCTGTATATTTACAATTTTCCACTGTTGAAAATCTTCTGAAAAATACAACCCATGGAAACCAAAGGATAAATACATGGGTTACTTACCAGAGCTGCACAATTGTACAGTAACAAATGCCCAGTACAAGAATCTGAACAGCTTTCCTAAACTGAAGAGTACAACATATCCATCATACAGTAGCTACAAAGAAAACTTCTGTTCCTGTGTTTGTCTGGACAGCCGTGCTTATCAAAAGCAAATGTTCACACGGCCACTTTCAATCCTGTTGTGGTAGGTGCCAGCACTGCCCTGACCTCCAGAGGCCATTTGTTTTTTGCATTTACATGGCATCTCTCAGTGCCAGTGCAAGACATGCTGCAGGGTGGATGTGAGTCATGGGGGGCATTTGGCTGTCCTTAGAGAGGAGGATGCAAGGCACTGGAGCTACACTGAAGTGAACGGTGTAGTCTGTCCACACAGATGCTTACTCCACTCACTTCAACCCACATTCCAAGGATTGCAGTGGATCCTGAAGCAATGCAGTGAATGACCTACCATGATCGGGTAGTGCCACACAACTGCTTTTGCACCAGAGCAAGCCGAGCACTCGATTGCCCCACTGCAAAAGCAGTTGTGAAAACAGCCCTTAAATGGAAAGTTCCATTCCAGTTTAGGAGTGATTAAGTATAAGACTATTCTGTGTTCTCCTACAGTATCAAATCCTGTTTGGCACCAAATCTAACCAATACACAGAACTGGCAGCAGTTCATGCAGCAGTACAAACTGCAGTGCAGCCTAATGTGCATCCCATAATAATCCATATTGATTCTAACTGCTGGACACAGCTTTCTGATACTTTTACCCTAGTGGAAGAGTAATGGTATGAAAACCTCCAGAGGTAAATAGGTTACACTTGAACATGCAGAACTTATATTGACCACAGATCAGCTGGTTCATGAAAATTGATTAACTGTTTACTGGAAAAGTAAGGAGTTAATCCAAACACATAGACCAGACAAACAAGAAAGTGATTTAGCAGATGTTCTGCTAAGGAAAGTGCCCTTCCATTATTATAAAATCATAAGATTTTACTCCTACAGTATTATCCTTGTTAGTGTGTGTGGGTTATCTGACAACATGAATTATGTGTGCAATATAGGGTCATGTACAGTATTTTCAGTACAAGTTTGAACTTGAATTATAGGCCTGGTTTACTTATAATGGAAGTAATACTATTTCACCTAATGGTCTAGTTCTGCTAAATGACTGAAATCTGTCATTTCTGTAGATTGGAACTGGCTGTTTAGGTTGTCTGCTAGTTTCTAAGAATTTAAGGATATGTATTGATATGCTTGTTTTCCTAATTTTTTACCTAGTGAAAGGATACCATGTCTTTAGAGCCTTGTTTTGGAACAGATGAGATAGCAGCACTGAATGGAGTACCACCAGTACATCACCTGTGCTAGCAATTTACTGTAGGTAAGTGAAACACTAGTGCCCTTAGCATTTCTTGTTACAGAAAAATGCATGTTAAAAATTTAATGAATTAAGAGAATTCAAACTGTTTTACTGATCTTCGAACAACATGCTTATCAAATGTTTCTTGCTGAAACATAAGCAACATTCAGTTTAACCACCTTAATGCCTGATGGAGTGAAACAAAAAATGCTTGCTCTGTAAAATGTACTGTATAAAATTCAACTATTTCTCAAGAGAGGGAAGATATGGTATTTCTCAACAACCATACCATCAGAGATGGCAGAGCCCAACATCTAATACCATCAACTATGGTAATTTTAACAACCAACAATGCCACCAACTATGGTGTTTTACACATCCATTATCATTAAAATGGTATTCTCAACAACTAACACCATCCCTAAGGCATGTATAGCACCTTTAACTGCATACTTACCCTCATCACATCATCTGCAGCAACAAATCTTTCTGCAGCAGCAACTCAAAGTTACGGGACCTCAGAAGAAAGACAACATGCAGAATCCTGTGTTATCTATCATGCTTCAAAATCATGATGCAACAATTCATTCAGGAGCAAGACTGCCACCAGCTCCAAACATCTACACTGGATGCTAACAAGCATCACACACACCCACCGTCACCCCATGTACCAAATAAGAACAAGTGTTTGTCAATGAATGTCAGCCCTTGCCAAATAAACTTCCTAGCTAACATCTCATCTTTCACAAGAGACTATAAGTATTGGGGCTGAGATTTATCTGTTGGGCCACAGGTTTGCCAAGTGGCTAATATGTGTGCTTGTTTTGAATTGAATAAACTGTCATCATCTGGACTGGTTATATGTTGTTGAAATGGGGACTGTTGTACTGAGGGTAATCAAAGAGCAGGAAAACTGGCACCTGACAAAGATTTTGTATACTATATGTTGCCCACCAGAAATAGCAGAACTGTAGACCCAAATTAAATGTCGGTGCAAAATGGCTTTTATTTGATACAAAGTGCTGATAAAATTATTTACTCACATAGAGACATCATTGTACAAAAGCACAGCCACAAGCAGTATTTCTCAAAATGAAAAGTCCATTAGAATAAAAGCCCATTCTGTTCATGCTACCACCACACTGGCTGGCATTCAGGCTTGAACCTCGCTCCCAATATGGCATCACCAAAGATGTTTCATACCATAGACACTTTCGCAAAGGTTGTTGTTCTAAGGACCATTCCCACATTTACACCACAGATTTAAAAGAAACAGTTACACACAAATGTGATGGGTTCAGTTCTCAATTGCAGAACATAATCTACAAAACACAATACATAATTAAACAAGCATTTGTCAATGCCGAATGTTGGCTTGCTGGCAATGGCATTGATAGTGCAGGAGTTAGAGAGATGCATAATAGGAATGGCAGTAAAGTATTGAAGTGACACTAACCCACCCCACCCTGCACAGATTGGCAGGAATTGGGGTTCGCATTTAGGTCATCGATTTGTTAAATACTAAATGGCTCCTATGTCTGCCTGCATAGTCCTATGCTCTACCACTGTGTAACTCACTGACCTATGAAACACTTTGAGACATGGAGTATATGGAAGACACCATATAAAGATCCTGACTAGATTCTACTTGATGTAAGCCAGAGCAGAATACAGTGCCCCTTTCGCCTTTGACATATTTGCACAATTGGAAAGAAGACTCACCTCCGAAATTATCAGGTGCAAGGATCCCATGGTAGAGGTCTGTAAAGGTGCAAGTAGTTTCCATACATGTGTGAGACAAGAACAGCAGCAGACTGAGTAGACAAACAAAGATGCCACACAATGAATCTCTAAAAAGTGTCTGTGGTCAAAACCCACAGACATAACTGAACAAGAACTTCAAATATAGAACCAGCACCCTGCAATTTGCAAAATAACCACAGACTGAGCTCTCGCTGGTTATAACAACACTTCTCCCTGCTTACACACACAGAGCCATCGAATATAACAGGTCCTTCATTTACTGAGAGGCAACTGGTTTCACCCTTTGTACGAGACCATTGGGTTCACCATTTCTACTAGGCCTTTGTTGATTGACTGACAGTTAGAGGAAAAGAATTCCCAAAGTGACTTCTAACAGTTTGGAGGGAAAAGAATTCCCAAAGTGACTTCTAAAAGTTAGGAAGGAAAAGAATTCCCAAAGTGACAACAGTCAGTCAGAGACCACCCTCAGGTTTTGAGCCTGTAACACTCAAGTCCATATAGTGGAACTGACAGCCTACAGTACCTGTATGTTTGCTGTGCTTGCGGGGGTTAGACCCTGAGAGTTACTAGTAAATTGAAAACTAATTCTCTCAAAAGACCAGGACTGGTTCTGAATTTTGTTGTTGTTGTTGTTGTTGAAAGAAAAACAGTGCTATACATTTTAAGAACACTGTGCTGACTTGCACACTGATGATGACAGTAGGCGATTATGATGATATACAGAACATTATTTGGTTTTCATACAAGACCGTAAAACTGTTAAAAGGTAATTCAGAGACCTTGGGGCAGTTAAGCAAACAGCAGAAGTTTAGATTTCAAGCACAGCACTAGCCACATTATTCAGAGTAGGCCACAACACAGTCAGTACTGCTGTGTGGTAAACAGTCCACAGCTGGTCCTAAGCAACAGTCAGATAGTTAGCTTTAACACTGTATTCATGATCACTCACTGACAGTCAGACAGTGACCGGCCGAGGAGGTGAGCAAAGGGCTGTGCAAGTTGCCACCACGGTCTGTGTCAATGGACTGGTTTCTGTGGCGGGTGGGGTTGGTATGGAGTGAGCAGGTTGGCGGGAGGATTAGTTACTGTTTGTGGGGAGGGGACCACTAGTCACCAGGGTATATATAGGTTATGCACAGTGTGGGTGATTAAAGATATTCATGCATGGGTGCTTGAGGGGGACCACTACATAGAAACATAGAAACATAGAAGTTGACAGCAGATAAGGACCACGATGGCCCATCCAGTCTGCCCATTTCTTTTTCTACCTTATAAATGTGCCATCGCCTTTGCTCTGTCAGTGGCCTATCTATTCATACTCATTTGTATTGCTCCTTTATGCCTATCCCATGTCTGTTTGAAGCCCTGCACTGTATTCATAGCCACCACTTCTTGAGGTAGGCCATTCCATGCATCCACCACCCTTTCTGTGAAAAGAATTTCCTCACATTCCCCTTAATCGGCCCCCTCTAATCTCATGCTGTGTCCTCTTGTCCTGCTATTTTTCTTATATTTAAACATGTTAGACTCTTTCACCTTGTTAATGCCCTTAAGGTGTTTGAATGCCTCGATACTAGATGCTAAGGAGACTGGAGAAACTGTAAAACAGGGGTGACTGGGTTGCTGAGGGAACCTATAGACACCAGGATATTATAGATAATTACAGCATGGGCTTGGGGATGCAGCCATGCGACTGTTAGGGGCAGGGTTTTTGCAGCATTAAATCTTGCTGAAATGAGGCATTTTTTTATTTCTTTATTAACTGAAATATTTCACCAGAAAGGGATGTGGTGCGATGGGGGGTTGTAGGGAACATGAGGATAGTATACAAAGATTTGGTACACGATATATACAATTTGATTATATTCAATAAAGTGAGCAGACTATAACACACTGCCAAACTGTTTAATATATCACTGCACCCCTTACATGCAAGAGTCCTCATTTCTCATTTGCATAGGTGCAATGGTATTGTCTGCACTGTCATGCTTTCAGGACAGTGCAGCACACCTGCCACTTCTGAATATGGCATTCCCAAATGCTGGTGCTATACAGGTTAGCGTGGTGCTAACTTGGTAAGTGCCATGCTAATCATTTGAATATGTTGGCCTCACGTACACACACACAGAAATTGCTCCACAAAGATTTCATGATTTTGTTATAATGTTAGCTCTTTTGCTGCACATGCAAACCCATTAAAATGTAAACTAACATTATTGAAACAGTTTTACAACACTATGACACCAACTATGTGATGTTTGTTGTATGTACTTTGTTTTTACTCCTTTGCCTGTACATATTGCTATTCTACCCTCGTCCCTATTTCACTATGTATATTGCTCCTGTATGAACCTGTTCACTATGTACCTCTAGTTTAACCGCTATTTAATGTCTTAATGTGCTCCCTGTTGTACCTGTTTACTCTGATTTGTACACTTGTAATCCTCCCGGTAGCACCTAAAAAGAGGCACATGCTGTCTATTGTGCTTACCTGGTTACCTGTTAACAAAATCAAGTAAATGAATAAATATTATAAAAGGGTCTCTGAAATGCTGCAATCTGATTGGCTGTTAGGATTCCAACAGCCTTACATTATTAAGCAATAAGCCACGAGGGGTGTGGGTTATCGAGATTTACTATGGTTGGCGTGTATTTGGTCACCAGGCGAGCCGAGTGGGCAAATCCTCGCCAGCCGGGTAAATCGATAACTCCACACCCCAGAGTGGCTTATTGCGATTATACCAACACATTTTGTCATGGATGAAAGTTTAAATTGTTTAATTTTCTTTTTCCTGTGGAAAAAATGATTTTATTAAGAGATATCCTTCCATGAAAAAAAATAGTCCATGTTTTTAATGCATTTCTTTATTCTTCGAATCCTTCTCTTTTGTCAACCCTTGCAGCATTCCCTAACCTCCCCAGCACTTCTATAGCCCTCTGCAGCACTTGCCAGCCCAGATTACATGCTTTTTCAGGCTACACTCACACCTGCCCCTCCGCCCCCAAGTAAACAGCTCCTTTATTTATGATGCTTGGTCGGCTTGGTTGAAACTCACACGCCACTCCACACCCCAAGTCTACAGAATTTGTTACTACCTTTCATGGATTTTTAACTTAAATAAATAAAGTTGAAGTTAATATGAATGAATGATATATTACTTATCTGTGACACTGGATTTATCGTTAAGAAACAAGACTATGACCGACTACCAACTACACCAAAAGGTAAACATTTTAATGCAGATTGGTTGAAACTTAACCCCAGCCACGCTACACTGAAGTAAACAGCACTAAGATGCTTTATATGCTGCTTGGTATGCTCAGTAAACTGCACTAATGTTATATTTGCTAATTACTAGCAAGGAAGCAAGACAGGAAAAGGTAAACGTGTTGGCAGGCTCTGCAGGTAAGGCTGAAAATTACCCTCCCTCGCCACAATCCAAACCAGAAGTAAACAGTGTTTGGATGCTAGACTGAAAGTCACTGCACTTCTGTATCGCTTTTGTTATGGTTTGCAATATGTAAATTAATAATGTTATACCGCGGCAGCTGCAGCACTGAAATTGTTTTACGCTGATAATGTCTGATTGCTGTAATTGCTTTGCACATATATCACTGTGCGTTAATCGCTCACGCTTGTAACTGATGCGAGCTATTGACCTGATACCCATATTAGCACTACATATATATGTCGCTTCAGAATTCAGTGCATTATGTATTCAAACTTCTTCGTTACATGAAGAGTAAAATCCAGTTCTCAATTTAACCCTTTTTAAAAAACTGTTTTACTATGTCAGCCGTAGTAGGTACTATTAGCGAGAGGCAGCGGTTTGCGGCCGTTCGGGGGCTCGGAATGATTCGATTCTACGGTGGGCGAGGATATGGCAGGCTGCACTTTGCCAGTGATTATCGTGGATTTACAACAGGGTTGAGGTGCCAGTCTGCCTGTGTGATTGGCTGTTGATTTTCTATGTGGTATAATCCATGTTATACTGTCATGTACATCTGGTCACCATGGCACATTAATTCTTTCTGTCAGCATTCCATCCTCTAGCCCTGCTGAATGTGTGGAATGATGCATTCTGATTTTGAACCAGCATTCTTAAAATGTTGGTGGAAGAACTATTTTATTAAAATCCCTTTAAATGAGGAAAACATTGAAAAGTATACTTTTAACACTTTTCTTTTGGTGTGTTTTATAATAGCAATAGACTCCCAGGAGTTAGATTAACAGTCAATCACCCCTAGGAGTACATATACTCGGCTGCACCTCGTGCCACATTACACTTTAGTGGGTGATTAACAGAGTGTTAATCTAACCCCTGGTCATGAATCATTGCTTAAAACTATTCTTATAATTTTATTATGCATGCTGGCCATTTGCTGTGACTTTTAAAGGTCAGTGCTACATTTTAATGTTGATAGGCTGATAGCATCTTTCCAAGTCACCTTCGGCACTGAAGGGGTCCAAAAATAAATTCTCTCTGACGGACACAGCACAATCCTTTTGGTACCATGTAGGAGTACCAGATTTTGGGATGCCAAAAAAGCTACTGAGTACCTCTGATA
Organism: Neoceratodus forsteri; assembly: GCA_016271365.2. Lineage (NCBI taxonomy): Eukaryota > Metazoa > Chordata > Ceratodontiformes > Ceratodontidae > Neoceratodus > Neoceratodus forsteri. The sequence continues at coordinate 456,819,314 of CM057449.1, read as the reverse complement.
AGCCCTTGTGCCAGACCCGAGCAAATGGGTTTAAAGTCTCCACCGCCTTCACAGATCATTTACAAGGGTTCCTGGGTAGACAGTGTAAAAAATATATAATAAAATAATAATATAATAATAATAATAATTAAAAAACAGGATGATGAAGTCACATGAGGAATATCTGGTAGCTGGAGAAGAGGACACATCCTCAAAAGGACATCTGGTAACCCTAGCATGGATGACATTGCATTTCACAGCCTGATGTAGAAAGTCAGCAACACAGAGAAGAAACTTGCTAAACAGGACAGTCACGTCTTTTTCCTTCAACAGTACAAGAATAATTAACATGAGTGTTCTGTATAAAATGTCCCTGTAGCTGTGTTGTCACAATGCCTGACATAGGTGTGTCTATGTGGCTTCAAACGCTCTGATATTAAGTTATGTTGGTCAAATAAAAGGTATAACAACCTTTTTCAATCAATTCTACTCATACAGGACAGCACAATTCCTCTTTGTGCCTTTTGCAGAAAGAGATTTAAGATATATTTCTTCATAGCTCCCCGACTACCACATCTACAGCAATTGCTGCATCTTCAACCAATCACAGTAGTGCAGCTGACTAAAAGTTACCAGAGCACTTGGCAGTAAAGGATAATGAAGTTTCTAGGGGTCTACAGGAAATGAAGTACTTGAGGGGAAACAGGAGGAGGAAAATTACCCTTAAGAGCTGCACAAGAAACCTCTCCCAGCTGATCTGAAGAACGGAGGACACGTCACCCTCTCCTCACTCTGCCAGACTGCAAGGCATACCTCTCAAGTGTCCTGATTTGCCCAGGATGTCCGTATTTCAGCTGTGTTTTCAGTTCTGCCCCACCATCCTGGATTTGCTGCTCCTTGCCCCAAAAACGCTGTCTCTTTACCCCTGAGTCCCTGACTATCCTCCCGACACTGCAGCACCACACGGTCCATGCTAACTCACAGATTGTGTTTGTGGACCAAGCACTTCCTTGAATCCCTTATCTATGTTGCACACAGTGAGCAGCGCTGAAGTCACATGCGCTGATATGAGAGCTCCCCATTGCACCAATCGCCAGCTGCATTTACGGTCCGGTTTTCAAATTGGCACCTCTGCCCACTGCGCCTGGTAGTGCGTAGATATAAGCAGCCTCTCCGGTGCTCTTGGGAATCATTCAGCTGAGGAAGAGTTCCAAAGCACTGGAGAATGCACTGAGTGATTAGCCACAGAGTGGACGTGAGAAGAAGACTTAAAGAGATGGACCCGTACCACCAGTCCCGCCAAAGACTGCTGTTCATCGCCCTGCTGCCGCTTTGTTGCTCGAGACCAAGAGTCATCACACCGTCATTGCTGCTTGCTGGTTGCTGCTCTGAGTTTTTTCACTAAAAGCTGTAAAACTTCACTTATTTAACTCAGTGTGGCAGAGACATCGGATTGTCGTAGAGCACCCACCACAGAGCAGCAGTCCTCTGATCTGGGTGGTGATTTCTCTAACTACCAAGGCCAGCCTGCCTACCTAGTCAGTGCCCACTAAGCCTACCCAGCATTTGCAGCATCAAGAAAGAGAGATCTGGAGTTCACCCAGTCGCCAGTGTCCCTTTTTGAGGTATGTGACTTGTAACCTTTGAACACGTAGTGTAGACAGTCCCAGTCAAAGTGACAGTCACAGTGAGTTAATGTATTTTGTGTTTTTCCGTGTGCCCACTGTGCCAGCCCAGTTGCAGTTCTAGACAGTTTAGCTTAGCAAGCTGATTTAGGCAGCATGTTATGTTTGTTTCTCTAGCCCTGTTGAACTTGAAGTGGTGTTATGTATGTACTGCTAGAGTGGCTCACTCCATTCCAAACTGAATAAGTAGCTGCACACAACTATGATGGGAGTGGGATAAAGAAGTCTGAAACAATTATGCCCTCAGTAATAATAGAGTGAGAGATAATGCCCAGAAGCTGAGTCAGCTGACTTGTTGTGCATGCACCAAAATGTTTATATGTTACTGTGACATATGCATTTTGGTGCAACTGCATCACAAGTCAGCTGACTCAGCTTCTACATCCTAATGTTCTGGTTATCTCTCATTCTTTTTACTAAGAACATCATGAAATTGTGATCTTTCATCTGTGTGCACACAACATAACAGCTACTTATTGTGCCACAGACAATTGGGGGGCAGCTGGACGGAGGATCGGAGGATGACATGTGGGGAATTGGAAATGAAAATGAAGAGGCTGAACAGTCCAACATTCAGAGCATGAGTGTGAATGGGGGTGGGCTGTATGCAGTGGATGGTTATATTGGAAATGTTTAGGTGGGGGTGGGGAGGACACTGTTCCTAGGGCCTCTGCCCAAGTTAAGCCTTGGTTGGCAGTTGTATGCCTATGGCACCCACATAGTTCTTGCTGTTTTGTTTCTCATCAGATGGGCTGTGCCATTGTGTGTGTCTATAATGGGATGGGAGGAGCTGGTCTGGATCTGCTACCTTGAGAGAATGTCCTTTGATTAGAGTAGAGGGTCAAGACAGAGTAGAAGTGAGTGTGTAATGAGTGTATAATGTGTGGCTGGCAAGCAAGCAATGCAAGAAAAAAAATAGCAAGGTAGCAGCACCAGCAGCAGCAGCAGTCTGACAGACTGAGTGACTGAGATGTGTTCATCATGCCTTCTTGTTCTGTTGAGTATAGTAAAATGAGGATGCATAACTGATGGAGAACTAAATATTGGTAGCTTATTTTTGTGTGACTGGGTTGGGGTGGAATGCATTTCCGGCAGAAGTGGTATCGGTATAACACTGGACTGCTTCAAAAGGGGCTGGGACAGGGCAAGGGGGTCAATGGAGGGACAAGTGGGAGGGAAAGAAAAGAAAGAACAGTACTTTCCAAATGCTTCATGTGAGGTGACTCTATAAATAGCTGGTCACATGTGAAATGTGACCCATGTTGGGGGCCTGACTATGCAAATGTTACGCTAATGAAGTGTCCGTGATTTTCACTGGTTGTCCCTGATTTCCTGGGGCTCTGTCCCTGATTTGGTCATCTGGAGGTTGAGAGGTATGCTGCAAGGCTTTATTAACAGCATAGTGCCCATAGTAACCTTTTCTTTCATTAGTTTATGGTGCTTTGTGCATGACACATGATGGAGATGTTTTTGGCAATATTAAAAAACAAGATGCAGATTATTACAAAGGCTAAATTAATAAAGGGTTTGCAAACTTAGAAAATGCAACATAGCTCCTCTGTAGCTGTCTATGCCACCACATCAAAATCTACACCGACCTAACATTTGATTTTGCAACAAGATTATGCTTGAGCAACACAACTTTTATATAATACTGTAATGCACTTATTTTCCCTGCTCCTACACTGGTATTTCATGCAACAAGGGATACTGGTATTTCATGCAACAAGGGATACAGTCTCAAAATAAACGTCACGTCTTTACCATTCCTGACATTCCTCCCCACCGAATGCAAGAGACTACTACCACTTTCGTCTGTCATCATCAGCAGCCCTCCAAGTCACAGCAAACTTTTTTTGCTTTGCTACAGCAAGTTTTTACAATCCAACAAACCATTTCTACGGGGAGGGGGATTACATTTTAATGTAGAATATACCAAACAAAACAAATGTATCACTTTCTTACATTCTGGTGTGCTAATCCAAGCTCCCCAAACTTCAAAACGTTTAACAACCCCTTTTCTCATAAAATAGAAAAAGTTATAAAAATTGTATGCAGTTCAGCTTAGCCCACCAGTTCCCAAGTGCTTTCTCCAGCTTCAGCTGTGGGAGGACTGCCCTCCCACAGCCGCCCGCCCGTAGCTCAGAATCTCAGATCCACAGCATCCATTTCCTATTGTTCCTTTTTCTCCTCTGCCACTCCGACCAAGATGCCTTCCAAACCAGCAACATCCAGCACAATCATGTGTGCTCCACAGCTGTACTTTGAATTAGTATAGCTTCTGTGGTGTCCTTTTTTGCCTCCGTTCAGATCAGAAGAATAACTCGGGTGATAATCCTTTGCGGCTCCTTGCGATCAGAATATGGTGGGTGGCACGGCCGGGCAGGCAACAAGTCCTGGGAAGTGGAAGAGCGAGCAATTAGCAAAGGGGTTAAGTGAAGCGATTGGGAGGTCTGTTTCACAGACTGACAGAAATGGAAGAGTGAGGGAAAACAGTTTAGAAAAAGAATCAAAATAGAATGCACTTTGATAAACAGGTAAAAGTAATGTTTCCATGCACGTTCAAAGAGCTATGTAGCTGAGCGGAGACAGGAGGTGGGGAATGCAGGACAGCTAGAATGAACGCGCTGCAGTGCAGACTTTGGTACTGAGTTGAAAAACTGTTACACTGCAGCCAGTCATTGAGTAGCAAGTTGAGGCTGGCTGATACGTGATTCCTTCTTCTCCATTCTCTCTCTCAGCAGTTAACAAGAGCCCCCTTCTGCTGGTAAAACTGACTGAACCGCCCACTGGACTTGCTCCTGCCCACCCATTTTACATTTTTAGCACCTTCTTTATTTATCTTAGAAGTCTGAATGCCAAAGTAAACAAACAAATAAAAAGCAAAACTGTGTAGCATCTAGTTGGACTTGCGAACTAGGCATTTAGGGACAACACCTTCTTTATTTGCTGCCTTTTCTGGTAAATACAATTAAAGAGAAAACAGTGGTGTCAGTCTCATTCCTTTACAGTGGTATTCTCTTTGAGATCTAAGTCTCATTTTAAACTTTAACCAGGAAATGCTCATTGGGAGGTTGTAATACGGTGCCTGCTGCATGAAGAGCTTACCTCTGATTGCAGCGCACTTTCCTTAGAAGTTTTGTCCACTTTACATAATGTTGGTGTCAGCACAAGCATGCTGCCTTATTGGGGAATGCCGGACACACCTACTGATGCGAGCCTTGCATTCTACCACGCTTGATGCACCTCCAAAATTCAAGCCACTATGAAGATGTTGACTCATGCCAAAGCGCCCACAAGCCAACATAAAAAGGTTATATACAAATAGCATAAATATAAAAACTTGTGCCACAAAGATACAAAACCTCAGAGCATCAAGGATCATTAGACACTTAGTTTACATCAACTTCATTCATATTACTGCAAAACAATCAACTTTCAGAACTGATATTTCCATTTTCTAGTTCGATTCACACTAGTTAAAAGACTCCCAAAATATAGAGCAGTCACAGGTGTATACCTGAAAAAATAAAGACACACAGCATATAATAACCAGATTTTAACTAACCCACAAAATAATCACCCAGTGGTTTTCAGTTTCCTATTACCCCAGGTAACTTTATTTCTTTTTACAATATAGCCTGTACATTTAATAATGTTTAGAGGGAACACACATTCAAGGCAGTAACCAGGATTTCAAAAACTGAAGGCCCATGCATAGGTACATGATATCTATTTAGTATCCATAGCCAGCTGAGTTACGATATATTTGGGCAAAATGTTTAAATCCAGATAAAGATCTAGGCCTTCAGGCTAAGGCCTGGCTATTCCCAGCCATTGATTTACACCCTGAAAGATTATTTCTGCTCAGGTTTTAGATCTGCAAACTGACTAGTCAGACACTTATAATGTCTTACAGCTGCAGGAGATTGCTCAGGTACTGAAAGGTTCAGCCATTAAATCGAATGTACAGCCCCTACTCTAAGGCAGTTAGTGGCTGAAGGTATCTCTTCTGTTTGCCTCTAGTTCCTGTGGTTCCCATTGAATAGATATCCTTCAGAATCACATTATCTGATATTTAGCCCAATTTGTGTCAATGCACAATCTACTCACTGTAGCTCGACGGGTCCCTTTAAGGGTCCATACACTGCAGGACCACTTTTATAATTAGAGGAGGATGCTTAGACAGATGGACAGAAATGTATTGTCCCTTCTGTGTTCAAGAGATAACCATAAGGCTTACCTTCCCTAAATAGCAGTCTACTGTATCTGAGTTATAAAGCAAGAACCGGAGACAAGGCTAAAACCTCCTGTGACAATTATCTCCATGTAATACTGAAGGCAAGCCTCCAGTTACAAACTCCATTTCCAGGAACATTACTTCCAGTAGTAACCCTACTTTATTTTGCCTTTACTGACACAACTCATGAAGGTGCTATTAGGTTAGTCAAAGTGTATGTTATCACTGGAGGAGACCATTTTCCTGAATATATGCCAAAGTTGCCTTTTAAACTGCATTCCAAATGAATTCTTAACACCCCACACCATTCTTGAATGTTTAGAGAATTACCGCATCAACTGCCCAGTGATAAAGTGGTTTTAGAATCACCCTTTGTTCAACACCACACTGATATTATAGTGGCGCATTAGTGCCACTATAGTTAGGGTTGAGCAGGGGTTTCTATGTGATGTGAAGCACACATTAAGCATGGGGTTAATGTTAAGCTGCCGCCCTTTAAGAGCACTTAGAACCTACATGTAGCTAATTGTTGCACTGCCTGGTAGTGCCATGTATGCCTGTCAGTCAGAGAATTTGTCAGTCTGGGGCTTGTCCTCAGGAGAAGAAAATCTGCAGCACAGAATAAACATGTCTTATTGTTATTTTATGCGTTGTCTAGTTATTCGCACGGTCCAGATGGGGTACTCATGAGCAGCAACCGAAGGGTCTGGCAAACCACAGAGAAGGTAAAGGGTCCTTTAGTGGCAGACTAAATAACCAAAGCACCACACATGGTGGAGAATGCAGCCCTTCTTCTGTCCAGACGCCATCTCGCTTTGTCTGTGTCGCCTGGTTACCCCAAGTCATCACCAAGTATGCTTGAAATGTCTAAATGTTACTTAAAATATGGCCTTGGCTGCAGAAAACAAAAAGAAAAGAAAATGACCTACTGTACTGAGACTGTCAAAAGAAAACTATTGAACACTGATAGCCAGCTGTTAAATGGAAGCATGGTCTGTAATTAATTTATCCAACCCTGACCACCACAAAGCTGCATCCTGCACACACACCCCGCCCCAGCTTTTACCTCGTGGCACCAAGCCATCCAGAACTGCCTGCCTATTACAAAAAATCAAACTGCTCCATTTTGCCACCCAACCTAGGGACCCTTAGCTGCAGCCACAGTCTCTCTTCCACTGAGGATCGTAGCTCCGACAGAAAAATCAATAAATACAACACATTAATGGACTGTTTATCTCTGTTCAAAGAGGCTCCTGAATGCCTCGAGGGACCACTTATATCGTGACTCTCCTGCCTCTCGAGTACAACCCAGAGCCACTGAAATACAGCTTTGCCCACCCACTAACAAGGAGCTCCATGACTACTCCTGCTGCCAAACCTTTAGTCAGTCAGCTGCTCAAGAACTGCAAAGCAAATAAATAAAAGTAAGCGTGCTGCACCAAGCCAGGCACTCCATTTATTCAGTGGCCCTCCTGCAGTCACCCCCTGAGGCAGCTCAGCTCCTGTATACCGCTCACTCGATCTGCCCTGCAGCCACAGAGAACCACTGCATGCCCTCTCCCCAGTTGGCCCACACAATAAAGGCCAGAGCAACAACAAATCACAGGGAGCAATACAAGAAAAAGAAGCAAGCCACGAGCCGCATGGCCTTCTTGTTGCTCCCTATACACCATGTGGCTCCTCCACACACTGTGCCGCCTTGCCAGCTCTGCCTCCTTCCAATGGACACTGCTGCTACTATGGAGTTTCTTCTGCCACAGGCCCACACTGCAGCATCAGCCTCCCAGCGGAACATCGCGGCTCAGCACTGCCGCAACTGCAGCAACTGCAGCCTACCACTGTCCTAGTTATGAAGCTTTTTCCACTAAGAAACAGCCAGCAGCCACAACAGACTGCTCCCCATTCCTTCATGAACACTGCGCTCACTCCTCAGCCATCCCAACTTGCTCCCTGCAGCTTGCTCCTCAGCCATTCCAGCTTGCTCCCTTACCCACTCCGCCACACAACAAATAAAATAAACCAGGGCTGCAATAGAGCCTCCACTCTCTACTCACAACTCAGCCATGATCAGAAGGGACCAACTTAACCATGGCTCCATGACTTCAGTTTATTCCCCTCAGCTGCAAGGGACAGAACCGCCCACCCATAAATCCGCTCCACCCACAGAATCCGCTCCACCCATAAAGCACAGCATATGTGGCTCTCTCATTCTTGCAGCAGCACGGGCACTCCTCTGCTCAGCTCAACCACCAGAACTGCCCACAACAACAAAACAAAAATAAATAAATAAATCGGAGCAGGGGAAACAAAGAAAAAATTGTATAACACAGCCTTCAGGAATTATGCAGAGCACAGCATAAAACAAATAATAGGGGCAGAAACGCAAAGGCTGTAACAAAGTAGAGCACAGTATTCAACATCGGGAAACAAACAAACAAACAAAAAAAACTAACAGAAAGCACAGTAACCACAGAGCAACAATGGAAAATAAACAACAACCAAGCAGAAAATAAACAGTGTTTCCCCAGCAGAGTTGTACCACTCACCCAAATAAAACTCCACCATTTTTCTGTGCCAATTCATGGGGAAGAAGGACAGCAAAGTGGCAATCACCATTTTGACCATTGTTCTGCAGCTAGGCAGCCTCGTGGAAGAAATTCTCCATCTTGTGCAGAGCAAAACAACAAGACAGGAAGTGAACCTTAACCCCTCCTGCTGGCTGCCATCTTGCTACAGTCAGGCAGTCAAATCCCACAGGAACTGCATGTCACAGTTCAGCACCATCTTGTGAAGGGCACAAATTGACCTCACTCCATTGAAATCAATGGCAATCCTATTGAAATGAATGGACATTGCAACAAATATTTATTTTATTTTTATTTATTTAGTTTTTGTTAACCGGTAGGTGCACTAGCCAGCAAGACTATTTTTAGGCATGACCTGGGAAATAGCTGATTCTTGGAACAAAATCTTTATTTAAATGACAAACAACACAGAATTGAGTGTGAATTCTTTATTAAGACATCAATTGATGAACTTTGCTACAAAATTTGTACTTTTGCCTACAAAATAATTTTTGCTCGGCACTTATCTACGAACAACGTCCTGTCTCCTGCATGACGGCAACTCCTTCTTACCCATACAACCTTTGCTCGGTGAAACAACGCCATCTCCAACCACAGTGTCTGACAACCACACAGATATGGGCACCAGAGCGTCCGGAGTCCTACCATCACCCACCCAAGGGCCTGGGGCTACAAAATTGAAACAATCCTCCATGACATCCAGTCTTCTATTTCTGCTCAAGCAGCACCAGCTATGCAAGCTGTTCAAGATGACCTGGCCTACATTAAAGCAATTTCACCACAGTCCACGGTCCATACCAGCCTACAAACAGTACCCTTCTCAGCCTTGCCTCACAAAGATGCTGTCGACTGGCTGGAACACTTCCAAGCATGTACTTCCTTTAATGGTTGGACTGATCCCTTGCCTTGCGCTTGCTTCTGAGAGGGACTGCCATTTCCTGGTTCAATGCACTTCCAGACCAAGTAAAAGGAGATACTGCCACACTGTATACAACCTTCAAAGCCCATTTTCTCCAAGCACATTCACCCTGGTTATTAGAGCAGCAGCTGTGGGAGCACACCATGCAACCCTCAGAATCTCTGAAGCTTTCATAGTGGACATTGAGTCTTGCTGCAAATGGCTACAGAAACCTGAGAAAGAACAAATCACAATATTTGTTCGAGACTGCTTCTCAACACCGCCTTTATGTAATCCAACAGAAACCAACCACCTGGATGGACACAATCCAAGTGGCACGACTGGCACAAGAATCCATAGCAATGTCCCAGGCTACCAATGTACAAGCACCTCAGTCGTCGCGAGTAGCCACACCACAACATGTGTCCAGCAGCAGCAATCAATGATAGAGACACTCACTACAAGTATCAATACTCTGCACCGCAGCTCAACTGCTTCTTCTGCTACCTCTGTCAATGTCCTTCACCATTTCAACAGTGACCTCATCCACCTCTGCCTTCACAAGAACCAGTGACCTGCCAGTGGTGTGGATTCAGGGGACACACTGCCGCTGTCTGCCGAAAGCTAAAGTACAACAGAAATCAAGAGAACCACAGGCACCCACCGCTGCACAATCACAAGATAACCACAACTACTCCCAGGACCAGGGGAACACAGCAACTGACCACCCTCTGACTCTCATAATTCAAACAAACACTTCCTCCAACTGCAAACTCTGGCACACTCTCACTTCCAGGGTCAAAGGTACCTGTCATTCGATCACCTCTACTAGCAAACTATGTAGCTGTAACCACTGGAGATTGGTCTCGCACTCCTTGGCTGACACTGGAGCAGAAATATCAGTTACCAGCAGCAGTATTCTAAACAACCAAGCTATTCATCATATACCTAATGTCTCTCCAGCGACATAAAGTACATTATCACAGCAAGTACAGCTATAGTACCTATCACAGGCATGGTCCATCTCAAGCTCCACTTTGGCTCACAGCAAGCTACTGTCAAGTTTTACATAGTGCCTGATCTTCAACCTGCAATAATTCTAATTCTAGGCCTGGACTTTCTCAAAGCTCACAAAGCCATCCTAGACTTTGCCTCAAGCAAACTGTTGCTAGATCCTCAGAGGCAACTCGCATATAGACTCAGTCACTGTGCCTCCTCAGTCAGAAATGGTTTTAATTGCCAAGATTCGAGGTGAACCACTTCCACAAGGTGTTGTTGGCATTGTCACAGGATCCCCATGCTGCATTCATCCATTTTCCTTCTGGGAAATACCTTATCGGCGGTACATGATGATTCAGTCTTCCAAAATGCTGCAACTTCTCAGATGAGCCAGTGGTCATTTCAAAGGGTGCCAACATTGGAAGGTTTGTCTGCTTGTCTTCAGGGACCAGCTCCATCTCATGCAAGAAGCTCAGCCTGGTTTCACCAACTCTACTGCTGTCAGTACTATCACGATCACTCCAGCTTCAACAGAGTTACCCCTCAGTCATAGAAACATAGAAACATAGACTTTGACGGCAGATAAGGACCGCTAGGCCCATCTAGTCTGCCCATTTCTACCTACAGGATAGGCCGCAGATCCTAGTTAACCAACAGCCTATATCTTCCTGCCCCACAAGAATTGCCTTATGTCTGTCCCATGCATTCTTGAATTCTCCCACAGTTTTAGGACCCCACAACTTCCTCAGGAAGGCTGTTCCATGCATCCACTACCCTCTCTGAAATAATACTTCCTCACATTGCCCTGAATCTCCCTCCGCCTATCTTTAAATTGTGTCCTCTTGTTCTTGCAAGTCTCTTTTCTGAAAGATGCTACCCTCTTGGACTTTGTTGATTCCCTTGAGGTACTTGAAAGTTTCTATCATGTCCCCCTCTCCTTCTTTCCTCAAGGTATACATATTAAGCTCCTTTAGTCTCTCCTCATACGGCTTCTCTTGCAGACCCTGCACCATTTTAGTTGCCCTCCTCTGGACTGCCTCTATCCTGTCTATGTCCTTGCGGAGATGGGTTCTCCAGAACTGGACACAGTATTCCAGATGGGGTCTCACCAACTGTCTGTACAGAGGGATAACAACTTCCAGTTTTCTGCTGCTGATGCCTCTCCCTATACATCCCAGTATACCCCTGGCCCTCCCTACTGCCTTCTCACATTGCTTGCTAACCTTAAGGTCATCTGATATGATTACCCCAGGTCCTTTTCCTGTTTTGTTGTTGTTACTACCTCCCACCCATTGTGTATTCTTCCCTGGGTTCTTGTTTCCCAGGTGCATTATTTTGCACTTTTTGCATTGAATCCTAGCTGCCATACGTCTGACCATTCCTCCAACCTTGCCAAGTCCCTTTTCATCCTTTCTACCCCCTTGTGTATCAACCCTGTTGCAGATCTTTGTGTCATCTGCAAAAGGCATACTTTCCTTCCAGTCCCTCTGCAATGTCACTGATGAAGACATTAAAAGGACTGGACCCAATACTGAACCCTGTGGTACCCCACTAGTAACCGCCCTTTCTTCAGACTGGACTCCATTTACAATTACCTTCTGTGTCCTGTTTTCCAGCCAATGTTTTACCCAGGCTACCACCCTGGGACCCACTCCCAGGCTGGTTAATTTGACTATCAATCTTTGTGTGAGACTGTGTCAAATGCCTTGCTAAAGTCTAGGTAGGCCATGTCCACAGCCCTCCCTGGTCTACTACTTTGGTTACCCAGTCAAAGAAATCTATTAGATTCATCTGACATGACCTTCCCGCTGAACCCATGCTGCCTTGGATCCTGTGCTCCACTGACCTCTAGGTACTCAACTATTCTTTCCTTCAGAAGTGACTCCATCACTTTCCCTACCACAGAGGTCAGACTGACAGGTCTGTAGTTTCCTGCCTCTGTCTTGGTCCCACTTTTGTGAAGGGAATCACATCCGCCTTCCACCAGTCTCGGGTACCACACCATCCTCCCACGATTTATTGAAAAGAGTAGCCAGTGGTTTCACTAGTTCCTTCCTTAATTCTTTTAGAATTCTGGGGTGAATTCCATCAGGGCCCATTGCTTTGTCCACCTTCAGTTTTAGGAGTTCTTGCAGACCCTTTCTTCTGTGAAAGGACTGGGATCGACCCCCTATCAAGAGTGCTTCTGTTAATTGGATTAGGCACTTCCCCTCCTCTTTGTGAATACTGAGCAGAAATATTTGTTCAGTATTCCTGCTTTTCACTGTCCCCTCTGCCCACCCACCGTTCATTCTGTTCAGCCTCACTATCCCACCCTTTGTCTTTCACGCGCTGATGTACCTATAAAAGGTTTTATCCCCTTCTTAACTGAGTTGGCTATCTTTTCCTCAGTTTGGGCCTTTGCTATTCTGACTTCCCTCCCTGCTTCTTTCTGCCTTAACTGGTACAGCTCTCTGTCCTGCTCCTTCTGTGTTTCCTTATACTTCGAATGCTATCTTTTCTTCCTGACTTTCACAGCCACCTCTCTTGAGAACCATAGTGGCTTTTTCTTTCATTTTGATTTGTTTATTTGCTTCACACAAGGCGTGTTGCCTCTGTGATGGCAGTTTGATAATTCCCCATTGTAGCTCCACACCTCCTTCTAGCCTGTTTGCTAGTGCTTTTCTGAGGCACTCTCCCATCTTGCCAAAGTCAGCCCTCCTAAAGTCCAGTACCCTCACTTTGTATGGCTTGACTCTGTAGCTGAGTTTAACGTGAACCACACTGTTTGATGGTCACTTGTCCCCAGATGGCAACCTACTTCTAGAGATACTCTCCTGCCCCCGTTTGAGTACAAGGTCTAAGATTGCTCCCTCATGAGTGGGTTCCGAAACTAGCTGTCTAATGCCTGCCACCTGTAGGGTGGCAAGAATGCCCTGCTCTTGGATGTAGCTGCAGCAAATGTGCTCCAGTTAACATCTGGCATATTCAGGTCTCCCATCAACAGTATCTCTCCTTTTCTGCCATTCTAAGAATGCCTTCCATCATATCCTTGTCCATTCCTTTCCCTGACATGGGGGTCTGTACACAACCCCTGTGCAGATTGTGGTGCTCTTTCCAGTCTCCAAGTGACCCACAGTGCCTGCTCTCCTCCCTGTTTACTCTTTTGTTCAGTTGCTTTTATCCCTTCCTTTCATAGAGAGCTACTCCTCCCCTCTTCTCCCTGCCTGTCTCTCCTGTAAGTTATGTACCCTGGTATGTTAACATCCCAGTCATGGTTCTCTGTACCATGTTTCTGTGACTGCTACGATATCCAGGCATCCCTCTTCCATTAAGGCCACCAGCTCAGGAAGCTTGTTGCCCAGACTACTGGCATTGGTACTCATTACCTCCATTTCCTGATGGCCTTACCCCTTTTGCCCCATCCCTGTCCTTCTTGCTTTTGTCACTTTCTCCATTTACCCCTGCCCTTCTCCCTATCGACACCTCCATGTTGGTGTTTGCCACACTTACTACCGTGATTGTTTGGGGGAGATTTTCCTGCTCCTTTCAGTGCCTCCCCCTTGGCTAGTTTAAAAGCTTGCCAATGAAGTATTAAACCTATCACCTAGGATCCTGGTTCCCTCCCAGACAGATGCAGCCCATCATGCCAGTATAGGCTTGCATCACTCCAGGTGGACCCCAGTCCCCAATGAAGCCAATCTCTGAGCTCCGCACCAGTTTTTCAACCACTGATTGAATCCCATAGGCACGGAACACTTAGCCTCTCCTATGCCATAGATGGTAGCACCTCCGAGAAGGTTACCGCATGCTACTTGACTAAGGCCCTCCCCAATTCCACAAACTCTTCCTGCACTTCTAATTCCTTTCTTAGCCAGGTCATTTGTCCCTAGGTGGACAATGACATCCAGCTCCCTCCTGTGCAGCTGCTCCGGCAATCCTGAGGATTCGCTCCTGTCCCTCAAGCCATGGCGCCAGGCAGGCACCTTACCTCCCTCTCCTTCCTTGCCCAGTTCTATCTTCCTAATTATGGAGTCCCCCACCAGGGTTGTTTCTTCCCCTGCAGGGTCCCCTGCCACCCTCCTGTGGGTCTCCTTTATGGAGGTTCCCAGCATCCTCCTTGGTCTCCACTGTAGGTGCCTCCATAGAGGAACCACACTTGCCAGAATGGCATAGGGATGTGGAGAGGTACAACTGAGGATGTGCCTCTGTTCCACCACCCTCACCCTCCCTGAGCCCACTGTGGTCCAACCGCTCCTCTTTCTTGGCAACCTCTGAGGCAACGGCAGTGGCACTGGTGGTCCCTGGATGGAAGAGGAGGTCCCACAAATCCTGGCCAACTCAGCCTGGAGATGAGCAACCTCCCTCAGCCCAGAGGTGCCTGCAGATGGGACAACACCGCATCCTCCAGAATATCTCCCGAAGACTGCTGCTCCACAGCCACTGCACTGCACCACTCCAATCATGTCTTATTTCTGACCCCTTAACTGTTTGCAATCCTACTCTTTCGTCTGTTTTTTTCTCTCTCCTTACTTTCTGCCTGTGTGCCCTTTAAGCTCCTGATTGTCCTGTTCTGAGACAAGAATATCCTATATTTCTCAGTAGACCACTTACTTGTTCAGAGGCAGACCTCCAGCAGCTAGAGGGGGCGGAGAGCTACTCTTGCCCTTCTAGGACGGTGGGTCCTTGGTGGTTCTGTGATCACTCACTTCCTGCCCCTAAACAGGAAGTTCCTGTTATCAGTCAAATCCTGTGCCTATAAAAATAGAACTAGCTTTGGGTAGGGGGTGGAGGGGGGAAGGAGGGCAATATAGTCCCAGTAGAGAGTTCAGTCACACAGCAGTCCTTTCTCTGGTGTCTTCTGCCAAGCTATTAGCAGAATCTTTCCAAGGCAGTCTTTAAATGTAGCTTCCTTTTAGCTAAGCCACTCCCTACTTACCAGATCTTTCTACAAGTAATTTAAACCTCACAGCAGTTAAGTCCTTTCAGTCACCTGAGATTTACACCTAGATGACTTTTCAGTTACCCATTCAGTTCAGTTAACCCAAACACACACTTTTTTATTTGTATGTTGGTTTTTTACCCTAAATTAAAGGTCCAAATACAAAGTTCTTCTATTTTAGTCCCAGCAGAGAAGTTCAGTCACACAGCAGTCCTTTCTCTTGGTGTCTTCTGCCAAGTTGTTCTCTGTCAATGACAGTCCTCAGCAGTCAATGACTATCCTCTTCCAAACTTCCAGCATCTCAATGGAAAAGCAACAACTTTTGAAATTCCTGGAGAATTACTTGAATGTCTTTGTTGGTTCAGATAACAAGCTCAGATGCTGTGATATCCTGCAACACACCATCAAAGTACAGCCCAACCAGAAGCCAATCCGTCAGCAAGCCTACAAAGTCAGGCACAAACAGAAACAAGTCCTCGAGGACATAATCAAAGACATGCTTGACCAAAACATAGTCGAAGAATCTACAAGCCCCTGCTGGTGGTAAAAGGCCAAAGGGTATTGCTTTGTGGTAGACTACAGAAAACTCAACGCCTACATGGTGCAAGATGGTCATCCCTTGCCTACAACCGGAGATGCTTTAGAGAGTCTTGGTGCAGCCAGTCCTGCTTACTTCACCACTCTAGACATTCAGAGTGGGTTCTATCAAGTTTTCATTGATCCAGCTTCTCATCCATATACAGCATGGCTCTGCTTTTGGGACTTTTTCAGTCCAAAGTCTCCCTATAGGTCCTTGAAACAGTCCAGCCACATTTCAACGTGTTATGGAAGCTGTACTACATGGGTTGTCATGGAAATCTTGCCTTGTCACCTGGATGATGTGATTGTCTTCAGCAGAACTTTGCCAGAGCACCTCCAACATCTCCAAGAAGTGTTTGAACATCTTAGACAAGCCAATCTCAAGCTTTGCCCAGAAAGTATTATTTTGCACAGCATCAAATTCATTACCTGGGTCATGTGGTTAGTTCTCAAGGCATCTCTCCAGATCCAGAAAACTCTCTCAGCAGTCAAAGACTATCCAGAGCCTAACAATCTCAAAGACCTTGAGCTTTCCTGGGCTTGTCTGGCTACTACCGAAAATTCATTTGCAACTATGTCAATATTGCAGGTCCGCATGTATGCCGTCACCAAAAGGGATGTGAAGTATATTTGGACTTCGAATTTAAAGAGGCCTTCAAACCTTAAACAAAACCTAATCTCTTCTCCAGTAATGACCTATCCAAGGTTTGACCAACCATTCAAGCTCTACTCAGATAGAAACATAGAAACATAGAATTTGATGGCAGATAAGGACCGCTTGACCCACCCAGTCTGCCCATTTCCTACTTAATGGATAAGCTGCAGATCCTAGTTAACCAGCAGCCTACTTCTTCCTACCCCCACCCCTAGAATTGCCTTATGATTGTCCCATGCGTGCTTGAATTCCACCACTGTTTTGACTCCACAACCTCCTCCGGAAGGCTGTTCCATGCATCCACAACCCTCTCTGTGAAAAATACTTCCTTAAATTACCTCTGAGCCACCCCTTCTATCTTCAAATTGTGCCCTTTGTTCTTGCACACCTCTTTTTGAAAGATGCTACCCTCTTGGACTTTGTTGATTCCTTGAGGTACTTGAAAGTTTCTATCATGTCCCCCCTCTCCCTCCTTTCCTCGAGGCTATACATATTAAGCTCCTTAAGTCTCTCTTCTATGTCTCCTGTGCAGACCCTGCACCATTTTAGTTGCCCTCCTCTGACAGCTTCCATCCTGTCTATGTCTTTGCGGAGACTGGGTCTCCAGAACTGCATGCAGTACTCCTGATGGGGTCTGACCAGCTGTCTGTACAGAGGATAATAACTTCTGTTTTCTACTGGTGATGCCTCTCCCTATGCATCCCAGTATCTCCCCAACCCTCCTTGCTGCCCTCTCACATTGCTTGCCCACCTTTAGGTCATCTGATATGACTACCCCAGGTCCTTTTCCATTTTGTTGTTGTTAGTATCTCACCCCCATTGTGTACTCTTCCCTGGTTTTTGTTTCCCAGGTGCATTACCTTGCACTTCGTAGCATTGAATCTAAGCTGCCATACATTTGACCACTCCTCTAACCTTGCCAAGTCCCTTCTCATCCTTTCCACCCACCTTGTGCATCAACTCTGTTGCAGATCTTTGTGTCATCTGCAAAGAGACATACTTTTCTTCCAGTCCTCTGCAATGTCGCATAAAGACATTGAAGAGGACCGTCCAATACTGAACCTCGTGGTACCCCACTAGTAACCCCCTTTCTTCAGAGTGGACTCCATTTACTATTACTGTGTCCTATTCTCCAGCCAATTCTTTACCTAGGCTGTCATCTTGGGACCCACTCCCAGGCTGGCTGACTTGTGTATTAATCTTTTGTGTGGGACTGTGTCAAATGCCTTGCTAAAGTCTAGGTAGGCCATGTCCACAGCCCCTCCCTGATCTACTACTTTGGTCACCCAGTCAAAGAAATCTATCAGATTCATCTGGCATGACCTTCCCGCTGTGAATCCATGCTGCCTTGGGTCCTGTGCCCTCTGGCCTCTAGATACTCGACAGTTCTTTCCTTCAGAAGTGATTCCATCATTTTCCCTATCACTGAGGTTAAACTAACAGGTCTGTAGTTTCCTGCTTCTGCCTTGCTCCCACCTTTGTGAAGGGAATCACATCTGCCCTCCTCCAGTCCTCAGGTACCACCCCATCCTCCCATGATTTGTTAAAGAGGGTAGTCAGTGGTGTCACTAGTTCTACCCTTAGTTCTTTTAGAATTCTGGGATGAATCCCATCAGGCCCCATTGCTTTGTCCATCTTCAGTTTTAAGAGTTCTTTCAGAACCCTTTTTCTGTAAATGGGCTGGTATCAACTTCTGTATCCAGAGTGTTTCTACTGTTTGTTTTAGGTACCTTCCCTCTTCATTTGTAAATACTGAGCAAAATTATTTGTTTAATATCTCTGCCTTTTCACAGTCACCCTCTGCCCACCCTCCCTCCCCTTTATTAAGCCTCACTATCCCTCTCTTGGTCTTCCTTGCCTCTCTGATGTACCTATAAAAGGTTTTATCCCCCTTCTTAACTGAGTTGGCTATCGTTTCCTCGGTTTGGGCCTTTGCTGTTCTGACTGCCTTCCAGCTTCCTTTGCTTTAACTGATATAGTTCCTTTGCAGTGGGTGCTGTGCTCTGTCAAATTCAAGATGGAACATAATGAGTTGTCTCCTGTGCTGGGCACTCTTTCCTCAGCTGAGCAGAACTATGGCATCGCAGAAAAGAATGGTATTTGCCATAAAGAAATTTGACTGCTACCTTCGCTAATCCTGCTTTACAGCTATCGTTGATCACTTGGCCTCAGATGGTTATTCGAAATGAAGGACCCAGTAGGGAAGTTTGCCCGATGGATCACCATGCTGCAATCCTACAACTCTGAAATTCAATACAGACCAGGTCAAATTCACTCAAATGCCAATGGTGTAAGTTGAGAAGATATTCCTCTGCATCCTCCTCAACAGATGACGAATCCTACTTACAAGCTCTTCCTTCCATGCCACGGATGTGCTTCCTGTGGACAGTCCTACAGCACCTCAAGTTGCTTTGCTGCTACCAACCGCTTCTAGAGAGACACACAAATCCTCAGTTACTGCAAGCAGCTGAATAGCTTCTCATCTCCTCAACATCCGATCTGTCCCTGGCAACTGTTAAAATGCAACAAAGAACTGACACTCAGTTTATGGACATAATCTCCTACTTAGAGTCTGGAGCCTTACTCAACAAAAGAAACATCGCTAAGATACTTTTCTTGCTTCTCGTAGTACTTTCACAATGACGGTGTGCTTTTTCACATTTGGACCAAGGAAGGCAAGAGTCATTGCACAGATAGAACTCATGTACAGTTAGTTGTGCCAGCCTCTCTAATCCCTCAAGTTCTTCTCTCCACTCGTGCCTCTCCACTTTCTGGAGGTCATATGGGAATACACAGAACTCTTGAAAAGACAAGGCTTCACTTCTTCTAGCCACAATGAACAAGGGCATTGTCCAGTTCAGTAAATCCTGCCAGCCCTGCTCCCAAAGAAAGGCTCCTGCCCAACCAACAAAGGCACACAGCATCCCAATGCCTGTAGTCACTGAACCATTCCAAAAGTCAGCACTGACATTCTTGGGCCCTTACCAACATTACCAACATGCTCTAACTCTGGCAACAAATACATCCTTGCCTTTGTGGGCTACCTGACGAAGTATTGGAACTCATCCCCTAAGAGACATTAAAGCCACAACTGTGGCAAGTGCCTTTATCAACACAATCATTTGTCATCACGGTACCCCATTGCTACATATCCAGACAGAGGCATTAACTACCTGTCCACCATTGTCCCGAGAACTTGCAAACTTCTCGATATAAAAAAGGCATACACCATAAGTTACCATCCATAATGCAATGGACAGAGTGAAGAATGATGTCTACCATTCTCAGTACACTCTCCAAGTATCTGGATGAGACTCATGACACCTGGGACCATTTTGTTCCTTTGTGCAGTTTGATACAATACTGGCACTTGTGTCAACTGCACAGAATATACCACCTTCTTCTTAGTCCATGAACGTCACCCAAGATCTCCACTGGACAAGGATCTCTCACTGCTAGAGGTTCCTAAGTCAGCTTTTTCTTTCATTAGCCCTCTGCTGGAACAGCTTGAACTTGCCTGTTGTGTTGCAAACACCACGTTGGGCCAGAGAAAATCAGCAATGCAAAAATGTCTACAGCCAAGGTGCAGAGCCTTCATTCTCTGTTGGGGACACTGTTTATTTGTACTGACCAGTTCTTGTTCCGGCGCCACCAAGAAACTGCTTCACCCCTGGACTGGTCCTTCTACATTGTAGAAAAACTTCCTCTGGTCCACGTGTCATCTGCGATGTAAGTCAGATGGCAAGCTGGTACACAACAAAGTCCATATAAACCAAGAAAGCATGGGTACCTGAGTAACAACCTTCCAGACTACTCCAATTCTCCTAGAAATGAAGCTGCCCTTCAGCCTGTCATCCTCTCTGAAGCTGAGATCCTCTGGACAACTTGCAACTAGTTCCTATAGATCTTCCCACTCCTGACACTATCCAGCTGGATTCTGTTTTACCAGATGATTTGCCTGGGACTTTCTCTTCTTCTTCTCAACCTTCTTTTTCTTCTCAGGACTCTCTTCTACACACCACAGTGTACCAGATCAAGAAGATATTAAGGAAGAAGTTCAAAAATGGATCCTGGACTTACAGAGTCAAATGGTGAGGATCTGATAGTGAGCAGAACTCCTAGGTTGCTTTTAATGACCTGACCCCATCCTGTCAAGAACTAGTGCAATCTACACATGCCTCCATTCCCACTGATCAGAAAAGTCAACAGAGATCTTGAACTTTTGTAAACTGGACTCAGTGTATTGTTTTTGGACTAATTCCTTTTCTGTCTTTAATTGTTTTGCAGTAAATGTCTTCTTTTACCTATCTTATGAAACTTTTCTGATGGTACTGCATTCCTGCATATAACACCTTTTTTCCCTAAGGAATGTCTTTACATTGACAGTCCACCTGTTATTACTGTTATGCAACTGTTAATAAAGTTTTAGCCTGCATTCTGGGTAACCTCCTACTGCTACCCTTTCCTCTCTTCCTTTTCCTTCCCCACACTTAGCGCTTGTGGCATGACCAAGTCTCAAGTACTATTGTGTCCCCACCCCGGTGTTACTCTGACTGGTCCCCAGTGTAGTCCAGGTTCTTTCCTCCCCTCCTGCAGTGGAATTCTGTTTTGTGAAAGAAATGCCTTGTAATACATGAAAATGTTTTTGCCTTAAACTTATTTAAAAGTATCTCTTACTTAGAAACTGTTATAGATTTACTGCTTGTTCAAGTGGTGCTCACATTCACTGTTCCGGTGGTGATGTGAAGCACACATTAAGCATGGGACTTAAGGTTAAGCTGCCACCCTTTAAGAGCACTTAGCACCTGCATGTAGCTAATTGTTGCACTGCCTGGCAGTGCCATGTATGCCTGTCAGTCAGAGAATTTGTCAATCTGGGGCTTGTCTTCAGGAGAAGAACATCTGCAGCACAGAATAAACCTGCCTTATTATTATTTTATGCGTCCATCTAGTTATTTGCATGGTCCAGATAGGGTCCTCACCAGCAGCAACCAAAGGTCTAGCAGACCACAGAGAAAGTAAGGGTCCTTTTGGTGGCAGACTTAATAACCAAAACACCACAGTTATACCTCAAATATTGCACTTTAATAAGTTTGCTATTGTTCAATGGATGTTCACAACATTTTGCACACATGGTCTCGGGAGCTAGACCTCTTGGACGTGCCAAGTTTTGTTCTGGTCAAATGTGCAGATTTTGAGATGCAGATAGCAAAAACATTAAAAATCACTATCTGATGTTTTTTTTTCATCACCTAGAACCCAGATGCATTGGAATTTTGGTCTGAAATTTTCAGTGTACAAAGGGCTTGGCCACAGACGTGTCTTTTGCTGGTTTGGTGAAAAATATTATTTCATTCCAAAGTTATTACATTTCAAATTGTTGAGTCTGAGCATGCTCCATTCAATCTTTTGATAGCTGCTTGAACAAGAAAGAATTTGGTCCATAAGAAAAATAATTCTTTTCATATGAGACTCAACCTTTTCATGAAGAAAATTCCTTTTCATAGGACTGCCATCTTGTTTCCATTTTTTTCAAAATAAAATTTTTCAAAACCCACAAAAATGATCTCCTCCACAGACACCAATATAGGTATATTGGTCATCAAGACCCTGTTAGGTGGATTCTACAGTTACTGTTGCTAAAATTACCCCAAATGTGTTTTTCCATGTTTCAAAATCTTTTTTCATGACTCATTTCCATTTTTCATATGGCCATATGAAAAAATACCTTCATATAAAAAGAATCTGGAAAAAAGTCAAAATTATTTTTTGTATGAGGGCATCCTTTATCATATGAATGAAAAAGCTCACAAAAGGATCCCTTCATGTGAAAAAAGAACTGGAAAAACATTAAGTCCAAATTTTTTTTTGCATGAAGGAATATTTTCTTGAGTTGTTTTATTCATACAAAAGGATGCCTTCATCCAAAAAATAATTTAGACTTGGTTTTTTCTGATTCTTTTTGTGAGCTTTTTCATTCATCCAAAAGATTCTCTCATATGAAAAATAATTTGAACTTAGCTTTTTTCCTAATACTTTTTTCATATGATGGCACCCTTTTATGTATGGGTTTTCATTCATACAAAAGATGCACTTATACAAAAAAGAATTTAGACTTAGTTTTTCCTGAATCTTTTTCATATGGAGGCATCCTTTTTGCATGGTTTATTTTTCATTTTTACGAAAAGCATTCCTTCATATGAAAAATATTTGGTACTTAGTGTTTTCCCAGATTTGAACTTCAACAAGCCATAACTCCCTCAATATTTGGATTTAAGTGACAATCTATATGTCAAAACAAAGATCTTAATGACTACTACAACAATAAAACATACCCTGCTCCAATCATATAGGGACAATATAAAAAGCAGAAAAATTAAAAAATGCAATTTCTTATAGGATAACATTGGAAGTTTGACAAGCCATACAATGAAGGAAAGAAATTGCTGTTTTGAACAAATGGAAGCACATGTCCCAGAAGGACCTGCACTTCTACAGCAACATACATGTACAGGGAGCAGAGGCCAAAGAGATTTGATATCTATAGTAAAGATGATCCTTCAAATACTGTGGTAGCTATAGACAAGATCAGATATTTCCTGAAATTTATGTGATATCCCTGGAGAAATTTTCTGCCTGCCTGCAGTACCACTATGGGCCACCACACAGAATTTCTTATTTAGTGAAATATCTGAAATATCTGACCATATCATGGCTGCAACTGTAACTGGAGAGCATGGTTAGTGTCTTTAATGTAGGAGGGAGGGATTCAATGAGTGGTCTTATGATGCATTCCAGACCTAGAATGCCAAGATGTGGGATGTGGGGCAGAAACAGGCAAACACAATAGGGCATCCAAGATTATCTGTTTTGTGGATTTTGGAAAAGAGATCAATCAATCAATCAATCAATCAAAATCTTTATTTGTCCATGTGAACATTGTTGAGCAAGCTCATTTACAAGATGGACATGGTTAGTTCCGTGTCAAATGGTACAATGCATACAGAGATATTTACAACAGAGCCAAATAACACAAGTAAAAACAATTAATGCAAGTAAGTACTAATGTTACATCAGTTATATCAGTTCAGAGTGCTTCTGTAATATTTAAGGAGGACATAAGATGAGGCTTAGTAGGAACTTCAGTAGGGAGAAGTGCTTGGATGCTCGTGTAGGGAGCTGACGTAAGCAGAGAATTTCAAAAGTAGTGTAATCACACAGTATCCCTAAATGTAACACTCTAAACAGAAGGATAAAGGTCTTAACAGTCAAGGAGAAAAGTAATTACAGCTCTTTTTGGCAAATTTCAGCATGGAAATCAGATTTATGCTTGGTTTAGAATGGACACAGAAGCAGACTTCAGGAACCAATCGGAAACCAACACCGAAGACAGCTCACATTCTGATTGGATGGCTGCTAATACTGTGCTTTGCTAATGGAGAGTCTGAGCTTAGGTTCTCAGGTGGCGGTAGAGGCAGCCCGATCTTCTGGTGCCCGGGTTTCCCACGCCTATAGGCAGGGAGCACGTGGAGAGCATATCCTGACAGGGATGGAAGAAGGGGTTAGATTAGTACTGGCCATGGACAATGGAACATCTGAACCAGTGGGAGGACCAAAACAGCAGGACAACAGAATTGGGTATTCCTTGATGCCTAAAGACTGGCCCAACCACAAAAATTCAGAAAGGAGTGTAGTCAGAGTACCAACTCTTGACACTCTAAACAGGAAAAAATAGAGGTCATAATTGTTAGGCAATAAGTAAGTGCAGTTCTTTTGTGCAAGTTTTAGACAGAAAATCAGACTTTAGCTTAATATTGAGGGAGACACAGGAGCAGACTGCAGGAGCCAATCAGATGCCAAAGCAAAAAGTGCTCACATTCCAATTGGTATGGGCAATGCCGCACTCGCTAGTAAGGAGTCCGGTCTAGGTGTCTCAGGCGGTGGCTATGGAAGCAACAACCACCTGGTATCCACATTTCTCCCACCTGAGGAGCAGAGAGCCCTGAAGGGCTAGTCTATGGCAGGAAAGAGAGTTAGGGGACAGAGGAAAGAGATAGTAAGAGTGGAATGCAGTGGAAAGGGAATATGATGAAATAGGGCAGTTAAATAGTACAGGGTAGGGAATAAGAGCCACAGATTGCAATATGTAAAAGACAGCAGGGTGAGTAAGGCATAATGGCCATGAAAGCCATGAAGAGATAATAACCCTACAGGGATTTCTAGAGGGAAAACATTTAAGGCATGAGACGCTCACAGAGTTAAGGTCACCAAAGATTACAAGCAATCATAAATTCAACTATGCTCAGAGGGCAGCAGCCTGATGTTGATATAGAACCTGGATGCTTGAGGATTTTGAACTATGAGTCTCTTAGCAGAGGCAGAAAGTTCTTTTATTTTCAGTAGCAGAGGTGATGATGGTGGTAACCTCTCTGATAGCTGGAAGTAGGATCCTGTGGAGGGAAGAGTAAAATTGGTGTCAGAGATTTGCTGTGTGGCTTCAATTATGTACAGTATAGCTAATTTTCCACAACAGTTACCCCATCAGCTGGTTTAATAACAATGTCATTCCTGTGCTGCGGAGAGATATGAGGGCTGCAAGTTCGCCACCTGTCAGGTTAAAGTGATAATGTCTGCAATGAAAATTGAAATTAGTGGTGTCTTTCATAAATTGGTTAACAAAATGAAATACAGAAGCAAAATATCCTGGAGGTGGGGTCCATGCACTGCATCATGGATTGACGTAGTTGATTATTCTGGTAATGCTGTCATCATCCTCTGCAGGAAGAGGAGTCTCATTAAACAAACTCTGGTCAGAGCCAATATGGCTGTGGAGAGCTTTTGGGATGGTTTTGCCCATTATTTCTAATGAATTTGCACAATGCAGATCTGCTGACAGGCAGTTTCAATGTGGTATTCCTTTTACACAGTTTTACAATGGGTTTTCCTAGAATATACCTGCTGATTGCTATATATTTAGCATGGATAGTTCACAGAAGACATGGCATCTTATTTTCAGTGGGTTCTACATCTACACAATGTTATGCTGCATTGTGTAAAATCAGAACACACACTGTAAACAATATTTTACATCTGGACTAGGCTTCACTAAATAAATACATTATAAATTGCTAAAATCATGACCCCACTGAAAACAAGATATTGCATCTAATCTGGGACATCTGGGGCCTGATTCCAAGATGCATGGCACAACTCATGGGCATATGTGAGTTGCACCATGCAGCGATATGCCTGGGACCCTGTGCCATATTTCAAGACAGGCAGGATCCCGTACCTACATCTTGTGACTTGTGGCAGATGTAGGCTAGTGCCATGGACATGGCACAATGGACCTGGATGCTGCAAGTTGCAACCCACTGAGAACTGCCCCAAAGCCCCCTGTCCCAGAACACTATGGCATGCACCAGGGGCATGGGGGCTGGACAGCTGGCACTGGTTTTTGGAGGGCATTTTGAGAAACAGACCCTGGGGCCATCCAACATTTGGGGGTGGGGGCATGGGGAGCACAGCTGTACCTTTGTGTAGCACTGTGAAGTGGGCATCTATCAACTGGCACAGACAGATGCCCCTTAGACCATTTCCCTGATTGGCTAACTCTGCTTTGCCATAGGGGTGTCTGGAATAGCATATGTGGGTTACAGCAGCTGCTGTTTTGGAATAGCCCAGTTGCTGCTATAACCCACTCTTGCACCATACCATTGTGGGTTGCAGGTGTAGTGGGTGGTATAACCCACCTTTTGGTGCAACTCGTGATACAACATGGCGAGGTCACAACTTGGAATCGCATACGATCTCAAATTCAGGAATAAGTTTTTCAACACTTGAATGGGTTTAAAACAATTAAGTTTAGAAGTATTAGGGTACATTAAGTTAGGAGGAACTTTTGAAATTAAATGTTAGCCACAGGATTGGATAATATGCAGACAAAATTGTTGAAATATGCAGCCCTTGTATTGCATACCCAATAACATATCTGTTTAATCTTTCTTTGACTACCGTGAATTTCCTAAAGGTTGGAAAATATCTAAGGTGGTACCAATTTTCAAGGAAGGACAGCAACATGATATTAACAACTACCGCCTCTATTTCTCTATTGCCAGTGGTATCAACGATTTTGGAGAAAAATGTTGTGTCACAATTCAAGTTTTCCTGGAATCAAACAAACAAATGAATGCTTATCAGTCAGGATTTAGATCTGCAAATAGTACAAATACAGCATTGGTGAAGGCAGTGGGGATGTACAGTGGAGTCTGGACAGGAGAATGTCCATAGATGCTATATTTATAGATTTATCTAAAGCTTTTGATACTTTGCACCATGGGGTTCTCCTGTCCAGACTCCACGAAATAGGGTGAGGCATATAGAGTATGAATTGTTTAAACATATTTGCTGGATAGAGAACAAGTGGTAGAATTGGGCAAATATAGGTCTGTACCATTACATATTAAAACAGGGTACCACAAGGATCCAATTTAGGTCCGTTGCTTTTCACCATATATATAAATAACTTACTGTTTCTGGACCCTTCAATAAAGTACCACATTTATGCAGATGATACTGTGATTTATGTAGAGGGGAAAACACTATTGACATGCAAAATAAATTACAAGAAGCGCTTTATCATTTGCAGACCTTTTTAGAGCATGTAAATTATGCTTGAGTACAAAAAAAAACAATCAATGTTGTTTACTTGTAATAGGAATAAAAAGATGCATTAAAATGTACTCCCTAGAAGGAGTTCAGATACAACAAGCTAGTAAATATAAGTATCTTGTAGTTATTGTAGATGAAAATTTGAACTGGAAATCACATTTGGAAGGTTTATTATTGAATATTGGTAAACAAATTGGGCATGTTGTATAAACTGAAATATTTTATGTCTAATGATACAAGGCGGAGAATAGTAGACACTATGGTGCTCCCAGTATTGGACTATGGAGATATACTTTATGTGGGAGCCTCAGGGGTGGAACTAGCCAAACTGGATACAATGTATAACAGGCTGGCTCATTTCATCCTCGATGCCCCAGGAAAACTCACCATTGTGAACTGTATAAATCATTAAACTGGATCAGATTAAAGAACAGGAGAGAGTGGCACCTCTAACATTCATATTTAAAGTGCAGAAAGGAAAAGTGCCTCCTTATATTCAGGAATACTTTAGGGTAAGGAAAATAAGAGAAAGTTTAAGGTCTGCTTATGGTCTGGAATACATAATTCCAAAGTATGGTTTAAATATAGGTATGGTATAGGGGACAAGTATTGTGGAACTCTGTGCCAATTTCTGTACGAATGCAAATTGCACTATAGATATGGCACCAATAAAAAGATGGTATTATGAGAAATCAGTAATGCCATTGTATTGCTGTGGGATAGCACAGTGTCTAAAAAGACATGTTTTAAATCAGCAGAATTTGCACATTTGACCTTGTCTTGTAGGCTGTACATAAGATGTATTTGTAGTAAGTTCTAAATGTGTGATATGTTGATTTTGTATGTATTGTACCTATTGTAACTTACATGTGTAATATTATATATGTGAAAATAGGACCTCCTTGGAAATAGCCTTGGCTCAATGGAACTTATACCACCTATCCTTTTCATATACATTTTATGAATAAAAATTATTACTATTACTACTACTACTCATGGCACAAGTTGCGATTTATGCCATGGGGTTCAATAAATTGCCTTGCACCATGCATAAATCATCTTGGAATCAGGCCCCTTACTAAATACAGTGCAAAAATGTGTAAATGACGATCCCTATGACAATGAAATGTAGCATCTCTTCTGCACTATCCAGGATACAAAATAAAGGATAAGAAATATTTAAAGGAAATGTATTGTAAACTGAACTTCACTGTGCTCACTGACATAAACAGTTTCTTAATTGTTTTATAACATATTAGATTGCAGTATTTATTTTCAAATGTTATGGCCATGAGTGTGTGTGTGTGTGATTGTATGTGTGTGTGTGTGTGTGTGTGTGTGTGTGTGTTTGATGTAGCTCAATATACTTTTTCCCCAAAAAGCATAGTAAAAATGGCTATTGATTGCTTTATATTTTGCCTGGATAATTCACAGATCTGGCATATATCTGAGATGGTACTTGTCAGATAGTGTCTTAAGAGGTTAAAAACAGTGTAAATCTTTCATTGCTGGGAAAGGGTGACATTTATGAAGTATGAATCTTTCTTGAAAGACAATACCTACCCAACTGAAACTAGTAGCAAGAAAATATTTAAATGCTAAGTATTTAAATGTGCAAGTTGTTGCATTTGAAGGGGTAAACAAATCTCCAGTTAAATAGGCAACCAGTATTTAACAAACTATTTCAGTTTCCTAATGGCCATCTGATAAGCAGCTTAGAGTTCTGTCTCCATTAATCTAAACAGAAAGAAGGGGTATTTTATTTCAAGTGGCATAGTGATTTTTAGGTGTGGAAGGATACACTGTAAACTCAAATAATGTGTTCCACAGTATTCCATTTTCCCAGCTACAGACAGCAGGATGGCTGTAGGCTCAGCACAGCCATAAAAGTGAGCTGTAAGTTGTGCTCTGCAATAGAAGTGCTGCAGATCAAACTGAACCTGATGTTCATCAAGATGTCTACGTGTGGGCACAAAGAGAGATCCTTGCTGAGGAAAGATTGCTCATTCTGTGTCAGGGAGAGATCTAAAGGAAGGTGAAACACCACATTTTTAGATTATGTCTGACTGGAGGGCTCATGTTGGTTGCTGATCTGATGGAAGAGAGACTGAAGTTTTGCAGATTGGGCATCTTTGAGTAATTGAGAGTAGAGATCAGTTATTGGATGCATTGCTTAATAAAAGAAAGGTTGTGAGGGGCTGTGAATTGCAGGAAATCCTTTTGCCTCTGGATAGTTTTACCAGAATAATCAATGAACATCAATCCATGATGCAGTAGTGCATGGGCCCCACCTCCAGGGTGTTTTGCTGCTGTGGATTGTTTTCTTAACTGTGCTAGACCTCTACAAATGCTAAATAGATGATTACATGGGGCTGCCTCCTGCTTCAGGGGAACCCTCCAAAACCTCTTGAATAAGTTTAACTATGGTCCATCCTTCCCTTCAGTACACTATCAAAGTATCCTCCTCCACATTGCATTTTCTAGATATCAGATTGTTGGTGCAGAACACTGATCTGAAGACATTGGTTTATTACAAGTCCAGTGACTCACACAGCTGTCTCCACCCCATCTCCTTCCATCCAAGCATGTTAAGAATGGTTTGCCATATTCAGGAGTTTCTTAGACTTCACTGGATATGCAGTGAAGATGATGATTTTACTGAGCAGGCTCAAATAGGGGCTATGCACCATGAGCACAGGGTATGCACAAATGTGCATACCTAGCCCATGATAGCTTCACGCATCCCCAGACAGCTATGCGGTGGCTGACAGTCACAATCCCCATGCACCCCAGGGTTCCTGTCTGTGACTCATTCACCTGGCATGCTGGTGCACAAGGGGCTCTTTTGGTGGACACAGATGGGCATCCAATCAGATGCTGGTCCTGATCCCATCCTGGATCTCCAGCTCTGTGTGGAGCAGGGAATGTAGGACAGCATGAGTCCAAAACTGCAAAATCATTGGGCAAGTGCCCAATGGCTTCCCCAGCCCTCACTGCCTGACTGGAGGGCTGTGACAATATGGTAAGGGAGTTCTGGTTGTCCTGTGGTACTCTGTTGGAGATGCACAACAGATACAACAGGGTCACTGCTGCTGTATTTTGAGCCTCCTCACCCAGCACTCCACACCTTCAGAATGACATGGAGTATGGGCACATCCTGACACTGTGCCAAACTGTCCCAACACATAGCAGCATAAATAGCCAGTGAAACAGGCATGGAAGGGATGCACACCTCTGTAATGAATGCCTCAGGGTCCATAGGACCTGTGATGTGCCATATAACTTCAGTTTGCCTACACACCACAGATCTACAGCACATAGGCATGGTACACAGGGATCATAATGACAGTTTTTATTAACGGGATACACAGAAAGTACATTGAACAGAGTACTCTCCTGGGTCAGTAATATGCCCCATAACCTTGACCCCTGTGGTAGAGGTGTGTGGATGAAGAGACACAAGACTACAAAGAAGAATTCAAACACACAAACATGTGTATTCATTAAAGAAGGGGAAAAAATAACTTTCAAATAAATAACAGCAAAATAAACAGCACAGTACAGTTAGGACTTTGACAGCAGCAGTCCCACCCTCTGTGTCTTCAACCTGCCCTCAGGCTGAACTGATCTAACTTCTGAAGCATTCACCCGAATATATACACAGAAAAGTCACATGACTCATAACTCCGCCTCCTAGACTAATACATGATTTGTTCTACTCTAAAACAATTTTAAAATATATTTACTTAACGTGGAATGCAAAGAAATTCAAATTCAGATCATATTTGATGATTTGCAATGTTTAAAGTGCTTAAATAAAACTATTTCCCTTAGAATGTGGCAAGAACCTCCGCCCATACAGCTGTGATTGACAGTAAGATGTGTATATCAATAGCAACCATTTGGGGCACTGGCTCCTAAGAAGAAAGATTGCTTGGTTGCTAAGGTAACTTTGGTTTACATTTCTAGAAGCTTTTCCAGGCTTGTAGCCTGAGAAAATAATGCTTGCAGTAAAATAAATAACTGTGCTTGCACTTTGCAGCAAAACAATAACAGGAGGCTTTTACTTCCTTAAGGTAATATTGCACCAAAATATTAGCATAGAAACAACAACAGTGTCCTTGTTTTACCCTGCATGCAAGGTCTGCCACAACCTGGCATGCAGATAAAACACACAAAGGTCAAGGCATGCTGAACTGCTCAAAACCACAAGTTTAACTGTTGTTTTTCATTCAGGTAGCATAAGGAATGTGGGCTAAAGCCACATTTTGGGCTGCAAAGAAAAGCAGAAGCACCTTATTCACTTCCCTGCACTTCTCTTTGACTGTACAGCAAATGTGTTCCTTTACAAGCTAGGAATACCTAAAGGGACAAGAGTGTCCCAGAGTGAAAGAAAACTAAGAAGGTATTGTACTAAACAGCTTAGTGATTCTGCCTGACTTTCACTGCTACGAATACCTTTAGTCAGGGTTCAAAAGGTTGTTCAGAGCTCCGTGACTCTCATGCTTTAAAAGCCAGCATGAATGGGACAGGAATGGCAAGAGAGAACTTTACTCTCTCTTTATTAGACATGGCACGACCTGGCTTTCATTAAACTGCCTATGTGGGCTTTACTTAAAATATGCTCTTCACTGCTCTAAACACAAACCTGCATTATAGAACCAGTGGGAGAGCCACTTTCTGGGTTTACCACGGAGCTCCTTACTGCACAGCTTCAGCAGCAGCTCTGCGGTATGGACCTCTTGCAGCTTCGTGCAGCTTGCAGCATCGTGCAACTCACTTACACTTTCTATCTCATGTAGCACATTTCCAATGTAAATGACATTACATACAACAGCAAGTGTTTAAGCAAACGTAAGTAGGGAATGCTTATCAAAATGGGAGGGGAAGCCTCCCAATGGCAAGCAGACAATGTGAGAGAAACAGAAAAGAAAAGAGAAAATAGAGAAATAAGAAGAGTAGCTGGCCAGCCTACAGGATAGGATAGGATAGGACAGGACAGGATAGGGTAGGATAGGATAGGATGGGATAGCAAAGAGAAGAAATGCTGTTGCAACAGACTTTTAGAAAAGAAACAGTGTCCCTCTGCACAATGTCTCCCGCAACTGGGGGCTAGGAATCTATCACACCCCTCAGAAGGGATACTCTCATGCAGCAATGAAGACACATTCCACTGTTGCTTTCCTTCCTTTTGAGTATCCTTGTCTTCCCTGGACCTTTACTAGGAACTTCCATATTCTGCAAACTGACCCTAATATCAAAGCTTCCTTTACAGAGCCACCAATTGTTTCCTACAACAGATCATCCAACCTATGAATCTCATGGTACAATGCAGCCTACATACTCCTAACAATTTCTCCATACCAAGGTACCAAAGCTTGCAACAGAGCTTGCTGTTATACCTGCAAATTTATTTCTAGTGTCACTGAAATTCAAGGTCCCATAGGTGTTTCTCACATCACCAAGGAGTTCTCACGCACTTCTAGTAATGTGATATACTGTATTCTTTGCAGGAAATGTTTAACTATCTACATCGGAGAAACTGTCAGAGGCCTGGCTGACCAATTCGGGAACATTACAGGGAAGTCAGGAATGGAGACACTAATCAATCCATTATAATGTATCATCAGGGACCCTGGTTTTCCATTTTACCGTAACACTGGTAACAATCACGGAATCCTGCTGGTTTATGGATTTTGAATTCTTGTACCGTGCCTCACGGAAATTGCATGTCACTGCACAGAATCTATAAGATTTCAACATCTTTTTAAATTTTTTATTTTCTTTCTATGTCCCTTCTCACAGCATCAGTCTCCACTTTTCAGAGATCCTAGGCTGGTATCCCTAGCTTCACCCCGAGGTAATGCTCAGGAGCTCTTGTGAGCCTGCCCTATCCTGCTTGGATTATACCCCCAGGTGGGAAGGAGGGATCCCAGATCACCCTTCCACTCCCTTAGTGTGTGTTGGGCAGCTCAGTGGGTCCCTCATGGAGCCTGGTTATGAAGTCTGGGGCACCTGGGTCCCTTCTGCCAGTGGCCAATGTGGGGTGATTGTTCCTGGTTTTCTGGTTCTGTCTCTGAGGGCACCGGCACTAGAGGAGATCCAGGAGGTAGGTCACATAGAGACATGCCACTGCTCCAGATCCTGGCTAGCGTCCTCCCTCCTGATCACTCTGCAGCACCATTGCACCACCACCCATGGTCACACAGGTGGTGGTAAAGCAGCAGGACCACAGCCCACCCTCCCGAGGAGGAGGCAGTCCCCAGGTGCTCTATCCTACTCCCCTGGCCAGACCTCCAGCAACCCGAGTTCGCTTTGACCCTGGGTCGCTGGCATTGCAAGTAATAGTGCTACTGCAGCACCAGCTGGCTGACCCAGATTTCAGCATCTTAAATGAATGCTGCTGTGCTTTGCATTCTTTCTGCTTTGCTGCACATACAGTCAGTAAAGAAATAACCCTGTACTGCTTTGTTGTAATCAGCCATTCAGTTTAAGCACCCATGCCTAGTGGTTAGAATAACAAAGAGTTATTGAACTGGGTACATCCAGCAGACTTGGGTTTGATTCCCACAACCTCCACTTGCATGCTGTGTGACTCCAAGCAAGTCACTTAACCTCCCCAGTGCAGTTACTCCTGAAAACAGACAGTTCTGCCTAGTGGGCCTTACCTGTTTTACAAAGAATATAAAAAATACCAATATATGTTTACTACATCATAGAATAGTAGTCAGGGTACCATATAATTTACCTGAGTTTTACTTGGGCTGCAATAATTTTGTATAGGTAAAGATAAATGTTCAGATACATTTTATGTGTTTTATAAGCTTGTTTTAAATTTTAGTCAGGTTTTATTGTATTCTTTGCATATAAGCATCTAGGTTGTAGATTGCTAAATGCAGGATCACTGTTACCAACTAGCTTATTCAAGTTTATAATCAGTAGGGCCATCCAAAATCCTCAGTTGTTTGAATGAAAACTAGTCTGATTGAAGTATGTTCACAAAGAAGAAACTGCCTTACTACTTATGAAAAGATTTCACAGTTAGCACCCCATGTAGGTGAACTGGATCATTTGCACCTTTCCTCCCACCGGCTGTTTCAGTCTCTGTGAGAACAAAAGTTTTCTGATAGACTGCTTCAACAAAAAGCAAATGTTAAGTATTTAAGTGTACTTATGTTTGGCCAGTGGATTTTGAAAGCACAGTCAATGACATACAGAAGGTAAGACCCAGGGCTGTATGATGCTGGTGGGCAGAGTGGTGCTCAATTCACATCTGAACAAAGACATGAAAACTGGGAGACACCCTTTCATGGACACAAGTAAAAAAAACATCCACATGTCTGGGAGATGCATGAATCCATTTGAAGGTCCTCCAATAATCACTTGTGGATTTTTAGGTGAAGACACTTTATTTCAAAGAAGCAAATACAAGCAGTTTTTTTTGCTCCTCCTACTCCCTGGCCATCCACTCCTTCAGGCCTGCCAAGGCCCCTACCACCACTGCTGAGTCCTGACCACTATCCACTGACCCTTACTGCTGTGCTACCAGGTAACCCAAAGTAACCCTTCATTGGGTGTGCCTCACCCTGTGGGAGGCTACCAGGAGGAGAATTTCCCAAAGAGCTTCCTGTGTATACTGGGCATGGCAGGGGTTAGAACGACACGGTCTGGGGCTTTCAGCTTATGGAGGGACTAACGGCCATCCTTGTTGGTCAGTGAGTGTTTTCCCATTTTCTCGGGAGCGTAACAGGCCACATGATGTCAAGGCACAAGCCGATGTCGGTCACGCCTCGTCCTGCAGTAAGGGCTGACATGCTGTCGTGCCTCTGGCAGCCACCAGGGCCAGCAAATGCTGAGTTGTGAACCCACCCTCCCTCCCAGGAGAAGGTGAATGGTCATTGGACACTCAAGCCTTCACCCAGCAGCTGGCCCTCAAACATCCAAGTCTGTTCCCTAACCATGGTCAGTGGTGTCACAGGCAGAAATCCAATTCAGGCAGTACAATTATAGATGGAAAAACAAAGGTAGTCCACCTTAGCGGTGATGGTTCAGATTAATTCACATCTGAGTTCCAACAAGCAAAGAGACAAAGTCATTTGTAACTTGTGCATGTGGGGTGTGGGTGTTGAAGAAAGGGATCATAGTGCTGTCATTACTGCCATCACCCCAGAGGGATGTGGACTACATTGTTACTACTGCCATCACATCAAGGGGTGGGGGCTGTAACGTTGTGCCATCACCACTGGTGGATGGGGAATGGTAGTACTGTTGCCGTCCTACCTGAGGGATGGGGCCATAGTGCTGATACTGCCATCACACCTGAGGAATGGTGAATGTAGTACTGCTGCCATCACACCTAAGGGATGAGGGCCACAGTGCTGCTGCTTCTGTCACACCTGAGGGAGGGAGGTCGTGGTGTTGTTGCTTGCTGCCATCACACCAGAGGGATGGGGGCCATAGTGCTGTTGGTGCTGCCATTGCACCTTAGGGATGGGACCGTAATGCTGCTTCCATCACACCTTGGGACGGGAGCTGTAGTGTTGCTGCTGCCATCACATCTTGTACCTAAAATAACTTTAAATTGGTACAAGGATGGAAGGATGTGTAATAGTGGAGGTCAAAACTGCCAAAATGCATGTTAGCAGAGTTAAAATTGCTAAATAAAGTACACAAAACCAAACACCGTAAAACTGGATTTTGGCTTAGTAGACACCGTGACAATAACGTTTTACAATGTGCAAAATGAAATATGCCCTTTCTCAATCCCGGTAAACCAGTGTCCCTGTAGTATCATCGAACATTGTCATAGATGAAAATCTAATGTTTTACAGGTTTGTTATATCATCGACGTGATGTCACGATGTCCGCGATGTTGTTACCCCATAGATCGGTACATCACATCGATGATGTAACAAAATGAATTACTCTGCATGCAAAAATGACCGTGCGTGGTGAGAGCATGCCGGGGAGTGGTGGTGACTGGAATGACAGAGTGGCTGACAAAGTGAGGATCCTGCTTCATTATTTTAATCTTTTTGAGTACCATACACTATCAAATATAATGTATAGTACATCGATCATCAACCAGTTTGTTAAATCATACTCGAGATTACAATGGCAACGTAAACCTCTTGATGTTTACATGGTCACCCTGGCAACCTCTCGATGGTTAACAAACTGGTTATCAATCGATGACCATACATTATCCTCTGTGTATCCCATTTTACCTCCAGGACCATAATGTCAGTGATCTTTCTGTTTGCATTAGGGTTGGGCAGACTGACCCCCTAAAATTAGATAATTAGATTCTGCACACCCCCGGGTCCAATGCAGCCCAGTAGATCAGGATCAATAAGAACCTAGCATATAACTGTACCAAGTCCGGGTCTGCCAGGTGCCAATCCACTGCTGATACTGGGTGCAGTGTGGCCATTTCCTTGTTTAAACTGTTTTTCTTTTTGACTGGCCAAATGACTGTGAGGCAAGTCCCATTTGTTCACACTCGTGTCAAATGCCCTCGCTAGTCTGTGACACAGACAAAATCCAGTTAAACACAACAGCAAGCAACTTTCCTGAGTCTGAGAGAATGGGTGGGATTTGGGAAATGCAATGCAGACACAAACTGAAACTTGAAAGGTGCTGGCAAGTCAAATACAGTATGTATTAGTAATTGGGATGGGACAAAGCCTTCCTTGAAAACCGAGCCACTTCTGAACACAAGTGGCTCTGTTTTGCGAGACCTGAACTGAACACAGCTGGATCGACTGAGTTCTTGCACTCCCCAGCCTCCCTGTCATGTGATAGGCTCAGCAGATTGGGGAAGAGTCAGGCGGCACCTGAGCAGTGTGCACCTCAGCTATATACTGAGTTTGTGTATGTGTACAAACTCTTTATCTAACAGACAGAGTGGCTGTTTAGCATGCCGTTCTGCTAAGGAATGCAGGGGAGGAGGGACTGGGTCTCTTGGTGGCCGCAGGCACCAAGATACAGCCTAAATTTTTGGGGCCACTAGGTTGCCCAAGCCCAGTGGCCACACAGGCTCCCCCAAACATTCCCAGCCCCTCATCTCATATTCAGCCACTGGGCTACCCAAGCCCGTGGCCATGCAGACACCCATCCAACCTCTTTTGGCCACTGGTTTGCCCAGGCCGGGTGGCCAATGAAACAAGCACTCCATCTTCTCCCACCCTCTTAGCATCCATGCCACCACTTCTCCCGACCCAAGTTAAATCCTGTAAAAAGAAAATGGCTCCACGCTGTCCTCGTTTGCCCCTCCTACTAACCTGTAAAGGAAAACAGTCCATGACACATCTCCCACCCTCACCCCACCCCTCAGCACCCTGCCACCCTCACCCCCAGTCATCCACTTAACTGTGATAAGGTCCCTCGTGGTAATCCTCTCTTATCGCAGTGTCGACCTCTCCAACTGCATCCAGCCTGAAGTGAGAAAAACACTAAGTCTAAAACTATTATCACACTTAGTTTTTTTCAGTTCATTTCACTACACTTATAACTTCATGGGTTTTAAAGATGTTTTTACTTCAAATTTTCAACAAAGGTATTTTTTTCCCTAACTCATAAACTAGACATGTGTAGTTTTCAAATCCTTCTGGAAATACCATTTGCCATCATGCTGCAAAATTACATTTCTGGTGGGATTTACATAGATCCATAGATGTTGTTGGCAGATAAGGGCCTTGTGGCCCATCCAGTCTGCCCTATCCCTCTTTCAATGCTTAAGGTACCTAGATGCTACAAGCCCTCCGCCTTTGCCCTAGCTTGATAATTTCTATGTGCCTATCCATGCATTCTTGAATCCTGAACCATGGCCACCCCATCACTTCCTGGGAGACTATTCCATCTCTCCGCCACCCTTTCAGTGAAGTAGAATTTCCTCAATTTCCCTAAGTTTTCCCCTTTCAGTCTAATGCTGTGCCCCTTGTTCTGCTATTTCTTCATGTGAAAGATGCTCCCTCTGGTACCCTGTTGAGCACCTTTAGATATTTGAAGGTCTCTATCTTGTCCCCCCCTTTCCTCCAGGAGTACATATTGAGAGATCTGAGTCTCTCCTCATACAACTTATGCTGCATCCCGGACACCATTTTTTGTCACACTCCTCTGTACCGTCTTCATCCTGTCTATGTCTTTTTGAAGATGGAGCCTCCAGAACTGAACACAGTACTCCAGGTGAAGCCTTACTAGGGAGTTATACAATGGTACCACCACTTCCCTCCTTCTACTTGTTATGCTCCTCTCTATGCACTAGCATTCTGTTAGCCATTTCAACCACTTTGTCACACTGTTTAGCCACTTTGAGTTTGTCTTCTATGACTACCCTAGATCCTTTCCTCTGTGGTGGCCTCCAATGTTACCCCATCTAGTTCATACTCAGCCCTAGGATCCGCTGTCCTTGATGCATAATCTTGCACTTTTTGCATTGAAACCCAACTGCCAGTCTTAGGACCAGTTTTCTAGCCTCTTCAGATCCCTCCTCATTTTTTCTGTACCTTCCTGTGTATCTACCCTGTTACATAGCTTTGCATCATCCAAGAACGGGCTAACCCTCCCTTCTAGACCCACTGCAATATTGCTTATGAAAACATTGAAGAACACTGATCCCAGCACTGATCCCTAGGGTACACCACTTGTTACCCGCCCTCCTGTGAGCTAAACCCGTTACCACCGCTCTTATGTTATGTTATTTAACCAGTTTCTAACCTACATGACCAGCTCTGTCCCCACCCCAAAATTTGCCAGCTTGTGGATTAGTCTCCTGTGTGGGACTGTCAAAGGCCTTCCTGAAGTCCAGATAGGCCACATCTATTGCCATGCCCTGGTCTATTTCCTTTGTCACCCACTCAAAGAAATCAATCAAGTTGGTCTGGCATGACTTCCTGCCGTAAATCAAGTTGCCTTGGGCCCAGCAGCCCTGTCTCTAGGTAGTCCACCAGCCTTTCCTTAAGTAGGGTTTCCAGAAAGCCGTCCCACCAGACTGGCGGTTTGATTTCATTATGATGCCAGTGACCCGGGTTCAGGAATGGACCCAGGAACTGGAGGGTCGGCTGGAGGAGAAGGATTGAGCATCCCCAGGACTGCTCTCCTTCTCCGGGAGGAGTGGGGAGTTCTGCGCTCGGTGTGGGTGTGATACCTAGTGGAGGCTGGGTGTATCACCCTAGCACCGATGCATGATCAAGGGGCACTGGGGTGGGACAGACACAGACGCATTGCACATCTCCACCCCAGTCTATAGGGACAAAGAAAATCCCTCTCTGTCAGTCGCCCTATGCTGCCCTGCCCCTGAGCTTCAATCATCCGCCTGGCCAGGGCTCCCACGACCAGATACAGTCCACGGCACCGATTCAATCCTGGTGCTGTGCCTATCTCCTGGGGGGTAAGCCAGGAGAGACTGGGGAATGAGGGACTCATTAGGCAGTGGAGTCTCAGGGCACTGTGACAAGGGCAGAAACCTGACAGATGGCAGAGGGGCAGAAAAAGTGTAAATATATAAAAAAAAAAGTAGGGTTTCCATCATTTTACCTACAATCAATGTCAAACTGACTGGGCAGTAGTTTCCTGCCTCCTCCTTGCTACCACTTTTGTGCATGGGTACCACTTTTGCCCTCCTCCAGTCCTCCGGAACCACACCTGTTTCCAGTGATCCACTGAACAGCTTAGCCGAGGTTTAGCCAGTTCCTCCTGCAGCTCCTTTAGGATCCTCGGTGTATCCTATCTGGCCCCATAGCTTTATCCACCCTTACTGCATTGTTCGTTTACCTTCATTTTCCAAGTATTCTTGCCTGTCCTCCTTGCTTTGTGTTGCCTTGTACCTTAGAAATGCCATCTTTTTTTCCTCTTACTAGCTCTGCTTACTTCCTCAAGAACCACAGTGGTTTCCTCTTTCTTTTGCTCTTGCTGCAGGGCCTGGCACAATGGTTTGTTAAAGGTGCAGGGCTTCCCTTATTTTATCCCACTATTCCACTACTCCTCTTATGTCATCGTATCTTTGCATAGCCTTCCTGAATTAAGTCCTTCATCTTACCAAAGTCTGTCCTTCAGAAATCAAGGATTCTAGTCCTTGTGTAGCTAGCCTCCTGTGATGTCCTAATGGTGAACCCCACAGCTCGATGGTCACTATCCCCAGGGCTTCCCCCACTGTGACTCCTTATCCTGTCCCCATTGCTTAGGACAAGATCCAGGAATTGCATTCTCCCTTGTAGGCTCCCTCATTAGTTGTATGAGACCTGCCCTTGCAGGGATTGCATAAATCCCTTACTCCCTGGTGAGGCTGTTGCACGGATGCTCCAGTCCATATCTGTAAGCTGAAGTCACCCATCAGCAGCATTCACCTTTGTTGCCTTGTTCTCTATAGTTTCCAGCAGTTTTCTGTCTGCATCCTCCACCTGCCCTGGGGCCTGTATATCACTCCCATTCTAAGTACTGTTGCCTCCCACTTCCAGGGTTACCCACAGTGCCTCTGTGTTTCCCCTTGTCTTGTGGGACTGCTACTTTTATCTCTTTCCTGACATACAATGCCACCCTCCCCTTCTTGCCTTCCTGAACCATCTATGCAGCTGTACCCTGGAATGGCTAGCTCCCAGGCATGGTTGCTATTGCACCATGTCTCTGTGACTGCCATGATATCCAAAGATCCTCAGGGGCCATTAATG
The DNA here is from genome assembly GCA_016271365.2 of Neoceratodus forsteri. Lineage (NCBI taxonomy): Eukaryota > Metazoa > Chordata > Ceratodontiformes > Ceratodontidae > Neoceratodus > Neoceratodus forsteri. Next base: position 456,778,435 of record CM057449.1, on the reverse strand, counting down.
CCACAAGTTCTGGGTTTTTGTTACCCAGACTGCAGGCTTTGGTGCACATAGCCTTCCAATCATGGCCTCCGCCTCTCTGCTATAACTCCAGTACCATCCCTCCTATTCTGTGTCTGCCCCTCCTGTGGTTTACATAAGGTCCCTCCTTTTTATCGATGGCAATCCTTGCTCATGGCTATGCCTGTTTTCTTTAGTCTGATGTTGGGGTTCCTTCCATTCACTGATTCCCTTACCTGTGTATCTTTCTGCTGCATCCTTATTTAGGTCTTTTCTCTGTGCTGGAGACCTCCCAGTTTAAACCCTCCATGAAGACCTCCAACTTCTGCCTTAGCATTCTTGCTCCTTCTCTGGTGAGATGAAGACCATCATGCTTGAAGAGCTTTCTGTCCCAGAACTTCCTAGTCTCCAATGTAGTGCATCCCACTGTCTGAGCACCAATACTGGAGCCACCAGTTGAATTCCCTGATCTCTTCATTCCTGATCTTGTCCTCACTTCCTCCCTTCCTCCAAACTGGCAACACCTCCGAGAAGGCCAGCTGTGTTGTGTACTCCTTTAGGCATTGCCCTAGGGTCTTCATGTCTGCCTTGGCTTCTTCCACAGTTCTATTTGCTGTGTCATTTGTCCCAAGGAGATCTACAGTGCCGGTGCAACAACAAAACACTGACATCCTCGACCACGACAGAAACCCGCCAACACCCACAACTGTGACATGACCCCTGAACTGACCAGCATGATTGCAATGCACAATGCGGGGAGCTATGCCTCCTGCACCCCCTACTAAAGATGTCTAACTCCATGTCACACAGACAGTGGAGTTAGATATTACCCCGTCACCCTACAGTGTCTCGGTGCAAAACCCCAGTCTCTGCTGATATAGGCATGCTGGGGTTTCACTGCGGGGGTTCAGTGTACTGCTGTCATTGTAGCGATGGTATACCATCCCAAGGTGGACAATGATCCCGTGAAATCCTGATCTCTTCTCACCAGTCGTCCCACTCTGTCCTTAACTCTCCCTTGCAGCTGCTCCTGGCATGTATTTCACCAGGTTTCAGCTCCTTTGCCCTGATGGACTGTGCCTCCACTCCTCACAACATAGAGTTTCCCATGACTAGAATCCACCTGTTGTTCTGTGTATTCTTCTTCTTCTTCCTTGTACCTCCATCCTGCTTTCTTGAATCAGGTTTGTCCTGCTCAATTCTTCCTTCTTCCCCACCTGGTTTCTGTCCCTGGCTAGGAGCAAAACAATTCTGTATGTGGCTGGCGTGTGGCTGGAGGTGCCCCATCTTAGCTCTGGGTGCCCCACCACCCCTCCCACCACCCTCTATCCCCAGACCCATGGACCTTTGTGGTAGTAGGTGGGTAGGGAGTGGTGGGCACTCTAATCCAGTTTCCTCTGCAGCCTCATGATCTCTTCTCTTGCCTCCCATAGCTCCCTCTGTAGTTCCACAACTGTCCTGCAGGAGGGCACCCAAGTCTCCAGAGTGTCTGCCTTGCTACCAGCCCACGGCAGCTCTGGCAGATCTGGATGTCCATGTCTGTTTTCCTCCTGACCTGTAGGCGTCACTGTTTCTTTCTCACTTCACTCGCTCTCTGTCCTCTCTTCCTGTTTGCACTGGTGTCTTCCTTGGGAGCCCTGCAGGAAGTTCCTTGGGCTTCTATAAATGTAGAAAACCCAGGGTGGTTCAGAGGGTGTGTATACTATTACCACCCCTTAGTGGTAGCTGTTAGCAGTTCAGCGATGGAGGTTAGTCAGAAATATACACTTTAAACATCAGGATGCAATGTATATCCAGCAGTGTATCCCTTTAAATATTAATGTCACTTCATTGACATTTTCCAGTGCTTTTCTATGATAATCCCATTTTTCCTTCAATTATACATATACTGTCGGCTGAATCAAGCAAATCCAAATCCTTTGCAAATCCAATCCAAACAGCCTGGATTTTGCAGATCCAAACCAAATCCATATGGATTTATAAGAACCACTGGTAATTTATAACCTACTATTCTATACCTACTATTCTATCTTTTACCTAAGAGGTTTTAGTGGAATTCGGATTTTACAGGATACAGCCCAGCAGATCAGAGCTGTACATATTCTAATACTTTCAACAGTCAAGCTACTAACCACAGGACAAATATGGCTAGCATCAGAACTGCACTGGTACATTACAGAATACTGAAGTCAATATTTTCAAGTGTATAACATGTAAAATGTTTACTGACAGACCTCAACCAAAAGAAACAGGAGGAGTTTAAATGTGAGAGGCGTGAATATATAAAGGATCTGGAGCAGGAGATTGTAGAACTAAGGAAGAGAATTAATAAATTGCATAAAATCAATGAACTAGCCAGCCTGGTGCACTGAGGGTAGAAGTGCTGGACGCCACACCTGCCATGCCAGTGACCCAGGTTCAGGAATGAGCCTAGGTCATCATGAGTCAGCTTGAGGAAAGCTTGGAGATGGCAGCCTCCTCTCCCGGTAGGGAAACAGTCACACTGCTGCAAGGCTGTTCCTGGGTGGAGGCTAGAGGGTAATGCAGACAGGAGCGGCAAGAGTAGGGAGGGTGCCATGGATCACTGTGTGCACATGCTTCCATGTGTGCCCAAGCAGCTGTAACCAGGGGAGGGAAGAAAATGTGAAATTAGACTGCTGAGCTCTTTGATGGCCCATGAGTATCACACACTGACCCCCAGAGTGTGAATGTTGGTCTCTGGAAAGGGATGGAAAGTTGATGCCCTTCACCCTCAGCCTACCATGGGGAGCACCCATGGGGACCTACTGGGATGGTCTTTGTGGAGAATCGGGGAACTGAGAATAAGCCCCTCTGAGGGAGGGGCCATAGCTGCCTGCCAGCTACATTGGAATGGAGGAAAAATCTATATAGAAAAATATCAGTGAGCTAGAAAGATTTTAGATAGATCATTAAGCAAAAAATGTTAAGGAGGAACCTAATGGGCAGGGAGCAAGAATTTTGAATTAGCAGCTACGGTGGAATCAAAGAGGGAAGCAGAAACAGAGGGATACAGAGAATGACAACAACTGGGCATTTGTAACAAGAGGCAGCAGAAGGAAAAGGGAAGAGTAGCAGACTGCCACCTAGTAAATACCACAGATAAATATTAAGTATTGAGTAGCCCAGAAGAGGAGGAAGATGAGGGCCAAGAATGTGAGAATATAAGATGTACTGAAACAGTGGCAGAGAAGGAAAATATTGTGGTACTAGGGATTCCATATTAAGATATACTGATTCCAAAATTTGTAAGGATAGGAAGGATATTACTGTACAACTGCATGCTGCTTATCAGTGGTGAAGGTATAGGATATAAATAAAGGAACTGAATGCTTTTAAGGGTAAGGAAAACCTGTAGTCACACACACATTGGAGTGAATGATATTGGTACAGACTGGTGGAAGAAATAAAGGATTTTGAAGAAATAGGGAGGAATTTAAAACAGAACGATGCCCCTTACAGTTTCAGAACTACTGCCATCATCAAGGGCAGGAGTGGGCAGACTAAGGGCAATATGAAATGAAATGCATGGTTAAGGGTATGGGCAAAAGGGAACATTTCAGAGTCTGTAGAAACTGAGACCAATCTAAAAGTGCAACAGATCTGTATAGAAGGGATGGTTTAAATTAAATCTGAAAGGTGCAAGGGTATTAGCAGAGAGAAAATTTGCATATAAATAGGCTTTTAAACTGGGAAGAGGGCAGGCATTATGCTTTGAGGAATCAGTCTGTGATATAAACAGTGTCAGTGAGAGAACTGTTGAAACAAAAAAATATAAAATTAAAATCACTGAAAAAACACAATAAGGAAGATTGAAATGCATACTATGTAATTCACATAGTATGAGCAATAAATGGGGAACTAGAAGCATTACTAAAAACAGAGAGATTGATGTATTTGGGTTAACTGAAACTTGGTGGTCAGATAGGGATGTATGGTCAGACTCAATACAAGGTTAATACATCTACAGGAAGGATAACAAGCAAGCAAGCAACATTTTATTTAAAGCATTCATTCCTTGGGCTCTGAGCTCTGTACAATACACATAAGAGAGCAATGAAATATATGACCTCGAAAATTCATGAATCAGAATATTAACACAGTCGGCTAGAAAACAACTAGAATAACTGAAATAAAATGTCATAAATAGTAAAGTTGCCATAAAATAACTATAAGATTTTGTAACCAAGATGCTAGGATAAATTAAAAGCTGATTTGAAAAGGTGAGACTTCAGACCTCTATTAAAGGCCTCAGTGAGTGGGCATTCCTCAGGGTATGGAGAGCAAGTTCTACGGGGTTGGGGCAGCAACACCAAAGGCCCTCTTGCCCTCAGATTTTAGCCAAACCCTGGGAACCATTAGGAGGGCCACCTCAGAGGAGTGGAGGGGTCGGGAGTTCTGGTGAAAGACAGAAGGTCTTGCAGGTAATATGGGCCCAGACCATGTAGGGCTTTATAGGTCAGCAAACCTACCTTGAGGAAATTAGCCACTTCACTGGCATCCAGTGCAGTTCACACAGAACTGGGGTTACACGACAGGATCTAGGTAGCCATCAACAACCTAGCTGCAGTGCTGTACACCAACTATAGGTGACATAGGGCCCTCCATTTAGCCCCAGGTAAAGGGTGTTACAGTAATTGAGTCTGAAGGTAACAAAGCATGTATCAGTGATGGTAGGTCACTGGGCAGGATCAAAGGCTTTATCCATGTGATATTTCTAATATAGTAAAAACCAATGCGGACAATGGACGATGCCTGAGCCTCCAGCATCAGTTCACTGTCAAAAATAATGCCCTGATTCTTAACCCTGCCTGAGGTGGTTACAGAGGAGGAACCAAGTACTAATCTGATCTCCACATTCCCCACCTCAGTTTCCTGCCAATGACCAGGCTCGATCACCAGTACTTCCACTTTATCAGGAATGAACCTCAGCCAGTTGGAGGACATCCAGCCCTGTATCTCAGTCAGACAAGAATTCAGCATCAAGACCGTACCATCTGTCCCTGGTGCAAATGACATATACAGTTGGGTACCATCTGCATAGCAATGAAAACCCACATTGTAACATCTAATGATATCATACATGGACAGCATGCACACCACAAATAATAACGGTAAGAGGATCAAACCCTGGGAACTCTACAGGACAGGGGCATTGAGTGGGAGGAATACATTCCCATCACCATCCTTTGCATACTACCTGTAAGAAAGGACTCGAACCAGTTGATGACAGTACCAGCAAGTCCACAGAGATCCCTGAGGTGACCAAACAATATCCCATGATCCAGAGTGTCAGATGCTGAGTAGAGATCAAAAGAATGAGAATTGTTTTATTTATTTCTAATTTTATTCTTTGGTGACTGGTAAGGCCCACTAGGCACAGGTGCCTGTTTTCAGGGGCATGTTGGGAGCACAGGGAGGTTAAGTGACTTGCTTAGAGTCGCATAGTATGCAAGTGGAGGTTGTGGGACCCAAACCCAGGTTTGTTGCTGGATGTACCAAGCTCATTCACAGCCTCATTACTCTAACCTCTAGGCTATACTGCCAGCCCCAGAAATGACCACTCACCTCACTCTCTCGCACTGAGGAGATCATTCTGCACCTTGTCTAGTACTGTCTCCATACCACGTCCAGACCAGAAACCAGACTTGAGTGGCTCATAGATGTCAAAGGCAGCCAGATGTGCCTCGAGCTGAATGACCATTACTTTTTCAATAACCTTCCTAAAAAGGGATGTTAGAGACAGGTCTATAATTCATGAGACAATCCGGTCCAAAGTTGGTTTCTTCAAGAGGGTTTCACCAAAGCCTCTTTAAGAGCTATGGGAGAACACTCTCTTGAGAGGCAGCACTGGACTATCTCAGCAAATACTGGGCCTAGAAACACCTAATGCATTTCTGTAAGAGATGCCTTGGGACCGGGTCCAGTTCACAATAAGTAGGCCACAGCTTCAAGATTATCTCACTAACCTCTTCCATCCTCACTGAGCTGAACTTGCATTAGACATAAGACTTGCTTCTGTTCGAGCCAGATCCGACACTGCAGGCCCTATGAGACCCCATCATGGAGATAGCCATCCTGATGGAAGACACTTTGTCAGAAAGCAAAGAACAGAGCAAACTCGTCACATTTTGCAGCTGATGGTGCTCTTACCAGCTGAAGACAGGGAGGATGAATAAGCCTGTCTACCATCCAGAAGAGATGAGTCTATTCCTTGCTGCAGTGATCTCCCTGGACAGGAACTCTGCCTTTCTTATGGGAGATTGTCCTTTGTTACTCAATATAATGAGTCTTCAAAGCCAATCTGTTGTCCTCAGAATGGAACCCTCTGCCAGTGGCATTCTAACATCTGACCCAAGGTCTTCAGCTCCCTGAGCTCCCCATCAAATCATGGGAATCTCAAGTGTCAGGACCTGGGTCATACATGAGCTGGTGCTACAGAGTCAATGGTCCCAGTGACTGCTTTGTTATAGGCCACCACTGCCTTCTCAGGCCCTGCTGCATAACCCTCCGACACACTCAATAGGTCCAGTTTCACCATCAGTCCTTCAGGGGTCAGACACTTTAAAGAGCTGAAATGAGCCATCTCCACAGGGAGAGGACTCGGGGGGCAAATGAGAGCTTCACTGTGCAATGATCTGACCAAATGACCAGATCAATCTCAAGGTTATTTATCTTGAGTCCTAGTGAGAATACCAAGTCCAAGGTATGCCATGGAGTATGGGTAGCAGAAGTAACTATTTGTGTCAGGCCCAGTAATTCCATCATCTGGAGGAAGTCATTACCAAATTGCTAGAGTTTGTTGTCTACACATGCATTGAAGTCACCCCAATAAGCCATCTGGATGACTCCAAGACCTGATTGGCAACAAAATCCACCACTTACCACAGGAAATCCCCTCACAACTGGGAGGCCGGTACACGAGGAGGTTCCTGCAGCCTGCACCTGGACCCCTCGAATAGTCACACATTCAAATGATTAGGCAGACTCTGCTGGGAGCACAGAGAAGTTAAGGCTGGATCTAAAATAGATAGCCACTACCCTGACTCTGTGGTTCCTCCTTGGACAGTGCACAACAGAGAACTCGTCCAGGACCAACGCCCAGTACAGGTCTAGCATCATCACTCAGCCAGGTCTCCATGATGCAGGCCTGGGTTGACCAATGAAATCAAGTCCGCCACAATTGCGGTCTTGTTTCTCATTGACCTGGCATTACACAGCACTGCCCAAATGGGACAGGTGGTGGCTGCTGGCCCTGATGCTACCTATCCACCCAGTCCAGTGGTAGCCCTGGGTATGGGAACCAGCCAGGGCAGACCCTCTCTAGTTCCCATTTTTCCCCAGGGCACCTTCTGAATTTCACCAACTCAATACTGTACCTCCGCTTGCCCTCCCCAAACCCTCCACTGGACCACCTGCCTCCTAGCAATTCCTACTGCCTTACAGCAGCTGTAAGTAGTGGCTGACAGAAGCAGTACACAAGGGGCAAAAGTTCAGCAACTGGGTTGGGGAGTAATTAAGTCTAAGGGGCCTGTCCTCACTACACATCCTAGCAGACTAATAGTCAACCTACTATTCGTAATAACTGTCTTTAAATAAATACAATAACATATCACTCTCCAATTCTTAAAATTCATTAAAATTTCTATTAAAAGTCCACATATCTAACACATGCATTCCACCATATGCACAGAATCCTTCAAATAAATAAACACTCACTCCAAAATTCAGACCAACTATCTAAACAAAATTAATCCACCCACCCACTCTAAAACAGTTTTCACACAAATTTATAACCAATAAACTGATATATATAGTGCCAGTAGTCCCAGGTAGAAATAGATGTCAAACAATAGTCATCCAAAAGTTCAGTGAGTCACAATATAAATGGAAGGATTCACAGATATGGTTCCAGTTTTCTCGCTACTTTCACCAGAGAGATTGAGCTGGAGGTATGCAGTGGGGAGTGCAATACTCTCACTAATGCATCAACCCTTATCCAGAAAACTGCCAGAAAACTCAGGATGGTGCAAAAGAGGTTTTCCCTGCTCTCACCAGGGTTCCTGTAATAAGTTCAATTTACAACAGGTAAAGGTGAACATGGGTTCTCTCACCTCCCATAGTAAACTCACCGTGTAAGAGCAATCAATTTACAGCTAACAGATCCCACCAGAAGCACTGGCTGCTCTAGCACTGTACTGGATAGAGGGACAGAAGAGGGAGTGGGTGGCAATTTATGTTAAGGAGAGTCTCTTGGTGCAAGAAATTTTGGAACCATTAGGAAAAGATCAGGAAGTGATTTGGCTTAAAATTCAAAGTAGAGGAAAAGATAGGATCCCAGATTTGAGTATTTATTATAAGCCACCCAATCAAGCTAAAGTAATAGATGATTTGTTGTTGAATGATATTGGAGAAATGAGTGAGAATGGCGATTTGATTTTAATGGGGACATGAACATACCAGGCATTACCTGGCAAATAATGGAAGCCATCAACAGGCTCAAAAAGATTTAATTAGAATCCCCAATAACTGCACACCTTGGAGTGGGTTATTGCACTTATTTATTTATTTATTTATTTTTGTTAACCAGGTAAGCACACTAGACAACGAGGTGCCTATTTTCAGGAGCGACCTGGAGGTTACAGTACAGAGAAAACAAGATACAAATACAGGGCAGCATACAGGCCCACCACAAGTGACAGAGTGGAAAATAGTACCTAGGACATTGAATGGACAATAGAACAATTTCACGCCATGCGAGGTGGGGCCAGGGTAAACAGCAAGTGAAGACAAAAGTACAAAGATCAGAGCAACAAACGAGAATACAACTACGGCTCATTAATACATATGTACACAAATTAAGGCAGGGTGTGGAGAGCAGTAAGAACAGGGGTAGGAGGGAGGGAGGGAGTAAGAGGAAGGGTGAGAGGGAGGAGGGAGGGGCAGAAATCAGCTGACCCCCGGGATGTCAGGGAAGAGCGAGCAAGGGGTAATATTTTGCAGAGGGCAGCATAAAGGAGGAGGAACCCACCTGGAAGACCACCTAGGCAAGCACGAGCAGCAGGGAGTGCTGCCCCGCCCAGAAGCGGCCCAAGTAGAGAGGTCAGGGATAGCGAGGGACCTACAGAGCCCCAAGAAGGAAGCAAGATGGGGGCCCCAGGCATGGGGGGGGGAGGGGATGGTGCAGACGAGGGAGCGTAAGGATCCAGAACTGCTAGAGGAGGGAGCAGGGAAGCCACAAGAGCAATTTTAGTGCAGGGGTGAGAGTGGTTGAGGCCGAGAACCCAAGGGTGGGGAGGGACCGGCAGCTGGGGAGGCAGCACACGATTTCACAAGGACAGGTGGCGCCTTTGAGGAAGTTCCAAAGGGACATTTTGAAGCAGGAGTGGAAGAGGCGGCTCAACTAGAGCAGGAGGAGTTCCAAAAGCTGGGGCATAGGCGGAGAAGGCCCGATCCCTGGTGCGGGAGCGGTCCTGGGACTTCGGCAGGCGAGAGTCGAACTGGGCCTAAGCAGATAAGCCGGAGTGCAGTGTTGGGGAGGGCAGTGCCGGGGGCAAGCCGAACGGACTATGTTCTCAACAAAGCTCCCAAGACAAAGGCACGGTGTTTATCAGGGGAGCCACTCCAGTCTGGCATAGAGGGCACACCGATGCGTAGGCGATGAGTGGAGAGGGCAAATCGACAGACATTGTTATAAGCCATGTCCCATTTTGCAAGGGAGGCATTCGGGACAGGCACAAAGCCAACAAGCCCATAGCAGAGCGTGGTAGGAGGATCCCCTGGCTAAGGCAAGCCGAGTCAGCCGGGTGAGGTAGTCCTGGCCCTGTAGGCAAGGCCAAGCTTACTGTTAGTTGCTTTGCATATGTTCCGAGATGCTCACAAGTCAAGCTGGGGGTCAAGGGTCACTCCTAGGTACCTTGCAGAGCTCAGGACTGGCAAGAGAGATCCATCCCATTTATAGTGAGGGGAGGGGCAAGAGCTGATTTTGGCTGCCGACCAATAACATGGCTGAGTTTTGGCAAGATTAACGTAAGCTTTCTGGCCCCCGAGCTAGTTTAGGATTCACCAAAGTCGAACTTGAGCTGGGAGTTGATGGTAACAGGGTTCAAGCACTAGCCAGGAGTACCAGATCATCCGTATATAGTGGCAGCCCCAAGGGTAGTGACTGAAGGGAGTTCATTGACATAGAGGGAGAACAGCATGGGACCAAGGACGGACCCCTGGGGTACACCACAGCTTACTGGGAGAGACCCGACAGAGCCGCGTTAAAGCAGGCATTGGTGTCTCCCGAGATAGCTAGTGTGAGCCAATCAAGAGCACGAGGGAGAAACCACATGGGTTACAGTTAAACAACAAAAAATATCCAGAAAGGTGTTTTTGCTGTTTAAATAGCAATAAACATACTGTATCCTGCCAACTTGCAAAATAGTCCCTGACCAAATAATGTACAGTTCATTGTTGTTATGCATATAGAAATGTCACACATACACCACCTAGATGATTTGTGACATTTCTTGTGCATGACATTCTCCTACCTTACCTACAACGTTCACTGTAATCCCCAACACATACACATACAGCTCTGTCATCAATGCCAGCTGCAACGCTCCCTGTTACTGCTTGACTGTCTGTGTTTGCTCACTGTCTGGCACTGCTTACAAACAGCCCTTCACACAGACAGCAAACACTAAACAGTACTGAGACAGTTCTCCAGCTTTGCTGCTAATCTCCCTCCCCCCACCAGGACAGACACTACTGGTAGCAGCTTATCTGTCTCCTGTGGACAGGTGCTTCCTCTCCCTGAATGTTGCTGCAGACACACACACACAGAGACACAGCACACTGCAACAACATTGCTCTACAGTGTGTGTCTCTCACACTGTGTGTGTGTCTGTCTCTCTCTCTCTCACCGGACTACATTCCCATACTGTCTCCCAACTACCTTCTTGTTCACTACCTCTGACTTACATGTCATGGTCCCACTGTGTGGACTGGCAACAGGGATGCACTCTCTCTGTCTCTTTCTCTCTCTGTCTCTCTCCAGTGGTGTTGAGGTGCAGCACACATAGTCTCTCTCTCTCTCTCTCTCTGTACTAGGGGAATACAGGAACACAGATGTGTTTTCGAATGCAGCATGATTTTCCTATACATATGATTTAGCAACCCGTCAGTCGAATGTGTACAAGTGGGACCTGCTCTTTTCTCTCTGTGACACCGACCTCTGCTCCTGACTGCTGAAAGGACATGTCTGCACAGTTCTCTGTGCTGGTCACAGCACTCTCTTTCAATTTGTCTCTCTCTAAGTGCTGTGTGGTCGGTGGCCATGGTTCTGGGACCGGGAGATGTGTGGGTGCAGGGTGGGGGTTCTACTGAAGCAGCGAGGGTGCACTGGCAGAAGGAAACAACTCTAACAGCAGGAGAGTTCAAGAATGGCACATAAAGACAAAGAGAGAGACACACACACAGATGGACAGACCGAGAGAGAGAGAAAGAGACAGAGAGGACACTGCAGCACATTGGATTTAGAAGTCTCCAACTCACACTCTCCCTGTCACTGTTTGTCTCTGTCTCTCTCATCGTGCACAGCTTACTTTTTAAAGCCCTTCATCTCTGTTCAATGTACTTAAAACAGCCACCTTGCGTATCTTTACATCACAACAGGGAACAAATCATTCGGCACTTGGCAAAATGCACATTTATTTATTTTATTTTATTTATTTAACTTTTGTTAACTGGTAAGTGCACTAGCCATAAAATGACTATTTTCAGGCACGACCTGGGAGAGTACAGATATGCAGAAACTTAACAGGATAACAAATTATAAGTGCTTTACATACAATGAGTTAAAGAGGATACAATATATCAGAGACATACAGAGTAGACCATTCATAAGTTCATAGGTGCCTACCTATGCAATGAATAGAGAGGACCTTGGACAATAAATTATCAGGTGACATATTGCAGCTGTCTGTTCTTTGGGAATGGTGCATGGCTTCCCATTTATTCAAATGGATGCTGTTTGGTAAATCATTGTCCCACACATAATGAGTGCAGGTATGCCCAGGGATCTGTCTTTCCTGCCCCTTCACAACTAGGTGTGCATATATGGGGAATTAATCAACAGTCACCTAATGCTCCTGTACCAACCAGGTGATTGTATTTCAGTACCCGTGTTATAAAATAATTTAATACATGTCAAAAAGGAGACCAGAGATGCAGCTATACTAGACACAGTACTTAATAATATAGCAGGGGACATAAAGGATTGCTATGTAAGGGAATCACTGGGTAACAGTGACCATAACATGGGTACAGTTCAGGATAAGTAGAAAAGTACTAACAGAAAAGGGCATTACATATAGAAGGAACTACTCCAAGGCAAAGTTTGGTGGCATGATTAATATATTAAACAGCAGCTGACACCTTTGGGAAAACTTTTAAAAATATAATGTTTAGACACAATTCAGCTGTTATTTCATAAATCTTCTATAGATTTCTACACACTTTTCTCTCCATTATTTATTACTGAAGAAATTACCACAAAAATAAGATCTGTATTTTTAGTGTTCATCTGTCTCTATAGCTTATTCCCTACTTGAATAATAATACTGTGTTGTGACATCACAGTCTGTTGCCTTGGGAATAACTGTGACGTCACAAACAGAGTATTATGACATCAGGTTAGGAAGAAGCAAATGGAGACGATGAATCCTAAGGAACAACTATCCTGTTTTTATGCATATGGACTCAGTAATAAATAATGGGATAAGAAATACAGAGCTAATGAGAATTGCAACATGGCATTAAGGAATTCACTGGAAACAACTAATGTGATTTGTCAAAAGGCATCAGCGGACACATTTCCAACTGTGCACTAATTCCCTAGATATGCATGGTTCTGCAGTAAGAGAAGTGACCAGCAGGTTTGACAAGCACAAGTAGCACATCTCAACTGGTAAGAAACTCACTAGAGAATGGTGGTCCTCAGAGCTGGACAAATAATCTACTCCAAATGTCACATTTCACTATTAACAGCCCATAAATTTCCACTGTTACAGAACCTGAATAAGCACCCCTAGAGTGAACACTTCTGGGTGGGAGGAGAGACAAACAAAGTTGCAGAGCAAAGAATGAGTAAGCGAAGCAGGACAGAAAGCTGTTGGAAAAATAAATAAACAAATTAGCCAGCCTGGGAGAGGGTCCAGGGTGGTAGCCTGGGTAAACACTGGCTGGACAACAGGACACATAGAGTAATAGTAAATGGAATCCACAGTGAAGAAAGGGGGTTACTAGTGGGTACCGCAGGGTTCAGTACTGGGGCCGGTCCTTTTAATGTCTTTATAAGTGACATTGCAGAGGACTAGAAGGAAAAGTATATCTCTTTGCAGATGACACAAAGATCTTCAACAGGGTTGATACACAAGGTGGGTGGAAAGGATGAGGAGGGACTTGGGAAGGTTGGAGGAATGGTTAAATGTATGGCAGCTTAGATTCAATGCAAAGAAATGCAGAGTAATGAACCTGGGAACAAAAACCCAGAGGAAAAGTACACAACGGGGTGAGATACTAACAACAACAAAATGGAAAGGGCCATGGGGATAGTTATATCAGATGACCTAAAGATGGGCCTGCAAATGTGAGAATGCAGTAAGGAGGGCTGGGGGGATACTGGGACGCATAGGGAGAGGCATCACCAGTAGAAAACAAGAAGTTTTTGGCCTTCTGCACAGACAGTTGGTAAGACCACATCTGGAGTGCTGTGTACAGTTCTGGAGATCCCATTTCCGAAAGACATAGACAGAGTGGAGGCTGTCCAGAGGAGGGCATCCAAATGGTGCAGAGTCTGCACCAGAAAACATATGAAAAAGACTAAAGGAGCTTAAGATGTATAGCCTCAAGGAAAGGAGGAGAGGGGTATATGCTAGAAACATTCAAATACCTCAAGGAATCATCAAAGTCCAAGAGGGTAGCATCTTTCAGAAAAAAGATGTACAAGAACAAGGGGCAGAATTTGAAGATAGAAGGGGACGGCTCAGAGGTAATGTGAGGAAGTATTTCTTCACAGAGAGGGTTGTAGATGCATGGAACAGCCTTCCTGAGGAGGTCATAGAGCAAAAACAGTGAGGGAATTCAAGAATGCATGGGACAGACATAAGGCAATTCTAGTGGGGGTAGGAGGAAGTAGGCTGTTGGTTAACTAGGATCTGTAGCTTATCTGCTAGGTACAGAAATGGGCAGACTAGGTGGGCCAAGCGGTCCTTATCTGCCATCCAGTTCTATATTTCTATGTTTCTTGTGCATGACTAGTATGTTAAAGAGGCACTGTCAGAGTTTCTATATCGTTTTGGTTTGGTCATTGTGGCAATTAAATTGTGTCAGTATCATGACGGGCTGTCCATCTAGTCTGTTATTATGTGTTTATTTTTTTTTAAGTTTTCCCTTGTCAGTATTTTGCTGATTTTAGCATTTATTCTCGGTCCTCTAGCAAATCGCCTCACCGTTGTTCCAACCCACCCACAGTTAAGGCCACACTCTCACGCTCTGAGATTGCAGGAGCATGCATATAAATTCTCTTCACACCTGTGCTCGAGCATTACCAGCTCCTTAAATCTTCCGTGTTGAGTCAATCACTGTACCCTGTGGTTCCTGCTAAGATTGTCTGGAGGTGAGTTCCTGTGACTGAAGGCACTTAGTCGCCTAGAAATTGCACTTGTTGCTTCGTTGTCCATCTCATGCATTTGATTTTTTTTTTTCGTTTGGCACTTGTCATGTGCCATCTATGATCTGTGACATTTTGTGCAATTTAGGTAGTTTTCAGCACACTGCACACTGCATTACCAGTACGACTGAAAGAATGCAGCAAGCTGATACATAACGGTTTCACCTTGCCATGGATGACAAAATGACTAATAGCAAACTGTTGTGCTACATTATGTGTACAGGCTAAAAAAGAGCTCCATGCTTTGTCTGGTTTCAAAGGACTTTATTTAATGTTGCAAAAGTTAATCATGCATTACCTTTGCACGTGACTTACTGTAACCTCGCTTTACTAATACATTGCATGGCTATCACATTTTGGGCTATTTATGCAGTTTACAGCACACTGCATTAGCAGTACCATGGCAATAATGCATGAACTGCTACCTAATGCTTCACTAGTTCCACGGATGCCAAAATTACTATGATCAAAAAGTTGGGCAGCTTTATTTACTGTTGATAACAGCTACTCATGCATCGCCCATGCACTGATTGTTATGTTATTTTTAAAATACATCAGGGCTTCACTAGTGCGACTGTTGTGAACATGTCTATTAGCAAAAAGTTGTGCTACATGTGTACAGGCTAAATAAACGATCGCATGCTATGTGGGGTTTATATGGACTTTTTGCTAATATACGGCATTATCAGCATGTACGCATCATTGCACTGAAAGTGATCTTACTACAGTGTTCTCGATTGCCATTTGTGGTCTGATACTAGCGCTTATCGCCTACATTAGTTTTAGTCAAGTAAGGGAAGTGAGGATCATCGCTCACAGCGACTGTGGCATTGAGGTCATGAAATACCACCATCAGCTATTGGTTCATTTCTATAAAATAAAGTGCATGCAATCACTGTGAGAGCCTAGAGACTGACTCGCTGTGTAAATTCTTTTACACAACAAAACCAAGTTCCAAGTGAGAACCAGCAGCCGATGTATTGTCAGCAGTCAGAACAGAAATTAAAAAACATAATATATGCTATAATAGCTTGACAGTACAAATGTAAGGACACTGACAGATGCTCCTTGCAAGGTGGAGTGAGCTAAACAAGGCATATGAGAATATGCAACACCTAATTTGCCATTCTCTATTTTAGAGTACTTTAGAGGAACAGCTCAATTTATTTCCCTAACCAGCAATACAGTGCACTCAGCACTTGTCAATCAATAATCGGTGCCCTGACACTTTTATTGTAATGTTTGTCATGGAGGCAGTGCCTCAACGTTATGGTATCAACAATGATATTCAGCAGTGAGTGGGTGAGTGTGAGGACGGCCAGAGAGAGAGAGAGAGAGCCTGAGAGAGAGTGTGTGTGTGGGGTTGAGCACAGGAGACAACCTACCCACCTGGTATAATGTGTCCAGTTCTTCAAAACCAAAATTGATGACGGGATCCACATGAGATAGGCATTCCACGGAACGTCCACAGCAGTGGTGCAGGTGCTGCATCAGAACCACTGTGATGCCATACTCAGGCAACTCGTTATTACACCCTTGAGAGGGTGTGATGGTGGACCTGACAGAGACATCTGACTACCCTACCAAGTATGTTCTGAGAATGCCACTGTTACATTGATCTGCTTTTATTCCTTTCTTTTCTTCTGATTGATGCCGCTAGGACATTCAAAGAGAGATGCAAAACAGTCTTCTTTCAAGTGGGTGTACAGTGTTGTGCTGCAAGCCTGCATTAGAAATTCACAACTAAATGCTGTGTGAAAGCCGGAGGTGTTGCCAGGTATATATTCGGTTGCGCTGTTTTGCATATAAAGTGAAAAATGGGCATACCAGGTTTGCCACCCTAGCCTTAGCTTGAAACTATATCCTATGTTTTCTTGTTCTGCCAAGTCCCAGGACGCCTCATTGTTTTTTTTTATTTTACTGCTTGGTAACCAGGAAAGGCCCACTAGGCACAAGTCCCTGTTTTCATGGGCGACCTTGGATCACTGCTCAGAGTCACACAGTATGCAAGTGGAGGTTTTGAGAATCAAACTCAAGTCTAGTCTGCCGTATGTACCAAGGTTGTTCACACTCTTCACTAACCTCTCGCTATACTGCCAGCCTGAAATCTTAGAATGAGTCATCTTGTTAAAATACATTACCTACCGCAAGTGGGTATTTTTCTTATTTGTAAAGGCTGAAGCATGAATGAAATCCACTAATACTAAAGCTATAACATTGTGCATAGTATTTCAAGAGCATGGTCGTGCAATACAATGTTCACAGGTACAACTCCGTCCCACAATTGTTAGTATTACAAGTCCCAAGGTTGGATACATATTGTTCCCCTTTGTTTTGTTTTTTTCTCTTCCAAATGGATCATCTCAGTTTCACACATAATATCATTCCAAGGGTGTATTTGAAAATATGAGGCACATCTTGTATATGTCAAACATAATGATCACACTAAGATTTTATTTATTTTATTTATTTTTATTTAGCTTTTGTTGACCGGTAAGTGCACTAGACAAATCCTGCCTATTTTCAGGACCACCGGGAGGGGATACAGATGAATGCCAACTGACCTTGAACCAGATTAAGCTGTTGTGGTATTTTTAGTGAATGGAAGAAATTTGGCCAGGCCACCGGGAAATTCCCCTACTCTTTTCGAGAAGTGCCATAAGATCTTTAGCATCCACCTGAACTACCACCAATCCAGGCAGATGGGACCTCGGTTTAACATCTCATCTGAGAGCGGCACCTCAGAAGTGCAGCACCCCCTCATGCTGCACTACAGTTTCAGTATTGGGATATTAACTCAAGTGCCAGATGTGGGAACTGAACCCACAGCCTCTGATCTCCTGGCCTCAGAGGCGAGTGTGCAACCTACTGAGCCACTGATACTGACATGTGCCATTGGTGAGTTTAGCATGTGAAATTAGTCCAATTGTGTAATTATGGGCTAATATTTATACCGGTCTGACTTGGGGCCATTGGAGGAATTTTGTGCAGCAGGGTGAGAGAAAATATTCATTTTTCAGTTTTAGAGGGGAAACGTGAAGGAGGGGAAGAAGCAAAGCAACAGAAGAGTGATGCATTAAAAGATGTTACACACACAACTCCCAAGATGCTCTGGGCGGTTTGACTGACTCATGCACTTTTTTCGCAATGTCACCAACCTTGTTATAGCTATCCTGTGGCTGTTCCTTTAGAGTCACATCACAGGCATTTGCTCACACAGTACAAGGGCTGTTGGATATAGGACCCTTCTTAGTCGCTTGAGGTAAATTTTACCCCTACTCTGTATCAGATTCACGCTTTAATTGTTTACGCTTGGTAGTGTTCTCTCCAGTAGTAGATCACAGACTTGCCTAATAAAATGAATTACCTGTGATTATTACAACACAGCACTCCCAGAAATGTATAAGATATACAGCAAATTAGAGGAAATACAACAGCACTGGGAAATTTAAACAGTTTGAAACGGACAGAATTGGCCAGCCGGCAAAGCGGCAGAGTTACCGCTTGTAACACCGTGACCCGGTTTGGGAGCAGGCCTTGGTCATTTGAAGGATGGCCGGAGGGGGGAGGATTCAGTGTTTGATGAAGGCTCTTATCTGGGAAGAGAGGGTTGCTACACCTGCTGCAGTACTGCCCCTGGGTGAACCTGGTTGGCAGTGGAGTTGGGGTACCACGTGGGAAGGGAGGGCAACAGCAGGAGTCCGGAGCGGCATCATATTTCTGTGTGTGCCTGCATCCTTGGACCCCATTGCACTCGCCATCCTCAGGTGTGGAAACCAAGCGCCTCCCATGCCTCAGGACCTCGTGGTTTCGCGCAGGCCTGGGCGTCACCTATGTGTGGGTACCCTGGTGGTCTCTGTCCTTGAGATGACCCCACTGCAAAGGAAATTTATAGGGTTGGAAGTCCCATGGAAAGGTGTGTGCCAGTGCTGGGGCAAGCAAGGGTGCAAAGCAACACCGGGTGAGAAACAGTAGATAAATAAAAATAAAGAAATAAGGACTTAACAACAGAAAACTCACTAACTAACTTTAAATCTGATTTGTACTTACACAATCGGTCAACTTAGGAAATTGCTTCTTGCCACAGCGACTTGAGATTTACAAGACTATTAAGTTCCGCTTTTGACTCATTGTGTGTCGGGTATTATGTCTGCCTCCAACTATGCCAGCTGTAGTTAAAACTCACTTGGCTATACTCTTTAGGACTCTTCTACCTTGCCACATTACTCTCAAGGTTCAGCAGCCACCCCACCCCCACTGAAAATTCTACAACAATTTTATAGAATCACCCATTTACTTTTTCAAGACTCAGAACTGTTTTGGTCCAGTTTGACTCTGCAGATGGCCATGTTAATGAAAGGTCTCACTATTTTTGTGGATTGGCCTGCACTTAGCCAGGTTCCATTTTATTCATATTCTGAGTGGTTCCTTTAGAGCCATTGGCTATCCTTGCTGAAAATGACTTTCAATGAGGCGTACTCAGTAGATACATACAAAAGCAAAATAAACTGTTTACATGTACAGTCTGTATAATACTTGCTGCATGCATTGGCCACAGAAAGTAATTACAAAAGGAAAAAATGGGGAAGCCTGGAGAAACAGAAAGGGCTAACTTCCAAGTAGTAAAGCAGACACATGGAGACATCCTTCCTCCTATAGTTCACATTGAACTTAATACACTTGTTTGGCAACAAAATGAGCATGTTCCTGCTCTCTCCTGTACCTGTCAATCCCCATCTTGACTCTTATTGACTCTCTCTCTCCCCATTCTCTTAATTCCTCCCCGCTAGGACTCCCTAAACAGGGCCCCTGGCCTCGCTGCCAGTCTGTTCTCTGTACCCCAACACAGGGCTCCTGTGGATACAGATGCCTATGTTCTTCACTCACATTTTGTGCATCGGACTCTTGGATTGTTTTTCAAAAGTCCTAGAGAGGCTCCACTTTCAAGCCCCTGGGAGTGCTTGAAAGAGTAACACCTCAAGACTGCTTGCACTGTAATATTCTATAGAGCACTGGGAGATGGAGGAAGGCATACACTGATCAACTAACAAAGCCCTTGTTAGTTGAGTAGTGGCTGTAATTTGTTTGAATTCACTTTCTGGAACATAAAAATAAAATATAGTTTAAAATGCCCCATAGAAACTAATGGAGCGCGCCTGCCTCTACAGTATCTACATAGTACAAGTAGTGTTGTCGGATGAGCGTGGCTCCCATGTATTTAAATGGGGACCCCTTGAAATTTTCTGGGAACTCCCACTTTTGGGCTGTGGCCCCCTTTTTAAAGCCTGTCCTACACACCAAAACAAAAATCTTACCGAGATCCCTGCCAGTAGCACTATGATCCAACCTAACAGGCACTGTGCACATTTTGTATTGTACGTTCGTCCAGCTATCTTTGCATGTATCCATGCTGTTGTAAACTGACTTGCGTGTTTGCTTTGATCCCATCTGTGATGACTGCCTATCTATACACATTTGGATGTTTTTGTTGTAATTCTGTCTGTACTACTATTCCCCACCCCAGTTTCAAGACAGCTGCATAATGGTGCTTCCACAACATAGGGGTGACATGAGAACTGAGTGGTGGGTAACTGATTGGTAACATACATACACACATGACAAGTTGAACGAGAAATGCCACGCGGTCCCGATTGAACGGGCGCAAGTGTTCGTGGGTATTCCACACATTTAGTGACGCCGCTTTCACCACTGCTCTTATTATAGTAACTCATTCGGAGAGTAGCTCAGTCCAGGACTAGTATTAAAAATAATTTATTGAACTACAAAGTATTGTGTGTAAAACAAAGCTGGCTCACAACCATAATGGTACAGGCTGGCCAAAAAGTCTGCCTTTTTCACCTGGCTACCAGTAGGCTTCACCTGTGTAGGTGTTGCTGTAAGTAATATTTCCAGTATCAATACCTCTGTGGAAGCCATAAAATAAGTATAATAAACTACCGTCACTGCTGCTATAAACAGTGGTGTGAGTGACATCCCTAAATGGGTCATATATACTTGGAGCTTTGCGCCTGCCAATCATGACCCGGCGGCACTTTCTGCTCTGCCAAAAGGTTTGGCAGTTTATTAAAATATAATCTTTGATTAAAAATAATGACCAATGCAGCCCTAACTCCGAGGCAGCATTGTAAGGTATGTGGACGGCAGCGGGCTGCAGAGTTTTTACATGTTACCTTTAAGGTCCGGGGTTTATGGTAGCTGTAAAAGGAACAGAGACACATGACTTGAGTGAGGTCTCAAGGTGGTAGCCTGGATAAAAGTTGGCTAGACAACAGGATGCAAAGGGTAGTAGTAAATGGAGTACACAGTGAAGAAAGGAGGGTTACTAGCGGCTACCGCTGGGTTCAGTACTGGACCGTCCTTTTAATGTCTTTATAAGTGACATTGCAGAGGGACTGGAAGGAAAAGTATGTCTCTTTGCAGACGACAAAAGATCTGCAACAGGGTTGATACACAAGATGGAGTGGAAAGGATGAGAAGGGACTTGGCAAGGTTGGAGGAATGGTCAAATGTATGGCAGCTCAGATTCAATGCCAAGAAGTGCAAGGTAATGCACATGGGAAACAAAAACCAGGGAAGAGTACACAATGGAGGTGAGATACTGACAACAGTAAAATGGAAAGGGACCTGGGGTAATTATATCCAATGATTTAAAGTTGGGCAAGCAGTGTGAGAAGGCAGTAAGAAAGACTGGGGGTACTGGGATGCATAGGAAGAGGCATCAATAGTAGAAAAACAGGAAGTTGTTATCCCTATTAGGTAGGAAAAGGGGCAGACTAGGTGGGCCAGCGGTCCTTATCGCCGTCAAATTCTATGTTTCTATGACTTGCATGGACCAATCAGGGATCACCAGGGAGTCCTGGCTGAAGGCTAAAAGGACTCCCTCCTATCGTGTCCAACTACGTTCATGTCCCAGCATGTAAGTGGGACAGGGCAGGAGAGGAACAGCTATTCTGAGTCATCTGTAGGCAGTCACAGTTTGCAGTAAATGCTACAGGGGAAGCAGACCATAGTAGAAGAAAACAAAATACTGGGTGGAGATATACTGAAACTGACAGCACAAGGTTATGTAACTACAAGTAGAGGGTAACAACTAAGGGGAAGAGTATGAGACACTCTGTCTTGGGAATGGTAATAAATACATTTCAGAAATGGAAATGAAGGTGTAGGAGGTAAACAGGCATAGTAAGGAGGCGGAGGGTAAAGAGAAGGTTCAATCGACAAAGAGGTTAATGAAGGGAAGAGCATGGGAATGGGAGTAGTGCAATGTAATTGGTGTAGAGCCTCAGTCTTTGGGACACGTTCTGGAGACAGGTGCAGCCCCATTTGCACTCCTTCTGTAGGTTGAGAGAGAGCTGGCTGGACTTTGGGCCAAACTGGCAAGGTTAGAGAGAACCTTTGCCCCACTGAGGGGCCACTGAGTCTGCTGACACTCTCTCTGGATGGTCCTACCTGTCAACACATTTCAATAAAAAATAGCCTCACTAGGGAATAACTATTTATGATGACTACAGTAAAATCTTAAGACATCACCCATGTTTTGCCATAACTGGATCATTTTGGCCTTGTCAAGCATTTTATTTATTTGGGGAAATTGTTATATAAATCAGTTATTTTGGCACTGCCCCTGATTAAAGCAGCAGTACTATGTTTAAAAAAGAATATCGCTTTTTGACTGGTTTTTCCTGTACTCTGCTGCTGAGCAGGTACCTGGTACTCTTTCCACCGCAACGTCACTGTTAGTTACTGAGTAATTTGCTCCCTTATACTTTGTGTTTTACATTTCTGCCCCTCCCACTCCATTGACAAGATAGTGGGTGCCATATTTTCTTTGCTTGCACCTTAATTGTAGGTAAACCTTGTCCTTGAGGGTGATCATTATTGGGGGTGTGTTGAGTGTGTGGTAGTGGTGGGGTAACACTGTTGCCTTACAATACTGCTGCAGGACTCCATGACTGCAGTGGTCATCATTTTAACCCCTCCCCAGTTCTTCAGATTTAAATTAACAAAAATTAGGTCTGAAGTGCCACACAGCTCTTGATTGAGCAGGCGCAAGGAGTCATGGGTATTGCACCCATTTAGTGACATCACTGCCTCCACCAGTATTCCTATTATAGCAGCAGTGGCAGTCCTTATGTTTTATAGCATTGATCTGAGGGTTCCTGATACCTATGCTACTAGTAGACTCACAGCAACAGCCTGTTCAGGTGTTGCTGGAAGTAACATAGGTATCAAGACCCCCTTAGAAGCATACAATTGTAACCCCCTGCAAATGGGGTTCCCAAAAGACTTCCAGGAGCTTGCTTGAATGCTCCAAGCCTGAATGGTGTTTGGCGTTCTAGCCATTTATCAGTGAGTGTTTTTAGAACCTCTGGTACTGTCTCTTTAAGAGCTGTCTGCTTGCAGACATAATTAGTTTGTATGGGGACTGTGTGTTTCTTTGATTGAGTACCACTCAAGCTGCTGTCAATTCACTCCATTTTTGCAGTCACTAGGAGTGCAAAGGAACCGATCTGAAAGATGTAACTGTTTGCCAGAAACCATTTAGAGTAATAATGTGATTACAGTTTGTCTAACCTGCTTTTTTGCAGTCAGAACAGTGTCTGCCTAGTTCCCCATTCTGGTTTTGAACTGCTGAACTGGACCAATCAGTGTGGGTAAGCTAGCTCTAAAATGGTGCCTTGGACGAATCAGAACTTGACTCATAATCTGAGCCAGACACAAGAGGATTGTATGGGCAGTGACTCTGGGAGATGTTGTTTAGACTTGCGCCTTTTGGACCAACAGCAGCAGTCTATGTGAGTGACAGCCAATCCAGTCAAGAACTGGGAGGAACTCAAAGGAAGTGCCCGGTTTTGTCTGTTGGAGTTTCAGTTTAGATCTGGCAGTGAAGGAAAGAAACCCTGGCTCCTTCAGTGCACAGTTTCAGTCAAAAACGTGTAAGGCCCAGAGTTCCAGTCTGCAGCTTGTGTAACTGCTTGTTAGGACTGAATCTGTCCTGTGAAAACAATCAAAGGATCTCTGAAGAGTAGAAACCAGGCTCACCCTGTAGAAGACTGGAGAAATTGTTGAATTGCACTCTGTCTGTCAGGAACTGAATCTGCTGTGTGTTCTCCGGTATTGTGCAGTAATTGCGATCGGATACAGAAGCAGCCTACCTGTATAGTACTTTTTTACCATATAAATGTGTGAAGAGTCTGTGGAGCTCAAGAGTAGCCCTGCTGATGTTGAAGGACCCTATCTTGTTTGGAGGTCGTGAGTACTAATTCAGGTCGCCTCCCTGTTGAATTGCCACATTAAATCCAACTGGAATCACTGTACTGCTGACTGTTTAAACTAATTTTTCTTTTCACTGTGTGAAAGGGCCCCACCAGCTGCCACGGTTTGGACTAGCCACTAGGGCTTGGGTACCCAGGGACAGTAACTGGTAGGGATAGGCCTGTGCACAGAGCCATAGGTAGATAGTAAAGTGATAAGCTAATTAACCTGATTTCCTGTCCTTGTTATATTCCCCTAAATAAATCGAGCTGCTTGTTTCAGCAAAGTTATACTGCCTGAGGTATTTGTCTATGTTAAAGTATTGTACTGTGATTGTTGCACTGTATCTTATTGTACAGGAGGTCCCAGTGCCTGAACCACCCCTGGGGTAAGTGTATACTGTGAAGGTAATTCCGATATATTGTGGGCCACTAGTGGAAGAAAGGGGGTTGCAGTGTCCCAGAGGGCTGTGACCAAGTAAGTTTAACTATTGCAAACCCTGACCTCTGGGTGGAGGCACCGCCATTGGATCCAGGCCCTCAACCTGTTAGTGGCAAATCAGGCAGGGGTAGTAGCCCTGGGATACAGCCATCTAGGGGTTACACAATAAACATAATAAAGGACCACCACTGATGCCATAATACGTTGTAGTAAACAATAAAGATCCTCTAATGGATTTTCAGCAATTTATGTCTAGAACCCAAGACTAAAAATTATGACCACCACAGCTTTGGACTCCGCTGCAGCACTGTAAGGTATTTTGGGACAGAAGCAGGCTGTAGTGGTAAGGTCACCTTTTTTTTTTCTAGTTTTGGCAGCCAGGCAGCCAGGTAAGGCCACTAGTCACAAGTGCCTGTTTTCAGGGGTGAACTGGGAGCACTTGTGGTTAAATGTGACTTGCTCACAGTCGGTCTACAAATGGAGGTTGTGAGAATATGACCTGCATTGCTGACACAGAACTTGGCACAGGATTGTGCATTGCACATATCGCTATTGCCCAGTCGTAATTAAAAACAATAGTTAGTCTGACACCTGTTGGTGGTGGTGGTGGTGTGGTGGTGGCATATCTAGTGTTTGTGTGTGTGTGTGTGTGTGTGTGTGTATGGTCATCTGTGGTACGGCTACCTTGATGGGGTACAGATGCTTGTCACAATGCAATATTGTAACCAAAAGCCAGTCTGTTAGTCTGACACCTGTTGGTAGTGGTGGTGGAGTGGTGGCATGTCTGGTGCGTGTGTGTGTGTGTGTGTGTGTGTGTGTGTGTGTGTGAATGGACCGCTGTGGGACTGGCTACCTTGATGTGGTACAGAGGCTTGTCACAATGCAATATTGTAACCAAAAGCCAGTCTGCTAGTCTGACACCTGTTAGTGGTGGGATGTGTGCTGGCATACAACACTAGCAAATGGGTAGGAAGGAGGGATGGAAGAACAATGGGGAATAATAAAACTGCCATCACAGAGGTAACAAGCCTTTGTGTGTAGCAAATAAACAAAACAAAACGATGTAAGAAACCACTATGGTTCTCAAAGGAGGTGGCAGTGAAGGTTCAAGAGAAAAGAAAGCATTCAGAAAGTACAAGGAATCACAGAAGGAGCAGGACAGAGAATTGTATCAGTTAAAGCAAAAGGAAGCTGGGAAGGCAGTCAGAACTGCAAAGGCCCAAACTGAGGAAAAGATAGCCAACTCAGTTAAGAAGGGGGATAAAACCTTTTAGGTACATCAGGAGCGAAGGAAGACTAAGGGAGGGATAGTGAGGCTTAATAAAGGGAAGGGTGGGCAGAGGTGACTGTCAAATGGCAGAGATACTAAACAATTATTTTGCTCAGTATTTACAAATGAAGAGGGGAGGTACCTAAAACAAACAATAGAAACACTCTGGATACAGAAATTGATACCAGCCCATTTACAGAACAAAGCATTCTGAAAGAACTCTTAAAACTGAAGGTGGACAAAGCAATGGGCCTGATGGGATTCATCCCAGAATTCTAAATGAACTAAGGGTAGAACTAGTGACACCACTGACTACCCTCTTTAACAAATCATGGGAGGATGGGGTGGTACCTGAGGACTGGCGAAGGGCCAATGTGATTCCTTCACAAAAGTGGGAGCAGGGCAGAAGCAGGAAACTACAGACCAGTTAGTTTAACCTCAGTGATAGGGAAAATGATGGAATCACTTCGAAGGAAAGAATTGTCGAGTACCTAGAGGCCAGAGGGCACAGGACCCAAGGCAGCATGGATTCACAGCAGGAAGGTCATGCCAGACGAATCTAATCGATTTTGACTGGGTGACCAAAGTAGTAGATCATGGAGGGCTGTGGACATGGCCTACCTAGACTTTAGCAAGGCATTTGACTCAGTCCCACACAAAGATTAATATACAAGTTAAAGCTGCACTGTCAGCCTTTGTCCATCTTTTGTGAAGGACACTGTATCTTTTCAACAATTAACCCTTCAGTATGTTCAGCACATGCCTTACCTAAACATGTGTTCTTTCTGTTAGCTCAGTTTCCTAATGTTCGTAATTTTACTCCGCTTGTGTTTTCCTCAGGTCCGTATACAATCCTTCCTTTCGTAGATACAGCCCCTACGCAGTGGCGCCACGCTGTCCTGCTTTGACTGACATATAAATTTTATCACACCTGTCCCTAGCGTTTCCAGCTCCTTTAGGCTGCCGCATTGAAACAATCACTATACCTCTGGGTTCCTGTCTGAAAAGTGTGGAAGGTGAGTTCACAAATGCTGTCAACTATTGCTGCCGTTTCTCCAGGTAATCTCAGGAAAGTAGTCAGTGGGAGCAAGAGCGAGCAGGTGGTTTTGCATACTGATTGTTTTTATTTAATTTCACTTGCGGACTAAACGGGCAAATAAACACGGCTGGGCAGGAGAGTGGGCTAGGAAAGGTACAGTGGCGATCAGGCTTAATGGGCTTCTCAATTTCTAGTATTCCAATTATTTTATTTTGTACAGCTTGTCATATAAATTTTAAAACTCGCTACTGGTGGGAAGTTCTTGTTATGTTGTGGGAATAATAAACATACGTATCTTGGCAGAGGTGAAGGGAAGACAACGTGGTCCCTTACCCCGAAGGCTACAGCTGTGAACGGTGGTGAGGTGGCGAGCGGATTCCAATATACGTGATTAAATGCTGAGAATAAAATTATTCCAGTTTTCAACAAGTCTGGATAAATGTCAGGGAAACGGTAAAGACATGTAAAATGCTATGGGACTGGCAAAAAGGAGAAACGTTTATGATGCAACTGGACTGCACTGGACAACAACGGGAACTAAAAGGCAGTTTATAAAGAATTACCATAAGGGTACTGGGAGCGAGAACACGTGGTTGCATCAGATGAGTAAATTGACCGTGGCTTGGTGTTCTCCTAAAGAAAAATACGAGCAACTATAGTTCTGTTAGAATTGTTTTTGCCTTGGAAGACAAGAGAGAATATTGTGAAAGGTCGCGCCCCGCTGAGTGGCTGTGG
Source organism: Neoceratodus forsteri (assembly GCA_016271365.2). Lineage (NCBI taxonomy): Eukaryota > Metazoa > Chordata > Ceratodontiformes > Ceratodontidae > Neoceratodus > Neoceratodus forsteri. Next base: position 456,750,940 of record CM057449.1, on the reverse strand, counting down.
ATGAGATGTGACTGATGCAATGTCTGGACATCTGACAGTCTCCATAACAGTGCCTCCCATGCTGTAAAGTTCGTATTTGGTCACTGTAAAAACTAAATACATCAAGTCGGAACATAGAGAGAAAAAGTGGTGGACTTTCAGGCAGTACAAGATGACACCGAGCAAGCTGGATCATGGATGCTTACCATGATAAGCAGAAGGAAGCTGGTAGGGTGGTTAGGTGGACTAAAGCACAAACAGAGGAGAGATAGCCAATGGGGTCAGGAAGTGGACCAGACCTTGTTTAGGCATATAAGCGAATGGATGAAAGGGGTACAGGGTTGCCGGGCATGTTGGACGGGAGACAGGAGAGAAGGTTATGGGGACCAGGACAAGGCTGAATTACTGAATAGTTATTTTAGCATGGTATTTATGATGGGGGCTGTCAGGTTCCATCAGGAATTGAGGCTGAATGTGGAGCATTCCATGAAGAGGAGATCCTGAAGGAGCTTAAGGGCCTGAGGGCGGACAAGGTCATGGTGCCAGAACGGATTAACTCTAGGGCAAGGCACTGAGCTGATGAGGAGCCAATGGCCCCTGACCTATCTATTCAATGAGTCCTGATGAACGGGGTAGTCCTGGAGGACTGGAAATGTGCAGATGTGTTCCCATGCATAAGGGAGGGTGAAGGTATGAGGTAGAGCAATTGCAGGCCAGTGAGTCTAACTTCAGTGGTAGGCAAGCTTATGGATTAGGCGGCTCAAGGACAGAATTATGGACTACCTGGAGGCAAGCGACCTGCTAGACCCAAGGCCAACACGGCTTTACAAAGGGCAGCTCTTGTCAGATGAATTTGCTAACGTTATTTTACGAGCTCAATCTGGTGTTCGATCAGTGCAGGTCAGTGGACATAGCCTACCTAAATTTCAGGAGTGCCTTTGATATGTTATCACATGGTAGGCTGTTGCATATAATGGAATGGCTAGGTCTTGGGAAGGTAGTTTGCATGTCTACGCAACCGGTTGGCGGAGAACACAGAGGGTGTTGATAAACAGGGTCCCCTAGGAGAGCTGGAAGTCATGAGCAGCATGCCCCAGTAGTCGGTGCTGGGACCCCGGCTGTTTAACATCTATGTAAGTGACACTGTGGAGGGGTTGGAGAGTAGAGTGAGCCTGTATGCCGAGGAAGTCAAAATCAGTTATAGAGAGGACATACAGGTTGGACTGGAAAAGGATGAGAAGCCAGCAAGAGAGATTGGATGAGTGGGCGGGCAGTTGAAACTATCTATCAGTATGGTGAAATGCAAAGTAATGGACCTGGAAAGAAGGAATGGGAGAACGGAATACAGGCTAGGGGTGAGCCGCCAGTGGTTAGCATGGAGGAGAGGGACCTGGGTGTCATCAGCACTCAGGACTTGAAGGTGGCAGGGCAGTGTGGTAGGGCAGTGGCAAAAGCCTGTAAAGTGTTGGGATGCATTGGGAGAGGAATCACCAGCAGGAGGATGGAGGTTTTGTCCCCGGCACACCTAGCTGATCAGGCCTCATCTGAGTATGTGGTCCAGTTCTGGAGGCTTTACCAATGGAAGGATGCAGATAAGGTGGAGAAAGTACAGAGGAGGGTGACCAAGATGATTAAGCTTAGTCACCTGCTGTATGAGGAGAGTCTGGGAGCCATGGATATGTATCCTTGGAGTTGGGGGGACATGATAGAGACCTGCAAGTACCTAAAAGGGATAAACAAGATAGCTCCTTGAAAAACCCTTCCAGGTGAAAAAGTGCCCTGAAAAAATGGTTATGATCTCTAACTGGAGGGGACAAGTTCAGGGCAATATCAGGAACAACTTCTTTACAGAAAGGCTTGTGAAATTCTGGAATGGGCTGCCGAGGGAACTAGTGGGAGAAAATTCAGTGGGGGTCAGGAGGGTGTGGGACAGACACAGACAGGAAAGGTGGGGGCATATCAGGGCAGGCCTAGGGGTGCTAGGCTAATGTGCAGAACTTGTTGGCCCTGGAGATCCTTTCTGTTGACACGTTCGATGTTCCTACTATGGGCTGCTTGGATCCAGACACAGGCCTAAATGAGGAGTGTGATTGGTCCATATTTAGGTGATTGTGGAACTATTTGGACTTACAAACTTAGATACATAAAAGTGATTTTTTGGGACATGTTATATGGTTGGGAATCTGTGCTCTGGAAACATATAACTTGTAATCGTGGTTTGCACTCTGTGATCTATATAAACAGGGTATAGTGGTGTAGACTCCCATCACAAGTGATGATGTTTTAGTTTAAAGTCTAGGATCATGATCCAAACAAGATTTACAGTATGTTAAACTGATAAACATGCCAAATTGAATGTGGCATTGTAACAACACTGTTTGCTTGAAAGGATCTACCATCAGAAGTCCTTGACCTCTTCACTGCTTGCATGGAACATGAGACAGCAGAGAAATTTGAACAACCAAATACAAGCCAAATTGTTTTTTAATTAAAAACAAAATTGAACTAAAATTTTGTGTGAAAAAATAGTCGGGGGTGGGGGTGCACTGCAGTTTGCAGCCTTATTGTACTCAGGTTCGCTGAAGAACAATCAGTGACCCTTTGCGCAACAGCCTGTCTGCAGAGGGTTCTATCTGAGTGCTCCCATAGCAGTATGCTGTCTGGTCGGGTACCTTACCGGTCAATCATTTTGTAGCATTTTCAGAGGGGTCTAGAGGTTGGACAGGGTAACAATGGAATAGCAGGCTGAGGTTCAAACCTCACTAGCACAATAGACTTGCCTTGTGACCTTGGACTGCTCACATAATCTGTCACAGTGCTCTGTCCCATACCACTGGCTACTGCAGTAGAGTAGAAGCCGGACCCCACTGCAAACTAGATTGTGCATCTCATCTGGGCTCCATTTGGTAAACTGTGACTGCAAAATAAAAAGTGAGATAGCGAGTGCCACCATTTTTTTTTCCTGTGATATTCCCCACCTCTGGTATGGTGGAGGGCAGTAGCTCATTGCGGCTGCTTCCATGGGGCTTTCAAGTGCCTATGCTCCAAATAAGGCTGCAACATAATTTTAATGGTTTATACCTAAACACACACACGTGCAGCACTTACTTGTGTTTAAACAGGTTATTTTATCTTTTCAATGAAAACAGTGTGTACTGGAAAAATAATCTAGTTTAGAGCATTTCCTGGCGAATTAATGACCTGCTAAGGTCAGCATGGCTCAGTTGTTAGCACATCCGCCTCTCGACCAGAATGTCATTGGTTCTCGCCTCACACTGTGATTGGACTTGCACCGAAAACTCGCTGGCATCTGAGTGCAGTATTGGTGTGTGCTGTACTGCTGGGGTGTGCCCTTCTGATGAGACGTTAAACCGAGGTCCCTTCTCCCCATTCTGGTGTTGTCCTGGTGGGTGTCCAGGTAGAAGACAAAGAACCCAGGGCACTCTTCGAAAGAGTAGGGAACATTCCCAGTGTCCTGGCCAACATTCCCATTCCCATAAGCTGGTTCATGCAATTATCCAGGCTGTGTGTGTGTGATGATGTGCGATATGACGCCACCACACATTCAGTCACTTCACTACAGTCTAGCATTGCTTGTAAAGCGCTTTGGATATATGAAAGCGCTATACAAATGCTGATTCTTCTTCTTCTTCTTCTTCTGCTTCTTCGCTGCAGATGTATTCAGGCATTAGTGAATGTCTGAGCATGACATTGCCTCAAGCATTCAGTTTTACAAGTGGGCCCAAGTTATTCCTCAGGGAATGCCCTAGCTCTTGTAGTGTTCTTTAAAAATGTATTCTTAGTGACAGACAGTAAGCTGATCTTTGACTAAATTCAGTCTGTGACCAAAAAAGTCTGGGCAACATGGTGACAATCTTAGCCGCGTAGGATATCTGTTTGCAGCAAGGCAAAGAATTCTTTAAAAGCAGCCTAAATGTTTCAAAATGACCTCGAGATGCACCAGGATGCATCAAAAACCTGATAGCTTATGGCTGCTTAGGCGGGGCCCCAGACCTCCGCGTTGGTTTCCATTTTATATGGCGGACCAGGACTTTTATCTGTCTTTGCCCCTCTGTCAAAAAAAACCCTACGCCCCTTGTTGTGGTCCACTTCATGTCCTCCTACTCCGTCCTGTTCTGATTTGACTGGAGGCTTGTGTGAGTGAAGCCGAGCTGCCAGCCAGTACACCAAGCGGGACCGGAGGACACAGGGTCCGGGAACCAGGAAGGCTAGCTTAGGTATTGCACCGAGTGGATGGCAGAGCACGGCACCACTATTGGTGGGGCAGCAGGATGCAAGGGAGCAGCATTATGCTGACAGCGGCGCGCCATGTTGTGAGCCGACGCTGTGGAGGATTGCTTGGGGTCCACTTCATGTCCTCCTAGTCCATCTTGTCCAGATTAGACTGGAGACTTGTGTTAGTGAAGCAGAGCTGCCAGCCAAGACACCAAGCGGGACAGAAGGATACAGGGTCACGGAACCAGGAAGGGCTAGGTTAGGTATTGCAGCTGCAGCACGCACTAACTGACATTTTATTAGCAGCACAAATTTCTTATGCACTGTCCAACTCTGTAAGCCCAGCAATGCAATCCAGCCACACACCAACAATTCTGGGATGTTCTGAGCTATGGATTCTTTGCAGCCACGAGTCTGACTGGGAGACACTGACAGACGGTATTTGTTTTCTGGTGGGGGTGGGAGTCGAGCATGGCAGGCCGGGAACTGGTGAATTCTGCTATCTGCTGGTATAGTAAGACTACTACAATTGATTCAAATAGTACAGGCTGCAGTGACTTCCTCCGAGGAATTGTGGAAACAAATTAATAATGCTGGTGTTATTGTAAAGTATAGGCTTTGACAGCAGGGAGTCAGTGCTGGGATTCTGTGAACACTTTCATTTTCATCAAAATGGTACCGGTCAGGAGGCTGGTTTACCTTATAAACTAACACATGTTCTATGTTTACATATAACTTACTTGGATGTATCTTCTTTTTCTCAACCACTCACTGCTCGATAGTTCGCTTGTGTCTAAGGTTTCAAATAAGTTCTATTGATTGCATTGCCTCCACTGCTGTATCATTGTGGACTTTTCCACGAATCCTACAGTTTACTGTTGTGCTTTTGAAAAAAATATAAATATATATATTTATATATATTAGAAGTTTTGTCTGTGTATTTGTCGAACTGAGGTGAGGCTCAAGCTGGAATGGGAAGGAATGGAGGATTAAACTTAAAAGATTTGTGGACTGGGCCTGGCGGGGCAGATGCAGCAATTACTGTTCAGGTGTTGGTGATGTCTGGTGGTGGTGGCCAGCAGAGCAGGCATAACAATTTTCTCGCATTATATCACGTCACTAATAGTGTCACTACTAGTATATTTTCCTTTTTTACTTGTGCCTGCTGCCATCCAATTTGGTCTGCCATTCTGAATGAATATGTAAAAGTGCCCATGCCACTGTTGCCAGCCTAAATCTTCGCTTCTGAGCCCTGCTGCTATTCCTGCTGAGTTGCACTCGACTCTTCTGCATTGGGTATTAAATCATCCCGGACCTGCCTTGCCTTCCACAAGTCTGCCACAGTGACTGTCTCTTCATATTCTGAATCCATGCTCCAGATCCTTGGGGTGGCCTGTTTTGATGCTTGCTGCTGACTGCTCATGGGTGGCTGAGGCTAAGCTTCATCTGACTGTGTGAAGCAAAGCCCTTTCCTGGACCTTATCTGTCCCATTTGGTAATGCTACTTGTTGGCAACTACTACACAGAATTGACTTGCGAGGTCGAGGAGGGGCCTCGGTCATCATAGTAAAATCTTCCAGGATGGTCAGGATAGGATCTCTTTTCCCCATGTGTCTTATCCTGACCGTAAGATTATATTACTAACTATATTGATTTCTTTTAATGTCTCTGGCTTGTAGGTTTATAATCAGGGAGCCATCATCGTAGAGAATTAATTCTGCCTGCTTGCCTGCTGTACTTGATCCATTTCGAATCTGCACTGCTAAACGGCACCACACCAGAGTTTGGAGTGTCGCTCTGAATCGTGCATACGGTGCATCACTTGATGTCCTGGTACAAGAGAAATTGAGATTAACCAGGTATGTACTATGGTTTTATTTTCACTGTACACAATGCTAATTGTTGTGTCTGCTGCTGCCTGCTGCAAGTATTAGTACTAGTGTGACCGACATTGAGATGGGCATAGCAAGCATAGAATTTTAACTTGTGAATTAACCTGTGTCTGTGTGTGTGTCTGTGTGTGTCTTAAAATATGATTGGAATCCTGCAGCAGTATAACCTGTTGAATATTCTAATCTTATGTTTATGTGGTGCTGTTTGCAAGATGCCCTCTCCGCCATGGTGAGGGGGCCTGGTTGCATGCCTGTCTTGACCGGGGCAGCTGGTTGCAATATTCTGCTCTTTGCCAGGCTGAGGTCCTGGTTGGATGAAAAATTTGACCTGAGTGGGGCTGTATGCAAGATGCTGCCTTGGCCAGGTGAGCGCGGTGATGGCATGGTTGTATGCAAGTCTTGCTGGGGTTGTTGGGCTGGTTGCAAGATTCCATGCTTTTATTGACATATACATTCTTCTCACACCTGTACCCAAGGCATTCCATCTGCTTTAGGCTGCCGGAGTTCAAGCAATCACTGTACATTTGGTACCTGCCTGCAAGTGTTGAAGGTGAGTGCCTCCAATCCTGTCACTTTTCTTCCACCGTTTCTGTAGCTAATCTCCTAAGTCGTGAGTGGGAGCAAGAGCGAGCAGGTCGGTTTGCAGACTGATTTTATTTTAATTGTACCTAAACAGTTTTCAGCAATCTGGGATTGTGGTTTTGGTGGGGTGGGGAGGAGACTTCACCTGGTCCTCAAAATCTATCTGGATTCTGATCAGTGCCACATCTCATATCCCATACTTCCATTTTGAACAGAAAAAGAGGCTAAATTATAGAAAAATCTGCCCCTTTTTTGGATGATGGGCATCTATCACACTTATTAAATAAGCTGGCAGAGTTCTATTACTCCTCATGGGAGCTTACACCTGCTAAGAGGACTATTCTGACTGTCATTGGGAGTCGGGCTGCAAGCAACAACCGCAAGTTCTCCTCTGTGCAGGTAGTAAATAGCAGTACAATAACAAAATAAAAGGGCTCAAAGAAATTTTTGCTGCTGAACACTCCGGTCCATTTATAGGATCACATTGCATTGCCAACAACACAGAAGAGGACTCTGACTACCTAAGTATATCGCAGGAAGGTGCGAGGCGGAAAGGTTTTTATGTTTTAATTTACACACTGCCCTCTCGCCTCTTAAATTCTAAAGTAAATGCTACAGCACTTTATATTTCTTTAAACACTACAGAGTGTTGGCGCTTGACTCACCCCTTGCGAAGGTGCCGGGAGTGAACTTAATGTAAGTACTAGTGGCTTTACAGGGTCTATACAGGGCTGTGGTTTGTGTTTTTCTTGTATTTAGCCCTATTTTATTTTTAGTGCTGCTGGTTATTATTGGAGATTTGTTCCCCAACCTTTGCTGAATTAGCTACTTCCCTCACTGAGGTCAGAAAAAAAAGCGGTACCCAAATAATGTGAAATGGACCCCAGAGTGTGAACAGCTTTCAAGCCATAAAGGCTGCATTATGTTTAGCTCGGTTTAAGCAATATTATGCTTTGATAAATATTTTGTGCTACAAACCTCTGTCATCGAGGTGAGGAGGTGCTGTCCTAAATCAAAATATAGATGGGCCAGAACATCCTATTCTGTATATAAGTATGAAATTGTATTGGCATGAACATAATGTCAAGTACAAGTGGCTTTACATGGTCTATGCAGTGCTGTGGTTTGTATTTAGCCTACACGGCGCCAATGCTCTCTAAAAGAGGACAACCTGTAAAAGTATTTAAGCCGCTGCAAATACAATTTGGGTTACAGCTTTTTGCTGCTACAGTTGTCACTAATTTGTGTCCCTGATCCTAAATTACTAGAGTTAATGGTGGTCATGAGGGTCTGGGGATAGAAAAGAAAATGAGAGTGATAAAACTAAAGACCTACAATACGAGGCCAATCTACTTACTACAGGTACAGAAATATTAGAGCAGGTAGGACCGAGATAGACAAGTGAAGAGAGTGCTCATGTGCAACATACTGAAGGGGTGGTGTGCTTCCAATCCTATTGGACTCACACAAAGGTGTTGGGATAAGCGTGAGGTTGCAGGGTGGCAGGGCAAGCTGCCCCACCTGAGAATTAGACCAGGACTTTTGTGGGAGGCCAGCCACCATTCTCTGGTTATCAATTTTTTGTTTATGTCGAATTGCTCCAGGGCTATGCCTGTACTGCCTGCACCTCTCCGTGGGAGTGAAGAGGGGTTGCAGCGCAGCACGTGTCTTTAAACAAAAACTATCCCTTTTTCTGATTGGCTGCAAGCCTGCAACCATAGTAGCCTGCATGTTGCAGCCAATCAGAGAGTGCTGCAAACTAGCGCCATCGCCTGAGCAGTACTCTGTTAGTGGTGCCATTTAGTAGTCTGTGTGCCTTCCATCAAGGGCAGCAACATCAATATAGCATAGGGCTGAGGCGAGATAGCTGTTCAGGATGTAGAGCAGCAGTGGATTGGTTGTCTGTCCAGGTGTCACCCGTTGTCTCAGTCGATCTAAGTGTTCCCACATCACTCACTGTCCACAACAGCCCAGTTTAAATATACCTCACCCGGGTCCGGTGACTACTCTACTCTCTGTCTATCTGTGCAGCCAGCTGTGCTCTGGGCTCTCGGCCACCTGAGCCTCCCATCCCTAGAGCCTAGGAGGTCTGTGGCCACAAGGCCTATACCACTGGACAGACCAGGTGGAGGAGCAGAGTAGTACAATTATATTGAGTCTGGAGGCATGGCCGGCTGCCTGCACACCCAGCTCCTGTCCAGCAGGCCTGAAAAGATTTACCATGTTGTCGTCAAGTCCCACTATGCCCATTGCCCACCAGTTCCATGGTCCACTTAGAGAGTTACTCAGGTCAGTGAACAGCCAGGCCCAGAACAGTGAAGAAGCGGCGGTCATGCAGGCTATAGCAGGCATACGACAACGACGTTCATCTGGTGTCAGAAAAAAATTAGTTACTGTCTCTTTGGGGATTAATCTGAAGAGGAACAGGACTGTTGGTAGAGACTTGGCTACCTGACCTGCCTTCTTGGCCTTGCTGTGCCCTGCACATGCTGCCCTGTCTGTGCCCTTACTGATTTGGTGAGTAACTTTGTGCTGCAAGCTGGTAGTTGGAAATGAATATCTTTCACATCATGAAATGTAAATTTTTTTTTTTTTTGGGTGGGTTGTCTTGGCTGTGGCCATGTGTCTTGGGGGTGGGTGGAAGGTTTGCCTCGAGATTGTGTTTCTTTGGGTGGGATGTGATTTGCTGGCTTTGGAGGCTGGCCATGTTGGTGCGGTGGGTGGCCTATTTGTTTGTATGGTGTGGACACTGTTCATGTTGGTGGGGTGGGGACACTCAGTTACTGTGCTACTGGTGTGGTGGTGTTTGTTGGGGAACTCACTGGATGGTCTATGTTTGGTGGGGATGGTCTGTTTTGTGGGTTGGGAGACAGTCTGTGTGTTTTGGGCTGACTCACCGAGAGGATGGTCAGTTTTGGTGCAGGGGAGGGCATGTGTTTGGTGTGGCTGTGGGATGATCAGTGTTTTGTGGGGCTGGGTGACAGTCTGTTTTCTATTCTGGGGTCCGTTAGGGTGGAACACAGCCATGGTCATGTGGGGACACTGAGCTCTGATGGTGAGGTGGTGACACTCGTGATTGTTTGGTGGACTTGGCTGGCTATTTGTCTGGGGAGACTGTGCATAATTGTGGAAAAGGAGGACTGTCCATGTTTGCCTGTCGGGCATCTCCTGGGGAGGGGACTATTGGCTGGTCAGGTGTCTGGGGGATCTTTCCATGTTGGCTTATAGGGTGAGTGAATGTTGGTGAATGCTGATCAGGTGTCTAGGACAGACTATCAGTGCTGTGGAGGGAACTCTTCATGTTTGCTAGGCAGGTGTTTGGGATTGTTCATGTTGGTGGGGCTGGGGGAAATTCTGTGTTTGCTTGCTGTGTGTCGGGGTTGGGGACTGTCCTTGGTGGGATATGGGAGTGACCATCCATGTTATTTCTTCCTGGGTGTCTAGTGTGACTGTCCTTGTCAGTTGGGAGGGGACATTCTATGCTCGCTAGACCGTTGTCTGGTGGGGGCAGTGTACTGTTCTGGTGTATGGGGGCCACTGTGCTTAGGTCAGGTTAAGGGTGGACTGTCCATGTTTGCTGACTTGGTTTCTGGTGAACCGATCCGTGTTGGTTAGGAGGGTGGACATTCTGTCCTTGCTGGCTGCGTGTTAGCATATAAACATATGTAAATGTTAAAATGCAATTTCCACCTCATCCTTTACCTGTCAAGGCTATATATCTCACTGCAGCCTGTGCCCGCCACTACAGCATACTAACATTAGTAAATGTTGAAACATTATTTCACCCTCATCCTTTACTTTGCTGTAAAGTAATCTTTTAACTTTTGATTTCTTCAATTGTCCACAGTGGAGGTGTGAAACAGACAGATTTCTTGGCTTGCTGTCTCTGTCTTTATTGCTTAGGCAAACACAACCAAAGCGATATTTTTGTGTATTTCCCGTACAGTGTTACAAGACTAGCAACAAAAATCTTTCTTTAAAACGTGCACCTAAAGAAATAGATTATACTACTACGCTGGATATTGTTATAGCGACTACTGACTGGCCATTATTTTTTGGAGGGGTTTGGAACATTGGATGTGTGTGTGTGTTGTGTGTGTGTGTGTATCTCTGGCTTTGTCATTCCTTGATGTGTCCCTGTCAGCAGCTAACATCTCTTCTAGTTACTGTATGCCGTTCCACCTGATGCCATAATCTGGTGACTGTACCTACGGAGACATTACTAGCGTCGTCCATTCCACGGACAGGACCCGCAATAGTGTGGTAGCGGCCTCATGATGTCCTCCTCGTGGACTCCCGCGGTTGGGTATGTCAGGTATCTACCTCTTCACCTATTGGTGGAAACCATCAGCAGCCTTGGTCACCTCATACTCCTGCCTGCCTCCTCCAGTCCCTGGTCAGATGTTCGGATTACTTGCCCCACTGGGAATCGAGATAAGACTCTGCTAGCTCAAGGAGGGCAAAGCCAGTGCAAGTGGACTACATCTACTTCCTCTCCCCACTCCTTCTCGAACGTCCTAGACACAAGAAGAGGAAGACACCTCCTCCTCTTCCTCAGATGCTGTGGTGTCAGACATCCGTCCTGATTCTGACCCTGGCTCACTTCGAGCAACAGAGAACTTCTAAGTCTCACCCGGAGCCCCAGCTATGGAGGTCATGGATACATACATGAGAATATGTATGATACAGAGACCCCGGTAAGTCTGCATCAGCATGGTACTCTGTCAAAAGACCAAATGCCAGTGTATCACTCCCTGAGTGTTATACCTTCCAGGCGTCATTGCAGGCATTCACACTCCTCTCTGTGGTCAAAATTCAATCGCTTGTCCGGTACCCCAAGGATACCTAGCATGGTATCCACAGCTGATTCCATGGTTGTGGCTGCATATACTATTGCAGGCTCAAACTTTTGGTACTGCTGCGGAGAGTAGTCTGCTTGATGCGTACTAGATCGTGGGGTGTCATCTGCCACCTGCAGCATATGGAGCCTCAGTTATCCAATGGACATGGTCAGTTCCCAAATGTTGCTGTCAGCAGACTGACATCCTGCAGGTGTGCTTTACTACCATCCAAGGTGAGTTGCAACTATAAGCGGGCACAGATGAGGTTCCCACTCGCCGATCATCGACTCTGGAGACTTCAGCATGGTGGCCGTAACTGGGTTTCCTTGTTCCAAATGTTGATATATTGCATCCCATGACATCTCTATTGATGGTTCCATGTCATTGGTATGGCCACCTTACTAGTCAGCTCGTGGTTATCAAGACAGAATAGAGCTGGTGCATGCTCCTCATCTGACAGTGATAAATATTCACTTTGAATGGGCGTTTCTGCTGTTTGTATCCACTGGGAACTGACTTAAACACTACAAAATGGTGCAGTCTTTCATACCCTATTCTCCTCCACCCATTATCCATCCTTAGGTTTGCTGCTCAACCATCTTTGCTGCTGCTTCCTGTGCCACAACTGTATGTATTTATCTCAATGGTGCACTGATGTCACTGTACATAATTAGAACATTCACCGGTTGAACATATGGTGTTAACTTGTTTATGGTGCTGTATCGTCCAGTCATTTCTATACACAACATCACATAGTACAGCCGGTAATGCATTATTTTCAATTACAGTAATATGTCACTGTGTCTTTACAGATTGTTAATTCCATTCATCGCACGATGGTCATTCAAATTGATTCCTGTCATTTGTCTTATGAGCAGGAAACAATATATTTTTGCTGTCCTTATCTATTGACCCAAGACTGTTATTTCAGCTGTGTTAAACTCACAATTTTTCCTACATCCATTGCAGGAACACAGTTTGTGCACACATGAATCAACTTCACAAAATTATGAATACCAATAAATGCTCTAAGAGGGGTCGTCCAGTTGCTGATTGATGAAGTTGCGGTAACGGATTCAAAGTGAGCAATGACACGTGTGCAATTGGTGTGAAATAGTGCTGGTGCAGCTCCGATGACCTAAAATTCAGTACATGCCCAGGTTGCATTTTTGTGACATAGTAGATGTCAGTTCCGCAAACATTATACTGTTTTTTTCCTCTGTCACCTGTAGTTACAATATTAACTATGTATCTCTCATCAGGTATCATCAGCAACAGTGAAATGAGGCATGTCTTGGCAATGAACCAATGTTACTAGCGAAGACTAACAACGTGTTGGCCTATCTCCAGCAGATACCATCAAGGCACACAAAGTCGGTCCGTGACCTTGGTGTACATCCAACAATATGTAAGCTTTGTGTCATCATCTCTTTAGAGCTTTTGTCAGACTATTCTGTGTTTTCATCAGTCTCTAACTGACTGTATTTCAAACTCATGTGTGATGCCGATCAAATTGCCAGTCACATGTTACTTCAGATGCACCAAGCGTTAGCACTTTCTACTACACAGAGACGCGTCAACAGATTTTCTACGTTCACAAGCCAGTAGTCGTCATTGCATGCAAATTTGTGTCTATATGCACTGTTATTTATCACTAGGCTTTACATCATGTACCAAATGGTACTGAGCTACTTCTGTCATTTCACTGACTGTACAGTGGTACTACCTAATTCCTCCTCTGTACATCTTGACATATGTTACTACTGCGCATTTTTCTATACTGTACCAGTATCTACACTCATATGTAGACTTGTATCTGTACATACATACATAATCATGCATGCAGATACATACACATACACAGACATATTGCTGTCACTTTGCTTGTCTGGTTGAAAGTACAACTAAATAGCTACATTGTATTTATGTTAGCTTATACCTCATCAGTAGTCATTGTCTGTGATTACGTTGACAGATACTTGATTAGAAGTAGAAGGGTCTTATTTGGTTTAAACAAAAGGAATGAAGAAAGTCAGTGTGTGTTCTGTGCTGGAAGGTACTGTATCTGCTGACTGCTAAACCAGTAGATTTACAGATTACGCTTCCTGTTGCTACCTTTTTCTTACTAATTTACCACTATCACACCATACGACCACCACCTACACCTGTTCTCTGTTATAGCCACTGGTTTTACTGTCAACCTGAACTTCCTGTTCACAGTAGGAGAAGGATCAGAGGAACATTGGCTTTGTCAACCTTAAAGGAAAATAGGTTCACTTTCTCCACCTGGCTGCTGATTGTCTGCTATTGAGTAAGGAGGCTACTGAAGAATATATCAAATTTAGTCCCTAGTCAGGAATGGTGGACAGTTTTGAGAGCAAGCACACTGAGAAACAGTAGAGGGATACAAAATAAGACATGATAGGAGTGGTGCAGTGCACTGGTTGTGGGTGGGAGTGTGGAAGATATGGTTCAATATTATAATTGATTTTAAGGTCTTATACTAAGCATAATTTTTATATGTAGAATTCTTCTCAAGATCAGCTGCAAAGGCAATGTATTTTATTCTTTGCTTAATTGTATCAAGTCTGTAATACATTTCATGTAATAAAGCACCTAGACCAATATGGAATAACTGGTCTGAGATCATTTTTATTGTCAGGGTGCAAAAGCCTTTATGATTATAATCCAGTTCTTCCAGACAAGCTCTCGGCAATCTATATTCCGGTAACAAAAACAATTTTAATATAAAATTAAATTCCCTTTCCAGCACAGATGCTGAAAAATGAAGTTGATCTAATTCGGATCTTATTAATGAAGCATGAACTGCCTGGGGAACTCTTAATATGTGACAATATAATTTGTTTATTTGTTTTTCTATTTCATTATTTGTTTCTGATCCCCATATTTCTGCTGCATATAATAGACTAGATCGAATTTTAGCTTGTGTCATTTTCAAAAGTCCCATTACTGTCCCATTACCTACAGTATTTGTGCTGCTAACCCTTTAAATGCATTAAAGATTGTTAAAGCCTTATGTTTTACCATGTCCATATGTAAGTTCCATTTCAGATTTTTGGCAAAATACATCCCAAAGTATATATAAGATTTTACCAAAGGTACTTTGATTTCATATATATATATATATATATATATATATATATATATATATATCTGTGGCTATTCAATACCTTTCCTTTATGTTCCAAGATGAGTATATTGGTTTTAGATTTGTCTATATTTAAATTATTTTTATACAAAGTTGTGCAAGCTTCATAGCTTTACAATGAAAATGTAAAAGTGAAGTAGTAAAAGTACCAAGTCATCTGCATATGCCAATAAATGTATTTTGTTACCTTTGATTGAGAGAGAATGAAAATCAGTGTTGTCCAATTGTGTAATGATAGTGTTAATGTAAATATTAAACAATGTCGGGGCTAATAAATAGCCCTGACGAACACCTATGTTTGTTTCTATGGGTTCGGTTAGATTGCCATTCTGGTTGTGCTTTACTTGCATCCAAGAGTCAGAGTAAACCCTCTTGATAATTTCAATCAAAGTATTGTCTGCGTTATACTCTTGCATTTTATCCCATAGTAATTTTCTACCGATCGAATCAAAGGCCGATTTGAAATCGACAAAGCAACAGTATAATTTTCTTCTGTATCTTGACATACTTCCAGGCCAAATAGGTCAGACTATAGCAATGTTGTATGGCCAATCTTCCCAGGCAAAATCCATTTTGAAGCTCACCTAATGTGTGTTCATCTTTGATCCAACTTTGTAATCGTTTTAAAAGTATTTTACTTAGAATTTTTTGTGTGTTATCTAGAAGGCTGATAGGCCTATACATCATTGGATCTAGTGGGGAACCGTTTTTTTGTTTGTATATCAGGTAAATCAAACTGCGGTACCATTCCAGGACTTTGGAGGGTTCCTCCTTGAGCTACATGGTTATATATTATAAATAGGATTGTAACCACCATTCTATGAAATATTTGTATATTTCCATAACTAATTGATCAAGGCCTGGAGCTTTTTCATTGTTTATATCTAACAAGGCCTCTATAATGTATCTTTCCTGTATACAGATTGGCTTTAGGTAATTTCCATTTATTTCAAAATTTGATATTCTTAAAGATTCCTGTTCTGAGTGGAAAAGTTCTTTGAAATATTTTATTCAAATGTTTGGTGATAATGTGGCCTCTGTTGATAGTGTATATTGACCAAATCCTTGGGTCACTAAGGACCAAAAATATTTTTAATCTTTTTTTTTTGTATTGCACTTCAACTTTTAACCACATAATTTGTTGTTATTTACGTTTCTGGGATTCTAGTAGATTTTTATATTTTTCCTATTTTTATTTCATTTATAATGGTTTAATTTATCTGGGTGATTCTTAACATACTTACATTGTTGTTGTAATTGTTTTTTGCTTGTCTACAGATATCATTAAACCAAGTTGTGCCCTCTGGCCTTGGTCTTTTGTTTCCATAAGGAGCGGTCTAATACAGCTATTGATTTCTTGCCATATTCCACAAACTTGTGACAGATTATTTGAGTTTATTATGATTTCCTCACAATTATTATAAAGCTATCCTGTAAACAATATTTCTTTAAAGATATTTATAGTTTTAGTTTTCCATCTAATTCTTTTTAAATTTATTATCTCCAGATTATCCTTGGAGTATAAATTAATATGATTTTCAAGGTCCCCCACTGATCACATTAGTTTTAATTCTATTGGAGAATGATTCGATTATGTGTGGTCTAGTATTTTGAATGTTGTAACCCTTTCTGCAGCTGTGGCGTTTACTCAGATAAGGTCCACAGTGGATGACCCATTTGCATTCATGAATGTTGGTAACCATTCCAGATTTCCCTCAGTTCCACCATTTAGTATATAGTATATAACAGTCTGTGTTTTTCATTGCTTTTAATAACTTTTTACCATGATTGTTTAATTTGTTATCTTTAGACTGTCTTATGTACTGTACCTTAATCTTGGGTTAATACTATGAATATTTGTTAAATATTCCAATTGTAGGTTTACCATTGTACTTTCCTTAGACAGCCATAAGTTAAAATCTCCTGCAATTATTTATCATAGTGCCTTTGGGTTGTGACCAATTTGGCAGCCAAACAAGTGCCTCTCCAGCTGTCCCGGTCCCTTTCTTTAGCTAATCGGGGACTGGAGACCTGAAGAAGGCCTAAGAGGAGCTGGAAAAGTATTTTATTAAGCATCACCTTTGAGCACTATGAAAACAGGAGCAATATGAATATTAATCAGGATTCTACATTGTAGTTTACTATGCGGTACTGCCTGCTGCCACTGCAGACATTGTGTCTGTGTGATGATCCCCCAACAAGATCATCGAGGGACAGTTTGAGGTGAGAGCCTGGACTGCCCTGATATTTTTATGGGGTGTGTGTATGATTCTAGCTGTATCCACTGTGCAGAGGTCTCAAGGAGCTAATTGCCTGCAAGCATTTGGGAGGCGGGGACTGTTGGAGGTTAAATTCCAGCACCGCTCACAAGCGGCTAGATGTACATTGTAGTTTCCTTTGTGGTACTGCCTGCTGCCACTGCAGACATTGTGTGTATGTGAGGATCCCCCAGCAAGATCATCGAAGGACAGTTCGGGGTGAGAGACTGGACTGCCCTGATATTTCTATGGGGTGTGTGTATGATTCTAGCTGTATCCACTGTGCGGGGGGTTCGAGGAGCTAATTGCCTGCAAGCATTTGGGAGGTGGGGACTGTTGGGGTTAAATTCCATTGCTGCTCACAAGCACAAGCGTTGTGAGTGGCACGAGCACCACTCCATATAGGAAAACTGATTTGAAGTATAGTCATAATTTACAGCTGGTCTAGGTTAGTTAGTAAGTTAGTTAGTGACCAGCACTAAGACGGGTTTTTATTGTTGGGTGGGGGATTTATCTGTAGCAGGAAATAGAATTTAATTATGTATAGTAAAATATGGTGACTAGTCTGAAATGGTAACAATTTGGAAATAAATTTAGACTGTCTAATTGTTTCCTGTTTTAGCAATTGAAACTGTTTTACTATGGGTGTGTGTTTGAGGGTTGGAATACGTGGATTGTCTAAACTAGTTTTAGACAGTCTACTAAATCCTATTTAAATTTTGTGGTGTGCCTGGGTTATTTGGGAGGGCTGGGGGGCCAGGATAGTGTATGGGATGTCCCTTCTGCATGATTTATGGCCCTTCACCTGCCTCCCAGTTTATAATAGTACTGCTAGGCATTGCCGGGAAGTGGGGATTTGGAGGGGCTGGGGTGATCTTGGGCAGTGGGGAGCCCTGTACACAGTGGAGGGTGGTAAGATAAGGATTGTCATGTCTAAAAGGCACCCTGGTTTATGATGGGCACAAGGGAGAGGCCAGATGTGTTTGGTGCCTGTCCTCAGGGAGTCCACCAGTCTGAGTGGTCAGGTAACCCGACGGGCTGCCTCACCCACCCATCCCCTGAGGCAGTGCTATGCAATGCCAGGTTGATCAGGAACAAGACTGCAATTATTGTGGACTAGATTTCCTCAGTTGACCTGGCTTGCATCATGGAGACCTGGGTTGGGGACGATGCTGGACCACTTTCTGAGGCTGCCGTCCCACCTGGGTATACCATGGTGCACTGCCCCAGAGAGGAATGTAGGGGTGGTGGAGTAGCCATTTGTCTAGATCCAACTTAGGCTTCACTGTGTACCCAGTGGGAACCCCAAGTTCCTTTAAATGTGTGGCTGTTCATGGGGGTCCAGGCACAGGCTGCAGGATTGTCCTATTTACCACCCCACTGGGCAGGGAAATTTCCTACAGGAGGTTGCCAATTTGTCATCAGTGAAACATTGGAAGCCCCTAGATGTATTGTTCTGAGGGATTTCAATGTTTGGGCTGACGATGAATATTCTCGGCTTGGTCATAATCTCCTCCAGACTATGTCATCACTGGGCCTGTCACAAGCTGTTTCTGCTGCAACTCACCAGGGTGGCCACATGTTGGACTTGGTGTTCTCACTGGGGCTTGAGATAGATAATCACAGGATTGATTGGGTGGTATGGTCCAATCACTACACAGTGCAGTTCATGTTTGGGGCTCCCACCGGATGCCCTTCCCCTACAGAGATGATGAACTGTTGCCCTTTGTGGGGATTGACCCTTAGGGTTTTTGGTGGCAGCTGATCTAGCTAGAGTGGGTGATGCATGCATTAGAGGCATTGGTGCTAGGGTGGGCACTTATAATAAGGTGTTATCTGACACTACTGACTCTCTCACACCTGCCTGTGTACGACCCAAATCTTTCTTCCTGAGGTCCCCATGGTATGATGGGGTTCTCAGGGAGATGAAGAGAAAGGGTCTGAGGTTAGAACACTGCTGGAGAAAGTCTGGCCTGGAGGGGGACAAACTGGCCTGCGTATGCATTATAATCGCAATCTACCATAAGAAGGCAGCGTTCCTGTCCAGGGAGATTACAGCCAGAAAGAATTGACCAGCTATACTTTTCCAGACTGTGGACAGGCTACTTCATCCTGCCTGTCTACAGCCAAAGAAGGTTTTTTCTGAAGCTGAATGCAAAGAGTTTGCTCGATTCTTCTCGACAGAGTGTCCAGTATCCAGTTCTCCAGTCAGCAATGTCATAGGGCAGTGGTCACCTGAAATATTCTGAGAGCACTCCACCTGGTTGGGGGAGTTTAGACCAGTGGAAGTAAGTGAGGTCATTGGGGTGGTGACCAATCTGAAGCACACCTTTTGCGACCTGGATCCGGTGCTGACGCATTTCTTGATGAGATGCATGGACACCGTTGGCCCGGTGTTTGCTCTGATTGTCTGATGTTCCTTATCTGAGGGGGTTTCCCTGATGCCTTGAGGGATCTCAGCAGGCTCACTGGCACCGTTATCTACTGGTTTGAGTCTTTTTTAAACAATAGGAGGCAACGGGTTGTGATGGGGAATTTTTCCTCCACCCCTAGCCTCCTATCTTGTAGAGTCCCTCAGGGATCGGTATTAGCCCCAATGTTGTTTGCAGTGTACATGATACCCCTGGGAGGGCTCATTAGGAGGTATGGTTTGGGAGTTCATTGTTATGCTGATGATACCCAGCTGTATCTTTCCTTTGCACCAGGAACATCCAATGTGGTAGATGTGCTAAACAACTGCCTCACTGAGATTAACGACTGGATGACCTCCAGCTGGTTGCTACTAAACCCTGATAAGACAGAGGTATTGGTGGTGGAGTCAAACAGAGTGCATGATGAGGCCTCTGAATCAGAGACTGGACTTGTTCTGGGATCTGTTTCATTGAAGACCTCCTCTAGGGTGTGAAAGCTTGGTGCCATTCTGAATAAGAGTTTGACTATGAAGGCACAGATATCCTCCATTGTCCACGCCTGCTTTTTCCATCTTAGAAATGTCACCAGGATAAAGCCCCTTGTTCCACCTCCGGACCTCCCCACTTCGATGCATGCCTTAATTACATCAATGCTAGACTACTGTAATGTGCTCTATCTCAGGGTCACGGAAGGATCTCTCCACAGACTGCAGCTAATGCAGAATGCGGCTGCCCGGTTATTAACTGGGAAGCAAAAATTCTGTCATATTACATCGGTACTGTGTGAGCTGCACTGGCTGCCAGTCAGATGGAGGATCTTCTTTAAGGTGGGTCTTCTCACCTATAAGACCCTACACAGTCAGGGCCCTGGTTATCTCTCTGACCTTCTTGTATCTGCTTTCTCTGTCCGCCCCCTCCTTTCCTCTTGTAGAGACCCTCTTGTGATTCCAAGGATGAGACTGAAATCTGCTGGCGACAGAGCTTTCAGTGCCACTGCTCCCGTCCTTTGGAATTTGCTGCCCTCTGGGGTAAAAGGGGCCCCTACTTTAGAGGTATTTAAGGCCCGCCATTAGCCCTCCCTATTTGCTCAGGCATTTCTGGATTGAATGGTAAATTAATTGATTCAATTGGACTATTCATTTTATATCTTACATTATTATTATGGCTGTTGATTTTTGTTTATAAATGATTTTATTTCTGAAGTTATGTTTACTGTTTGTACAGTGCCTAGAGCCTCCCGGATTGGGCGCTTTTTAAAATAAACTTTGCCTTGCCTTGACTATTTTATTTTTTTTATTTTTAAATTTGTTAACGGGTAGGGTCACTGGGCAATACCCTTTTCAGGACCAAGCCGGAATATACAATAAACAAAATAATTATAAAACACTGTGTCCAGGATATTCAAAGGATTTCGCGCTGATGCAACCCTGCATTATGCCCTGGCAGGATATTCTTGTTGTTAAACATTTTTTATTGTTGACAATAAGGCCAATCATGCACACATGGCAGAGTATACATAGAAAGAATCATACATAATATACATTCGGATTGATCAGTAGTGACAATTGACTATCAGGGATAGATGAACAGTGCCTCAGTAGTCTGTTGGTATTCCATGGACAGCAAGAAGATGGCATAAGTGGCTACAAAGTGCACATAAACAGGGTCAGTGGGGTCTACCACCCACCCATTGACTCCCATTGCACTTTGCCGCACTTCACCATCATGAGTTGCCACTATACAGCACTGCTAGATGATGCCGTGTCTAAGCAGGCTGGTGATTTAAATCCCTGAACCACTCCCAATTGGGCTGCTAGCACCAATGGGGGGTAGGGGAGTGGCACTCGAAATGCGGAAGCGGCCGTGCGGACTCAGTTGTCAGTCACTACGGTAACAAGGGAGCTGTGCAGATAAACTGGATCAGCAGGTGGGGTGCAAAATCAAGAGGAAGGCAAAGCAAGGGCAAGGCAAGACAAAACAAGTTTTATTTGCATGGCGCCCATTCCCGGAGGCTCTGGGTGCCTCACAGAAAATAATTAACATACAATGCATAAATATAAAATAACATCAATACAATATAAAGTAACTAAAATATAGAACACTGAAAGCTAATAAAATATCACTAATGGGGACCAGACAATTTGTTAAAATTCATAATTCATTAAAAGCCAGGCCAAAAGGTGTGCCTTTAATCTCCGCTTAAACACTTCAACTGAGGAGCCTCCCAGACTGCAGATGTGTCAGTTCCACAGGATGGCCCAGAAATGCTAAAAGCATGATCTCCAGAAGTCTTGAGCCGTACCCTGGGAATAACCAGGAGGACCCTCAAAGTGGCACGGAGGGAGCAGTCAGAGGTCACTGGTGTCAAAAGATCTAACAGGTAGCCAGGGCCCAGTCCATTAAGGGCCTTATAGGTGAGAAGCTCCTCCTTGAAAAGGACCCTCCACCTGACTGGCAGCCAGTGCAGAGTGCTCAGAACAGGGGTCACATGAATAAACCTAGAACGGCCAGTTAGTAGCCGAGCTGCACCATTCATGACTCCACAGTAAAGAGCATTGCAGTAGTCGAGTCTGGAGGAAACAAAGGCATGCACTAGAATGGCAGGTCCTCAGGTGAAATGAGGGACTTAATCAGGGCAAGATTACATAGATGGTAAAAACCACTGCTGACAACAGACAACACCTGATCTTCAAAGGTCAGCCTGCTGTTAAGGATCATGCCCAGATTTCGCACCCTTGGGGAAACTGTCAATGGAGTAGAACCCAGAATGAGACCAAAATTAGCCCTGGACAGCAACCCATCACGCTGGTGACCAGGCTTGATCACCAGCACCTCTGTCTTGGCCGGGTTGAGTCTCAGCCAGCTGGAAGCCATCCAGTCATTGATTTTACCCAGACAGATGTTAAGCACATCCACAGCTCCTGATGTTTCAGGAACAAATGACAAATACAGTTGGGTATCATCTGTGTAACAGTGAAACTCCACACTTTATTGTCGAATGATCTCACCCAGGGGCAGCATGTACACTGCGAACAACATCGGTGACAGGATCGAGCTCTGTGAAACTCCTCAAGACAGAGGCATTGGGGAGGAGGAGAAATTCCCATCACCACCACCCGCTGCACCCTGTCTGAGAGATAGGACTCAAACCACCTGATGACAGTACCAATGAGTCCACAAAACTGACAGACCTGATCCAATAACATGACATGATCCACAGTGTCAAAAGCTGAGGAGAAATTGAGGAGTACAAGAATTGACCTGTCTCCTCTATCTCTAGCCCTGAGCAAATCATTATGCACCTTCACTAGAGTTGTCTCAGTGCTGTGTCTAGCCTGAAAGCCCAACTGAAATGGCTCATAAATGTCCAAGGACACCAGTTGATCCTCAAACTGTTGTGCCACTAGCTTCTCAACAACCTTGCTCAATAAAGGCAGGTTGGAGATAGGATGGTAATTCGCCAGGACATCCGGGTTGAGGGAAGATTTCCTAAGGAGGGGCTTCACCAGCACCTCTTTCAAGGCAGCTGGGAGAACCCCCTCCACCATTGAGCACCTGACAATCCTGGTGAACACCGGGCCAACAGCCTCGACACATCCCATTAAGAACCATGTTGGAGCTGGGTCCAGTTCACAAAACGTGCGCATCAGCTCTATGAGCACCTTAGTCACATTGGACACTTCAACTGGCCTAAACTCTTCCCAGAGGGGTGGAGTACCTCTGTTCCCCTCCAGCCTGACCAATGGTATGCAAAAGCTTAACTGGTGGAATCCCCGACCAGATGGCCGACACTCTGTCGGAGAAGAACAGAGCAAACTCTTCACATAAAATAGATGAAAAAGCTTTTTTTGGCTGCAGACAAGCAGGATGTAAAAGCCTGTTTACAGTTTGAAACAGCTGAGAAGGTCTGTTCTTCCCCACAGCAATCTCCCAGGACAGGAATTCTGCCTTCTTACAGGAGATTGCCCCCTGATTCTCACCGTAGTGGGCAAGCAGAGCCAGCTTGTCAGACTTCAGCCAGGTCCACCACCAGCAAAGCTCCAAGTTCCGACCCCTGATCTTCATCACTCTGAGATTCCCGTCAAACCACAGGATCTCATGTGAGAAGACCTGGGTTGTAAACAAACTGGTGCGATGGCATCCAGAGCTTCAGAAACCACCCTTAAGGTGGAAACAGCCTCCGGTGCCAATCACATGCCACTTCAACCTTAGATAGATCAGCTACCATCAACAGTCCCACTGGGTGCAGGCCCTCAAAGGTGATAGCTGACCACTTCTGCAGGAGAGGGACTTTCAGGGGCCCCAAACATGAACTCCATGGCGTAATGATCAGACCAAATGACCTGATCACTCTTGAGGTTATCAACCTCAAGACCAACTGGAACACCAGATCGAGTATGTGGCCAAACTGGTGGGTAGCAGAAGCAACTGCTTGTGACAGGCCCAGAGACTGCATCAACTGGAGGAGGTCATAACTGAAATGTGAGGATTCATCATCGATCCAAGCACTGAAGTTCCCAAGAATTAAACATCTGGGGGACTCCAACACTTGGTTGATGATGAAGTCCACTACCTCCTGCAGGAAATTTTCCCCCACCCTGGGGGGGTGGTGGTAAATAAGGAGACTCCTGCAGCCTGCACCTGTACCCCCATGGACAGCGACACACTCAAAAGATCATGTGCTACCAACTGGGTGCACTGAGAAGCCCAGGCTGGATTGAAAAATAATGGCTACTCCCCCACCCCGTGATCCTTCCTTGGGCAGTGCACCATAGAGTACCTGGAGGGAACGGCGCCCACAAGAACTGGGCTAGCATTGTCACCCAACCAGGTCTTTGTAATGCAGGCCAGATCGGCAGAGGAAATCAAGTCTGCAAAAATAGCGGTCTTGTTCTTCATCGACCAGGCATTGCACAGTACTGCCTGAAGAGGATTAGAGGAGGTGGCCAGCCCTCTAGCTACCCCCTGAGGAAGACCACACATGGGGTCGAAGCGCTGGGACATAATGTTTTTTGTTGGATGCACTTATGTTGGCTGTAACTGATTTTGGAGGAGGAGAAAGTGTAAATCGTGAATCCAGAAACCATACAATAAAAACTCACTATTTATTGAAAAAAGAAAGGTTGAAAGGTTGGTGTTTATTTGGAACTTCACTGGCACTCGAGTGCAGAGTGTTCTTGGATTCAGGTCTCTGTAATGCAGGCCAAATCGAGAGAGGAAATCAAGTCCACAAAAATAGCGGTCTTGTTCTTCATTGACCAGGCATAGCACAGCACTGCCTGAAGAGGATTAGAGGAGGTGGCCAGCCCTCTAGCTACCTGCCCACTCAGTCCAGTGGGAACCCTGGGCACGGGAACCAAATATGTCTGGCTTCTCCCCAGGCACCGCTTATGCCCAGGGCATCTTCTGCACTGGACAACCTCAATATCACTAACCACCCCTCCTCTGCTGCCCAAAACCTATGTCCCTCCACCACCAAGTTATCCGACCTCCTGCAGCACCTTGCTGCAGTAGCTGGAACTGGAGGTCAATAAAGGGTGAGGATCCCTGAGCAAGGCAGCAGCATAACTAATGCAGACCGATCACAGCACAAATACATCTTGACCTGGAAATTCAGTCCTTCAAATAGCACAAATTCCCAACAAACACCTCAAATAACATTATCAGCAAAACACTCACATTCAAACAAGGATGCCACTCTTCCATCCCTTACATACTAATTAATACAAAAATCTCAACTTCACGAACATATACTCCCAACCATAACACACCACTCACACCATTCAAAACAATTAAAACCCTACACACACACACACACACATAAACCCTCAAATACCCCAACAATAATACACACACACACACACACACACCCACCCAATAAATCACTAAAAGTAGAATAATCTCAAAAGAACCCCCCTTACCACAAACAAAATAATAAAATATATAACTATCTAAAATAATCCTGCTCCACCTTCACAAACAACAATATTAAGGGAGAAAATAAAATTATCAGATTGAAAAATGTCTGCAAAAAGTCTTGCTTTGTCCAAGCAGTCTCTTCTTTGCAATCACTAAGATAAACAACTTGTATAAATCTCAAAGGAGTCTTGATAAAGGGCCTTAAGAGCTCTCACCTCCTGGTACAATAACCAAAATAAAACATCAGTCCAAGCGACTCTCACTCACTGATTTCTGTTTTTCCAGATTTAACTAATGTGTTCCATAATAGGCACTCTCACTGCCCAGATCTTAGGTATGCAGAAATGAGATTAAAGACCATCCAACTCTGATCACACAGTAATCCTTACAGTCACTGGATCTCCTGATAGATTTCTGTCCTTACAGTTCTTCCCAGACTGCAGGTAGTCCAAAAAGATCTTTCAATACTCCAAAGCTCTGTGCAGCTGGCACCAGACAGCAACTCTCAGCCCAGCACATGACCCAAGCAGGATGAGGCACCAGCAACCCTCTGGTAGCCTACCCTTAAACTAATCAGGCCAAGGCACCAACCACCCTCTGGTAGCTGACTCCCAGACCAACAATTGGCCGTGACCTTGCCTGATGAAGCTGCCTTCCAAGCAAATCCAGAAGACTCCTCAAGTCCTTCCCGAGAAGGAAAACAGATTTCAAAGGAGGGCCATCCATGAACCAGCCCACTTTCCTGGTCTTAGCCGAGACACTGATAGCCTTCTGACAGCCGGTTCCCTAACCAACCAGGGTCGTGCTCCAACCCAAAGAAGACTCTCCCTCTATCTGTCGATCCCACACTTCAACCAAGTCAGATTAAGATTCTGATTCTTAACCACAGCAGGACAACCATCCAGATTTCTTAGTCAGTGAGGGCTCTACTCTCCTCACCATCCGCGACCAGATGTCACCCGTTTCCTCCGTTCAAAATCACTCCAGGCAGATAATCTATGAAGGAGGGCAGATCAGGTAGGTAGTCAGTCCTCAAACGAAATGTCAGATAAAGTTCGAATCAAGTCAACTACAAAACTTCAGTCCTGGTATGTCGAACTCCACATTTATATGCAAATGATTTTTAACATTCCCGGTCATGGACGACAAAAAAAACCAAACACACCGAGTACAGACACGGCAAAGCAGGCAGACTAAGCATGCCGAGTGCAGACACACTTAAACAAGTGGACTAGAAAAGGTTCTCTGGAAAACAAAAAAATCTGACTCCTGCACCTTACTCACTGACCCGTCCCTAACTAATCACTAAAGCCCTAAATCTCACCACTAACTAAAAACTTTTAAAATTTTAGGACTTGGGCACAGAATGCTGCCACAAAGTCACACTCAGCAAATTTAAACTCTCCTTTACTTAGAATTTAGGAAGAAAGTAGCTAGGGGTAAGATTCTGATCTCAATTCAGAGAGCCTACAGACAGCAGCCCAACGTGGCCACCATCTTGAATCAAAAAGTTCTGTTCCAAAAATTCTCAGTCAGTTGAAGCTTAATTAGCATGCCCTGTAGATAACTAGTGGAAGACTAGGTTTGCTGGCAAAGGCACCTAGCTTCACCTGAACTCTTTTTTTCTAGGTTTGCTTGTAAGGACAGAGCAAGGAACAACATTATCAGAGCAAGGAAAAAGATTAAGGTGTCTTTTAGCTAGGCAGATTTACTGTGTGCTACTATTTTCTTTTGTGCTCACAGGTTTTGTTACTGCTGTTTGCTTACATTTTACTACTTTATTGTTCTCTGATTCAAATTGCTGTTGTAGGGTATACTTTTTGCTGCATTATTACAGGGTGTGCCTACAGGTTTGTTACTGTTTTGTGCAGCTTACAGATTACTGCTGTAATCTCATATTCAGATTTTTTTTGCAAGGTATATCTTTCGTTACTGCTTTATTTTTCTCTGTAGCAAAGTGCTTTTGCAGGGTATATCTTCTGTGAAATTGTAACAGGTGGTGCTTACAGGTTTTGTGACTTTTTTATCTATCATTAGGCTAAGCAAAATTACTGTTTGCTACTATTTTATTTTATTTTTTGCCGAAATGTTTTGGTTTTGGTCGCAAAAGTGTCCTTCTCACATTGAAAGAGCTAATTGCTTTCCTCCCACACCTCTTCCATGGGATTAGGAGTGTAACTGGGGGGTGGAGCTGATAAAGTCTAAGTAACTTCCAGCAGAGGGAAGAGTTAAAAGGTCAGGTTATTTGGTGTTTTTGAGGTGGAAGACTAGGTTTGCTGGCAAAGGCACCCACAGTACAAGTCACATTAAACTGTTCCATGAACTCACTGGTGCAGCATTTTTTTTTGTGATGCTACTGCATTGGCAGCTCAAACTGTTGAAGCTTTTAACTGTTTTCCAACTAACCTTCACTGCCTATTCAGCTCACTCATACCTGTTTAGTGAAATGGCAGTAGCTGTTTTGCAGAGTTCATGCAATGTATTTTAATGGCATTGTTAATAAATATCACAGCATTCCTTAAAGGAAAGCTGTCCTAAACAGTGGGGGCAATCACCAGGGCTGCAAAAATGTCCGATTAAAACAACCTATGGTTTGAATAATTGCAGCTAACCTTTCTGGAGTTATTAAGCTTTTTATCAAATAAGCTTGGATGCTCATGTCAGTCACGCCTACATCGAAGATGGTGTGCTTTCGTCCTGTCTCATGTGCTGGAAAGGTTTAAATGATGAGCGAGGTGTAATTATCGGATTAAAGATGGCATGTAGGCACGGCAATAGCCCATTTCGGTGAAAACGGGATAGGTATCACTTTGTAATCGACAAGCCGCCGCGCGAGTAGCACCCTATTGCTACTGTGCATGACCGAACTCGGGCTACAACTTCAATAATGATTTTAAGTACATTACACAGCTCCGTTTTCACCGGGAATTGGATGTAGAGGTTCAGTTAACATACCTCTACATGCCACAATGTTTCTTTTAATCCCGTGTAGACACGCCTTGCTCGTCAATTTTAGAGCCTTTCCGGCACAGGACAGGATGCCAGGGGCACACTCCATCTTCCGGTGTGGCTGCACTTTTGACATGGCACATCCAGGAGCAACATTAAAAAGCTTAATAACTCCAGAAAGGTTAGCTGCAATTATTTTAAACCACGTAGGTTGTTTTAATCGGGTGTTTTTGTAGCCCTGGTGATTGCCCCCACTGTTTAGGACAGCTTTACTTTAAGAGTTGTTTAGTCTGCCTTCTGAAATGAAACTCATAAGCACTTCAGCTGAAAATAAAGCTTATAATGCATAACAGCTAGTTGCAAACCAATATTAACCTTTTACTAATTCATTGAATTAAACACTGCACAGATTAGGAAACTCATTGAACAGTGCTAAGACAGTGAGTTGAGGAACAGTTTAATGTGACTTGTACTGTACCTTCACCTGAGCTCTTTTCTTCTAGGTTTGCTTGTAAGAACAGAGCAAGAACAACATTATCAGAGCAAGGAAAAAAGATTTAAGGCTTCTTTTGGTTAGGAGATTTACTGTGTGTTACTATTTTCTTTTGTGCTCACAGTTTTTTTTTACTGTTTTTGCTTAGATTTTACTGCTTTATTGTTCTCTAATTTAAATTGCTGTTGCAGGGTATCGTTCTGCTGCATTATTACAGGTGTGCCTACAAGTTTGTTACTGCATTGTGTTTACAGATTACTGCTGTAATCCTTTCTGATTCAATTTTTTTGGAAGGTATATCTTCTGTTACTGCTTTATTTTTCTCTGTATCAAAGAGTTTTTTGCAGGGTATATCTTCTGTGAAATTGTTACAGGTGGTGCTTACAGGTTTTCTGACTTTTTTATCCATCATTAGGCTAAACTTTCAGGACTACTGCATCTGTTATTGGTTGATTGTTTCTGCTCTTACCTCCTTGTTTCTTTCATCTGTGGTTCTTCTTTTTCAGCAGGAAGGAGCCTTACCACCACCCATCCCCAACCATTCCATGCTACATTCCTTTATAGAGTAGCACAGTTATGACATTTCCTGTAGCATAGCAGGAAGGGAGGATCAGAGGTTACCACACAGTGACCTCACTTACAGGGGCACAATTAATTTAACTTGTTATAAAGTTATACAAAAACAAACAAAATATATATATATATATATATATATATATATATATATATAAGCCTATTGCATGCATATATATATGCATGCAATAGGTATGACATAAATCCTGTGTGGAAGATCTGAGCTACTATGAGATAAATTCAAAGTGTACATTTATACACATAGTAGATGCATAATCACAGATTTATATACATAGTAGATACAGTATGTCACAATCACTCCAGAACTCATTTATAATGTTCAGCCTCAGTACCAGTACTAACTACCTGTATATTCAAATGCAAATAACTTTAAAACAAAAAAGATAGCATAGTGCTGTGAGCATGAAAGTTCTGCAGTACAAAATTATCTACAAAATGGTGGTATTTCATTTATAGATACTTTATAGATTTTTTATAATTAGCAAAAGAGCAGAAAATGAAATTTTGTGTTCACTTTTTGACAGACATATGCAAAAAGATAAACAATCAAAAGCAAATGTCCCTGCACTGATAAAAAGCATCCCCATTGCATAAATGAAATATACAATGGTGAGCTGTCAGATAAATGATTTGTACACACTTATGCTGTTTGACCTCGAACATCTCACTCATGGCTTATGCCACTGGTGAAGTTACCCGTGGTCAAACAGCACTTGTGCAGATAAATCATTTATCTGACAGCCCACCATTGTATATCCTATATCTATCTATATATCAAAGAAAAAAAATTATTTTGCTTTCATTTTCCTTCTAATTACTGGGACCAGGTTATAAACTCAGCAACACAACTGGAATGGATATTATTAACTGCAGGTACTGTGGGACGCTTTTCAAAAGGGCACTTATACAGATTTTAGGATGCTGTCCTACATGCTGGATCATCAGAGATCTAAGGGCTCAGCTCCGGGCAGCATGGGCAGAGATTGTGTCCCTCAAGTCACATATTCAGGAGGAAATATGTTACAAGAACCACCTGCCATTTCCCCAACATCCAAATGAAGCACCCCGACCACAGAGGGTAGTTGGTCTGGGAGGTTGGCAGGTGGTTAGGAGGGGCAAATTGGGTGCCCCATCACTCAATGCTCACCAGTATATCACCCCCACAAATCATATAAAAACTACAAAGAGATATCTGCCACTATCCCCTGAAATCAAACAAAGGGGTAGAGGTTACTGTAGAGCAGGACACTGCAGCACAGGAGCTAGCACTACAAAACTTGCCCAAAACAGGGACCAAAACAAAAAAGGCAAAAAGGAAATCTAAAAAAACTTCTGATCATAGGAGACTCCATGATTAGGGGAGTTGATACCTACCTCTGGCCGGGGGTAATGGTCAGATGTCTTCCAGGTACATCAGCATGGAGAGACACTGACCGCATTGCTAAAATCATGCAGGAAGCAAGAGAAATCATAAACATCCTGGTTCACATTGGGACTAACAATCTTGCCAGCTCAGTCAGTTGTAGAGACCAAGGAACACCTGACCAGGCTGGGAGACAAACTGTCATCCATTTCATCTGGCATCTCCTTCTCTGAGATCCTGCCAGTCTGGGAGAGGGGAGCAGACAGACGGAAGGTCAGAAAAGGGGAGATAGGGGAGCTAAACATGTGGCTCAAGGGCTGGTGCCAGGAAAAAGGACACAAATTTGTAGGTAACTGACAACAGTTTTGGGAGCAAAAGTTCTTTAAATTCAATGGACTGCATCTGACTAAGGAGGGAGTCAGTGCATTGGAGCAGAAGTTCGATGCCTTTGCAGAATATTTAAACCAGCAAATGGGGAGAGGCATGCAGCACCCGATACATTGAGCGGGAAGAACACCCCTTCTTCCTCAGCTAGTGACCAAACAGGAGTTCAGCATGTTTGTAGTTCATTTGCATCACCAGGTAAAGAAAAAGATCTGGCTCACCATATGATGTGCAGGGGAAATGCCAGACCTCGCCCAACAACTAATGCACCAAAATCTAGCCAAATGAAAATCATGTACACAAATGCCTACAGTCTGGGAAACAAGATCTCAGACCTGGAGGCAACAATGACAGAGGCTAAACTGGACATAGTAGCCATTAGTGAGACATGGTTCACCAGTAACCACACTTGGGAGACTTCAGTACCCTGCTATGTACTGTTCAGAAGAGACCAAGGTGCAAAAGGGGAGGGAGGGGAGTGGCCCTTTATGTCAATGAAAATATCAAAGCTACAGAAATTCAGAATACACATAAGGAGCCAGAAGAACTGTGGGTCACCCTGGAAACAGGAAATGGGACATCCATATAAACTGGGGATGTCTACAGGCCTCCAGACCAGGAGGAGGACATAAACACATTACTGTTAGAAGATATATAAGACAGCTAAAGGGGAGGTTCTGATAATGGGAGACTTCAACATGTCAGATACATATTGGTCAATACCAGCAGATCCACTAGAACTAAACAAATGGTGGATTATCTGCGGGGAGGGCCTCAAACAGCTGGTACAACAACCCACAAGAGACAGGGCTATCCTGGATCTAGTACTGACTAACGGGGAAAGGATCACAGATCTCCAGGTAGAAGGTCACCTGGGGGCCAGTGACCACCACAAGGTATGATTCAATTTGGCCACCATTTTATTTATTTATTTATTTGCTTTTGATAACCAGGTAAGTGCACTAGACAGGATTGCCTATGTTCAGGCATGACCTGGGAGAATGCAGTTCAAACAAGTTACAAACAATAGTACAGGGAGGAGCTGATACAATGCAGTACATAAAGAGATCAATAACCTTACATGACAGTAGAATTACTTAGTATGAAAGTGATGGCATACGTAGCATAAGCATTACGGTACAAAAGCAATAAAAAAGCTTGCAGAGATCAAAAACATAAGTGCATAACAGCAGTGCTGGTGGTACAGAACAAGGGTATGGGACAGGGAAGGGGGTAGTAGTTCAACAGCAAGTAAAGAGGCATGTTCCATGAACTAGAGCAAGTAAAGAGGTGTAATACAAGAACTAAAGACATGTACATGCATCTAGGGAGGTGAGGTAATTAAAGAGTACATGCTTGAAGGCAGGGTGAGAACTGGAGCTTTTAAGGGAAAACGGATGGCAGTTCCAGAATTTGGGAGTGTAGACGGAGAAGCTAAGTTCACCCATTTTGGTGGAGTAATTTGGGACAGTGACCAGAGCTGAAGTTGAGGACCAGAGGGGCCATCAACTGGGGTGAAATGGCTACAAGGGAAGAGGGGAAGAAGTAAGAATGATATTGTCCATCAGACAGCCTATGGAATGCAATCACGGGAGGAGGGATAACCAGCAGAGGTCAGAGTAAAGTGTGCAGCAGTGTTTATGCTGATGGGCAGACAAGGCAAATCTGCAAACATTGTTATAGGCAACATCCCACACTTGAAGGACATTTGCCTGCACTTGAGCAAAGATCAGCAGTGTATAGCAAAGACCAGGGAGCAGAAGTCCTTCAGCAACGGAAATCCGAGTGGCAGGGGTCACGGCATGGTGGACATGATAAGCCAACCCAATTTTGACATTGACAGACTTGCATACCACATTGACTTGGAGAAAGTAACTGAGACATGGATCCAGAGTGATCCCTAAGTATCTGAAGGAGTGGGCAACTTGTAGGGAGGAGCCATCGAGGCTAGAGACCAGAAATGAGGGGTTTAGGGCACAGAACTTCCTGTGAGACCTGAAGAGCATGGCATGGGTCTTGGCAACATTTATTTTGAGGTGGTGAGATGTGAGCCATGTTTGGATTAGTTGCAGGTCAGAAGAGAGGTGGGAATTAATGTCAGAGACGGAGCTAGAGGAGGTATAGAGGACCAAGTCATCAGCGTAGAGTAAGGTGTGACAGTGGGTGGAATGGTAGGTAGATTGTTTATAAATATAGAAAAGAGCAGGGGCCCAAGGATTAAATCTTGTGGAACACCAGTGGATAGAGGGTCAGGGGAAGAGAGGACTCTACAGTAGGAGACAGACTGGGTGCGATTGTGGAGGTAGCTGGAGAACCAGGCAATAGTGGACTGGAAGGCACCCAATGAACTTAACTGTCCCCAGAGCAGTGAATGGTCGACCAAGTCGAGAGCCTTCATTAAGTCAATAAAAACAGCCCCCGTAAGTTGGCCTCTTTCCATGGTTGTTGAGG
This sequence comes from Neoceratodus forsteri, assembly GCA_016271365.2. Classification (NCBI taxonomy): domain Eukaryota; kingdom Metazoa; phylum Chordata; order Ceratodontiformes; family Ceratodontidae; genus Neoceratodus; species Neoceratodus forsteri. The sequence continues at coordinate 456,717,419 of CM057449.1, read as the reverse complement.
TGTCGTTAGTGAATTGCGCTAGGGCAGTCAAGGTGCTGTGGCCTGGTCTGAAGCCATACTGAGCAAGGAAATAACAGGTCATAGTTGGCTACAAAGTCTGACACCTGACTATGAATAAGTTTCTCCAGAAGTTTACTAAGGGTAGACAGGAGTGCTATAGAACTGTAGTTCATAGGGTTTTTAGGGTCACCCTTTTTAAAGACAGGTACAGTATAACCCTGGCTTGTTTCCAGGAGCAGGGCATGGTGCCAGAGCTAATGGAGAGGTTGAAGAGGTGAAAGATAGGGGTGGCAAGAATGGAGGCTCCAAGTGTGAGAGTTCTATGTTCCAGACCATCAGGACCAGCACTGCCATGAGGAGACATAGTGCTGATGATCCGTAGGACATCAGGTCTAGAGACAGGTCCTAGAAAAGGAGGGGATAGGGCAGAGGGAGGCCCAGGGAGGGAGGGACAGAAGGAATGGCTGCATTGGAGGTCAAGAAAGGAGGGGAGGTAAAGAGTGAGTTGAAGGCACTGGCTATGGTGTTGGGGTTGTTACAAGAGACATTGACAATTAGCATGTCATGAGGGGCTTGAGAAGTTTGTGACCAAGAATATGGTTGATATGTGCCCAGTACCTTTTCGGGTAATGGGTAGAGACATGAGAAGACCTCTTTAGTAATTACTTTACCAGCGTGGATTGCATTCTTGCATGAGTTCTTAAGGGAGTGATAGGCAACAAAGTCAGAAAGAATGGAGGAGGCTTTCCACCTTGCCCAGAACTTATCATGACATTTAAGCAAGCGTAGAAGGGGCTGGTCAACCATTGGGTGGGAAGGCCCCTAACCCTGCACCTAATGTAAGGAATGTGCTTGGACTGCAGTGAGTGCAATGTGTTGGAGAAATACTCCACTACCAGGTCAGTGTTGTCTGTGGTGAAAAGGGGAAACCAGTCAATCTGCTGGAGATCGGATAGAAAAGCCAAGGGATTGAAGGCAGAGAAGTCAGCCAAGGAGATATTTTAGATGGGTATGAAGGGGCAGGCATCCCAGACACAGGCTACAGGAGAATGGTTGCTAATGGAGTCAGGCACAGTAACTGAGGAGATCCTTTCTGGCCTATTGGTGAGGACCCAGTCAAGCAGGGTGTGACTAGTGCCACTGCTGGAGTGCCTGGTAGGTTCAGTGGCAAGCTGAGTTAGATTGGCTTTGGCCATGTTAGTGTTGAGGATAGGGGAGCTTGGGCCAAGCCAATCCTGATTGAAGTCACCTAGGCAAAGTACTTCATTGTTTTTGGTGAAATGGAGTAGAAATTCCAGAAATTCCTCAAGTCCCCATTTACTGGATGCAGGAGAAATGTAGGCACATACAACGTGCAGCTTCTTGGTATTACCTAACAGAAGCAGGGCATGAAGCACCTCACAGGACACAAGTAGGGGGCAAGATTGAAGGGTCAGGTTTAGGTTGGACTTAGAAAAAAGTGCCAGGCCATCACCCCTTTTGGACGAGGCCCGATCAACCCGAATCATATTGTAGCTGGGGAGGGCACACAGAAAATCAGGAAGAGAAAGCCTAAGCCAGGATTCTGTTATTCCTAGGAGGTCAGGCTTGTGGGTGGCAGCCAAGCCACCAGGTCAGCATGATTTGCCACAAGGCTTCTTATATTTAGTTGGGCAATCTTGAGGCCGCTGGGTTGGGAGCCCCACAGAAGAAACTGTCCTGAAGGGTGGGAGCCTAAATGTTACTGGGCCTGGGTTGGTCTCAATATCACCTGAAAGTGATAAAGAGAGGTCATAATCCATGTAGCCACAACCAGGAAGGAAAAGGTGGTCCTGGCTCAGGTGGTACATTTAGATCGACAACACTAGAACTAAATCATCCCATTCCAAGGCAAAATATGGAACTTTAGAGAGCTGACTTTGATAAGATGGCCAACAGAGTTAAACTAGCCCTGGCAAGATGAAAGACAGGTGAGGGTACAGGCAAAGTGGGCAAGCATTAAGGATGCAATACTTGAAGCAACATCCCATCATGTTAGGGAGAAAAGCAAGTGCAAAGAAGGAGGAAACCACTTTGGTTCTCAAAACAGTAGCAGAAAAGACCAGCCAAAGGCTGGCCTTCAGGAAATGTAAAGAGATGCAGTGGGATGAGAGATAGGGCAAACCAAACTTACCTAAAGGAAGCAGGAAGGCAGTAAGGCAGGCAAAGGCCCAAACCGCGGAAACAGTAGCATGAACAGTAAAAGAAGGGGACAAGACTTTCTATAGCTACATTAGTGAAAGAAGAAAGTCCAGATGAGTATTGCTCAGATCAAAGGGGGATAAGAGGGAGTGTGTGGATGAGGACCAAGGAATAGCAGCTATCCTAAATAGATATTTCTGCTCAGTATTTACTGAGGAGGAGGTAGGGCAGGACCTACAGCCAGGGCCCCTACTTTTCTGCGGCACAGTGGGACCAAGTTCTGCAGCAAGACGCCATTGCCATGCGAGAGTTCTCATGGTCGGTGGTTTGTAATTTCTGTGGAAGTTCTGCGGCACTAACAAACTACCACATCACAGTGTCAGCTTGTCATCCTGACTTCACTTTCCTGGCAGTGGTTATAGCAATCAGGATAGTGGAAAGCACAGTAACACTAGTTCAAAAAGTAACAGACTTATAAAAATAATGTTATGCCTAAAAAGGCAAAACAGATGTCTCTCCCTCAAGGTCCTAGCCTGTTGCATAAATGACATATGCAGAGGGGAGCTTATGTGATAAATAAAGTATTTCTATATGCATGCTATCTATCCCACTAATGAGGTTTCCACTGTCTATCACTTATATATTTGTATGTGCTTTCTACACCACTCATGAGGTTCCACTGTGTATCACTTATATATTTATATGCAATCTGTAACATACATACAAATATGTGCGTGTGTGTGTGTGTGTGTGTATGTGTGTGTGTGTGTGTGTGTGTGTGTGTATATATATACAGTATATATATATATATATATATATATATATATATATATATTTTTTAATTTCCAGAACTTGCATTCTCATTCATACAGGTTCCATTGGAAATGGAATAGAGGAGTTATTGCAAAACTCATTTTCATGTCTACCTGCTTTCCCTGACACACTGCGTAACACCATCAGGCCATGACATGCATGTGAACCGATTGTGAGATAGAGCACTCCAGCCCATCACAATGTGTCCACTATGTGACAGAAAACTGCACCATACCTTCTCAGGCTCCTAGCAGTGATGTGTTCCACCAATCCTTGTGCTGCCCAGACAGCTACCAGAGCTAATCTCTGAACCTGACTTGCCGGCATGGAAACACAGCATGCTACCCTCTAGCCCAACAGCTGTCCCTGCACATAACATTTCTCCATAACTTTTAGGTGATTCTGTCAACCAGTGACAATATGTAATCAATAACCCTGGCAAAAATGTGTACAGTGCAATTATTTATTTAACAGGTCTATTCTTTCAACAGGTCTACACATTATTATATTCCACTTTTCTGGGCATAATTGCTTTATTTTTCTTAAAAATGACAGTTAAATTCATTTTACCAGTTATGCATTTCAGATGGCATCTCTATACCTTAAAGGCACAAATAGGTTTGTACAACATGAGGTATGGACTTAACAGATCTGTGCTATCGACAAGGTTTTGTTTAAGTTGGCCCTAGTGCAATAATGTAAGACTGAAAACTGTATTAGGCTGTAGTGCAGGTTGAGCAAATATCACCATGCATGATGTGCTGTGCCACCGTCTCTGGCAGTGGGAGCTGTGGTAGATAAGTGACTGTTCATTTCTGTTGTAGAATGCAACCGTTTCATTAGCTAATGTATGATATAGCAATGATAACATCACATTCTGAGCATACGGGGGTTGAATATAAAAGAGGAAGGGAACCAGATTCTATGGATAAACAGAAATATTAATAAAAATCACAAAAGAGTGAATTCTGCGGCACGCAGAAGGTTCTGTAGTAGATTGCAAGTTCTGCAAAATTCTGCAGCCACAGAATTCTAGGGGCCTTGCCTACAGCTCAGCACCATGGACACAGGGGAGGAAGGTGTGCACAAGTCCTTCACAAAAGAAAGGGTCCTACAAGAGCTCACTAAGCCTCAGGGTGGCAAGGCAATGGGACCTGATGCATACATCCTAGGGTACTAAAGGAGCTAAGGGTGAAACTAGCAGAGCCATTAGCAGAACTGTTTAGTGAATCTCTGAGCACAGGTGAGGTCCCAGAAAACTGGAGAAGAGCTCATGTTATCCCACTCCACAAAAGTGGCAGCAGGGAAGAGGCAGGGAACTACAGACCAGTCAGTCTTACCTCAGCATTGGGCAAGATTATGGAGGCACTCATTAAGGAAAGGAGAGTGCAACACCTGGAATCCACTGAAGCACAGGATCCAAGACAGTATGGGTTTATAACAGGAAAGTTCTGTCAAACTAATCTCATAGATTTCTTTGACTGGGTAACCAGAATGGTGGACCAAGGGGATGCAGTTAATGTCGCATACCTTGACTTCAGCAAAGCTTTCGATACTGTTCCACATAGAAGATTGATTAATAAGCTGAGTAGGCTCAGGTCAGAGGTTGGTCAACTGGGTGGCTAACTGGTTGGTGGGCAGAAAACAGAAGTGGTGGTAAATGGTATACAGAGATGCAAGTCACAAGTGGGGTACCTCAGGGATCAAGTCCTGGGGTCAATCCTCTTCAACATCTTCATCAGTGACATTGCAGAAGGACTGGAGGTTAAGGTTTGTCTGTTTGCAGATGATATCAAGATCTGCAACAGAGTATATGATCCAGATGGGGTGGGCAGAATGAGAAGAGATCTGGATAAATTGGCAAAATGGTCAGAAGGGTGGCAAGTGGGGTTCAAAGCAAAGTAGTGCAAGATCATGCACATAGAAGAGAAACCTTGAAGCTACCTATAGGTTGGGAGTGGAGTTGCTGGCAATCACAAGGGAAGAAAGAGACTTGGTCATCATCATCACAGATGACCTGAAATCATCCAAGAAGACCACTGAAGCAGTAGGTAAGGCTAGAGGGATGTTGGGGTGTATTAGTAGAGCTATCACAAGTCATAAGAGGGAGGCAATAATCCCTCTTTACAAGACACTGGTTAGGCCACATCTGGAGTACTGCATGCAGTACTGGAGGCCACACCAGCACAAGGACATTAACGTAATGGAAGCAGTCCAGAGAAGGGCAACCAAAATGGTGCAGGGACTGCATCAGAAAACATATGAGGACAGATTAACGGAGCTCAATATGTATACCCTAGAGCAAAGGAGAGAGAGGTGATATGATCGAAACATTCAAATATCTTAAGGGCATTAACAAGGTGAAAGAGTCTAACATGTTTCAATATAAGAAAAATAGCAGGACAAGAGGACACAGCATGATATTAGAGGAGGCCTATTAAGGGTAATGTGAGGAAGTTCTTTTTACAGAAAGGGTGGTGGATGCGTGGAATGGCCTACCTCAGGAAGTGGCGGATATGAATACAGTGCAAAGCTTCAAACATGCATGGGATAGGCATAAGGGAGCAATACAGATGAGTATGAATAGATAGGCCATTGACAGAGTAAAGGCCTATGGCACATTCATAAGGCAGAACTTCTATGTTTCTATGAGGCACTAAAGCAGCCCAACAACAGTACTCAAAAGCAGCATGAAGGTTCAAAATCACAGTTTTATACAGCAGCACATTTCCGTTAGCAAGCAAGCAGCAACTCAAATTCAGCAGTAGCTGGGACTGCTGCTAAAACTGAGTATAACTGTATACTAAGCAGCCATGTTGTGATATTATGACCCCTAAAGGACAGTCGATCAGTGTGTTAGGCACCCAAAAACTGGTTGTGGTGGCTTATGGAAAGAGGTGTAAACTAATTTCAGGAGCCAGAAGATCTTTGCCAATCATTTATCGAAGTGGTCTAATGAATATTAATATTTGTGATTGACAAGATTCAGTCAATCGTCGGGCAGGATTTTTGGGTGAAATCAAAGGGACTTTGGGCAGTTGGACAGTCTTCGGTGGGCTCCTATTGAGTCAGGAAGGGCTCAGACTGTGTGTTTGTCAAGGGAGAAGGTCTTTTTCTAGGCCTTGATTTGGCATATCGTGCAAGTATTTGGAGGATCTGAAAAGGATTTTATTCCAGCAGAGACAGCTGTGATTCTGCATCTGATTATCTGAGTCTTGGGTGAAAAGCTCCTGGCAGTGTGAGGATCCAGGATTTTACAGGGAGCCTGCACCAGTTTGAAGAAAACTTTCTGAGGCAGTGAAAGGGGAGATTTGGAACTGTGAGTGCCAGAGGAAAAAGGCACAGCTGTTTGATGCGGAAGACATTGAAAGGAAGAGATTTGAAAGTGTCCAGTGTTGCAGGAGCCTATGGTCTGCTGAAAGCCAGCTGTGAAAAGGTGGAGATTTGTATTAAAGACTGTAGGTCAATAGCCAAAAGCCACTGGAAAGGTGGAAAGCCCTGAGAACCTGTCTTGCTGCACACTGGAGCTATTTGCTTTGCTCAAGGAAAAAGCAGAATGTGAGACTGTTAACAGCTGCACTCCAGGGCCAGGTAGGGAACTTTCTAACCCCTATCAAGTGGGGCAGATCAAGCTACAGGGGGGCCATGGGCATGTGCCTGAGTGTTAGAGCACTCTAGACCAATAGAGGGAGCTGGGCTGGGGAGCCATTCCTGGGTCTGGGCTCTTTCTGGCCTGGCAGGCCTGGCACTTAGGGCTTTGCAATGGGCCTGGAATCAGGCTGAAATGGACAAGTGGCTAGACCTTCAAGCAAGTCAGAGGCTGTGCCAACAAATCCTTTCTGCCCATCTGCTTGCTGCCCTCTGAGAGTGATTGGTGGAACCCGAATGGCCAGAACTCACCGTGCCAGTGACTGAAACTCTAGTTAGCACTTCAGAAATAATTGTTTTCAGGGCCCAAACGCCGGCCAACCTGTGGCATCGTGCAGGCCTGCCAAAGCATGGATTCCCAGTCAGGACATAGAGGGTTTTCATTGGTACCAGTGGGGGTGGGCTACAGTGTGTTTGAGCCCACAAGCTCTGTTCATTTAATAATAATCAAATATTTCTCTATTTACAGCTACCCTGTTCCCTGTACACCTTCCCCTAGCCCCTCCCCCCTCAGCAATAAAGTTGTGGTTTATCTGTTGCAAATCCTGTGTTGAGATCAAGTTATTGGTACAGCTGCTAAGTTTATGTTTTTTATAGTACTGGGGTACAATGTGGTATCTGGTGCATGGGGTGGTTGGAAGGGAGGTGGGGAGGTGCAAGCATCCCAGTGGGTTGCACAAGCAAACACCTGGCCCACTGCTCCTGGCCCACTGCTCCATTACTCTGGGTGGAGGACCACTACTTTCTTACCAATCTGGGATGGAACCCTGAACACCACCGTAGCAGGACCAGCCCCTTTACCTGTGTGGTAGTCAACAGGCAGGAGAAGTAGCCCATAGGCACATGGTGCCTGGGCTATATAGCAACCCGATGTTCTTTCTGGTGACCTCTAGAGGTGCTGTCAACCTGCTGAACCAATGTTAAATTTAAGTCTCCCCACAGATTAACAACCCCTCCATCTTCTCCAAAATCAGGGTGAGTAGTTGCCTGTAAAATGTAGAAGACTAGTTGGGGAAGCATAGACAGCTGCTAGTGTCAGTTTTTGAGCATTACATATACCTTTTAAGATCACATATCGGCCCTCCTTGTCCTTAATAACGCTGTAGTTTTGAAAGGGACTCGATTAGGTGTCAAAATCACTACACCTCCTCCTGCCTGTTTTATCTGAAGAGGAGTGCGTGATGATACCCAAATGTACTTAGTTTTTGATGCTCATCCTCTGACAGATGAGTTTCCTGTAGCATTATAAAGTTGCTTTCGTCTGAAGGAAAAACATAAATACCTTCTTTCTTTTGGTTGAGTGGGTCAGACCATTTACACTGTATGTAAGAATTTTTGTCCATAGTGTTATCCATGACCATTGTAAGTATGAATCTCATACAGTACACCATCACTCATGCATCGCCAATCCCCTCCCATCGAGGGACCACCGTGTATCAATTGTCCAGACAGACAACAGTACTTTCTAAAATGAACATATACCAACCGAGCAAACTGTATATCAATAAGAAACAGGAGAACACTTCCAAGGTAGTGGGATAAACATAGGTATCCCCTTGACCTTCCTGAGGTAAATAATCTGTTCCTCAGGAGTGGCAAAGTAGTGTGATGATATCTCCCCTAACGGGATCACTACTCGAGCTTCTGGTATATACCAAAAACTCAGCAAAAACAAAAAAAATTGGCTCAGTCTGTGGACCATAAAACAAATGATCATCTCCTTTTTCTTTCCCTCCACCAAAGCTGAGTATTCTATTCTTTAAATATGAGATGATGATTCAATCCCACTACTATGGGATTCATATTAACTCCCAGTTTTGAGGGATATCGGGGTACCATTGTCTACAACAGAGATGGAATGTCTTGTAAGCCACTGGAGGTAGTAAGTGCTGGGGTAAGACATCACAGCCCTGCAGGAGCATTCACGAGTGGATTTCCCAGACCCATGTTCCCTAACCTAGAGGCCAAATCTGGGTGGTCCAAACCCATGTAACCCCACCAGGGGCTTCGACTACCTGCCCCCCTAGCTAGGAGTACTCAGGTACGTTACTGACCTATATCATAACCCTCTGCGCCTGTAAGTATGACCAGGCAACAAGGTGAGAATTGAGGGGATAGCAGTACCATTTTTTGTATTACATTATTTAGTTCCTTTTTTGTTTTACTTCCCCCCTCAGGTTCTGCTTCCCTCTGCCCCTTCATCTCTCCCATCAGGAATTTCCACATCAGCAAACCAGGGTCCTCAAAAGTACTGTACACCAGGCATGGCACTACTGCAGTTATAAGATTCCACCCCTTCCCCTCAGCAGACAGGGCCAGTACTTTATTTAGATGCACAGCCTAATAAAAATTATTTGCTTGTCTATAATAGGTTGAGGAACTCTGAAAACAGTAAAATGACATAGAATAAGTGATCACATGGTACCATACTTTACTTACTAACTAACTACATAGTTTGTGAACTGACGTTTTGAAAGTTTCATATGTAGTGGAGCATTGGGAACCAGAAGTCTGCTCCCCACAAAGTCCAATTTATATGTATTGCTGAACCATTAAGCTTTTCAGTTAGTAGGTGGTATCTCGGCATTCAGCAATTATCCAAGCCCACTACCTCAAACCCAGCTGCCATCTAGCATTGTAATATAAGAGTCTATACTCCCTCGAGAGGAAATCTGGGAGGCATCCAGTGCAGCCCAAGCCAGTAAGGGTAGACGTTAAATCATTAGGGGTGGGAGGTGAGATAATAAACCTCCAAGTGGGCTGAAAATACGCAATCTAAAACACCCCCAGCATGCCTCCACTTCATCAGTCAAGACATTAGTCAGGTCACTGGGTTGAACTAAGTGGAAAAAACAAACATAAGTGAAAACAGAGAATACCCATTGCAAAGGGATATTGAAGGCACAAGGTCCTGGGATGGCTCAGTCCCACTTATGGACCAAAACAAAGCCAGATTAAGAATTAAATGGATGGCTGATCATTTTGTTCACTTGGGAACATAAGCAGGAGGCTGGTAAGGACAGAGGTAAGGGGTTATATTCTGTTTTAACTGAAATATTTGAATAGTTTTGTAAGTGAAATTAGTTATATGTGTTAAAAATTACTACTTTGAGTTAGAACTGTTACTTGGGCTGTGATATTGTAACTTTTGAGGCTTGGGAACACTTGTTTGGCAGTGATAATTAGAGTGAAATTTACTTGTGATGTCTGCCCGGTGTTGGTAAGAGCTCTCCCACCCACCCTGTTTTGTAGGCTTTCTTAAATACTGAAAAGCCACTTGGGGTTGGGATTGAAGGGCTGTGTATTTCTGTTTGGGACTGAAATTTGAAGCAACAGGAACTGGTGGGCCTGTGACATCATACGTACCTGATGTCTGCATACACACACTGTTAGTGGGACTGGACACACTGGACTGTATGTGTTTGTGAGACTTAGGAACTTTATTGGTGGGGTTGAAATTGGGTTTGTAAATAACTGCAGTCAGTATAGAGAAACTGTATTCAGGGGAAGGGACTGAAAAAGGGGTGTGCCATTATAAACAGAGGGGGACAAACAGGGTGGCCATATTCCACCATGGCAGACATCTTCGGAAGGGTTGTAGGCTGCACAGGCTGTGTGGATGGCAATACATTCAATTGGACCTGGAGAGAGGAGGCTGCCCACCTGTAGACAGCTATCTTGTTTCAGGAGTGAGGTATATTGGTTAAGGAGTAAGCTTTGGGAGCTGGGGGTGTCCAAGGATAAGTGGTGTGGATATGGGCAGCAGAAGGGTGGGGCTGAGGGGAGGCTGGGGCAATGCTCTGAAATTACAGGACGTTATGTTACAGCAAGCAGGGGGGGGATATTAGGGACAGAGGACCCTTAGATAGGGATGTTGACGCTAAGGGGAAAGCGTACGGGGTGAACATTACGAATACAAAGAGAGTGGAGGGGAAGAGTCAGGAGGGGCTGTTGTGGGGAAGCCTAAAACAGCAGACTGTGGGAAGGGAGCTTCTAAGGAGAACAGAGCAAGAGGGAAGAAGAGGGGCAGTTTAGAGGTGCAGTGAGGGAAACTCGGGTTACTTGATGGAGGCTGACATAGAGTGTCACAATAAATTTGAGCTACTAAGCAACCTAGAGGGAGGAAGGGTTGGTGAAATGAGAACTGATACAGAGGCCGGGGAGGATCGGATACCCATAGGGCATCACAGACCGGCAATGGAAAGGATAGAAATGGTCCCAGATGGAGAAGGAAACATAAATGTTAAGCAGATGGGGGAGATGCAACATATTGCAGACATGAGGGAGGAGAGCATGACTGGAGAGAAACTGGGAGACAAGGAGGTGGGAGAGGAGCCCCCTTTCAGCAGGGGGGGCAGTACCAAGGATAGGGTCCTAGCTAAAGGGGACCCACAGAGAGCCTCTGGAGGCAGGGATACTATTACAAGGGGGGAGGATGGTGTTGTGGGGAAGGGGAAACCATTAGGGCCAGGATAAATGGTTCGGATAAGAAAGGGTTAAAGGGGACACCTATTCAGAGGGGGTCTGAGTTAAGTGGGCAAAATAACGAGGGAGGCAGAAAGGGGAGGGTGACAAGGGGGTCTCTAATAAGGCAGGAAGACTCCCATGGAATTGAGATCACTGAATAAAGGGGGATGGGGGCTGAGAGGGCATAGTGGAGGTAACCATAAGGATGACGGTGGTGTTAAGGTTCTGTTATTGGGAGACTCGATGATTAGGGGTATCCAGTGGGAGGTACAGGGGGGTGGATGCCATAGCCAGGTGAAGGTAGTGAGTATCTCTGGGCTGACAGTGCACAGAGCAAAGTTCATGGTGTATGAACTGGTTAGGGATTGTGGAGGAAACCGTTTCCTGGTGCATTTGGGAACTAATGATCTAGAGGAAATAGCATTTGGAAATCCAAGCAAGGTTCCAAGAACTTGCCAGAGTCTGTCAGGATAATGGATGCAACATTTCCTTTCGGAGATATTGCCAGTACCAAAGGCCTCAGTGGAGAAAAAAATGAAGATCACAGAGGTAAATGACTTGCTCAGGAAGTGGGGTGAAGAGAGTGGGTTGGGGGTGTTAGGGAACTGGAAAGGAGTTTGGGAGGATAAGGGACTGTATGCCAAGGACAGGCTTCATCTTGCCCCATTAGGGAAAGAAGTCCTTAAACAGGGGATGGCTGACTACATTCAAGAAAGGTGGGGTTTAAACTTGTGAGGGGAAGGGATAAGGGAGGGCTGACCAGAAGCCCTCTCCTCCAGATGAGGGGAGTAGCCTTCAAGCCCAAGGAGGAGGGGAAACAGACTGGGGGTGGAGGTTTCAGGAGGAGCAGAGGGAGGATGGAAGTATAAGGAACCTGGGTGGGGTTCAACAAAGGGGATCAGGGATAAGGGTTGGGGGTTGGTGTTAGCAAATGCCAGGAGCTTGGGAAACAAGTTGCGGGTTCCAGGCCATGTTGTTCGAGGTGGGGTGGATGTGCGGTGGTCACGAGACGTGGCCAACCAAAACCATGACTGGGACCAAACGGTGGGGTACACTATGCTTAGGAAGGATAGAAAGGAGGGCAGAGGGGGTGGAGTGGCTATGTTCATTAGAGATGACATAGAAATTGCTAGGGTAGAAGAGGCAGAGGGAAACGTGGAGGCCTTGTGGGTCACCTTACGATCCCCAGCAGGAGATAAGGTCAAGCTGGGTGTAGTATATAGGCCCCCCGGGATGAGTGATGTTCTAGAGGATGGTTTGCTGGACAACATCATTGCCCAGTGTGGACCAAAAGGGGAAGGAGTGGTGTTGATGGGGGACCTTAATATGCCAGGTACAAACTGGGGAACCATGTCCTCTAAGGTGGCCAAGGAGCAGAGGCTGCTGGACGGCTTCCAGGATGTGTTCTTAACACAGCATGTGATGGAGCCCACAAGGGAGGGGCATGTCCTGGATGTGGTTCTGGCAGATGGGGATCTGGTAAGGGACCTGGTTGTAGAGGACCCCCTGACTGGGAGCGACCACAATACTGTCTGGTTTCAAATAAGCATGGGGGGGATCTAGGACACTGGCAGTGGACTTCAGGGGGGCAGACTTTGTGGGCATGGGAAATATTCTCAACGATCACTTGAAGGGGATTACATCAATGACAAGTGTGGAAAGGAGATGGGAGGTCATAAAACGGGGACTTCATGAGGCAGTCAGGATCTGCGCTAAGTTGAAACGTAAGGGAGCAAGGTCACATAAACCATGCTGGTGGTCCAGTGAGGTACGGGTAGCGGTCAGAGAAAAGAAGGCAGCCTACAAAAAATATACAACAAGAAGAGGGGATAGGGATAAGGAAATGTACCATCTTGCATCTAGAAAAGTCACCCGGATGGTGAGGGGAGCAAAGTCCAGTAAAGAGCAGCGGCTGGCACAGGGGATACATGGAGGGGAAAAGGGGTTCTTCCAGTACATTGGGGAGTGGAGAAAAACTAAGGGCCATCTCAGAGATTGAGATCAGAAGGAGGGTGGGTGGAAGAGGTGAGGGATCAGGCAGAGGTATTTAACGAGTACTTTGCCTCTGTGTTCACTAGGGAGGGGGATGGGATATCTACAAAGCAAGCACAATGGGGATAAAGCGGCAGTGAGTGGGATCAGGGAGCAACAGAAATGGAGCAAGAGGGAGGAGAGGTACCCAGGGTGTCACATCTGGATAAGGATAAAAAAGGCCAGTAAGGTGGAGGGACGGATGATGCTATCTCTGCCAAAGGGTGTGGTTAGCCCTCAAGGCCCTAAAGAAAGACAAATCTCCTGGGCGGATGGCATTCATCCAAGAGTACTATGGGAATTGGCGGACATACTGGCTGCACTGGCATGTGCTCTTCAACAGGTCACTTGAGACAGGGAGGGTACCTAGGGATTGGCGAGGCACATGTGGTACCAATCCATAAAGGGGGTCGAGGAAGTACCAGGTAACTATAGACCCATCAGTTTGACCTCGGTGGTGGGAAAATTAATGGAGAGTATACTAAAGGAATGATTGGGGGTGTACTTGGGGGAGGTGGGAGGTCTGGATAGTCGGCAACATGGGTTTGTGCCAGGTAGATCATGTCAAACCAATCTTGTGGAGTTCTACGAATGGATAACATCAGAATTGGACAGGGGAAAGCCTGTGGATGTATTATTCTTGGACTTCAGCAAGGTGTTTGACTCTGTCCTCCACGATGGTCTGGTGGAGAAACTGATGGGGTTAGGAGTAGGCCCTTTGATGGTCAGATGGATTGAAAACTGGCTAGCTGGACACACCCAGAGAGTAGTGGTCTGTGGGGAGCTCTCGAACCCTAGAGAGGTTGGTAGTGGGGTACCACAGGGCTCGGTCCTGGGTCCGATCCTGTTTAATGCATACATATTGGACATCAGGGAGGGTATAGGGTGTGAAATGAGTCTCTTCGCTGATGACTTCAAGATGAGAGCAGTAGTTGTGGGAGAAGAGGGGAGGTTGGCCCTACAAGGGGACCTGGACACCCTGGAAAGCTGGGCTCACACATGGTAATTAAATTTCAATATCACCAAGTGCAAGGTGTTGCATCTTGGTCGGAGAAACCCTAAACACAGGTACACCCTGGGAGGGGAGGCGTTTGAGGCCTCAATAGGGGAAAAAGACCTAGGGGTCATGGTGGATGCATGTATGAATAACTCTGAGCAGTGCAGGAGAGTGGCTAGCAAGTCAAACAGGATGTTGGGATGCATCGTAAGGGGGATCACCTCTAGGAGCAAGGAAGTGATTCTGCCACTGTACAATGGACTGGTTAGACCACACCTTGAGTACTGTGTACAGTACTAGAGACCACACTTGAAGAGGGACATACAGCTCCTGGAGAGGGTACAGAGGAGGGCAACTAAGATGATACGAGGGCTAGGGGATTTGACGTATGAGGACAGACTTGAGGAGCTCTGCCTGTTTTCATTGGAGGAGAGGAGAGACAGGGGACATGATTGGGGTCTTCAGAAGTACCTCAAGGGAATAAATAGGGTAAACATGGAGGATCTTTAGACTAAAGTAGGGAGTATCACCAGAGGGCATGGTTTGAAGTTGGAAGGTGGAAGGGTGAGGGGAAAAGAGGAGGATTTTTCACTGAGAGGGTGGTGGACCCTTGGAATGCACTGCCTGGCTAGCTGGTTAAGAGATCCACAGTGGAGGGCTTCAAGAGAGGGTGGGACAGACACAGAAAGTGGATGTATCAGATGATGGCCTGTCCCAGGGGGGTGGGGATGGATGATAGGGGTTTCTGGAACACAAGGGAGGGGAGGGCCTCGGCACCCAACTAGGGATCTGAGGTTCGAGCAGACTCGATAGACCGTAAGGCCTAATCTGCTGGCAAATAGTATGTTAGTATTGTGAGTGTTTTGACCTCAGGGATCATTACTGCGCTGAAACTGCTGCAACATGTCCCAGAGTTCCTACACCATGCATGTGGCCATATTCAAACTGGAGGCCCTGGCATCTACATTCCATCTGGAAACCCTCTTTCATTCATTATGAGGTAGTCAGGGCACATCCTGCCTCTGCTGGGGCATACTGTCCACCTTGATGCCGTGATCCTGGAGAATGTGCATGGTGTCCATTGATTAGTTTGTACTCCATCTTCCCAGAAAATCCTGAGTTTGGTTGGTTACAGCATTTGGAATTTAATTTGCCATTGTTTAAGAGCCTTTATTATATCCAGGTACTGGATTCACTTTCTTTGAATGTTTGGGGGTAGTCATGGTCTAGGAGGGAGCTGAACCCCATTATGCATGATTACTTTCTTTTGCCAAGCAATGCGGAGGACTTCTTCCTTGGTCCAAAAGCTGGCAAATTTCATGAAAGTTTGTCATGGGCTTGCCTTTGGGTCTGTGGGCTTTGGGACAAAGCTAGTGTGCTCATTCAATCCAGAGGTTCATGCTTACTGGGAGGCCCAACACATTTCAAAGGAGATCAGCCAGGTAATCACACATAGATCCCACCTCAGACTCCTTTGGTAGGCCCTACAGCCATAAATTATCTCTGAGGGATCTGGCTTCTAAATCTGTACATTTCTCCTGGAGCCCTTCGATATATTGAAAGAGGGTAGTGACTGCATTCCCTGACTGTATGGCGCTGTCCTCCATGAGTGCTACTCATTCTTCAACTTCTTCAATCTGGTGCGCCACTCCACTGAGACGTTCATTTAGGAGCCAAAATTTTTGTCAGTTTTCCCTTTGGGAGACTTTTATCTCCCTCATCAAAAGCTCAAAGTGATTATGGGTTAACTTCTTTCCTTTATAGTCAGTATCATAATTCAGGCCTTTGGAACTGGTCAGGGACACACTCTGGCTCCTGTCGCCAGTATCGGTGGAAAATCTATTGCCATCCCATTGTTGTTTTGAGTTTTGGGACTGGGATCTGGTCCACCTATCTTCACCCTCCTGTTCTGCGGCCATTGTTCATAGTTCAAAGAAATTTAACTTTGCAAGGGTGATGTTTTATCTTCAGGTGAGTCAGGAGCTATTCTCCTAGACTGCCATGCAGACTGTGATGTCACGGAAGTTTCTTCTGTCAGTGCTTTAGCTGCCTCACCCTCCTTCCTGCCTCCCTTTGTTTTGCCAGACATGTCTCATCATCTTAGGTCTCCTGTACTTTCTAAATATTGTTTTCTTCTACCTCACTTCCTTTACAACTCCTAGAGAACCATAGCAGCTTCTTCCTTCTCTTTCCTTGATTACTTCCTTCAAACAGCATGCTGTTGCCTGGGCCATACCTTCCTTTGTTTTCCATTGAGCCTCCACTCCCTGTCTACCTTCCCTTCAGGTATTTTCTGAGGCAGTTTCCGTTTCTTTACAATCTGCCATCCTGAAGTCCAGGATCCTAGTCGTAGGTGTGTTTTTTTCTTGTCCTATCCAGATGCCAAACCACACAGTACTGTGATCATTTGTACCCAGAGACATTCCACTGTGACATCAGCAATGCTGTCTCTGTTTATAATAACCAGGTCCAGTACTGCCTCATCCCTAGTGGATTACAAAGCCTGCTGCATGAAGAATGCCCCTTGTATGGAGTCGAGGATGGCCCTACCTCTTGATGTAGCTGCAGCAAGAATGCCCCAATCTACATCCAGCGGATTAAAGTGCCCCATAATCAGATCTTCCCTCTTGCTGGACATTTTTTTAATGGCTTCCCCAGGGCTCTGTCTAAATCCTCCCTCTGTGTTGAAGGCCTGTACACCACCCTTGTGAAAATAATGGCTCCTGACGCTGCCTGTAGGTTGACCCATGGTACCTCCAGCCCTTCATTGTCTCCCTGTTGTCCCTGTATCTCAGTGGCTCTTATACCTGTCTCAACATATAAAACAACCCTCTGCCTTTCCTCCTGAATTGTCCCTCCAAGACATGGTGTAGCCTGGGATGTCCACTTCCAGTTATGGTTGTCTGTGCACCATGAGTCTGTTATGGCCACCAGACTGAGGTTTGCCTCTGCAATGATTGCCTCAAGGTCAGGAATTCTGTTTCAAGACTCTTTGTGCTAGCACACATGGCTCTCCATTCTCTTTGTCCTCTTCCTTTAACCTGCTTCCTCTCTGCCTCCCCTGCCTCCTCTGTTACCCTGGTCTGCCTCCCTGTTACATTGTCTTCCTGCCTTACCTCCTTCCCTCTGTTCCAACTGAGTTCCACCTCAGACTTGCCTGTCTTGCCTGTCTGTTTACTTCCATCAACTTCTGGGGAATTTCTTCTCCCTAGGTCAATCTTCCCTGTTGCACTAGTTTCTGGGGGCAATCTCTGCCTACCTTAGTCTTTCTGCCTACCCTTGGATAGCTTAAATGCTCATCAAAGTACCAGTTAACCTACCATCTAGCACTGCTGTTCCCCTCTTGGATGGATGGAGGCCCTCTCCCTTGTACAGGCCTCCATCCCCCAGGTGCGACCCCACTCCCCAGTGCAGTCAAAGCCCCCCTTCCTGCACCATGCCTTCAACCACTCATTGAAGGACCTGGTGTGGAGTTCCCTAGTCTTCCCCTGACCATGCATGGGTAGCACTTCAGTGAAGGCCATTATGTGAGTTCCCTCCTTCAGGCCCCTCCCCAGCTCTATAAACCTATTCTGTACTAGTCCTACAGCTTCTTGCCACATCGTTCATCCCCAGGTGAACAACATCCAGCTATAAGATTAAGTAGAAGCAGGAGCTTCACTATTAATGTACAGTAATGTGACATTTCAGTTGGGTTATACTAACATAGTAACAAAGTAATTTAAGTTTGGAAGGACTGTAGGTGCACTGTGTCCACCCCCCCCACTTCAGAGACAGGACTGAAAAAAGTATGCTGCGTTATGACTGTAGTACACTGAGAAGTCCCAAGGAGGACAAAATATATGCCTGCATTATGTCGTTCTGAGTCTAGATTGGATCAAATGTATGAGCCTGTTTAAAAGGTGATGTCTGTTCTGGCAACGCCTTGCAGCCTACCATGCACAAGGATTTACATGCCCATGAAGCCTTGCTCTTGGAATCAGGCTTGGGATATGTGTATGTGCTTGGAGGGATATACAAAAACCAAACAACTATGCTATGCAAACCCATACCAATTTATAGGGATTCTCTGTTCATGATACCATACCAGGGTATCGGAGTCATGTGATGCCCACCGTGGAGTAGCTACTCTTTAGAGGAGCTTCGCTAAACCGTCTATTTTATCTCTAATTTCCTGCATTTTGTTTGATTCCTGCTCTGATTTGGGCATCTTACACTGCCTTAACCTGATCAGTAGTTGAAATGATGGAGGAAACAGTAGATAACCCACAGGAACCAGGCTTTCTTCAGATTGAAGACTTCGTGGGGGAACAGGATGTGATGCAGGGCCTAGATGCTAAACAGCCACACAGGAGCAGCTTAGCATCTGACATTGCATCTGCTACCCCACAGCCGATCACCCTGGAGCAGATGTATGCGGAGTTGCAAATTATCAAGACTGCCCTGTTTGCACTTATTTTGGAGTTGCGGACTGGAAGCCTAATTTGACGTCAGTGACCAGTGGGAGGCAGATGCAGAGGTTTGCATTTGTTCTGCAGATGACCAGATCAACAAGATGGAGCCTGAGCTTGTGGCTTTGTGGCATACCATTAAAAAACTGGAAGAGAAGGCAGATGACCTCAAAAACACTCCAGGAGGAATAATTTCATACTCTGGGGCTCCCGAGGAGAGGAGGCCAATCTATCATTACATTTTTACAAAGTTGTGCACTAAGCATGCAAGTCCCTCACCACATGGCCCTACATATGTGATTGAGCGAGCCCATAGCTCGATTAGACCCAAGCCACCCCTGGAGATCCCTCTTAGCCTATCATATTCAAGATCTTAAATTACCTTGATCACAACCACCTATTAAAAGTGACCAGAACAACTGAGAAGTTTGAATGGGCAGGAAAAAGACTCAGACTGATCCTGGACTTTACTTATAAAGTCTGACAAGATCGTGCAGTCTACTGTCCACTTCAAACAAAATTATGGGTGACAAAAATCAGACACCGTATGTTGTATCCCACCCGGCTAGAGGTCACTCTCCCTTCAGGAACCCACAGATTTGAAACAGCCCAGCAGGCAGCCAGAGAACTGGTGAAGCTGCTTCCTGACTTATTTGACAAAGAGGGATGAGTGTTGACTTTGGGACATCCTGTAGACAGCCAGTGAGTACTCTGCCACTTATGTCTCATACTGCCTTTTAAGATGACCAACTGTTTGGTTATGCTCTGAGGCTTTATAGAACTTAGACCGGGCAGCAATCATTTTCTTTGTCTGACTCTTGAAATGACTCGAGCAGATTGGGTGGTCTGAGTAGGAGGGATTGGCCCACTTTCACTTTTACTGTGCCGCTGCACTCTTTGAAACTTGTATCCGCCACATTTACTACTGGGAAGCAGCTGGTGCCCTTTCTGACTATCATTTGCTGGGTTCGGTCCATCAGCAGATCCATGTTCTGGAGCATAATCAGGGCCAGCGGGGCAACTGCCTGGGGCCCTATCACCAGATGGGGGCCCCAACCCACCAGCAACTCATTCTTTTCTGAGCTGCTATGTTGGTCGGGCTCTGCTCCAATTCCATCCCCAGCCTGGTACAATTTAAATCAGTACCAACTGAGCATGCTGATGCAGAGTGGAAACATCTCAAGATTCACCCGTGGGCCCCCCAAAAAATGAAGGCTGCCAGCCCTGCTTGATTGGCAGGTCCCCGATGCAATAAGGGAGTATTTCCTAGCCATGGGGTGGGGTATAGATGTGCAGGTGGCCAATCAATGGCTGGAGGTGTGGTGGAGGCGGGCCAGATCCCCCAGCTGGTCAGCTGTTATGTCTTGTGGTTTGTGAATATGAAGGTGGAAGGGGCAGGTGGGGCCCTTGGCACAGCGATACAGTGCACCAGTCATCTCTGGTTTGGGGCAGCTGGGCCAAGTAATATAGCGGGTGAGTTGTAAAAGCCAAAGCTGAGAGTCGCTGAATCCATTGTGCGCTGGGGAGCCAGGGGGCTCTGAAATGGTGACAATATTGGTCATGGGTCGCACCGAAAGTAGAGCAATATAGCTGGAATCGAATCGAACCATGGATGAAGTTCTCCTGAGTTTTCCTGTGTAATAATGATCCTGGTGGAACTGATTAAGTTCATCAGCTCATAGGCAGCAGTTGTTCAGTGAGGATGGTTGGAGGACTGGAGGAGCATCTGGAGTTGTGGCAACAGGTCAGACTCCTGCATTAATACTTATTTCTGACTTGTGTTATAATAATTTTTAATGAATAAGGCAAGCAAGGGGTCATGGTCATTGGTTCATATCACAAAATCCTGATCCTAACCACAGAGTGTAACAGAATCCAGTCCACAGCAGGGGAACCATCTGGACTGGGCAAGCCACTCTGGCTGGTTGGGAAGGGGCGGTAATGTCATGTTCAACAATGCTGATGAGTACCTCTAAATTGGTGGGAGTCATGGAACAGGACATGATTGAACCCTTCAAGTAAAACTGTGTGTCACCGTGCCAGTGTTGAATTGCTCTGGAGGGAGCCCAAGTCGCCATCCATCCAAGTGTGAGATAACAGCGCCAATGCCTCAGGATTGGGGGGGGTGGGCTACCTACACTGCATCTCTCTGCCATGCACAGAGGCTGGTTTGATTGTAGTTTACTTTTCCTTTTTTTCTTTATGCATGGACAGATGGGTGAGGGGAGGCTGGGGGGCCCACTGGAGGTGCATTGACCAGGGCCTACAAAAACCTGGAGTCGGCCCTAAGCATAATTCCTGCATTTTGAGACTGGAGAGATTTGCTTACTGCTCACTGATCTCCCTCTATGCTTGACTGCTTCAATGGATTTCAGTCTAAGATTTTTTGGGAGACTACCCTAAGTTGGACATTAGTTTTATGCATCTATCAGTCACATTAATGTTATATGCAAGATTATTTTTTGGCTACACAGTGGGGACTTTGCTTAACTGTTTTGGCCTTTAGTTCCTTATATTGATGCAGCCTCAGGTTACATGTAGCTTTGCGTAGCCCAGCTTCATTTTTCTCTGGTTCATGAGAGCTGCAGAAATATTTATTCAGTTGATTGTTTTGCCATCTCTGAACTGTTTTATTTTAAAAGCAGTTGCATCCTTGAACATGCTGTTAGATGTTTTATTGTTGATGACTGCTCTTCATTAATATAACATGCTTCAATGCAATTTTGAGGGATCAGAGAGCATATCAGGAATAATTAATTTTATGTATGTTTTACTGTCTTGTTTTTATGGTGGGTCTATCAGACGTTCCTGTTTTTGAAACATAGCAACTGGAAGTTTTTGATGTACTGTAACAATTACAATTTCTTTAGTGCTTTTGTTTCCTTATAGTCTGGTGCTCAGAAAAGTTTATTAAGCCATTAAGCCTGTTTATAGTATGGATTACTGCAGTTCTTTGTAAATTTGCAAATTGATGTTATCCAGCTAAAAAATGAATCTGTGCTGCAGGGTGCCTTATCACTATTATTTCAGTATAGATAGTTGCTGGGGAGAATTCCCCTATTTTGTTTTTAAGGTTTGCCAGAAGTGACCGTTTTATTTCTGTTTTTTATTGCACATATAGACAGTCTGAAGGGGGAGACTTTTCCTCTATTGGGACATGGTGGGAGTTGTAGGATTTAGGTGGTGCAACTTAGGTAAGTTATCTGGGGGCTGATATTTCACGGGTTTGGTTATTTTGGCAATTCTTGACTGCTTAGGAGTCCCATACCCTCTAAGGTATATTCCCAGGTGCCTACTATGGGGGGGGGGTACAGATGGCAGTATTCAATGGGAGCATGTGATTATACAATTCCTCTCAGTTTTCAGCCACTCTCATAGTATAGGCTACTGAGTCAGGCAATGTTTTACCGGTTGCTACCTCTAAATAGAGGCTATTAATTTTGGGAATTGGTTGAACACTTAGGGACTCCACCAGAAGAGTTATTTCTTTGATGTTTTCAGAGCACATATCGTCTGTGAATAGCTTAGGGAAGGTGGGGTGGACAGTTGTCTATTTCATTGGAGGTAGACTGGCTCCTCCATGGGTGTCATGGACCCTATAGCTAGGAGAAGCCTTCCAGCCTGGGTGGTTAGTGGGTTAGTCGGGGGTGGGGGATGGGGGAAGTTCAGTGGGATGGAGGGAAGGGGGATGGCAGCTGGTATGGAAGGGGGAGAGAGGTGGGGAGGAAGCTGGAGGTCATGTTTGCACTTCAGGGGGATGTGTTGGCTTAGATTGATTTTACCACAGTTTAATGATAGGTAACTTTAATGTTCTGTCCTGGAATGTTAGAGAAAGAAGAGATAACTCTAAAAAAATATTGCCTTCTTAGACATTTACAGAGGTATAATCTGCACGTTGTTATGTTACATGAAACTCACATTCCAAGGGATCAATAAAATAACCTACAGAAACTCTGGGTGGGTCAAGTATTTGGCGTGGGATCAAGTGCCAGGCTAGGAGGTGTGGCAATTTTAATTCATAAATCAATACCCTTTACCATGAGTAAAGAATGGTATGATACTGATGGTCATTATATTATTGTCCGGGGCTGACTAGCTAATGTAGATGATACTCTGGGTTCTATTTATAGCCCAAATGTTGATTCCTCCTCCTTCTTTCCACCACTGTCTGTAATATTGGCTTCATTGAGGGATATCCCTTGCTTAATGGGCAAGGACTGGGAACCTTGTTTTTTCTGATGATTTAGACAGGTTGTTTCATAATAGAGTTGGACTCTCTCTGGCCCAATGTGAGCTTTGAGAATTTATGTCTGATGTAGCCTTGGAGGATCCCTGGAGAGTCCTACATCTTTCCGAGAAGGACTACACCTATTACTCACCCCCATTGAGTATATTCCCGTATCGATTTTTTTTTTGTAGATTTTGCATGACGGAGGTGGATGGTGTGGGCATGCATCCATGAGTACTGTCGGATCATTTGCCCATTTGGCTTATCTGGACACCCTCACTGCCCCCCAAGAACTGGCACTTGGTCTCTAAATGTCTGTCTCCTAACTGATGAGCATATCAAGACTCATAAGAAGAAGTTCATTATAATCTCTTAGCAAGAAAATGCTCAGTCAATAGCTGCATAAGATGTGATTTGGTGTTCCTTAAAAGCAGTGTGGAGAGTGGAATTCATACGTCTTGCAACAGTTAGAAGAAAAAATGAACTCACAAGTGGACCAGTGGCTGTTCAGAATTAGAAATTAGAATCGAGATGTCGGATAGATCAGCAGATCAACTTTGGTCCAAGTTCCATGCTCTGAGAGCGAAATGTTCTGCCTATCTGTTAGACAAAATTAATTACTCCATACTTAAAATGAAGGCGACATATATTGACCAGGGGGACAAGTTGGGAAAGCTTCTCGCTCAGAGGCTAAAACAACAGAAATCTGCCCGCTGGATTACAGTGTTGGTGAATCCTGCATCAGGAGCTATAACCTGTGACCCTTATCAGGATCTATACACTGCCCCCCCCCCCAACCATCAGACAAGTATGAGGAATCTCTCTATACTTTTCTGCATGGAAGAGTTATTCCACAACTAACGGTGGATCAGCAAAATCAGTTGAAGGGACCGATTTCCCAGCAGAAGATTCTGGACACCATCAGTTGACTCCCTGTGGACAAGGCTCAGGTCCAGACAGCTTTCCATCTTTGTTCTACAAGTCCTTTAAGTCAGAGCTCGTTCCCATTCTAGTTGAGTTATTTAACTATGTTTTCCCATAACATACAAGAAAATACCCTCTTCGAGACTTGTATAGTAGTTCTACCAAAGCCAAGAAGGGATCTTACACTTCCCGAAAACTATAGACTCATTTCCCTCTTAAATACAGATATTAAATTCTAGCCAGTGTAACAGGCACATCACCTTAAACAAGTGTGGTGGAGTTTAGTGCATCCCAAACAGGTGGGGTTTGTTAGGGAGACACGAGGTGACCACTTTCGTGAAAATCCTCCATCTTCTCTCCATGTCTGGGAGGGAGTGCTGATGGGGTGCTCATCTCTCTAGACACAAAGAAAGCATTTGACAGGGTGGATTGAAATTTTGTTTGACATCTTACCCGATATGGTATACTGCCAGAATATATCCAGTGGGTTAAATTACTATATAGTTGTCCAACAGCGAAAATTATGTGTGATGGGGTACTATCCCCTCTTTTTTCTCTAACTAGGGGTGCTCATCAGGGGTTCCCCCTGTCACCAATGCTCTTTAATTTATATATTGAGCCCCTAGCTAGAAGAATAAATAGTTCAGCAGAGATCCAGAGAATCACTTTGGGACTTAATGAATCTAAGTTTTTTATGTATCTGCGGATGACATTCTCTTACATCTGTCTAAGTGGGACACCTCTCTCCCTAAAGTTTTGGAGATTATCACTGACTATAGTATTTTAGTGGGTTATAAACTGAATTGACATAAAACCACTGTTTTGGCTTTCTTGAGCTCCTGTTCAAGCGCAGCTGTTGAAGGGCTGGGTCTTGAATGGGCTTCCCGGTCGTTAACATTTTGGGGGATAGAGCTTACCCCTGATTTGAAGTTCTTAAAAGCTCTAAATCTGGACCTGGTAGTTAAAAGGGTAGCTCAAGGTCTTTCTTGGTGGCAGCATTTGCCACTCACCCTATGGGGCAAGGTAACTATTCTGAAGATGGCCACATTCCCTCGCTTTATGTACCCGCTCTCGGTGTTAAATCTTCCCCTCCCTAAATCCTGGTTTAATAAAATCAATACAATTTGGTCGACATTCTTGTGATGAGGGAAGCAACTTTGTAGAGCATTAAACAAACTATGCTGGCCTAGAGAAATTAGGGACTACAGGTGCCGCATCTTTTCCTGTATTACCTTGCCTTTCACTGGAGTAAATATTTTAAATGGTTGGATGTGTCTGGAGATGGATCCCCTTCCCTGGCTTGGTGGAATATTGAACATTTCAATGCCAAAGGATTCAATATTGTGTTACCCTCACTCCTATACATCCTTTTAGTAAACTTCCCACTATTTTGATACATTCTTCTATCGGCTGGTCTGTAAGAGCCCACCAATAATTGTGTAATTTTTTTAAATCAAAAGCCTGAAAGATTCTGGGCAGCCTCTTTTCCACAATTTAAATGTTTTGATTGGTCATAAAGTCCTTCAGCCTGTGAGTTGGAAAGGGCTTAAAGTGTCTTCTCTCTCTGATTTTGTTAGAGGAGAGTCATTTCTCACTCTGTCACAATTAAGAGAATTTTTTCACCTCCTTGCCTTTCCAGTTTTCCGATATGCTCAGCTGAAACATTGCCTTTATTCTTTTCTAGGGATGCCACTGTGGTTGGATGAGGGCTCCAGTTGTTTTTCTTATTTGGCATCTCTGGCTTTTAAAGATAAGCCAATTTCCAGACTATATAAAGAACTGAGAACTAGGCTTTGGTCCTCCTGTTCTCCAACCGTTTTATTGGCAGTTACGGCAAATTTGTCTTATGCTGCAGCTGGTAGAAACTCATATGGTCTGACATATGTTCATGTATTAAGCAGGATCATTTGTGAGTGACACAGTTCAATATATTGCATAATTTATATTATGTGCCACTCAGACTGTATAGTGTGGGCATTTGTTCCACAGCCACCTGCCATAAATGCCCTCAGGAGGATGGATCACTTATCCATATGATTTGGTCCTGTCCAAGTGTGGCTTCTTTTTGGAAAATGATTAAAGAATTAGTTTCTGCTTTTTTGGTTGCACTGATTATTTTTCTTTACCAGTGTGCGTCATTGGCAATTATGCGACTATTAAATCTCGGCATCACCAAGCATATATGGCTCTAATTTCAATGGTAGCCAAACTCCCGTACTCAGACACTGGATTAATGATTCTTTCCTGACTCAAAAGGAATAGCTACAGGAAATGCTTTTGGCACTAAATGCTGAGAGAAGCGATTGCAATTCAATTTCACAATCTTACAAAGTTTTGTACTCTCTGGGACCTCTTCCAACATTTGGCAGGGAGGAATAATGATGGTTGAGGCAATAGTTCTCTTACCCCCTGTTGGTTAGGTAAAGCTACCTAGTCGACCACTTCTAATTTCTGTTGGTCTTTAATTAATAGACGAATATTTCATGTCACTCCCGAATACATACATGAGGTTCAACTTCCATGCTGGGGGAGGGGTGGGGAGGAATATGTAGGGGTAATGGGGGATTGTAGGGGTGGTGGAGGACATGAATCCATTTCTTTGTCACTTGATACCTGTTTGTTATGTTGGGTGGGTGGGGGTGGATGGTGTATAATGTTTTTTTTGTCTGCTTTGTGTATTTTTGTTGGTTCTTCTGGTTTATTTATACACCCATGGACTGTACTTTATGTCATTACTGTAATTGTTCTGTTATGTTAATATTCAATAAAGTTTACTTAATTGCAAAAAAAAATACCAGGGTATCTGAAGATACCCTTGGTAAGCAGATATTTGTACGGTCTTACCTCAGAGGCCTCTATTGTCTTCATTTGATTCAACACCGTCTGGGAGAAAAATGCATCCTAAAGTTGCCCTGAATTTGTCACCCTGGAGTTCAGGGCATATCCTGTGTTCTGCTGTAGGACACCAGATCAAACTGCTCTGACAGTTTAATCTCATTGATATCCCTGAGTATGCAAAGACTGAGATCATGGCCTCTCCTAATAGCTTTTGTGTCCCATAATGCTGATCATATTGATGGCTTCTTTGTTGCATCCTTCAACTGCCTTAAAGGATACTACAGTCAAAACTTGCAGAAACATGTTGTCTGGAGTGTTTTGATTTTGTGTGTAGTCCTAGGTATCCTTCCCTTTGTTTGATATTAAGAATAAAAAGGCAAAGATTCTGGAGTTGCTAAAGGTTGGCATGAAGAGAGGGGTTCAGATTTTTGGGGAACTCAGACTCTCTTTGGAATGATGACAGGCTGTTTGGAAGGGGCTATGTGCCTCTGGGCAGTGGAGGTATCTGTGCTTAATGTTATTATTATAAGTTTAAACTAGATGTGGGCTGTATTAGGGAACATGGCTCAGAAGGACTCCCTGTTTATTTAGTTTTATTTATTTGAAAATTGGTGACTGGAAAAGGCACACTGAGCAGAGGCTCAATCAATCAATTAATCAAAATCTTTATTTATCCAGGCAGACACCATTGAGCAAGGCTTATTTGAAAGGTGGACCTGGTCATGAATACATCAAAGTACAGTACAGAAGCAGGTATACAAAAAGCAATAATATACAAGGAAGAAAAAGTATATACAGTGTATACAGTACAGTACTTCCAGGTGTGAGCTGGAGGAAGGGGAACAGAAGAGAACAGAAATACAATAGTTGACATGGAAGCAACAGGATACTACAGTCAGTCAAAAGTAATAATTGAAGCACTGCTACTGATAGTAGTAGGCAACAACCCAAACAGCACAATAGGTTACAATAAAACATCATGCCACAAAAGAGTAGTAAAAAAACAAACAAAAAAAAAATAAAGCAAAATCTATAACAGGTGATTGCAATAAATATGAAACTTACAAAATGTTCCAAGTAAACTTGGAGAAGCACTGGGAGTGATGAAAGCAGAGGAAAGGTTAGATCAGATGCCCGAGAGGTGAGGACAGGAGCATACAGAAGAGAAATGGGACTGCAGCAGGGGCTTAACAGCAAGGTAAGAGAGAGCAAGCCTAAGGGAGGAGGGAAGAACATTTCAGAGAGAAGGCAGCCATACTGAGAAAACAGATTAGTTGTCCCTCAAAACAAGCAGGATGGGAAAAATGGAGGAAAGACAAAGAATAAAGTGGAGGGGCAAAATGAAGGCATTTTTGAAAGGGAAGGGAGGAAAAATATATGGTGCTGTATGAAAACATCAGAAGTCAGGGCAGCAAGATGGATGAAGTGCAGGTGGTGATGTCTGTAGAGGAAAATAGCCATAGTGACAGCTACCAAAACTTGGGTAACCTGAACAGCACTGTGACCTAAATGTTCCATGGTACAAATTATTTAGGAAGGATGTAGAAAATGAGTTGGCCTCCTGGTGCAGCAGTAGCACTAGTGCTTGTGGCATTGATAACCTGAGTTCAGGAGCAAGCTCAGGGTGTCAGAGGATCAGCCGGGGGAGATCGAGCACCTTTGGACTGCTTTTCCACTGGAGAGAAAGTTGTGGCACATGGCAAATATCTGGCTCCTAGCAGTGGCTGGGGTAGGAAACTGGGGACTGCCGATTGCTGTGGATGAAGGGCAGCCAGCGAAGTATGTGTATGCAGAGGCGAGGACACTGCATCATGATGGCTTTTCTTGCACCTCATCCAAATAGAGGATGAAAAAGTGGAAAAGGACAGCTGCAGGCCCCAGACCTGATGACTTGGGCACCTCCATCGCCAAATAAATTTGTGACATGGTGGGGGTTGATAAACTCCACTGACTCCATCGGGGTGGAGGAGTAAGACCTTCTGGAACATGTTGTGGTAAAGTAAGTCCCAAGGGAAGTCAGGGTGACAGGGCTGTGGAAGCCAGGAGGATGGGAGCTGGACTGGGTAGGTGGGATAAACAGAGTAACAGAAAAAAAGGGATGTGAAAAATATGAGTGGGGTAGTGTGGCAGTGCACATGAGAGAAGATCTTAGGGTGTCTGAGGATGCAGCAATCAAGGAGGGGTGGGGCTAGAGTCACTGTAGCTAAAGATGATGGAAGTGGGTGAAGAAGTGCATGGTAGGTGTAGTGTTAGGACACCACATAAAATGGTTGCCATGGATGAAGCTCTGGAGGTGGAGATAAGGAAAGCAACAGGATTTGCAGAAATAGTTTTAATAGGTGACTTGATCATTCCGGACATAAAGTCGCTTGAAGGATAACAGTCACTAAGAATCAGAAAGGACAAGATTTATGGGTGTCAGTCAGGATCAGGACTGCTTCCTCACACAGTGAGTGAGTGAGTGAGTGATTCTGCAAGGAGGGAGGCAGTATTGGACCTGGTGATGTCCAATCAGGACATTATAAGAGACCTTAATGAGCTGCTGACATGTTTTTATGTTGGGCAGGCAACTTATTCCAGGAAGTTGCCTCTCTGATGAACTAAATGAGGTGGTTTTAACATTTTTTAAGAGGCTAAATACTTACATTTTACCTTACTGTGCCTAGCTCATAACTTCCGAGAACAAGTCAAGCAACCACCTGAGTGCACGAGCCCCACCCTGAAAAATAACACTTTGATGATATAAGGAGAGGACGGGCTGCAGGTGCTCTATGTAGTAAGTAATAGGATGGGAATAGGACTGGGGAAGGGGGACTGTCTAAATGTACTAACATTATCTTTGATGGCAGTTCTACATGTATGGGGCTTTGATATATGTGATACAGTAAGATGCAATAAAATAAATAGCAAATAACAGTAACCATGCAAGTAATGGTGGAGAAAATGCAGAAACAACTCAAGGTTTGACAGAAAATCAGAGAGGTGGAGGGGAAGTGGGCAGCATTCAAGGAGGCTATTACAGAGACCCCCTTAGACTGTATCAGAACTATAAAAATGTTAAAAAATATAGGAAACCTACATGGTTAGACTGGCAGGTAAGGTAAACTATTAGGGACAAAAATGGCATTTCTGGCTTGAGAAAAGGAACAGATTAAGGCACAGAGAGAGAGAGAGAGAGTAAGGAGAAACTGGGTATATAAGTAAAAACCTTATCAGGGTAGCAAAGGCAGAATGAAAGCAAGCAGAAAAGATCAAGGAGAATGACAAATAATTCTTAAGATACTGTTGAAAAATAAAAGGTATAACATAGACTACCTAAGTAAGAATGTGGTGAGTACAAGGGAAGATGTGGAGTAGAGAATTATAGTACACTGAATCAATACCTTGTATTCATGGTTGAGGAGGCAGGCCCACTCCATAATAGCAGGAGAAATGTCAAGGGGTTACAGGGTACAGATATGAGATGAGGAGCATAACAAAGGAATGGGTACTAATAGGGCTTAAGGACTTAAAAACAATAAATCAGCAGGCCAGGTGGGATTCACTCTAGGTGCTTACAGAAACTAGGCACGTAATAGCAGAGTCATTGGTTGTCCCCTGTGGTCACTGGTAGTCCTCTGTGGTCACTGGTAGTCCTTTGTGAAGTCTCAGTAGCAACAGGTGTAGTAACCAAGGACTGAAGAGTGGCAAACATGGGTCCCTTACACAAGGGGGTGATAAGGAAAATCTGGGAAACTACCACCAGTGAGCCCAACATAGATAGCAAGGAAACTTTTGGATGCAATTATTAAAGCATGGATAGTTGCATTCTTAGAGGAAAAGAGCCTAATAGATGGGAACTAGCATAGGGACCAGCACGGTTTAGAAACGCTTTAGCACTATAGCCATAGCACAATTTACAGATCATGTCCTCCAAGAGGCGATAAGGGAGACCAGTGGTACCATTTTCGTGGATCTTTCCAAGGCATTTGATATGGTAGGTCACAGCATCTTGCCCAAGGAACTGGATATCATAGATTTCTCTTCAAATATCTCAAACTGGGTCCAAAGTTATCTTACTAACAGAACACAAATGGTCCGAATTGGGGGAGTCTTGTCCAGCCCACTTAACGTACAAACTGGTGTTCCCAAGGGGGCCATACTTGGACCCCTACACTACTCACTATTTGTCAATCCTCTGCTCCTTGAAACATCAGGATCTCTCAGGATCATGTTTGCTGATGATGTAATCTTATTCAGCAGTGACAGATCCCCTTCAAATCTAGCACTAACCCTAACCAATGAATTCTTGTCGGTGGTTAAATGGTTCTTGCAATATAGACTCATTGTCAATGCAAAAAAGACAAATACCATGCTATTTAGCTCTAAAGTAGGCTCTCAAGACATGAATATAATCTTGCCATCCATACCCGGATGGATCCTTGATCGAACAGGTAAAAGATTTCAAGTAGCAAAACAGCAAGCCACTCCAATGGCCAGGTGCACTACTGAGAAAATAATAACAGGCAGAAAGAAAACTCAAGCACCACCAACTGCTGACAAAACTACCAACGCTAATGTAAGCTACAATACATTCCATTCAATACATATACGGATGAATAAAATAAAGCACACCAGAAAGCACAAAGAACACCCACACAGGAATAACCGTGAAACCCACTGACCTGCTACTGGTTTCACATCAAATCGTCATCAGGGAGTGATGTATTGTAGCTTACTTTAAGCTTTGGCTCATTTTTCAGCAGTTGGTGGTGCTTGAGTTTCCTAAAAGATTTCAAGTACCTGGGGTAACTCTGGACCCTCCCAATATTTGCTACCCACATAGAACAGGCAATTAAAAGGGTGAACCAGAGAGTAGGTGTATGCTATTGACTGAAACACCTACTTACCCCAGATGCTAGACTAGCAATAGGACATAGTACCCTTCTTCCCATCCTTGACTACTGCTCTCCCATAATCTCCGCAACCTCGACACAGCTTATCAATAGATTGAACACAGCATATAATAATATCTGTAGGTTTGTCACACAAGCCCCTACCCCATCACTGCTCCTTATATTAAATGATTGGGTGGCTTCCCCCAAGCATGTAGGGACCAGTTATATGGATTTCTCATATTCAAAACCCTCCATGAATGTGCCAAATCACTGCTATTTGAACTCCTAATTATCAAACAAAACTCTTGCCTATTGAGGTTTTCTTCTGGTCTCTTTCTAGATTTTCCAAAGCTATCAACTGTCATGGGGCAGAGAGCTTTCTCAGGCGCAGCTCCTAAGTTTTTGAACTCTCTCCCTGAGGATCTTCATACCCTAGGATCCTCCCGACCTTCAAAAAGCACTTCAAAAATTCTCTTATGTCAAATGCATCCTGCAGCTGTTAAACATTAGTACAAACAAGATTACTAATAATGCCATCTTTGTCTAGTTTCCTGTTAAGCATGGTCAGTATATCAGTATTCTGTATTTAAAATGGTTCCTCTCCACCATGTCAAGGTCTTTCACATATTACTGGACTTGTAATTTGTGTGATATCTCAACGCTAATATTCTATGAACCTGTAGTAATTATATCATTAACTATATTATGATTCAAAAGTTTATTGTATATGGTTAATATCCTATTGTCATTATCAATTGATTTTTGTAATCTTTAAGGTGTGTGATTGTTGTTTACTCTATGTGCCATCTAGATGGTCCAGGCGGTGCCTGAAAACGATCCCTGGGACCAGTGCACTTACCTGGTTATCAAATGCATAAATTAAAAAAAAAAAAAGATTCACCAAGGGCCGATCATATCAGACTAATATAATTAACACAAATGGCAGAAGGACTAGGCAGTGGACACTATACCTAGATTTTAGCAAAGCCTTTAACTTGGTGCCACATAGGAGACTGGTTATGAGAGTGAGGATCTGATGATAGGGAAAGAAATAACTACTGTAGATTGGTTAAAACACCTGACAGAACTCAGAGAGTTATATTAAGTAGTCAATTCTGTGAGGACAGTTAAGTGACTAGAGAGATACTGTAGGCGTCGGTCCTTGACCACTCCTGTTTAATATGCACCTCTATAACAAGGAGAAGGTATCCAGTTGAGCCTTCATGAGGTCGATGTTGAAGAAAGGATTAGCATTATGAGGCAGGGGACGAGGGCCAAGATGAAGTCCATGAGTCTTTCTGAGTGGGAGCACTCTGAGAGCTGCTCCTGATTCCCTCTGATGTGCTCTGAATTTTGATATAAGAAGTCTTGCTACATGAAGAAATTTGGTGATTTTTTTAAATAAAAGGAAAAGCAGCAATCACTGGCACCACTAGTTCTGTGTGCAAAAAGACTTTATTTGTGCAAAATAAAAATAACCACCAGCAGCTCAGGAGCACAACCTCAACTGGTTTTTCAGGACTACTGAGTCATCCTCCTGATAACTGTTACTTTTTCCTTACATGTTTACACCACATACATTGTGTAGTTTGAGCTGAGATTGTGTTCTGTGTTGTCTAAATGCCTTTCGATATTTCTTCTTTTTAAAAGAAGAGAAGAAATCAGCTATAAATAAAGTCACTTTATTCATGCTGGCAACCCTGAGACTGATTGAGTTTCCACATGGAAAAACTGATTAACTCAGCCTGGGTGGTAAGTTCACCATATAAAGCCAGCTGCACTGAGAAACTGAGAGGCAAGCCGAGAGCCAAGAGTGTTGAGGTACAATAAGGAGGAAAGACTGCCTCCTCTAAATTTCACTGGGTTTGGCTTGTGCACCAATGCCTTTTCTCTCTCTTCTGTGAGCCAGCACACTAATCCGTCTGAACGCTCTGCTGAGTATAATATTGCCTTTTTATCTTTATTGTTTATATATACTCATTCAGGGAGCTTGTTAATGACTAAAGTCAGTGGAAATCATTGCACCTTCGTATGGGGTAACTGACTGCAATTAGGCTATATTAATGTGAGTGATGCAGAAGCAACTCAAGGCAAACTGTGATGTGATATTACATTCACTGTGTTGATCTTTCTGCTCTGAAATGAACTTGTGTAAACCTAAAAGGTAATTTGCTTTTGCTTTTCTTGAGGCCTTGAAAACCAGCACAGATTTATGGCAAAACTACACACAGCACAGTCTGTTGGCTTATTTGAAATCAGATCAGAGCCTGTCTGCGACCTTTCATGTAGTCTTTTTAAAAATTGCTCCCTAGCTAGCATGAATGGAGAAAGTTGGCCTGGAATCTCTCCTGTGATCAGCAAAAAAAGAAAATGGGATAAGTAAATCGTTTTCTTTGTTTCTGTCTTTGTGGGCCTTTATCTGTAATATGTTTATAGTAGACTTCTTGCAAAGGATTAGTGAGAAAAAGTGCTAGTGTGGGGAATATTGCCTAAAACTGAGCAAAGACCTTGAGAGAAAGCTAAGAGAAAAACATGATTTATTATTTTTGTAACTAATAAATGGTGTTATTCTGTGCCTGGAGTTTTGCTAAGAAACAACAAAAAATACTATCTACAGTACTTCACATAGACAAAATATTGCTCTTGTGGATGTCCAAGAATTTTTACTGGATTAGTGAAATCAAAGAAACTCTTTTTAACAATAAAAGGCTGTGAAAGTTGGACATTAGAGAACCAAGATTTGCTTTTGCACCACTTGATTCTACCCCCAATCCCCCATTGCAGACACATGCCTTTTTAGGCTGGTAAATCCAACCATTCAGTTTGAAACAAGAAAAACAGGAGACGCAGTTGATACTATCCTCATGCCAGAGTTCAGAAGTGAGAAAAATAGAGAGACTCTCCAGCTCCATATGGGGGCAGAGAGTAGAAGGGAAGAGGAGGATACAGAAACCGATATCCCAAAGAAGAAACATAGAAACATAGACTTTGACAGCAGATAAGGACCGCTTGGCCCACCCAGTCTACCCATTTACCTGCCTACTGGATAAGATGCAGATCCTAGTTAACCAGAAGCCTACTTCCTCCTACTCCCCACTAGAATTGCCTTATGTCTTTCCCATGCATTCTTGAATTCCCCCGCTATTTTTGAACCCACAACCTCCTCAGGAAGGCTGGTCCATGTGTCCGCCACCTCTCCATGAAAAATGCTTACTCATGTTGCCCTAAACTGTTCCTCTATCTTCAAATTGTGTCCCCTTGTTCTTGCACATCTCTTTTTCTGAAAGATGCTACCCTCTTGGACTTTGTTGATTCCCTTGAGGTATTTGAAAGTTTCTGTTATGTTGTGTCTCCCCTCTCCCTCCTTTCCTTGGGGGTATACATATTAAGCTCCATTAGTCTCTCTCTTTGTATGGCTTCTGGTGTAGACCCTGCACCATTTTAGTTGCCCTCCTCTGGACTGCCTCCATCCTGTCTAAATCTTTGTGCAGATGGGGTCTCCAGAACTGCACACCATACTCCAGATGGAGTTTCACCAACTGTCTGTACTGAGGGATGTCAACTTCCTGTTTTCTACTGGTGATGCCTCTCCTTATGCATCCCAGTATCCCCCCAGCCTTCCGTACTGCCTTCTCACATTGCTTGCCTACCTTTAGGTCATCTGATATAACTACCCCCAGGTTCCTCTCCATTTTTGTCATTAGTACCCCCCATTGTGTAGTATTCCCCAGGGTTTTTGTTTCCCAGGTGCATTACTTTGCACTTCTTTGCATTGAATCTAAGCTGCTATACTTTTGACCATTCCTCCAACCTTGCCAAGTCCCTTCTCATGCTTTCCACCCCCCCCTTGTGTATTAACTCTGTGGCAGCTCTTTGTGTCATCTGCAAAAAGGCATGCTTTTTCTTTCAGTCCCTCTGCAGTGTCACCTTTAAAGACATTAAAGAGGACCGGATCCCGTACTGAACCTACGGCACCCCTCTAGTAACCCCCTTTCTTGGGTGGACTCCGTTTACCATTACCCTCTGTGTTCTGTTGTCCAGCCAATTTTTACCAGGCTACCACCCTGGGAGCCACTCCCAGGCTGGCTAACTTGTTTATTAATCTATTGTGTGGGACTGTGTCCAATGCCTTGCTAAAGTCGAGCTAGGCCATGTCCACAGCCCCTCTTAGGTCTACTACTTTGGTCACCCAGTCAAATAAATCTATTAGATTCATCTGACATTATGTTTCTGCTGTGAATCCATGCTGCATTGGGTCTTGTGCTCCACTGGCCTCTAGGTACTCAAGAATTCTTTCTTTCAGAAGTGATTCCATCATTTTCCCTACCACTGAGGTCAAACTAACAGGTCTGTACTTTCCTGCCTCTGCCTTGTTTCCACTTTTGTGAAATGGAATCACATCCGCCCTCCTCCAGTCCTCAGGTACCGTACCATCCTCCCAAGATTTGTTAAAAAGACTAGTCAGGGAACTAATCAATGGGAAAAGTAAATTTAAAGAAAGTCCACTGAAAATGGCTAGTGGTAAATGCAGAAAGGCTGAAACAAAGACAGATGCAGTGTACTGAGGCAATCACAAAAGCAAACAAAGTCTGGTGGAACATCAAACAATCAGTAAAAAGCACGGAGCAAGGTGTAATGATCCCTTTATATAGTGCTTACATCTGCCCACTCCTTGATTACAAGAGACAATTCTGGACACCATACAAAAAAACAGATTAATATAATTGAGCGGGTACAGAGGAGAATAACTAAATCTTTTAAGGGCATGATGGATATTAGCTATGAAGAAAGAGTAAACCTAACAAAATTATTGTCATTAGAATTAAGGGATACCAGAGGGGACATATTGTTTATGTTTGACATCACTAATGATCCAGAGCTGATGTCAGCACTGGATATATACGATAAACAAGATCATATGGATAGCAAATAACGACCAGGGTCAGATGGAAAAGGGAATGCTTAAATGCCAGGAGATAAGGTAAAAAAATCAGTGAGTTCCAGGCACTGATGGCAGACAATGAGATTGACCTTGTGGCCATCATAGAACTGTGGGCTTTGGAAAATAATGACTGGAAAGTGACTGTCCCTGGGTGCTCACTGTTCTGGAGGGATAGAGGAATATTTAGAGTGGGAGGAATTACCCTTTTTGTCAAGGAGAGCATCAAGATGGTGGAAAATGAGTGCATCAGGTGTAGAAATGGGGAGACAGAGTCACTGTGGGTGCAACTCACCATAGCCTCAGCCAAGAAAGCACTTGGGGGTGATCTATGACTCCAAGGCAAGGGAGAAAGGAACAGGGAGCTCAGAGAAGAACTTGAAAGAGGGGTAGCTAAGGGGAAAATAGTGATGGTGGGTGAACTGAATCTGTGGGACATTGCTTGGAATGTACCAGTGGCCAGGAACTCCAGAAGTCAGGCCTTGCTGGATGCCTTCCAAGACTGTCTAGTGGTACAGCTAATAAGGAACCAACAAGGTACACCACAATGCTTGATGTGGTCCTCACCAACTTGGAAGTAATAGGAGCTGTGAAAGTAGGGGAGTCATCAGAACAGTGACCAACTCTGCTTGGTTCAAACTGACCCTTGGGTCTGGTAACTGCAGTCAAGATCTGAAGCTCTTGATTTTAGATGGTCAGATTTCAATAGGCTGAGGGAGATGGTCTGGGATAATTTAGTAGGGCTGGATAACATAGCTGTGGTGGAAAAGAGATGGAGGTGATTAAGGGGGCCATTCTCAAGACTTCTAAGGTATGCATGAGAATGGCATCCAAAAAGAACAGGTTCAAGAGACCCTTATGCTTCTCTACAAGGGTCAGAGAAGTGGTGACAGACAAGAATAAGGCCTTCTACAAATACAAAGAAAAGCAAGGGGAGTAAGAATGGGGAGAATATTTACTGAAAAATAGGGCGGCAAAGATGGTGGTTAGGGAGGCAAAAGCTGGCACAGACCTGCATATTGTGGAGCGGGTCAGGAAGGGAGAAAAACTGATCTTCAGATGAGGGGGCTATTAAGGCTAATGGAGGTGGTGGTGATAGAGGAGGAAAGGCAAAATGCCACATTGTTAATGATTACTTTTGCTCAGTTTTCAGTAGGGAGGATGATGGACTCTTGACAGAGAGTGGCATCAAAGCAGCCACTAAGGAGGTTTCAGAGATGAGGCAGCCAACATTTACTAGCAAAAGGGCCCTCAAAGGGCTGGCAGCCCTAAAGATAGATAAGGCCCCATGACCTGATAGGCCGCATCTGAGGATACTCAGGAAATTGGCAGTGGTACTGGCTGAACTTCTGACAGGTCTATTCAACAGCTTTCTTAGGACAGGGGTAATTCCAGAGGATTGAAGAGTGACAGATGTAGTTCAATTCCATGAGAGGCGCAAGGAACAAGCAGGTAACTATAGACCTGTCAGTCTTACCTCTATTCTAGGCACGCTGATGGAGTCCGTGGCCAAAGAGGACCTCATGGACTACTTGGAGAGCAATGGTCTCCAGGATAGTAAACAGCACAGATTCATGGCAGGGAGGTCTTATCAGACTACCCCCCCCACACACACACACACCAATGCACTCTCCTTACTCCCCTCTAACTCTCTGATAGCACTTTCCACATCCCACTTCTGCCTGCCCTAACCACTCATAGCCCCTCTATATATTCCCTCCTCACACTGTTTCCCCTCTCTCATGCATCCCTCCTCCCCCAAATTCCATCCACCCTTTGCCAGAGTTATCCACTCATCACCACTCCTCTACTTACCCTATCTCCCTTTATCTTCTACCCTTTCTCCCTCTCTCCTCCCTCCTCTCTACCTCACACCCATACCCAGCTCCCCTACTCTCTCCACTGACCCCCTCTTCTCCCTTTTATTTCCCTCAGACTTTATTTTGTCATCCTGCATCCCTCCTTTTTACTGCACTACACCTGATGATACCCACTGCCTCTGTAGGCACTTACAATCTTCTCACCCCTCATTCATCTGCCCCAGGCATACTTTGTACAATGCCTGGAGTATTGTTTCAACTGCTTTTCTTATTTAATCACATTTCGATTACTGATAAACACTTTGGTGGCTCCTTGTATGAAACCATTCCATATGTTTGTACCTTATCAATGCTCTGTTTTATGTTTTTCACCTGTCCTTGTAATACAACATGGAACCTTTGTGAAAAAGCCTTTGGCTCAAAGGTGTCATCTGAAATCTTAATAAATAAAATAAATAATCTGATAGTTTTCTTTGACTGGATGACATGGGAATTAGACAGGGTCCACGCTGTGGATTTGCTCTACTTCAGCTTCAGCAAGGCTTTTGACTCAGTACCTCACAGATGCTTGCTAAAGAAGATAGAGGATCTAAGTGTGGTTAAAACCATAGTAAAGATGGAGGATCTGGGTGTGGTTAAAGCCATAGTAAACTGGGTAAGTAATTGACTAAAAGACAGGTAGCAGAGAGTCGTGATCAATGTGATTAAATCAGAAGAGAGGGATGTTATGAGTGGAGTTCCACAGGGATCTTTTGTGGGTACAGTCCTCTTTAATATGTTCATCAGTGACATTGGTAAGGGAGTCTGGGGCAGGTTGTGTCTCTTCACAGATGACAAGAAGTTCTGTGGGAGGGTAGAAAGTGACGAGAGAATAAGGGAAGTGCAGAGAGACCTAGAAAAGCTAAAAGGGTGGACAAGGGTTTGGCACATGAAATTTAACACCACAAAGTGTAAGGTAATACACCAGGGCAACAAGAACTCCAGGACAGAGTACTGGATGGGAGGGGTGACACTTAGGACTACGACTGAGGAAAGAGACCCTGGAGTTATCATCAGCGACTCCCTAAAGCAATTGAGTCAGTGCAACAGGGCTTATAGCAAGGCAAGTAGAATGCTGGGAAGTATTGGGAGGGGTGTTGATAGCAGAAAGGGGGAGGTAATACTTCCCTTGTATAGATACCTGGTGAGACCTCAACTGGAGTGCTGTGCTCAGTTCTGGAATCCTTACCTCAGAAAAAAAAATGATAGGCTGGAGACGGTGCAGCACAGAGTAACAAAAATGATTCAGAGCCAGCAGGGCAGGTCCTATGAGGAGTGCCTCAAGGCACTGAATATGTACTTGCTGGTGACCAGAACAGAGAGGGGAGATACGATAGACACCTTCAAGTTCGTAAAAGGAATTAACAAGGTGAACTGCAGGGACTATTTTGCTTGAATATTAACTCTCAGTCACATGCACATGAGTGGAAACTAACGGGTGGAAGTTTCAGGAGGGACGTGATGAAGTACTGTTTTATGGAAAGGGTGGTGGAACCATGGAACACTCTGCCAGGCAAGATGGTGGGTATGAAAACCACTAGTGGTTTCAAGCACAGTTTCAGACACAGTTGGGACAGAGTGAAAAGTATAGTGATTGCTCTGGGTCATTAGAATCAGGGAGGAGAATGGGTGGGCTAGGACCCTTGAGGAACAATAAGTCCCAGGGTAAAATGAGAATTTGGGCAGACTGGGTGGACCACTGGTCTTTTTCTCCCATCATTGTCTGTGCTTCTGTGTTTCTGTGTTACAAGGGACATCCCCCTGCAAATCCAGAGAAAAGAATTTAGAAGTGGGAAAAACAAAATACTTTAACACCCAGAGAGTGATTGGGCTATGGAATGATCTCTCCATGAGAGTGGTAAAAATAAGGTCATATTCAAAATAATTATTTTTGTACTAGGCAATTCCGATGACTATTTTCAAGCATGACCTGGGAGATTACAACAAGGATGGTAAAAAGTGAGGAACAGTTTTGACAATTCTTCAATACAACAGAGTTCAATACAAAATAAACAACAATAAAGTGATAGGACGGAGATTGTAATACAAGATACAAGGCATATGGCCATTCTAGACAGTATATTTCTATAAACGATAATTGACATACAGAACAAGGTTAATAGCTACATGGCCTCAGGGCCAGCTTTGAAACACTACCACTGAAATAGTGGAGGATCAGTTCACATGGGCTATTAGCTATTCTCTGCTCCACAAACTGTTAGTAGAACTTTAGAATAAGATCTGAATAAGAGCAGGAAACAGTATTGTGAGAGATGAGACAAGAATTTCAGAACATTTCTGCCTCATTTGAGAAGGTCAGTACCAGAACTGAAGACTTATCAAAACAAATGTGTGGTGCTTACAATTGCTAATACTGAGATGGAGAAATGTATTTCTAATTTGGAAGGTGGTGTGAAACCTTTACCTAGCACTATTACAAACCTTCAGAATGAGTTACTGGTACAGTACTTCAAAATAAAGTGAAGGTGATGGAGGTTGGAGCAAGAAGGGACAATCTGAAGTTGACAAGTGTTTCAGAGGGAGCTAAGGGGATTAAACCTCTGACAGTGTTTGAAAGATATTAACCAAGGTATAACTGAACTCAGCTGGGGGCATAGAGGGCCTTACAATCCCAGTTATCGAGGAAGAGTGCCTAGATTTGTTTTCATAAAACCCTACCTCTTTAATGGTAGAGAGGCAATTTTCAGAATGGCATGGGTGGGAAAAGGACTTCATAAAACTGGATAAATATGCAGATATTACCAGTGTTTCCAACAAATGTAGTATCTTAGAGAAAATCCTTTGTCAGTGTAAAGGTCGTGTTGGTCACAGTCAGTGTCAGGTTCACAGCGTTTCCACCTGCTAAGTTAAGAGTCAAACTACAAGGAAGGATACCTATTTTTTCTGTGCCACACAAAGCTGAACATGAGATCAAAGAGTGCTTAACACTGACTTAAACTTTGATACTGAAGAGGATAGACCCGATACACCTGCTGGTGCCCTATATAGAGAGACAAACATCCAAGCTGATAAACCAGAAATGAACAGCTCAGAACAAACTAAAACTGTCTAAGTGACCAGGTAACTCTAAAGAAAATTATGAGATGAGAGAGCACAAGTATGGACATATGACTTTGCAGATTTATGTGGCAAAATCATAGAATCAAATGCCAGGTGATATAACAGAAAAAAAAAATACATTAAAAGAGTTCCAGGCTGCTCTTTTTTTTATATCATCTCTATTTCTCCTCCTGTGGAGTGGATCCCTCATGATCCCCTGGCTGCCGACACCCTCACCCCTGGGCCTGGTCTGGCATCCCTACAGGGCCACCCTTTGATCGCTCACGCTACCCTGTATGCAGGATCCTCTCATGTACCGGGGAGCACTGGGCATGGCCATCAGCCGCCGAGATCACACTCTGCCATTTTCCGCCTGGTTTCCCCCGAGAACCAGACATGCAATGGCATCCAGGTACAATGTGCTGATGCCCGCCAAGCTCTCCCCCATTCTGCTGCTCGCTGCTGCGCCGCCAGCCTCTGCCAGCTGTCACTATAGTGCACTGCATGCCCCAACCCTCCCCAGAGGAAGGAGAGCAGTCATGGGACACTCAATCCTTCCTCTCCCCTGCCAATCCCCAGCGGTCCGAGTCTGTTCCCAAACCCGGTTCACCGGCATGATGCAAGGTGTGGCATCCAGTGCCCCAGCCCTCAGCGCCACCGGGCCAGCTCCAGGCTGCTCTTAAAAAAAAATATATTGCAGCTACTATGTGAATGCTACATCTGAAGAGTGTAGGGCCCAGATATTCAGAGCCCTGCATTGGGCGCAATGTGTTTGAGCCCACCTCCACATGGTATAGTGCTGGAATCTCATATTCAGAGGGCATTGCTGCATGCACTATTAGTGCCAATGCACTAGTGCAATGATAATGTAGGCAGCCAAACTGGGTGCAGTACCTTGCATAACATGCACA
Source organism: Neoceratodus forsteri (assembly GCA_016271365.2). Taxonomy (NCBI): domain Eukaryota; kingdom Metazoa; phylum Chordata; order Ceratodontiformes; family Ceratodontidae; genus Neoceratodus; species Neoceratodus forsteri. Next base: position 456,675,216 of record CM057449.1, on the reverse strand, counting down.
GTGTGCTATTCAGCATGTTAACACTGCACAAACGGGATTGTACAGGCCACATAGTGCTGCGCAAATACCGTCTATAAAAAGGCCATCTTAATCTGGGGCAAACCCTAGAGGCACAGGCAGCCATTGCAAGCCACACATCAAGGTAGCTCACATGGCTGCACAAATTGTGTACCTCAAACAGCAGGTCATGTAGAATGAGGAAAAGGCCAATTCCCACCCTGGGCACAGGCTCAGGCCACGAAGGTGTTATGCTGCTAAAAGACAGTGCTGTCCATGAGTCACATTCAAAGTTCTCAGTGATGACCAGATCGTGGGCTGGTATAGGCTCACCAGGCCCATGCTAAGGCAGCTATGTCACCCAGTGCAGTCATGTGATGACTGTAGAGCTCAAGGTGACAGCTGCACTTGCTTCCTGACCACCAGAACATTTCAGACTCCAATGGGGGACACCATCAGTATCTCACAGTCAGCCACTTCATGGCTGTTGGGCCAGTACCTAGATGCTCTGCTGGCCCATACTGGGGAGTTCATTGTATTCCCCAGCACACCAGCAGAGTGAAGAGCAATCCTGCAGCAGTTCTATCAAACTGTGCACAAACCAGCTGTACTCAGTGCCACTGGTGCAACCATGTTGCCATCCAGTCACCCACTGGTGATGGAGTGGGCACTTATTTTAGTAGGAAGGGTACCACTCCATCAATTGCAACAGGATGCATCATCAATGTCCTGGCAGGTACACTGACTGTACCCACAATGCCTTCATATGGCACAGCTCCAATCTATGTCAGAGGTTTGAAAGTAGGGACATCCTTAATGGCCACCTGATTGGTGAGTATATCCCAAAGACCTCTCCCCCCCTTCCCATGTTGCAGACAGAGACACTAACCAATGCCCTTTATCTGCACAGTGGACAGTGCATATCCCTTGCACCTCTTGCTCCTCACACCTGTCCTATGGCCCACATCTGTTGCAGAGGACAGGTACAATGAGGCACACAGCACCACATTCAGCATCATCGAGCATGTCTTTGGAATGCTCAAGACACGGTTTAAATGCCTTGATCATTCTGATGATGCCCTACTGTACACATCTCAGAAGGCCTGTGCCACATTCCTCAACAGTTGTATATTACATTACGTGGCATTCAACCAGCTGATATGCATGCCGACACCTGATGAACAAACTGCAGTGAAGCCAGAGCCAGAGGCCCTGGTGATACAGGAACAGCTCGACAGGCATGACCCAGGATGGACAAGAGGACCCAGGAGTACAGAGCCTGCATCACAACAGACCTCTTTGGACATTGAAGATGAGTACAGACCACACAGGAGACTATAATGTGTTTGACCAATGCATAATCACATAACAATAGCATTACATACAGGAGAAGCATAGAGGCAATCCAGGTGGGGAGTATCAGAGCACGGGGTAAAGAAATACAGTCCATCCAGGAAGGGGTTACTGAATAAAGTGCATGCATATACAGTCCACTCTTGCAGGGGTCAGAAGGGGTGAAAACATAAATACATGCCAGCCAGGCAGTAGGGGTCTACAACGGGTGGCTGACAGACATATAGGACATCAATGATGGGTTAGGTCACAGGAGAGACGAGGCAGTGACATGTGGGTACTGGTGGGAAGAAGGGGCACATGTTGGTGAGGGTTGGCAATTCACAATCTATGTGCATCTCCTACCACCTACCTGGGTACAAACACCATGTGTGCTCTGTACCTGGTATGGTTGGGGGGGGGGTCATCTTCCATGATATGGGGATGAGCATGGGTATGGTGTTATCAGTCCCTGGCCACGGCCTTACGGGGTACTGACCCCAGCGGGTAGCAGTTCGAGAGCTGATATGAGTGAAGTCCTTGGTGTCCTGGGAGTCCCAGGTGTGTTGGGCATTCTAGTTCTGACACCGTAGGCATATACCATTTTGTCCACTGTCATGTCGCACTACTCCCACTGGACAGGCCAGGGCAATGGCCAGTCCTTGCAGTGCCTGCCACCATGGCTGCAACCTTCAGCACAATGGCACACAGGTGATCCATGCAGGAGGTCATGTACCAGTGCAGTAGCCCTGTGCTGGAGGCCAGATCCTGATGCAGGTCATATAGGTCCACCATGTGCTCTGCATGACATGCCTTCACCTGTTTCTCCACAGATGACTGCAGTAGCTGCCAGTTGTCATCTGCATCCTGATGTTGCTGGGGACTGTCCATTGGGACAGTGTCATACTGCACCATTGGCCGTTGGCCTGGGGCTGCGCTGTCATCAGAGCTGAGGTCTGTCATGGGCACGGCAGGCCAGCTATGGCCAGCCCAGTGGTATGGGCACTGAGGGTCAGCCATGGCCAACCCAGTGGGATGGGCATGGGGTGGCAGGGCTGTGGCTATGCCAGAGGATGGATCCTGGGGAAGCACAGAGGTGGCTGGCCATGTGGCATTGGCTGGGGGTGGCAGGGAGATGTCTGTGCTGGAAGTGTAGTCATGCGCCAGCACAGCAGTGGCTGTTTCAGGGGCAGTGGGTGGTTGCAACATTGTAACCACAGAGCTGTGTGGGGATAGTGGCTGGGCCACATTGGTATGGGGTCTGGCGGGGGGCAACTCCTACTGGTAATGGGCATACCTCAGTTGTTCCCAGCCCTCGATGAAGGGCTCATCATCCTCTTCATCCCATCCTTCTCACTGCTCTCTGTCAGGATGTGCAGACAGGTGGGTAGCAGGGGTGGCTGCCATCAAAATGTACTGGGGCATTCTCCTGTCTCTGGTATAATGTGAAGTGCTGTTGGGAAAGGAGGAGAGAGAGGCGAGGAGAGTTATATAGCAATGTACTGTACAGAGCTGTGTGCCAGATGAGGCAACATGCATGCCCAGCATATGGTGCCACAACACCCTGCAATGTGTGCGGTGCACTGCAAATACACTCCATGTCCATACATGCCACACATCCCACACTGGGAGCAAACACCCCAATACCATGGAGCCCACACCCCAGCACCACTGAGCACACATCCCAGCACCAGGTGGCACATAGCACCAGTAAGCACACACTGCAGCGCCTCTGGGCACACAACCCAAAACCAATGAGCACAAGTGAGCATACAGCCCAACACCTGTGAGCACCCACCCAACACCAGGAGCTCACACCTTGTCCCAGGGCACACATCACAGCACCAGCGGCACACATCCCAGCACCAGTGTGCACACACACACCTCATCCCCAGGGAGCACACATCACAGCACCAGTGTGCACACACACACACACACCCCATCCCCAGGGAGCATACACCTCATCCCCAGGGAGCACACATCACAGCACCAGTGGGCACACATCCCAGCACCAGTGTGCACACACACACACCCCATCCCCAGGGAGCACGTATCCTAGAACTTGGGTGCACATGGGTGACAACTTATGTAGTGCAGTCATGGAGTACCACACAGAGGGCTGCGCCCTGGGAGACATGGAGATAGCAGTGTGGCCTGCACCCATTGTGTCACACAGCACCGGTGTTATTCCACAGCTGGTCACCCACATATTTATTTATTTATTTATTAAATTTTGTTGACCCGGTAAGCCTACTGGGCCTAGAAGTCCCTTTTTCAGGGGTGACCAGGGTGGCTGGGCTGGTCCCACTTGGCTCTCATAACTGCCATCTTGAACTCCCATAACCTCAATTGTCCATAGGGTAGAGGCTATTCCTCTGCAGTATGCAGGGTACATGCCGCTGCCGATGCCTGTGGGCCCCCACCTGCAGCATGCATCTCCCTGCAGTGTTTCAACAGGATCTTCTTTGTCCACTTTCTCATGTCCTTGAAGTTCTTCCACATAGCCTACTGGGCTTGTGTTGCCTGCTGATGTGATTAACCATGTCAGTGATCTCTACCCTGGTCTGCTGTACCTAGGCATTCATGTTATTGCTCCAGGATGAGACATCCTACCTGGCCATGTAGGCCTGTGCCACTGCCTGCAACTCCCCTCAGAGAGTGGTGGGCCCATAGTCTGCCTGTGTCCTCCATGGTAACTGCTGGACAGGAGAGTGGAATACAGGTGACCAGGGATTACACAGTGGTACATAGCTGAACAGTACAGTGAGGGTGCCCCAGGACATGGTATCCCAGAACTGCAAGTCCTAACAGAGCCAGCAGCCTGTCTGACACAGGCCTGCCTGTGCATGCACACCATCATGTTCACGGTCACAGACAGACAGGGTTGCAAAGTGCAGAGTCCCAAAGGAACCAGGGCCGCCACTATATGCACATATGTGACAGTGTTGCATCCTTGGTCATTGTGCACCACTGATAATGATAGGAGAATGCTTCCACCCTTACATGACAATACCACCACCACTACATGTGAATGGTGTGGTCCACCACCTCAACATTGCCCGAGTACCACTGCACAAAGCATACACACAGTGCAATGCTCACTCATGTCCCTTTCTAGGCCATTTCACAGGATACCTACCTCTATCCATCAGCTGTTATGCTATGGAATCTAGGTCATGCACTGTGCTCCTTAATATGCTCCAGGTGCAATTAGGCATGCTAATGTATGCAAACCTGCCAGTAATGAAATGCAAATGTCGAGTGTTTACCCATAGAGTGCAAAATTGACTCATTTGCATGCCTTGGCTGAATATTACAATTTTGCCCCCTGCACTAATAAGGTTTCACTAGTGTGCACCATTGCACAGTGCCTGCGCAACATCTGTATGTGCATGGATGTGACATCACTCACCATGATGACATCATCACACAGCGTGGTCTTGAGTATCATGCTGTTGTGTAATTGCAGTGCACAGTCCTGCAAAGGGTTTATTATGTGCAGAAAGTGCATGTGCATCCTGTGCATGTGCTGCCCCATGCCTGGTGCGCGCTCCTGGCTCAACCCCCCATAAGTACATATTGCACTGTGCCTGTGCTTGTCATTTGCATGGTGCACAGTCTGCCATATACTCATAGGGTTTAGCACCGGCGCTATGCCTCTGAATATGACATAGTAAGGGATTGGCACACGCACAAATGCAGGCACAGCACAATGACTGCATTTGCCTGCAGTTCTGAATATTGGGCCCCATATGTCTGTATATGTTTCCACATATATTGCTATAGTGCATTGCGTGCAAATGTTTACTGTACATGATACATAATCAAAAAATGCTGTTTACTGCACCATTACTTTTATGTATCTATGTATTTTTGTAATGCACATGTTTTTTGTTGAAAACAGAGCTTGCCACTAATGAAATAATGAAATGATTCTGTAAAAAATAAAAGGTTTTATCAGTCTAGCATAATGATGGGTCAAAAGGGCAAGAAAATACAGAAAAGAATGATGATGATGCTTAAAATATATTAGTAGACGAATCATGCTCTGAAAGGTAACTTGCATCAAATTAAAATGAAGCATAAGATAATGAATTCTGGCTAGGAGAAAGTTCATTTACTTGTTCTTTATTCTGTCTTAATTTTTCCCTTTATGTAATTACCCTGTAATGATTCTCCTTGTATATGGGTTTAAAAGAGGTAAGGGAAATGGTAGTATGATGCTAATAATAATGGTAATAATAATAATAGTATGTATAACATGTATAGGTATGTAGAGCATAAGAGACACTGGAAAAGGCAGTGGGGGGCTGCATGAAGATTAGCTAGCTCAGACTCTGAGAGATTAGGTATATGTTATGCCTTGAGCTCATCGTGTAGTATGTTGGGGAGGACATTTAAGTAAAACTTCTGTTTTTTCTTTGATAAACTTTTTCAGGGTGTAAAAGTAGTGAAGTGAGAGGGGAGAGTTGGTGATGGTTGACAGCTCATATACTTACACTTGCCAGTAGTATCAGTTGAAATTAATGTAATTTACTCACATTGCTGCTTCTGTAGGTACAGTAGGCTGTGTGAAACTGTAATCAGGGTCTCTGCCTCTGAGTTTTTTTTAATTGATTCCCACCGGCTCCTTAGGAACCAGCTGCAACACCCTGCTCCGCAGCACCCTCCATCTTAGCTGTGACACTCCCCAGATTTTTGTGCACTTTGTCTCCAGTTACCTAACCCTCCCTTTCTGCCTCTTATTAATTCCCTCTCTTTCTTCTTTTCCTAGGGGATCAGTAGCCCTGACCGGCGAGACATTCCTCATTTGAACCGGTGTTTGCAGTTCAAACTTTCCTGCAGCCTCTGCCACAGCCGACTGCTTGCTCCTCTCCTCTGAAGGTACTAAGGAGCTGCTTTTCATTTTTGAAATTGGAGCCTTCAGAGCTAGCTTCTCAGTGACAGACACTGTTACTGCTCTGATGCACGTTGCATCCTTGTGCCAATTAATTGAAATTTTGAGCAGCTGTACTCTATTTTCTCTATTATTAACATTGAATTGCTCCTGCTCCGATTTTTTGACCTGCCCTCCCCCCACCTCAGTCCTCCCCAACCCCGTCCCGTCCTTAATTAAATACACTTGCTGAACTAAGAGACTGCCCCCCAATCAGGTACTTCGTTTCTCTTAAAAGGGTAATACCCTCTCTGAATACCTTGCAACCCTTAACACTCCAGGCCATTGCTAACAAAAGCTGAGCTAAGAGACCATCCCTCCCCTCCAATCAGGCACTTTTGCATGTCTTAAAGGGTAACATCCTCTCTGAATTCCTGCAACCTTGACACTCCAGGCCACTTCCTGTACTTCGGACTGCCTTACTCACTGACTCGTTGCTTTGGCACTTCTTTTAAAACTAGCTTCTGTAAAGGTTTCTTTCCCTAAACTATACTTGTAGCTTGAGTTTTCTCCTGCTCTACCACCCCACCCCAGCCTCTATAAATACACTTTCTCCCCTCAACTCCTCCCACTAGCTCCTTCTCTCCTCCCTTGCTCTCCCTCTAGTCTGCCCTTAAAATGCCTCAACCCATTTTCTTACATACCAGCACCATGAGGCACTGTGCTACCTATATACCTACACCATCGCTCCCTGGATTACTCGTTTTTTGCTTAATACTCTCTTATGCCTACAATCCCCACCATCCAGTACCACTGTCAAACCCAACAATCTCCTACAAATCTCCCACATCTGGGTTTCACCCCTACCCTCCCACTACTATCTCAGCCTCATGCATCATTACGAACCCCCTCTGGGATTTCCCCATAATCCTTTTAGCATTACAACTCACTGCCTCCTACCTGTGTTCTGTATGGGCAACACTTATCTTCTACACCATATATCCTTCCCTCCTTTTCCACACCGGTATTTGCACACCACACAACCTCCCCACATGGAGACCCCTGAATTCATCCAAAATTAAGTTACTCTATAGATGATCAAGAACATAATCTTCCTGATGCTTGTTTGCACAGGTAATATTGAGTTAAATCCTGCCCCCCCCCGCAGTCACTAGCCTCACCGTCTGACTTTGTAGCCACTAAAAGTTTAAAGTGCTTGCACCTCAATGTGTGCAGCCTTCTGACAAAACGAGATCTCGTCCACACCTAGGTCACACCACGGCTCCAGATATATCCCTGTGTTCGAGACATGGCTGAAAAATCCACCCCAGACTCTACATTATCATTACCCTCATACAACCTTTTCCGAAGTGATAGACTGACAAGGGAAGGGGGCAATGCAATCTATGTCAAGGACAAATTCACCATAACTGACATCGCTGTTGCCAACTCGCCCAAGGAGTTTGAAGTCTTAACATTAAACCTATCCCTATCTCTCACTGAAACAGTATAAGTAATAGGTTGCTACAGGCCACCCTCTGGAGGCATGGAGCTCCTAAACTACCTACGTGCTACTTCAGACACTAAACAAAATGAAATAATCATACTTGGAGACTTAAATGTCAACTGGCAAAAAAAACAGTAACAAGAGCATGCAGTTGAAAGAGTTCTGCGATGAATCAGGTTTTGACCAGCTGGTAACAGAGATCACTCACTCTAACCCTTAGTCCCCTGCTAACGGTTCCATGATTGACCTAATTCTTAATAATTTTATTTATTTGCTTTTTGTTTACCGGGTAGTGAGCTAGCCATAGAATGACTATTTTCAGTCTCGACCGGGAGGATTACAACATGAGAAAAAGCACAACAACATTATACGTACAGTATAGACAAGATTGGAGAAAATACATGACAGCAAATTGCAAATTGGCTGAGTATGTATACATGGTGAAAACAAGCATACAGGTAGGGCAGAGTAAGCATACAAAACCATAAAACCAGCTATTTAACATATAGGGAGATTTCGGCAACAAATTACAGTAATCTAGTGAGTACATAGTAAGTGCAAAGTTAAGCAAATACTGTTTTTACATTGAAATGAGGCAGGAAAAAGCAATCTTTCTTATGAGGCACATACAAAACCATAAAACCAGCTATCTAACATATGGGGAGAGCTAGGCAACAAATTACAGTAACCTAGTGAGTACATAGTAAGTGCAAAGTTTAAGCAGATACAGTTTTACTTTGAAATAAGGCAGGAAATAGCAATCTTTTTATGAGGCAGTTTGTGGTGGAACGCCGCCGTCCTGTGAGAAGAGAGGATAAGGCATTTACACTGGATGGAGCAATGAGGAGTGGTGGGGCTAGGGACATAAAAGCAAACATTCATATTGGGGGAGGAGGAGGAGGAGGAGGGGGAGGAAGACAAAAGAGACAGGTTAGTTGATAAGAACACAGTAGACAGTTGGAAGGTAGGCAGAGAGTGAGATCATGGGGGCTGAAAACAGGTGCATACATTTGAAGCAAATAGGCTGGCGTGGAGCTCTTTTTTAAAGAGTGCATGGGACAGCGCTTGGCGAAGTGTTAATGGTAGGGCATTCCATTGCAGTGTGGCATAGTGGGAGAAAGCTTGGGAGCCTTTTGAGGTTTTACACCTTGGCACTTGCAGTAGGGACTAGTCAGCCGAGCGTAGCCCATAGGAGGGTGTTTGAGGAGACAGTAGCCTTGCAAGACTATCAGGAGATTGTGCCTTGAAAACATTGTCCACTTGGGAGCCAACTGAGTAGAGTCTCAGTGCAGTAGGTGACAGCCATTTTTGGTCTGAGTAGAGTTTGCAGTGGTGTTCGAGCCTAGGGGATGAGGAGGCATAGCGGCAAATGTTATTATAGGTGGTGTCCCAGGCACGCTTTGATGACTTAGGTATGGCCGCATAAGTGATGACTCCATAAGTCAGGGCTGGTAGAAGGATGCCGAGGGCAACAGCCAGCCTGGCGTATGGAGTAAGTGTATAGCTAGATCTATAAGCAATGCCTAGCTTAGAGTTTACTGATTTGCTGGTGGATTTGACATGGAGATCAAAGCCAAGAGACTGATCAAGGATGACCCCAAGATATTTGAACGAGGTAGCTGTATTTATGGGAGGAGAACCAGGGCAGGAGACCGTGAAGCTATTGTTGCAGGATTTTAGTTTGGTAGCAGACCCAAACAACATAGCTTGGGTTTTCATTGCATTGAGGACCAGATTGTGGTCGAATAGCCAGTTATGAGTTTTATGGAAGTCAGATGAAAGGGACGAGTTTATGTCGGACGAGTTTTTGGAGCTAGCATATAGAACAATATCATCAGCATACAGGAGGGATGAACAGGAGGTGAGATCCAAGGTAATGCTGTTGATGAATATAGAGAAGAGAAGGGGCCCTAAAATTGAACCCTGTGGTACCCCAATGTTTAGAATAGCCTGGTTTGAGAGGGTGGAAGCGTATTTCACAAATTGAGCACGGTTTGACAGATAACTACTAAACCATGCCACAACACCCGTAATAGACAGCATAAGATCACCCATACAGCAGTATTCCACAATGATATCAGTGACCACTGTGCTATGGCCTGTATCAGAGGTCAGCCACCTGCCAAATCATCCGATACATTTACCTGGAAAAGAAGCCTTCATAAATTCAACTTTACCCATTATCTAACTGACCTCAGAAACATAATCTGGTCCAACTTTTATCTGGCCTCCAACATCAACGTGCTGGCCTCCATTTTAATCATATACTAAACAACCTTATTAATAAGCACGCCTATCAAATTAAATGTAGAACTAGGAAACACTCCTGCCCTTGGTTTACAGCTGAGCTAAAGACAGCACTAAAAGAAAGGGACCATCTTTGGACTACAGCCAGATGGACTAAACTCCATTCAGATTAGGCAGACACAGAGCCTGCCCGTGACGACCCTACGCCAAAAAAGACTGTGTCCACGCAAAGCAAATTATTACCTTGTCCGCCTTTGACTCTGCTAAGGGTAACTCTGGCAAATTCTGGAGCATCATTAGTCAGGCAGAAGGTAACAAACTGTCCTCCTCACTACCTGGTAAGGTCTCCTTTAAAGGCAAAACCTTATCTGATGAATCAGATATCCTCCATAGCTTCAGTGATCACTTTTTTTTTAATTCAATATGTTTTATTAAGTTTAGCCATAAAAAACAAAGTTATAATCATATCATTAGCCAAAATCTTCGTTAAGACTTCAGAAGACAGTAGTAAAAATTGGAACATAGACAATAGGCATCGAGTACATTGACAGTAAGGATTAAAATGGATAACCAAATAAACCTCCTCCTCCTCCTCCTCCTCCCCCCACCCTGTGGTGCAAAATGATACATTTACTAAAATCTCAGGTACCAATAATAAAAAGACTCTCAACAGAGAAACATATCCCCTTGTTAAAAATAGAATTAACAAACAAAGGAAAGGGAAATAAGATAGGAGGGAAACCAAGGGGTATGATAAAAGTTAAATATTAAATACTAATAGTTATATGGAAAGATTAGATGGAGAGGGGCCCGCAGCTCATCATGATTCCTATTGCCTCCTGAATAACAAAGCGTCTAATTTGCCCCATTTCTTTTTGAAGGAGGATACTCTTCAAGTTACCTGTGCTATGAGATTTTCCACACGAAGAGCAAAAGTTATCTCATGCAACCATTCCGTATAAGTTAGTACTGAATGGTCCTTCCAATGTCTAAGGACTAATTTTTTAACTGCCATGGATATCAATGCCATGTGATATCTCTTCTCTTTCACTTGTATTTCTAGGTAGTCACCTAGGATGCAGAACTTAGGGGAGAAGAGCCCTTGCAAGCCCAATAGAGAGTCAAGTGAGGCCTCTATTTGAACCCAGAGAGGAGATACTGAAGAACAAAACCAAAAAGTGTAACGGGAACCTCTTCTTTATCACATCTGAGGCATTTAGTTGAGGTGGACCTCTTCATCCTTGCCAGTCTGATCGAGGTGTAATAAAGATCATTTAAGATACAATATTGTGTAAGTCTGTATCTATCTTGTGTATGATATGTGTGTAAACTTTTCCAGATATACTGCCACTCAACACCTTCATCGGGATATAGGTCTTCCAAATCTTAGGACCAAGGGTTGGGTGGAATTCGGAAATTTATATAATAGGCTGTATAACCCGAGACACTATGGTTGATTAACAATTGCCATTGACCTGAGAGAAAAAAATTGGAGAAGGGGTGAACTTTGTTGTCTCTCCCAAATTTAGTAAGCAAGAGATGTCGTATTTATATACTTTAAAGGCTACTTTGTCCGACCATTGAAATTTATCCAGAATTTCCTTAGTATCCAGAATGTAATTGGTGAATAGAAATCTTTACACAACAGTCTGAGATAGATGGCAGCCACTTACTAATATCAACGAGTTACCCATACGGAGGTTAGGGTTTAAGCATATAGGTTGAGAAAAGTCCTCTGTGAGAGATCTTAAGATGTCTGAAAACCTAAGATACCACTGGGAGAGAGATACCCAAAGGTAAAGAGCAGTGGCGAAGGGACATTTTTGCCTGATCTGTAAAAGAGCGTTTTCGGATCTACATTATGAGCTTTCATAAGATCTAATTCCATTTGAAGCCATAATGGTTTATAAACTAGGGGGTATTGGGAGTCAGTGGCCGACAGCCATTTACCACATTTGTTCAGGTGCGAGGCCCAATAATAATACAGGAAGTTCGGGCTCGAGTCCTCCATACTCTTTGGGCTGAGATAATTTGTTATAGGATTTTCTAACAGCTTTATTGTCCCAAAGAAAAGAACTTATTCCAGAATGAATATCCTTGAAAAAGATTGGGGAATCCATAAGTTTAACATATTTAAGGGATAGAAGAGTCTAGGTAACACATTCATTTTAATCGTGTTAATCCTGCCCACAGCGATAAGGGTAGTTTAGACCATCTCAAAAGATCTTGCTTAATATTTCTCATAGATCTTCCAGATTCAGTTTCCTCATCAATGCCAGACTGAGAGAAACATGTATTCCCAGATATTTAATAGAACGTGTAGTCCACTTCATCCCAAATTCAAGAAAGTCTCCTTATATGTGAAAGCGATTAAGAGGAAAATTTCAGTTTAGTAACATTAAGTTTATAGCCAGAATATCGACTGAAAACCTTAATCTGACTTAGAGCCGCTCTCAACGACAAAACAGGGTCCGACAGGTGTAGAAGCAGGTCGTCTGCAAAAACTGAGATTTTAGCCACACTATTTGCGACAGGGATACCTGATATTGATAGAGATGAATTTAAGGATCTTAGGAGAGGTTCAAGGTACAAATTAAATAAAAAAGGAGATAAGGGGCAGCCTTTCCTTGTACCCGAGGTAAGTGTAAAGGAATCTGACATGACGCCATTACAATACAGCCTTGCTGTAGGGGAAGTATATAACGCCTGTATCCATGTCACAAATAGTGGTGGAAAACCCATAACTTGTAGTGTAGCCCATAGAAAGGACCAGTCAACCCTGTCGAACGCCTTTTCCACGTCAAGAGAAACTAAAATCATCGGAGAATGTGAAGTCTGCACCGCAGTTAAAAGATATTGCAGCTTGCGGTGGTGATCCACCGGAGATCTACCTGCAACAAATCCGATCTGTTCGGAACTGATTAAGGGCATCCATACTTGCTCAATGCTTTTAGCAAGGATTTTGGCTAAGATCTTAATATCACAGTTTAATAAAGAGATGGGACGATAGCTTGAAGGAAGATATGAGGGTTTGTCTGGCTTGAGAAGAAGAATGATAAGGGCTTTGAGAAGGGTGGGATCCTGAGTACTACCGGTCAATAGTATTGGTACAAACGATGTAGGCCGGGCACTAAATCCTTAGCAAATAGTTCATAAAAAGTTCAAGAGAATCCCCGGACCTGGAGATTTTTCCGAGCCAAGTCCTTTATAGCTGCTAAAATCTCCTGGAAAGATATGGGAGAGATTAGTAATGCTTGCTGATCTTGATCAAAACGATGAGAGAGAGTTGCGAGATAATTAAGTGTTTAGTCGATAGGGGGAAGGGTCTGGTTTGTTATAAAGTGACGAAAAATAGGATCTAAGCACAGAAAGTATATCCGAGGATTAGTTTGGATCTCCCATTGAAATCTTCAATGGAATTGATCGCCTGGAAGCTTCCAGCTTCCTTAGTCTCAAAGCTAACAGGTGGCTAGCTTTTCCCACATTCTCGTGCATCACGAGTTCTCAATATGGCGAGTTCAGTCTTTTCTTGCAATAGTGTAGAATACTGGTTTCTTAAAAACAAAAGGGTTTCCAGTGTATCCGTTGTGGAGGACATAGACAAAGATTGCTCTATCATTCTGATTTGGGTGAGAAGGGATCGGGTTTTCGCTTCCACTTTCTTTTTCAGTGGAAGCTAGGCGAATAAATTCACCTCTCAGACAGCACTTCAATGCACACCACTCTTGGTCTGCCCTAATTATAGAGTTCTGATTTTCGAGATAAAAGTATTGAATCAGCCCTGATATTCTAGTACTAATGTATTCTTCTTTTAAAAGTTGATTATTTAGTCTCCACAGTGGATTCCTAGTAGTGTTAATATCCAATAGCGTAACCATCCAAACTGGAGCATGATCCGAAACCACTCTTGCATCTATACCCGCGTTACTTATATTCCTAAGAAGAGAATTACTACATAATATGTAATCGAGTCTAGTCCATGTATCATGTACAGAAGAGTGAAATGTAAATTCCCGGGCAACTGGATTTAGTGTTCTCCATGGGTCACATAGACCAAGAGTTTCTATAAAGTCCGCAAGTGCCCTTTGGGCTGCTGAGAGGGGAGCAAGAGTGGCATTGGACCTGTCTAAATCCTGCGTGGGGGATATATTCCAATCGCCTGCAAGAATCATTGGGAGGGATAGGAAATCTTGCACTTTCCCATCAGACTGGCAAGGAAGGAGGAGTCTCCCCCTACCGGACCGTAACTACTCCCTAATAGAACTTCTGTATGGTTCAGGATACCCTTCACTAAGATATATCTGCCCATAGGGTCCGAGATTGTCATGGTGGATTGAAAGGTGATTGACGATGGATGAGGATCGCTGTACCCCTGCTTTAGAAGAAGGCTCCAGAGCGAAAACCTGACCAATGCCCTTCTTCCAGATATTTACCACTTCATGTGGGAGTAGGTGTGTTTCCTGAACAAAGGAAATCTTGCTGCAAGGACTCCAGATGTCTCAATATCTGCATTCTCTTTAATGATGTGCTGCGGGCCCTCTCACATTCCACGTGACAAATTTAATATTGTTAACTGCCATTGAACCTCTGTCGAACTAATAAGTATACTCTGGTACCTGACAATATATGCACCATGGCCCCCTTTAATAACCCAAAAATATCCCTCAAAAAACATACCCCCCACAATACCCCAAATAATAAAATGAAACCCAGAAACATTTCAGGGCTAATATTCTCCCCTTACCAAACCCCAAAAAAGCTGTAGGTCCCTCTTGTAACAGGCTGAGAAAAATATATAAGACCTTTGTACTTTTATGTTTAACCCGTAACCAACTATATACATCCCGACCCAGCCTCCAATCATTGAAAAGGGTAGAATGGATGATATATCTCTTAAGTGTCAAATCCCCAGAGTCCCCAGCATCCATCTCCCACATCAAGGAAATTAACGTTACCCCACAGAAAATTGGAAATAAAAAAATAGGCCGACATCGCATAGCCTTGGAGTCCCCCCCAAAATGACCCATATATGATGTTGATTGGACTCCTATCCAAAGTGAAATAATAAAAAACCCTATGAGGTAGGCTAGGTACAAACCCCCTATTCCCCAGTACGCACGGCCAAACATGCCCAGGCCTCGTTCCAGCATCCCGCCCCCCTCTATGCCATGAAGTCCGCTCTGCTGCTGTGGGGAAAAAAAAGGGAGGGGGAGGGCAGGGAGAGCTAGAGGACGAAAAGAAAGAAAAGGAAAACGGGGAGGGGAGGAAGGAGGCTCCTGGGGAGGTGGAAGGGTGGAGGGAAAATATAGAGCACAGAAGAATAGGGCAAAGGATGGGTAAAATAATATTGATAAATAATATTGTCCTGAATTCTCTTGCTGGTCCACTCTTCCATCTTCTTGAGGTAAAATCGATGATCCAGTGAGATTTTAGCTTCCTGCATGTCCCTGCACAGAAAACCAAACGAAAAGTATCAGCAGTCACCAACTGGTAAGGGAACTTATAATCCATAAAAAAGGACACCACTGGGACTGAAAACAAAGGTACACCGAAGCCTCGGTGTATCACATCCACTCTTCCATCTTCTTCGAGATAAAATATGGTGATCCAGTGGAAATATTAGCTTCCTGCATGACCCTGCACAGAAAACCAAACGAAAAGTATCAGCAGTCACCAACTGGTAAGGGAACTTATAATCCACAAAAAATGACTCCACTGGGACTGAAAACAAAGGTACATAGATACATAGATACATAGACAGTGTCGGCAGATAAGGGCCTATGGCCCACCTAGTCTGCCCATTTGAGCTTGTAAGTTCAGTTTGTTTTCCTAGAAGTCTATTTCCCCTTACCCCTGACCTCTAGAATTCCTTTATGTCTATCCCATGCATTCTTAAATCCCGTGATTGTTTCCAGCCCCACCACTTTCTCTGGCAGGGTGTTCCACTTGTCCACCACCGTTCTGTGAAGAAATTCTTTCTCATGTTTCCTCTGAATCGTCCTCCTCCAACTTCATCCCATGCCTCTAGTCCTGAAACATCTTTTCGCTTAAAATAGTGTTTTCCTGCACCCTGTTCCTCCCTGTAAGATACTTGTATGTCTCTATCATATCCTCTCTCCTCCTCTCCTCCAGGGAGTACATGTTCAGTTCCTTCAACCTGTCTTCATAGGATTTGTGATGCAACCCATGCACCATCTTTGTTGCCCTCCTCTGCACCTTCTCTACCCTGTCTATGTCCTTACGTAGGTATGGTCTCCAGAACTGTACACTGTACTCCAGGTGGGGCCTCACTAGTGTCTTGTATAGCGGAATAATGACCTCCCTTTCCTGCTGGTGATGCCCTGCCTATACATCCCAGCATCCTATTTGCTTTACCTGATGCCTTGTCACACTGTTTCCTACCTTGAGATCATCAGAGATGACAACCCAAGATCCCTTTCCTGCTTGGTGCATGCTATATCCTCACCCCCAACTGATATATTGTGCCAGGGTTTTGTGCCCCATATGCATTATCTTGCACTTCTTTGCATTTAATTTCAACTGCCAAACCCTTGACCATTCTTCAAGTTTCTGCAGGTCCCTTCTCATTCTGTCTACACCCTCTGGTGTGTCTACTCTGTTACAGAGCTTTGTGTCATCAGCGAACAGTGAAATTCTGCCTTCTATATCCTGTGCAATGTCACTGATGAAGATGTTGAATAGGACCGGTCCCAGCACTGATCCCTGTGGTACCCCACTGGTCACTCTTCCCCTGTGGAGTGACAGCCATTTACCACCACCTCTGTGTCCTGCCACCCAGCCAGTTACCTACCCACCACACTACTGTCCTGCCCACACCCATATTCCCCAGTTTGTGTAATAGTCTTCTATGTGGCACAGTGTCAAAGGCCTTGCTGAAGTCCAGATAGGCCATGTCCACTGCCTCCTGATCCACCTCCCTAGTCACCCAGTCAAAAATTCAATGAGGTTGGTCTGACATGACCTCCCCTGGTGAAACCATGCCTTGGGTCCTGTAGTCCATTGACAACCAGATGTTCCACCAATCTCTCCTTCAGTAGTGCTTCCATGATCTTTCCCACTACCGAGGTGAGGCTGACTGGTCTGTAGTTCCCTTCTTCCTCTTTGTTCCCACTTTTGTATAAGGGACTACATCTGCTGTCCTCCAGTCTTTGGGTACCTCCCTGTTTCCAGTGATTGGCTGAACAGGATAGCCAGAGGTTCAGCCACCACCTCTCTTAGTTCTTTAAGGACCCTGGGTGCACCCCATCTGGCCCCATTGCTTTGTCAACTCTTATTACTTCCAGTTCCTTCAGGACCCTTTCGTGTAAAGGGACTTGTGTCCATTTCTGCACCATTCTCACCCCTTGTACTCCTTCAGACCCATTACCCCTCTTCCTTAGTAAAGACTGAGCAGAAATACCTGTTCAATATGTCAGCTTTACTGTTGTCATCCTCCACGCTGCTCCCATCCTCCCCTTCAGTCTAACTATCCCTCCTTTGTCCTTCTTTTTCACTTATGTACCTGTAAAAGGTTTTGTCCCCTTTAACCACTGATTTTGCAATGTGTTCTTCTGTCTGAGCTTTGGCTTCCTTACTGACTTCCCTGTCTCCCTTTGTTTCTCCTGGTACTTCTCCCTATCCCCTTCTGCCTGTGTCTTTTGTATTGCCTGAATGCAGTCTTTTGGCTTTCACTTTCTTTGCTACCTCTTGGAAAACCATAATGGTCTCCTCTTTCTTTTCCTCTTGCTAACCTGCTTAATGCATAATTCTGTTGTTCTTATAATCCCCATTTTAAATACTGCCCACTGTTTCTCAATCCTGATTCCTGTCCCATTCCCTTAATGCCTCTTTCAAGCATCTCCCCATTTTCCCAAAGTCTGCCCCTAAAATCCAGGATACGTGTTTTTTGTGTGGTTTGGTTCTGCTCTTTCTGTGATTTCAAACCACAATGACTGCGGTCACTGTTACCCAGATGCCCCCCACTGTTACCCCCATCACACTGTCCCTGTTTGTGAGCACAAGGTCCAGTATTGCCTTCTGCCGAGTTGGTTCCATGACCAGTTGCTTGAGGAAGGCACCTGAAGGAGTCCAGGATAAATCTGCTCCTAGTTGATGCTGCTGCTGGGATGCTCCAGTCCACATCTGGTATATTGAAGTCTCCAACCAGTACTACCTCACCCTTGTCAGCCATCCTTTGGATGGCTAGCATCAACTCCTATCTGTTTCTTCCTCCTGGGCTGGTGGTCTATAGACCACACCTGTGCGGATGGCTGGCCCCATTTTCCTTTCCAGCTTAACCCACAGTATCTCTCCCCCATTTGTTCCTCCTGGATCTGTGTGGCCCTTATGTCATTTTTCACATACAGTGCCACCTCCTCCCTTCCTGCCTGCTCTGTCTCTTCTGAATATGTTGTAGCCAGGTATGGCCATCTCCCAGTCATGGTTATCATTACACCAGGTTTCAGTGATGGCCACAATGTCCAGGTCTGGCTGTACCATGACAGCCTCCAGATCTTCCATCTTGTTGCTAAGGCTCCTGGCATTTGCACACATGGCTTTCCATGATTTGACCTCCCTAGACTGCTTCACTGTTCTACTCCAGCCCCTTCCTTGGTTGTCATTATCCCTGGTTCTCCTTGCTGTCTGCCTTTCTGCTGAATTTTGCCCTTTTCTGCTTATCCACCTTTTGGACACTAATCTCCAACTTTTGCACACTGCTTTGCAGAGATAGCCACTCCTCTGGTTCACTGGTTCCATTACTAGCTGTGGGGGTGAGCAAGTAGGTACCATCCTTGCTGGCCTGCCACCCCCTTTGCTAGTTTAAATGCTTGTCAATGTAGCATTTAAACTTATCATTATGCTTGGATTCCTCCAGGATGGATGTAGGCCATCAGGCTTGAACAAACCTCCATCCCTCCAGATGGGTCCCCAGTCACCAATGAATCCAAACCCTTCCTCACAGCACCAGTTCTTCAACCATGAGTTAAAGTTCTGGTGCATGCACTCCTATGTCTCCCTTGCCTCTCACAGGTAGTACTTCTGAGAAAGTGACAGAAGTAGCTACTTGTTTGAGACCCTCCCAGTTTCCTAAACTCTTCCTGAACTTCCTTTGGCTCCCCATTTGCCAAGTCATTAGTACCTAGGTGGATAATGACATCCAGCTCACCCTTCTGTCTTGCCTTCCCAGTGATCCCCAGTATCTTCCTTCCATCCCTCCATGCCGTGGCACCTGGTAGGCACCTCACCTCCCTGTCCTCCCCCTCCTGTGTTCCTAGCTGGATCCCTCTTATGATGGAGTCCCCCACCAGGATTCGCTTCCTCCTCCTCCTCTGGGTCCACTGCTTTCCCCACTGAGGTCACTTCCTTGCCTAACCTCCACATCCTTTCCTTCCACTTCCCTGGGTACCTCTATTTGGTTGTCCTCATTTGCCAGTGTGGCATATGAGTTCTTGAGAGGAATAGGATCTGGGATGTGCCTCTGCCTGACTGCTCTAACCCTCCTGAGCCCACTGTCACACAGGTACACCGAAGCCTTGGTGTATCACATCCAATCGTCCTCCAGAAATGCAAGCTCATCTTCAAAGCACCCATCTAGGGCCATAGAAACCTTTGGTCCCACCTGCAAAAAAAAAAAACCCAGCATCCAAGAATGCTTCCCCACGAAGATCCAACTTGCCCTCGAGAAGAGAGACACCAGAGAGAGGAGATTCCCACCAGCAGGTAAAAAAAAAAGTATGATGGGCTTTCCAGAACCAGAGATAATGTTGGATAATTATTTTAACTCTCCAAACAGCAAATCATCCTTCCAAAAGGGAGCACATAGTAGAACCTCAGGATTCAACAACTATGATGGCTCATGAAACTTTAAATAGATCTGGCAACAGATGTGACAGGTCCTCCTGGGCCTGGCTCACTGCTTCATAGCTATGCCATTTACCATCAATTGAAACTTGAAGTCGAGCAGGATAAGCCATCCTGAATTTAATGTTGGCAGCTATTGCTTTGACACTATAGGATTGAAGCGGCTCTCGCTGCCTCGTCTCAAGGAAGGTCTTGTGTGATTAATGGCGTTTCCCTTCCCAAGTAATGGCACAATTCCCTTACTTTCACTAAAATGTGCTGGCGCCCAGAAAATTGAGTAGTTTGATGATTATAGGCCTGGGAGGGGCTGAAGGTTCTGGTCTTGGGCACGAGCGACCTGTGAGCCCTCTCAATAATGTACCCTGGATTGTGTGGGGAAGGGCCTACTATTTTAGTTAGCAACGCCTGGACAAATGGAATGCAAGAAGAACCCTCCTCTGCCTCTGGCACACCATGGATTAGTACGTTGTTTCATCATGAGCGGCCTTCTAAGTCTTCTGCTTTTTGTTGCAGCCTAGTTATTGTTTGTTTTATTTTAGTTATTTCTGGTTCCATTCTATTTCGCCAACTTTCCAACAATGTAGAGCGGGCCTCGTTGTCTGTAACCCTCTGCGTCAGCATCGAGATATCCCCTCGCATACTCTTCAGCTCCAGAGAAAGTTCTATTAATGCATCTTTAAGTGGACGTATCTCCTCGAGAAAACGATCCTCCGATAGCGGATTGAGAGAGGAGAAAATCGAGGGTCTGCACCATCGAGGTGGAAGGTGCTTGCTGTGGCCTTCTTGGCCCTGCTGTCTGGAGAAACCGGCGAGTGCGTTTATGGAGGGCCCGATTCATGTCGTGTCCATTCTGGCGCTTATTAAAGCGGAATACCCCCAAAGCTCCCCCGGAGCGCTCCTCGGTTCTAAATTAATAAAAAAAACTCAGGAGACTCGTGGACTGCACACTTTAAGTAGGTTAAAAGTTAGATTTAACGGAGGTGAGGTGAGAGCACTGAAATCCCCCCCCCGCTTTCACGCTCGGCTCATCACGTGATCTCCCCAGTGATCACTTTTCAACCACAGGTCTGGCCTTCGACTCCTCTAAAGCTGCAACCTCACCTCCAATTTATCCAAGCAATCTCCGATTCAGTCTAAGAATATCTTCTCCTTTACCCCTTTCCACTACAAGAAGTAGAAGACCTACTGTATTACTCAAATTAGTCATAAAGAAGGAGCCGGAGCTGATGGTATAGATCCTTCTTTCTTTAAACTGGTTTCAGGTTTCTAACAGTAAGTAAGTAAGTAAAAATTACTTTTAAGCGCTTTTTCGAATCAGCGCTGTACAAATAGAACAAATTAAATACATACAAATTTCATACATATAAACAACAACAGAAATAACAATATAATTACAATAAAATACAACAGTCACTGCCCATAAGCTATTTGAAATAAATAAGTTTTAAGTTCTGACTTAAAGCTCTCAACGGTCAGGCAGCTTCGTATCCGATGAGGTAGAGAATTCACAGGGTAGGGCAGCATAAGAAATGCCCGTGTTCTTAAGTTTTTAAACGAATCCCTGGGAACTCCTTTAGCAATCCTTCGCCATGGAGGAGTGAGCGAGAGGGACAGTAGGGAGTAAGCAGATCTTGAAGATACCGCGTCCCTGTTCGTGTAGGGCTTTATAGGTCAGTAACCCGACCTTAAAGGTGATCCGCCACTGAACCGGCAGCCAGTGCAGCTCGCGCAGCACAGGTGTAATATAATTCCTCATAGATGTCCCAGTCAAAAGCCTGGCTGCTGCGTTCTGCACTAGCTGCAAGCGGCGGATATCAACCCCCGGCAGCCCTAGGTACAGGGCATTGCAGTAATCAAGGCGAGAAGTAACAAAGGCATGGACCAATGTCGGAAGGTCAGCCGGAGGAACAAGGTGTTTCACCCGAGCAATATTCCTCAGATGGTAAAAGGAAGATTTGACAGCAGAAGACACCTGAAATTTCAGCGTCAATCTGTTGTCAATAATAACGCCCAGGTTACGCACCCGGTCTGAGGTCGAGAGCTGGGCACCATCGATCCATACGCCCGAAGGGAGACCAGCCCTACAACCCGCCTCAAGGGCGACTGGATCCACCACCAACACCTCAGTCTTATCCGGGTTTAACCTTAGCCAGCTGGCACTCATCCAATCATTGATCTCGGATAGACAGTTGTTAAGTATAGAGACTGCATCTTCTTGCCGGACTAAAGGACAAATATAGCTGGGTATCATCTGCATAGCAGTGAAAACCCAAGCCATATTGCCTAATAATGTCTCCCAATGGCAGCATATAGACAGCGAACAACATGGGTGCCAAAATGGAACCCTCAGGAACCCCACAAGGCAAAGAGACAGCGTCAGAGGAATAAATTCCAGTGATAACCCTCTGTCTCCGCCCTGTGAGAAAAGATTGAAACCATTGCAGAACCGCACTAGACAGTCCACAATAAAACCGCAGTATGCTCCAAAAGCACACCATGGTCCACAGTGTCAAATGCTGCAGAGAGATCAAGAAGGACTAGAATAGTACAAGCCTTTTGATCTCTAGCTATCAGAGATCATTTAGAACCCAGACAAGAGCAGTCTCAGTACTATGTCTTTTCCTAAATCCGATTGAAGAGTATCATAGACATTGTGATTTGTAAGATGGTCATCCAGTTGCAGTGCAACCACCTTTTCAATAACCTTACCCAAAAAGGGCAGGTTAGAGACAGGCCTGTAGTTAGCTGGACAGTCCGGATTCAATGAAGGTTTTTTTAGGAGTGGTCGAACGACCGCCTCCTTTAAGGGTTCAGGAAAGATCCCCTGCTCCAAAGATTTCCAGACAATTTCAGCCATGGTCGGACAGATAATATCTACGCAACCCAATAATAGAGGCGTAGGGCCCAGATCCAAACTACAGCTGGTTGGACGTGCAGTCTGGACAATCCTCACAATGTCCATGAATTCCGGCCTACCAAAGTCAGACCAGGTGACACAGGTGTTTGCTTCCCCTCGCCGATCACTGCAAACCCTTGAAGAGTGAGCTTGGCTGATATCCGACCTAATGCTGGCAATTTTATCAGCGAAAAATTGAGCAAGCTCATCACACTTTATTTGTGAAAAATCTCTTCCAGACTGTAGACAGAGTGGATTGCACAATCTGTCAACAGTCCAAAAGAGTTGAGCTGGTCGGTTTCGCGCAGCAGTAATCTCCCTGGACAGGAATTCTGCCTTCTTACGGGATATTGCTGATTGATAGAAAACATAATGATCCATCAATCTAAGTTTGTCAGCATCCAGGCAAGATTTCCGCCATGCCCTCTCTAGCCTTCGCCCCACTCTCCTCAGCTCCTTCAAAGACTCATCAAACCAAGGGGTCTTTGGGCTGAAGGTAAATGACATGAGCAAAGACAATTTGGTCCAGGGCCCCGGTCACCGCCTTATTATAGGCAATAACCAGGTCCCCTGGACCCATGCTCTCATCCGAAACACCCGATAGGTCCAGTACCGCCAATAGGCCCTCTGGGTTTACTCCCCTTAAAGGGCGATACTGGACCATCTCCGTAGGGGCAGACCTATTAGGGGGTGCCCCAAAACTGAATCTTATGGTGTGATGGTCTGTCCACACATTTGGTTCCACCTCCAAATGTGAGACATCCAAATCCAGTAGGAACACCAGGTCCAAAGAGTGTCCACCTATATGGGTAGCAGAGGTAACTACCTGTGACAGGCCCAACATAGACATAAGTTGGAGGAAGTTCTTTCCAAAGTGCGAGAGTTCATCGTCGACCCAGGCATTGAAGTCACCCAGTATTAGCCATCTAGGCGACTCCAGTACCATGTCAACGATGAAGTCTGCGAACTCCTTCAGGAATTCACCACCATCACTGGGTGGACGGTATATGAGGAGAATCCTGAGCTCTGCACCTGCTGCCAGGATGCACTCAAAGGATCTGATGTTACCCACTGGCACCTCCACAAGACCCAGATCTGATCTAAAAAAGATGGCCACTCCCCAGACCCTATCTTACATCTGTTTAACCTTTCAATCTGCTCCAACACCATATTGGACATAAGGAAAATAGCACAGGTGCTTCCACTATTTAAATCAGGAGACCCCATGGACCTAAACATGTACAGCCAGATATCAATCCTACCCCTCCTTTCCAAACTCTTTGAGAAATTATTAAATGTTCAAATCAGAGACTACCTTGGTAATTCCAATTTAATAAATCCAGTTCAGTCTGGTTTTAGACCAGCACACAGCACCACCTCTGCACTAGCTTCAGTTATGAATGACTGGCTCCTTACTATGGATAACAGACAGTTACAGGGACTGTCTTTTTGGATTTAAGCAAAGTGTTTGACACAGTCGACCACGATTTGCTCCTTGATGCGCTTGATTGCCATGGCATCACTGGCTCAGCAGTGCTATAGTTTAATAACTATCTAACAAACAGACCTCAACAAGTTAAAGCAGTAGGTTCCCTTTCCCCACTCCTCCCTCTCATGAGAGGAGTTCCTCAAGGTTCAATCCTTGGACCTCTCCTATTCATGATTTACATCAACTCAGTTGGAGACAATGTTAGTGTAGCTAAATTACATTTATTCATAGATAATATAGTGATCTATCTTTCCAGACCAACAGCAGATGAGGTCCGCACAGAGCTCCAGTCAGAATTTGATCTGTTACAACACAGCCTTATTCAATCAAAACTCCTTATATGAACATACGAAATTGCCAACAGATAAAGGCCTTATGGTCTATCGAGTCTGCTCGGGTGTGTAGCTAACATCCTCCTTCCCTTCCCCTAACCCTCCTTCTTACCCTGTCCCACCCCCTTTTGAAGCAGCCCACTGTTCTACATGATACCACTTCTCAGGCAATGCATTCCATCCTGACACCACTCTTTCCATAAAAAAGTATCTTCTCATTTCTCTCCTGGACCTTCCCCTTTATCTTAAACAGCCCTTCCATGCCTATTTTGTTAATGCCTTTCATGTACTTGAACGTTTCAATCATATCCCCTGTCTCCTCTCCTCCAATGAGTACATGTTCAACTCCCTCAGCCTGCTCCAATATGGCATGTCCCCTAGTCCCTGGCTCATCTTTGTTGTCCTGCACTGTACCCCCTCCAGCAACTTAATGTCCCTTTTCAGGTATGGACACCAGTACTGCACACAGTACTCCAGGTGTGGTCGGACCAGCAACCTATACAATGGCAGGATCACCTCCCCTCTCCTTGAAAATATACCCCTAAGAATACAACCCAGCATTTTGTTGGCCTTTGCAGCTGCCTTCCTGCATTGTGCTGAGTTGTTCATCGAGCCTGTTATGATCACCCCTGGGTCCTTCTCCTCTTCTATCATGGTGAGCTGCACCCCCCAGCTGATAGCTCCTTGTTTTTTTGTCCTGAATTGCAGCACCTTGCACCTTTTGGCATTAACCCCAGCTGACAGGTGTTCAACCAGGTCTCCAATTTTGCTAGATCATCCTGCAACCCCTGCCACCCTTCCAGGTTATCCATGACCGCTCCCATCTTGGTGTCATTTGCAAACAAACTGATCTTGCTCTTGATGCCCTTTGAGATGTCTGATATGAACAGCCCAAACAACACTGGTCTCAACACTGAGCCCTGCAATACACTGCTTGTCACTGCCCTAGGAGATGACAGCTCCCCACTTACCACCACCAACTGCTGCCTTCCTTGCAGCCAGTTAACTACCCATCCCACCATCTTCTCCCCAGCCCCTGTAACTACCAGCTTACTTCCCAGCCTCCCATGTGGTACCGAATCAAATGTCTTACTGAAGTCCAGATACAGGACATCCACTGCATGGCCCTTGTCCAACTGTCTAGTTATCCAGTCATAGTAATCCAACAGGTCGGTCTGACAGTATTTGCCTGCGACAGACCTATGTTGCCTATCATCCTGCAGCCCATTAGTCTCCAGCAGGGACACTAGCCTCTCTTTCAGTATTATCTCCATCAGTTTACCAATGATGGATGTGAGGCTTACCCGTCTGTAATTCCCCAGTTCATCTTTGAGGCCACTCTTATGGAGGAGCACCATGTGTGCCATCCTCCAGTCCTGAGGTACGCACTCTGAGTCCAGGGAGGCATTGAACAGGTCCACCAAGGGTCCCGCTAGGATTTCTGCCAGCTCTCTCAATACCCTGGGGTGAATGTCATCTGGCCCTGGTGCCTCGTCCACCCTCAGTGCCCTCAAATCCTCCAGTACCCTGCCCTCAGTTATTGCCCCATCTGTCACCTCCCCCAGAGCCTACCCTCCACCCCCTTGGTAGCACCCTCCTTTCTCCTTTGGAAACACTGAGCAGAAGTATTCATTAACGCTTCTGCCTGCCCTGCCCTGTTTCCACCCACCCTATCCCTCTTAATACTTACTATATTGTCCCTGCAACTCCTTTTCTCCCTGATGTACCTGAAGAATTCCTTTTCACCCTTCTTGATGCCCTGTGTGAGTCTGAGCTCTTTAGACACCTTGGCTGCCTTACTGCCTTCATCACCTCCTTCGATTTCTTCAGGTAATCCTCTCTGTCCTCCCCCCTCCCTGTTTTTTTGAGCCTCCTAAAGGTGGCTCTTTTTTTTCTTACCATATCCATGACATCCTTGTTCAACCAGCTGGGTTTCTGGACCCTAATGCAGGTTTTGGTTGAATCTACAACCCCCAGTTTTATGACATCCTACCTTTGGTTTGTGTCCATATTTGCTTGGATTCTGGCCAGATGCCCCTTTACTACCTCACCCATCCTCCCGAAGTCGGCCCTCCTGAAGTCCAACACCCTTGTACCCATTTCCATTCCCTCCTTATCCATGTTCAACGTGAATCACACTGAGTGGTGGTCACTCCCAGCTAGTGGCTCCTCCACTCCCACCTCCCTCACAAACTCTGCATTAGCCAGCACCAGGTCTAGGGCATTCCCTAACCTGGTTGGTTTGCTGACCATTTGCATTAGGAAGCTTTCCTGGATTACATCCAGAAGTACCTGCTCCCTTTTATTTGTGGTGACTGGGGTGCTCCAATCCACTCCTGGCATGTTGAAGTCCCCCACAATCACCGTGCTACCCTTCCTGCAGGTCCTTCTGATCTGCCCCGCCAGTTTCCTGTCTAACTTTTCTGCCTGAGAGGGTATCCTGTACACTACTCCCATCCTGAGAGTCCTACTTTTTGAATCCTGGATGTGCATCCATAACCACCCTGTACCACCTCCACCCCTCCTCATGAACATACTTCAGTCCTTCTTTCACATACAGTGCCACCCTCCCCTTTCACACTTACCCTATCCCTGCAGAATAATTTATACCCTGGTACAATCAGGTCCCAGTCCTGGTACTGGGTGGCCCATGTTTCGGGAATGGTTGCCATGTCCACCTCCCTTCTGCCATGAGGCCTGTAGTTCTGCTGTTTTGTTCCTCAGGTTCCCTAGCATTCAAGGTGACCACTCTCCATCCTTTTTATTTCCCCCACCCCTCTTGTTCTCCTTCTAGCCTCCCCTCTATTGCTCCCCTTTTCCCTTTCTTCTGGTATGGGGCAAGCTAATTTAGCTTCCTGTACTGTGGATTCTGTATGCCTCTTTTCCATTTGCCACCCCCTGCTCCTAGTGTAAATGCCCTTCTTCTGCCATGTAATCTCCCATCTTCTGCTTCAAAACCTTCTTACCCTTCTCACTTAAATGCAGTCTATCTTTAGCGTAGAGATCACTGTCCTCCCAGGTCTCTCCCCACTCACCCACCATCCCATACCCATTTGACTCGCACCAGGTTCTTAGCCATTTGTTAAATTCCTCTATCCTCAGTTTCCTTGCAGTGCTCACCCTGGGCACTGGAAGTATTTCCAAACAAAGCCACTGATCTTCCTGCCCCCCACATATTGGTCCCAGCTCCTGAAACCTACCCTGAACTACCTCTGCCATTTCTCCCACTAGATCATTTGTCCCCTTATGCAGAACTATGTGAGGTTTCACCCTGCCCCTTCCAGCAAACTTCAGTACATACTGCCTCACACTGTCTGCTGTCATTCCTGGCATGGCCTCCACTCATATGCGACTATGTCTCTCACCCTTGCTTCCCCATCTGATACCTCTTAGTTAGTCTTGAATCACCCAGCACTAGGATTCCACCCTGTTTTCCCTGTGTCACAATGCCTGATCTCCCTACATCCCAAGCCCTCCCTCTGGTCTCCTACTCTTCCTCCAGCACAGTCTTCCCCCCTTCCTCCCCTGTGTCCTCCCTATTTGTACTCCCGCCCATCTCATGTTCCACTGTTCTATCTTCAGTTCCTCCGCCTCTTATTGCACCTCAGTCACATCACCCAGATCTGCCAGTACTGCTAACCGATTTTTCAAAGCCACCTCCCTACCACTTTTTTCCCTCTACCTATTTCCAGTCTCCCTTGCTCCTGTCTCTTGCCCATTGTCACCCCTCCTCCTTTCTTCTCCTTTTTGCTCTCGCTTGCCTTTGACCTGAGCCCCTCACAGTTCCCCATAACCTTGGTCCCCAAGTCTCTGTTCCCCTTCCTCCTCCCTTTTCTTGTCCCCTCCCCCTAATGGTTCTAATCACCCTCTCTCCTCAGCTCCTCTCCTAATTCTCCCCCATTGGTTTGCTATCCGCTGCAGCCTTCCTCACCCACCTTAGCTCCTCCTGCAGTCTTCTGATCTCGTTCCTCAGTTGCAATATCTGCCTGTACACCAAACAACCCCCCCATTCTCCACACAATTCTAAGAAAGATTGGTGCTTCGCAGTTCTTGCAGCCTACCATCCTACCCATCTCCCTATTCGCCCAACAGTGACACCATACCCTCTCAGCTGAAGGATGCCCAATCCACCCCGTGCATCCTCCCTTCATCCTATTCCAGTTTCATTCATTTCACCTATTCCTTACCCCCTTGCAACACAAGCCTGATGCAAATTTTTATTTATTTATTTTTATTCCTAATAGCTTTCCCCTGAACAAAAAGCTGGACAGCAATTGCTACTTAAATGTTTGACTATTTTACTACAGAGCAACAACCCTTGGACTCAAAGTACCCCACACCTAAATTCCCTACCATGCAATTCCATGAATCCATTCCCCATTCAATGCCCCACTATGCAGCCCAGAGTCCTCTCCACCCACAGGGCAACTTATTATACTTATACTAAATATAAAACTGAACACTAAACTTAAATTCCATTCCACGTGCAATGCCCCACTATGCAGTTCTAAAGTCCTCTCCACCACAGGGTAACTTATTATACTGATACCTAAATACGAAATTGAACACTAAACACTAATTGTTCTCTGTCTCTGGTGTGGACTATTCCTTAGTCAATACTCCACCTCCTGCTCCCTGTTGATAGGTGAACCTCTACTGGGAGAGTGTTCAGCTAGCCTATTTAAGAATGGAGGAGGTATGGGGTGGGAGGGTGAGAGAAAAAAACAATCAGTCTTTTGTGTGAGGCTGGGCTCTGGTTTAAATAGCTCAGCAGCACACAATGCTACTGTATCTATAAATGCAAAAACAAAAGGATGTATTCCATTCCAATCACATGTCAGCTACCACAAGTACACTCGCCCTCCCCCCCCATTAAAACTCTTCTTGGTGATGACCTTTGAGGTGGTCAACAACCTTATGGGTTGTGACCTAGACCAACACTTAAAGAGCTGCTGATGCCTCAAACAAAACATTGAAAAACATAATATTTAGGTACAGTTCAGCTTTCATTTCATATGAATTCAATAGACTTCTCCTCCCCATTACCGTTATTGAGAAATCTGCATGGAAACAGGCTCTACATCCCTTAGAGTTCATCTGCCCCATTTGCTTACTCTCTGCTTAACATCATGGTCACACTCTGTTGTGACATCACAATCTGTTGCCTTGGGAGCAATTGTGATGTCACAAATCAGCATTATGACCTCATGTGAGGAGAAAGCAATATGAAAAGATGAAATCTTCAGCAGAAAGATTCCATTTTCATGCAAATGGCCTCAGTAGTCAATAATAGGGATGAGAAATTAAGAACTAATGTGAAATACAAGCTGAACTATGTCTAAATATGTTTTGTTAAAGATGTCCTAATGGCATCAGCCGCTCTTTAACCTTATCTGTCCATATTGCCTCTTTTACAAAGAAACTACAGCAATGAATTGGAGTTTTCTACAGAAACCAATTGCTCTTTCCCACTGAGGTCAGGCTACACTTAGTCCAAACAACGTTCATCCCTCTCCTTGACTATGCAGACATACTTTATGGTCACTGCTCTGACACCCTCTACACCAGCTAGACACACTTTACCATAGGGCAATTCACTTAATTTCCAATGCCCACCATAGCACACACCACTGCGACCTGTATGCATCATTAGGGTGGACCTCTTTATCTATGAGAAGTCTTACCCATTCTCTCATCTGGCTCTACAAAGCACTTCTGTCCAAACTCCCTCCTTACATAACAAATGTCTTTCATTGTGTGTCCTGCACGTACTCCTATGGAAGAGCTCGTCACCCTAGAGTGCCAAGCACCCGTACATATTTCCAGTGATATGGCCATAGCTGCTGCTCTCCTGGTTGCTTGGAACACAGTCCAGTCTAATCTCAAACTTCAAACCCTAATCCCACTAAATAGCTTCAGACGACTAGTTAACAGTACATTGACTGACTCCGTTCTCACCACTAAGTAACAACCACTCCTTATTCTGACTAACCAGTATTTCTTTTTTTTTCAACTCTGTGACTCAGATTAATTTCCCCAATCTCACTTTTCATCCTCCGCATCCTCCACCCCATCTACCTACAGTACCTACCCTGCTATACACTTATAACTACCTCCCTACCTACTCTGCTATACCTAAAATCCAGCCTCACCTCCCTCACATACCAGCCCCACTCTTTCACTATTTGCCTACTTTAGCACTCCCCACCCTCTTCCTCCAAGCCCAGATTGCAAGCCAGATACCTTGCATCTTCCAGCCCCATTTCTGATTTATTACAAATTGTGTTCAAACTATCCACTGCACCATGTTGTTTAGCGTGAGAAGTCTATTACTGATTGTACTTTGTTTGCCTTATAGATACTGTATCATATGTATTTATAGCTTATGGGCAGGATTCAAAAGGACTAAGCTCAGCACATTTGGATGCCCTGGGCGCCGTGAGATGCGCTCAGCACAACTGTGGTGTTAACAGAAGATGCAATAGGGGATGCTCCGGCGCATCCCTCTGTGAATACCATAATTGCGCCCAGCCTGGGATGCCCCAATGCAACCCTCTGGTCAGGCTGAGTACACAATGGGGCAGCACATCTCCCAATGCGCTGTGCCGAAAGCTGCCATTCACAGCCACAGACATGCAAATTGGGCCATTAGGCATGCAAAGTGCAATGGGGCCTTTTGCATTCCATTATGGCCTCATTTGCATGTGCTTAGCAGGGTTGTACCTGGTGGAATGCGCCGGGCCCCCTGCAAGGGCTGTGTGATGTATGATGCACCCACCCATGACTGCCACGGTAGGCAACCGGCACCCACCCCCCTCCCTGTGCATGTCACCATAAGACTGCTGCACCCTGTGGTGGTAGTTGAACAAGCACAGAACCCTCCACCCGCCCACATCACCAGTTATGCTACTCCCTGTGGCAGAAGATGAACAAGCACAGAACCCCCCATCTACTCGTCCATTCACAAGCTGATCTCTGAGGCTATAATGTTGTAATGTCAGAACCCCCTCCCACCCTGACCAACACACCAGCAGCAGCACTCCATAGGATCCCCTTGGTAGCCCAGCAGATCTCCCACCCCCCGCCCAATCAGGCACCCCCAACCCACCCCTGCTCCTCCTGTCCCAGCATAGTCCCACTGCTGGTGGACAGCTCTACCCACCCTCATGCTGCATGGCTGCAGAGCTGTCTGTGAATGACAGCTGCTGCTTAACTGCCTTACTGTAAGTCCATTGGTGACCATGTTGATCAATGGGCTTGCAATGTGTACTATAGCTGTCATGCACAACACTGTGAATGACACAGGTCATTCACAAAGTTGCGTGACAGCTTACAGTACACACTACACGCCATTGGTTCTGGCATGGTCGGCACAATGGACTTACACTGTACAGTAGTTGCTATTCACAGACAGCTCTGTCAGCGGCCACTGAGGAGTATGCGGTGGTTGTGCTGCCAGGCCACATCGGAACCAGCTGGGACAGGGGGAGCAGGTTGGGGAGAGGGTGCCTGAGTGGGGTGGGTGGTGGGGACTGCTGGACTGATGGGGTCATTTGGAGCACCGTCAGTGTTGTGTGTGTGTGTGTCAGGGAGGGTGGGGAAGTCGTGTCTGTATGAGGATCCACCACCATGGTGTGCAGCTTGGCATGGGGCTACGGGTAGGGGGGGTTCAGTGTACATTGATTTACCGCTGTAGGGTGCAGCAGTCAGAATGGGACTATGGGCAGGGAGGGAGGTTTCATTGTACTTGGATTTACCGCTGCAGGGTGCGGCATATGTAACGGGGGATTGGACAAGGAGGGGGGACACTCTGGACTGGCAGAGTGGGCAGGCTATCGTGATGCTTCCTGCAGTATGGTAGCCTGCCTGTGGATGGCAAGCAACTTAAGTCTACTTGTTGTACACTTATCTCTAGGAGGCACATCTCTGGATTTTCCCCTGGAGATATGCCTCCTGGTTGGGCTATGAATGGGGCTACTTCATGAATGGACATGCCCCTTCACAGCCCCTCAGATGCACGCGCATATCTTTATGGGCAGTATCGCAGTGCATCAGTGATGCATTGGTGCATCGAGGGATGCATGCTATTGGTCCACTTCAGAATTGCACCAGTGCACAGTCGGGGATGCGCAGGCGCATCTCGGTTGCGCTGGGCGCATCCCTTTTGTGAATCCTGCCCTTTATGTTTTGTACCTATACTGTATGTCCAATGTCTTATGAACACTATGTCATATGTATTTATAGCTTATATGTATTTGTATCTATACTGTATGTCCAATGTGTCCTCCAGGTCCTCCTTGTAAATGAGTATGCTCAATGGAGTATTTCCTGTCAATAAACTTGAACTTGAACACTGAGTTTCAGGATGGTAGAGGAAATACTAGGGGTTCAGAAGCTGTTATTATGATAAATATTAAGTTGACTGAATAGAATGTATATCCAAAAGTGAAGCTATACAATGTGTATTATATAAAAAGGGGATCTGCGTGAAATTGCAGAAGTGTCAGGACAACTATCAATAGTTTTCTGAAAAATAAGATACAGCCTGAATAGAATTAAATGTGTTTCCTGGAACCTAAAAGGGGCAAGTCAAAGACCTGAAGATCAAACAAGTAATACAATATGTCAAAAGACAAAAGGCTCAATGATTACTGCTACATGAAAAACACTTCTATGACAGAGACTTCAAATGGTTTTGCAATCTGTATGGAGGATTGAGACACTGCACCATATGCAGCGCACCAGCCAGGATGCAACGTAGTAATGGTGTAGTAAGTCACAAAATACTAGAGTATGCTGCAGGAACACTGCAATTCAATTCATCTTTTACTGCAGTATTTAGCCATGTTATTTTCTACAAGTTACTGTGTTGTATCGTGGCTGGCCTCTACTGTAAAAAATAATTAGAATGGAGCTACAATTTTTTTTTTTTTAAATTGAATACATTTTATTGAAAATATCATACATAACAACCAGCAAATGATGGCGTTACAATTATGTTTTTGAGAAAGTTTTGGGGCAAGATCGTTGAAAACAATGTAGACCCAGGACGTAGATGTTTCATTATTAAAGCAGCAATACTAGTTAAATGCATCCTCTTTTTTTGTTTAGTATACTTGCCCACCTCCTGATTAGCAGTGATCTGTGTTTGTTTTTGCAGAAACTGCTGTTTTCACATAAAATTCTACTTTTAAAGACCCTGATTTGCTTGTTTACTTGCTGCCATGGCCACTGTAAATATTTCTCCGCTTCCAGGTTTGTTGCGCGGTCATGGTAAATGGCTACATTGTACCACAATTGGAACATGCAGCACAGGGTTGCACAGAAGCAAACAAAGGATATAGTTGAGACGTGAAGGGGAGGTGAAGCTGTGAATACCGCAAAAGCCATATATTTGCTGTGGATCCCCAACAATGATTAAAATTATTTAATATCTCTCAAAATAAAGATCACTGGAAATGAAGTTTTGCAGATATGAAACTCGAATTATGGCTGCAGAGGTACAGCCAAAAAGTAAATTCTTGAAAATCATGTACTGGTTATCCAGTACTGCTGCTTTAAAGTTAAAGCAACATTATTTGTTAGTCACCATTTCTCAACAATAATGTTTTTCTTCTGCAAAACACCAATTTACCAGTTTTTCTTTTTGTTTTAGTTTTTCTTTCATTCCTGAACTAAGATATAGGATTTAGAATTTTCAGAAGTTCCCATTCTCATAACATGCCCATTATGAACAAATTAAGGATCTTGGTATTGTGCTGTACTGCTTACCATCAGAAACATGTGGTAACACCATTCTAATACATCCTCAGTATGAATCTAGTATGCACATTCAACAGGTAACCTCAATGGAAATTATTTTGAAAAATTGTGAATAGAGGCCATCTTGAATGACATCAGTCACTAGTTACAAAAGTAGCCATAAAAGTTGTTTTTAAAATATCTGAGAAAAGTAAAGATATACCTCCCTATGTTTGACGGTTTAACCCTAACTGATGCATTAACACATTTTTTTGAAATTTATTTCCTTTCTTTTTGAGATAGTATAATAGTATCCTTATTTTACTGTGGGAGCATGAGTCCTTTGGACCCTGCGCTCCCATCCATCCACAGATGTGCATATGTATATAGCTGTGGAAGCACAGAGACCACCAACCTCTGCACTTCCAGTTATAGGACAAAAGTCACCAAATTATCACCATAGCCATATTATTACCCCACCTCATGTACTCAGTGCAGACATTTTTCTAGTCCCCGCAAAACTGTAACTCC
Organism: Neoceratodus forsteri; assembly: GCA_016271365.2. NCBI lineage: Eukaryota > Metazoa > Chordata > Ceratodontiformes > Ceratodontidae > Neoceratodus > Neoceratodus forsteri. Next base: position 456,640,407 of record CM057449.1, on the reverse strand, counting down.
ACGCAGGTGCAACGCCAATCCACAGCGCAGGTGTAAAAACCCATTTTGTACAGTATTTGAAAAATGACAACTATGGCATACATGAGGTGGTGTAGTAAAGAAGGCTATGTTGAAAATTTGGGTTCAAATGTTTAAAATTCACAAAGTTATGAGCATGCATCATAAAATTGCAACAAATAGTTATAACTGTGCCATCTTCAGTAATTTTGACTCTAAATTTTCAACATAACCTTCTTATGACCTCATTGCATATACCCAGTACAGAAATTTTAAATTCCCCACCAAAATGTAATTCTGTGCAACTGCAACACCATTTTGTGCTGCAGGTGCAAAAACACATTTTGACCAGGATTTGTCTATGTTGAAAATATGGGGTGAAAATATTGAAAATTTCCAAAGTTACGAGTCTGCGTAGCAAGATTGCAATGAATGGTCATAACACAGCCAATTTTTCAAATTTGTTCCCCAAATTTTCAACCTAGCCTTCTTATGACCTCACCTCAAGAACAACATGACTGTCATTACACAATTCCCACCAGAAAAGGTGATTTTGCCAACTGACCGTGTAATCACCTTTCTGACTTAGAGTTGCCTATTAACAGTCATATTGTTCATGAAGTGTCCTCAAAAGGCTATGTTGAAAATTTGAGGTCAAAATCAAAAACAGCTGAGTTATGGCTAAAAGTTGAAAAGACCATTGAAATATCTTGAACTGCATTTACCTTAGTTTCCTCATATTGCAGTCGAGGTTCCAGCAGCAAGATGTGTCTTCATCAGGAGAGCAGATCTCGGACCTGGGACCTCTTAGTCTATAGGAACATCACTGGGGATGTGGGAGGTGAGTGCACAGTGGGGGTTGGGTGGGGCTGCTCTTGTGATCACCAGTGGACTTTGTTTCTTAACAGGTAAAAACATTTAAAAGTAAAACAAGGACATTGAGGGACTGTTTTCTTTTCAGGGAAAACATTGGCAGAGGGCAAGCCACTGACCACCAGTGACTTAACAAATTAGAAATAAAATGAATATCTGAGGGTAGGGGGCACCAGTAGACACTAGGATAAACCCAGTGAATTGGGAAATAGTGCAGAGCACAATACTAATAACAAAAAATACTGCACAGGCATTAACACTGTTAAATAAATTCAGTATTTGATGACTGGACCTCAAAAATCTAAATATATTTCATAACAGCATTGCGTGACAGAGATCTGGTAAGTGAGTTGTCACAGCAAGTAAAAGGTCAAGTAACATGGCAAGCAAAAAGAGCTGAAAACAGCCTTTTCCCACTCTGCTGAAACAGCAGCCACTGTAGCCACTGTATCACGCAACCATATTGCCCTGCACTACTACAGTAGTAAGCAGCAGTGGGAAGGCAGCAGATGCATCTATAGGGGCCCTGCCCCCCTCACTAACTGTCCTAGTAAATTTGTTTTTAATTTAATTCAGTCAGGAAATGGTAAAAACTGATGCTCATGCTGACTGCATCTTTTAATTTTTCATGTTCTCTTGCGGTGTCTCCCTCTGTCTCTAATAGTAACTAATAACAGACTACAGTAGACTTAGTTTGCCCCACCCTGCCACCCACCACCTGACTTCGAGTCTCCCCCGCCCAGTCCCAACTAGAACTTGAAGACCGGGTCTGGCCTATCCATCTCTGGGGCACGTAGCTGTCGCCCGACTCCGACCGACTTCTGTTCCGTTGTGTTAGAGAGATGATAGAGTAACTGAGTCTTGAGTCTCCTGACAGCAAGTTAACAATATTAGCAAGCAACACTTACTAGAGTGGAGATAGAGGGCTAGGTCACTGATGGTTGTGTCTAGACAGTCAGGTCGGTCACACTGATGGTCCAGAGATGTAATGCTTTGCTTTCTGTGCTCGTGGCGGGGGGTTATTGTGCTGTTGCTGCTGCTGCTCTGCTCACCTGTCTGCTCCTGACTGTCTCCCACCTCTCCTCCCATTATCACCGACAGTGGCATGGGATGTTTTAGGTAGCACAACATCACACTTCTTGCTCCATGGACCGGCTCTGGCTCAGTGCTGGGGGCCAGGGGGGATTGTGCTGGAAGGAGTGGCAGCTTTAGGGAGCCATCTGCTGCTCTATAAATTACTTAGCCACACTCAGCCATGATCTGTGGACCAAGGCTCTCACTTCTGGCCAGGGGGGGTGATGGTTGTCCACAGAGGACTGGAGTGGACACACATTACTAGTGTTGAATTATATAAACTTAAGCTGAAGCCTGAAGAAAAATAATAGGTTGGAACTTGGACAGGTGTTGTCTTGAACTGGGAGGGACAGAAGTGGAGGTGGGATGAGACACAGTTGGGAGTTGGGGACTTGCAAATGCTGGGAGTTGGGACTCTGGTGGCTGAGGCCCTGTGGCGCGTACCATGGCATTGATTTACAGGACTAGACCCTGCGGAGTTGCTAAGGATATGGATGGTATCAGGTCCCCATCAAGTCCAGTCCATTATGACATGGACTTCATACGGACCTGATTCCAGGCAGGGACAAATGCTGAAACAGAAGACCAGACAGGACAACATGAGCCACACTATCCCTCTCTCCCACTCTCAGTCTCTAGCATCTCTCAGTGACTGTGTGTGTCTCTCCCTCTCTCTCTCGTAGTCTGCGCTGTGCCATTTCCTGGTTGTGGGTTTGTCAAAGTAGGACTGGAGAGAGAGAGACCACTGAAGGGATTCACACTTTTTGTGTCCCACTTCCCTACTTTCTCTGTCTGTCACGCTATACGACCTGGACTATACTGCCAATGCACTGCAGACAGACAAAAGATGCTTATCAGCAATGGGTAGGCAGGGACAAATGCTGCAGGAGGGGACGGAAGGACAACAAAAGTCACAGTGTCTCTCTCTCTCTCTCTCGGTGATGGCCTGTGTGTGTGTTCTCTCTCTCTCTCTCTCTCTCATGGTCCCAGAGAGAAACCACAGAGCCAGCAACCCCATTCACAAACTCAGAGCAACAGAAATGGCATTACTGCATGACTGAAGCAATGCCTTTCACCTTCAAATCCCAAACTCCTTTTACCCTTGCCTACCCTCACCAAGCCACTGACTTGCTGTCACTCACTGTCTCTCCATCATTGAGGACACTGTCTGCTGTTGCATCGTGGAGAGGGGAAGGGAGGAAGAGACCAAGGACAAGAGGGATTTCGATTTCTGTGTCATATAACGGGACAGGCAAACTGCTCTCTCTCTCTCTCTCTCTCTCTCTCTCTCTCTCTCTCCTCCCTCCCTCCCTCCCTCTCTCTCTCTCTCTCTCTCTCTCTCTCTCTCTCTCACAGGGACGCATGATCCCTTACTGTACTCTCTAAGCTGGGCACCTAGGATTTTGGGTGCCCGGAAAAGGCACACAAAAAAAGAAACATCAGAATCTTGCTAAACAGCTTTTGTTTAGCTAGATTCTGATGTTTGTTTTTTGAAATCCAAGTATTGTCATGTATTTTCCACGTTTGTCACTTCATGGAGAAAATCACAAAAATGACGGCTCACGAAAAAGGATTTTTTCCTGAAGAAAAAGGGATGGATCTCACCAGACTAAATCCTTTTTCATGAGATCAAATCCTTTGCCGAACTCAAGACATCTATCCTGAAAAATGAACTTCCCATAGGATATAATGGAAACTAAAAAATGGAATAACTTTGCAACAGTTTAATATTTTTGCAGAAACTAATGGTGGCAGTTCTGTTACCCAAGTTCTGTCTACCATAAAACAATCCCGCCAATATTCCACACCTTCTGGGCACAAGGTGCCATGGAAAAAACTACAAAAAGGGTGACTTTTTCCACCACTACCTGGATCTCAAAATCCACACATTGGACTGGAGCAAAACTTGCCACATCAAGAGATCTCCACACACTACAGCACATACCAAATGTGCAAATCTATTGATCGGTGTAGTTATTAAAGTGCAAAATTTGAGGTTTAACATTAAACAGACTACTCAACCCCAACTATAGGGGCACAGCCGCACTCCTATTAGATATGTGTATATATATATATATATTATACATATATATATATATATATTGGCAAAAACATTTTTAATGCATCAGTTAGGGTTAATGTGCAAAAGTAGGGAAATGTGGCATTAGGGTTTCCAACCCTAACACCCCATTTCCCACCCTGCACAGATCCACAGGCAGGGGAGGGGGCTGTTTTGGAGGCCGTGAACCCTAACACTCACCCCATTAAATTACAAAATTATGTGACATGGCTACAGCATAGGAGAATGGGGTGATCATTAGGGTTCACGGCCCCAAAGATAGCTCCCCCTCCCCTGCTTGTGAGTATGTGCAGAGTGAAGAATGGTGTGTTATGGTTGGAAACTCCTGGTTAAACAATCTAATCTAATCTGACCAAACCCTGATGCCACATTTCCCTACTTTTGTTGGTGTGGAGGGATGGGAGGAAGATCCTGGGGATCGCTGGGAAGGCAAGACGGGATGGAGAGCTGGATGCCATTATTCACCTAGGAACTAATGACCTGGCAAACAGGGAGTCTAAGGAAGTTCAGGAAGTTTTTAGAAAATTGGGGAGGGGTCTCAAGCAAGTAGCTACATCCATCACCTTCTTGGAAGTGCTGCCTGTGAGAAGAATGGGAGAGGGTAGGGGCACATGCACCAGGAACTTTAACACATGGTTGAAGAACTGGTGCTGCGAGGAAGGGTTAGGATTCATTTGTGATTGGGGACCCATCTTGAGGGATGGGGGCTTGGTCTCCTCCCTCCATACCATGGCACCTGGTAGGCACCTCATCTCCCTGTCCTCCCTCTTGCATGTTCCTAGCTCAATCCCCCGTATAATAGAGTCCCCCACCAGGATTTGCTTCCTCCTCCTCCTCCTCTGGGGTTCACTGCTCCCCCCACTGAGGTCACCTCCTCAATTTACCTTCACATCCTACCCTTCCCTTCTCCAGGTGCCTCTGTCTGATTGTCCCCATTTGCCAGTGCAGCATATGAGTTCTGGAGTGGAATAGGATTTGGGATTTTCCTCCCCTTGACAGTCCCATCCCTCCTTGATCCCACTGTTTTCCAAGTGCTCCTTACTCTTGGCATCCTTTGAGGCAGTGGTGTTGGACTGGATAGTCTCTGGATGGGGCCAAAGGTACTCCTGACCTAGTTTACCTCCACTCTGAGTCTAGCTACCTTGTCCCACAGTACAGAGAAATGCCTGCATATGGTTGCAAAGCTATTAATGTACAACATTTTGGGTTTAACATAGAAGTGGCTGGGCAACCCTAACTATACTGTCACTACCGTGCCACTATAATATATATATATAGATAGATAGATAGATAGATAGATAGATAGATAGATAGATAGATTTACTGGTGACCCCAAATAATAACCAGATTACCGGACTCTTCAAATACTGTAATAACTGGATTTTGGGTTGTTATACTCCCAAAAGCCATAATAGCCTGAAATCTGGTTATTACAGCATTTCAAACCACTTTCACTTTCAACGCAGACTGTAGCGTGACCGAGCGGTTCACTATTCTAAACAAATTTTCCACAAACAGCAGTATTTGGTATAAGAAACAAGTAAAGCTCTTTTGTTCTACCTTCATTTCTGTATTTTGCTGAGAAGAGCTGCTGAGTGTGAGAGCAAGCACAGGGAGTGACTCAGCGGCTTCAGAAAACTCGACACAAGTGTTAGCGAGCATTGCTAACACTTGCATCAAGTCTTCCGAAGCTGCCGAGTCACTTGCTCTGCTTGCTCTACACTCGGTGGCTTCTTCTCAGCAAAATACAGAAATGAAGGTAGAACAAAAAAAGCGTTACAAGTTTCTTATACCAAATACTGCTGTTTTGTGGAACATTTTTAGAATTTTGTTTAGGATAGTGAACCACTTGGTCACACTACAGTGTGTGGGAAAAGTGCAGGCAACTCAAAATTAAAGAAATCTACACACCAGCAATTATAAAAAATAAAGAATGGGTAAATGTGTATTTATGGATTTGTTTTGCACGCACTCAGTGTTTGATGGTCACATAAACCTCTCGAGCTTCGCTCTCGAGGTTTATGGGTCATCAAGCACCTTGGGTGAGCAAACAAAATCTACAATACACACTTGCCTATTCATTATTCTCATATATATATATATGTGCACACACACACACACCCCTAATCATAATGAGCCTCCCTTCTTTGGCAAACTGTTTCTAAATATCCCTGAGTTTCCATCACCTTATATAATTGCTGTTGATTATAATCTTACTTTAGATCAGTTGGATAGGTTGATTGGGTCTCAAGAGACAAACGTTAATGCAGTAACAAAATATAAAAATTCAACTGGAGAATTTAATAGTACAGATTTATATAGAGTACAATTCTAATAAATAAATTTACTCTTCTTTTCTTTAGTCCATGACTAATTCTCTAGGATAGATACTTAGTTAATATCTAAAAGTATAATCCATATGATTTCACTAGTGTAATATGACAATATTCATATATTGGATCACGCTTCAATGTACTTTCTTCTAGACTCAGAAGAACTGGAACCTAGAAACTGACATTGAAGGTGGACATAGTATTGTTTAAATATGAAATGTTCACACAGATTATTAAGAAAGCAGTTCAAGAATATACAGAACTAAACAAACCTGAGGATACCTCATATAATGCTGTTTTGGACTGTCTTAAATGTTATTTAAGGGTATTTATAACATTTATTTATTTGTTCGCCGGGTAAGTGCACTGATACTATGGACCGTTTTCAGGTACGACCCGGGCCATGAAGATGGCACATATGAATACAGACAAATACAAAATACATAATACAAGAAAATTACATAACATAAGAATGGTGCAGGTGTCTTAACAAACTAGAAAGACATTGAAATGCTTTGAACACTGTAGCAAACAGAATTGGTGCAAAGTACATTTGAGCACAGGATACACAAATTGCCTAACACTGTTCTGTACAAGGGATGCTATTACATAAAGTGAGTGCAATATGGTCCATGTGAGGAGCAGGTGCAGTAAAAACAGTCTATGGCAGATCCATATCAGAGGAAGAGACAGGTCAGGCCCTTGAGTTGTGGAGACAGCTCAAATGTGGGCAACAAGTTGCTAAGGTTCAATCAAACTATATTTAATTCATAGAGGATATAGACATTTATAGTCAACTAAAAGATGGGCATAATGAAGGTATAGGTAAGCAAGCTCAATTTGCCTTATTGGGAGCCAGAATAAAATACTATTTCTCTGGGGAGAGGCCAGATAAGGTGAGTTACAGGCATACAGAGTAAGGGAGGAGAAGTCTATGAGCACTAGTAATCAAATCCAAAATAAAGAAGGAGAATAGTATTGGAGGCAAATAAAATTAATTAAGTCTTTGAGGATTTTTACAGAGACCTTTATACTGTAAATCCTATTTATCATCTAGTATGGAGGAAATTCAGAGTTTTCGAAACTCTCTAAGATTACCAACCACGTCTGAGGAGATGGGGGCCTATGCACGAATGGGTGGAGTGGCTCCATGCTGTGTATCTGTGGTGTGCAAAGCCACTCTGCAGCCATTGCACCCCCATGCGGGATGCACATTGTGGGTGTGCAGCCCCTATGCACCTGACCCCCAGGCCGAGTGGACAGCAACACGAGGGTGGGCAGGAGGCGTGTCATCAGTAAACATCATGCGCTATGACACAGTGTGCTGTGCACCTGGGAACATAGAAAGCACCAGCTACACCAGGTGGAACCCTGCCAGAAGCTACTGTGCACCCCCATGGACTACACCCCTCAGTAGCGGTGGCCGTGGGACATGACAATCTGAGCCCCCCAGCACATTAGGCAGATGAGGAGGGCTGGGGCAGCAGAATGGGTGAGTGCCTGTACATGTCCTCAGGACCACTGGGTGCCATATGATCCTCCCCCACAGGTAACCACCCCGCCCAGTGAATGCCGAGACCCCCCCACACACACATATGGCAGCCTGGTCCCAGTGGGAACAGAGACTACCTCCCCCCTGTTCACACACTGATGCCCCATCACAGTCCCAGACCCCTGACCCAGTACCCCTGCAGAGGCATTGGTGGCCAGTGGCCAGCAGACTCCCTACCCACCCATGGCACCAACACCAAGACAAACATGTGGTGGCCCTGCCTGGCTAGCACAGTGGTCTCCCATACCCTGATCTGAACCCCTCCCCACCACATTGGTAGTCAGTTGCTCCCCCACCCCTGGCACTGACACCCGTACCTGATAGTTGGTGCCACAGCCGACAACTAGTGATACAGTTCCTCCACACACCTTCTTGGCCTTTGGCCTTCCAAGTAATGCTGGAAATGCACAGCCTATTTATGGGGATGTATTCCCAGCACCACTTGGACAACCAGAGCCCGAGATGGTGTGCGGAGGGCTGTGCCGCTAGCCATCTGGCCGTGGCACCGACTATGCAGGTGGGGGGGTTCAGTGCCTTGGGGGTGGGGAGTGCCACTGACTACCAATGCAGGTTGGAGGTGATGGGTTTGGGTGTGGGATGAGGCGATATTGGAGGTGGGGCATGTGAGGTGCCAGAGATGGGCCTGCTCTGGGTGGAAGGGGGAGGTCTTGCACACTGGGTACATGGGCAGACATGTGTTTTGGGGGTGTGCTTATTCAGACACAGGAATGGGGTGGCATGTGTGTGTGTGAGGCCTTGCTGCATGGCACCAGGATGCCATTGTGTTGGGGAGGTGCGGTGGTGCAGTGGGTGGTCCTCATGCACCAGGGGCTTGGCCAAGGAGTCTGACGCCAGCCGAGACATTGCTGCATGGGTCCAGGTGTCCACTGGTGCAATTCATGCACCTGGACCCCTGCCTGCCCATGTAAGGGATCCACTGTGGCATCTATGCTGGGCATCTCATTGGATGCCCGACTGAGTCCACGACCCTGCCCATGGCTGCCCTGTGGAGTGCTGCATGCCGGGGGGGGGGGCATGCCCGTGGACAGGTCACAGCAATTGGTGAATACCAGTGGATCACATCTATCTGCAGATGTGGAGCTATGCAGGTGGGATACATGCCTCTGGCATGTAATTCCCACCTGTTCATGCATAGGCACCATGGTACTCAGGCTTGCTCAGTTAATTTCAGCTGAAGAAATCAATGAAGCCATAAATGATGTAAACAGCAGCAAATTCCCAAGTCCATTTGGATGAATAAGTGAATTTTATAAAATATTTAGTAGCAAACTGACTGCAACATTAATGCAAATATTTCAACAATGTGATTAATGGCTTGCTCCATCCTTCAATGAAGCCTAATTTACTCTCATACAAAAATAGGCAAAACACCTGAAGATTTCAGGTTATGTTGAACAGTTACTATTAAATAATGATTATAAAATACTTACAAAGATATTAGCAAAATATTTAGAGTTGATCATTAAAACAATAGAACAGCAATCAGAGAGGCTTTACTGAAGGACAAAGGCTACACCATGATACCAAAAAGGCCCTAAATCTTATGCATACATATCAAAATAACTGCAGTATTTAATTGCATTGGATGCAGAAAAGGCATTTGACGGGGTCTCCTGGGACTTTTTGATGGATACTCTTACAAAGGCTGGCATAAGTCTTGCTTATAGGCAATGGATAGAGCTCATTTATTTACACCCATCTGCTAGGGTGAAAACCAACTCGGTTGTTTCAGACTTTTCCCCTCTCTACTGAGGGACACATGAGGGGTACCCCCTTTCCCCTGTGCTACATGCTGTTTTCATGAAACTACTTGCACATGCAATAAGGGAGCACTGAGATATTGTTGGCATACAAATGTACTCAGAAGAATGCTTGTTGTATACTGACAATGCCCTGGTATTTCTTGAGGCTTCGACTGGGTCAATGGAACTGTTATGTAAATTGTCAAACATTTATGCAGACCTAGCTGGTTATAAAATCAATACTGTTTAAATTAGATACTGCTATCACTGAATAATAATTTATGTTTTCCCCACTATTATATCCTCTGTTTGGCTCTTCTAAAACTACATTTATTAGTTTAGTTTATTAGAACATCAATTTACAACCTTTGAGCCAGAGGCTCATTTGCAAAGGTACCTCATCACAGAGAGAACAAAACAGTAATAATAACAAGCAAATAACAAAAAAAAAATAATAGTGCACAGCAAATTGGAGGAGAACAATTGTAACATCCAGGTGGTTATGATAATACAATAGCCAGATACAATTTGGATTAGCTTAGCTTATAGAAAGACATTAAATCTGTGACAAGCGGAATAGTGGTTAGGACAAAATAAGGGTGGGGGGTAGTGGGATGGGAGCAGCCAGTCAGGGAGCTTTGTCATCGAGAAGAGCAGGGGAGAATTACAAGCAGCAACAGCTGCATGTAGTAAGCAGGTGATTATGCAGGGAGGTTTTGAAACGAGATATGGAGGCGGCATCAGCGATACTTGAGGGGAGGGAGTTATGCCAGGAAGGGGCCCGGTATAGGAAGGCCCTTTGGCCTTTCGTGGTCCTGGCCCAAGGAACTACCAGCGCGGATTTGCAGGAGGATCTGGTTTGCACTAGAGGTTTAGCATGGTGGATGAGGCAGCAGCCCAGGTGGGGATAAACCAAGGAGAGTTTTCTTAGTTAGAGGCCGACGACATCTAAGTCGCTCAGTCAAGATCAAGCATATTAGCCTGGGCATAAAAAAAGTCAGGTATGAGTAAGTCTGGGAGCCCCAGTGATTAGCCTACAGGCCTTATTTAAGGTGAGCCGGATTTTGTTTAGTGCGATCTGGTCAGCAGCCCCATAGACAGGCAGACCGTAGTCTACTAGGGACAATATAGAGGACATGACAGCAAGTCGGAGAGCATCAGGGGGGAGACAGTTTTTGTGGCGATAAAGGATACCTAGCCAAATATTGGTGGCTGAGGCTAGGGCAGAGATGTGGGAATGGAATGTGACGGCAGTGTCGAAAGTAACCCCAAGGTACTTATAAATGTGGACCAGCTCAAGTGGGAACTCGGAACTGGCAAGAACCTGTAGTGGGAAATTACTTGCCTTGTTTTGGGAATGGGCAAAGAGCATGGCTTTAGTTTTTTTAAGATTAATTACTAGTCTATGCTTGTTGAACCAAGTGTCAACTTCATTATAAGAGGCTTGCAAGGTGGTCTGGAGGGTAGTAGGGTTCCGGTCAGAGGCAAAGATGACAGCATCGTCTGCATAAAGCAGGAGATTACTAGCACAGGCGCTAGGCAGGAGTTGAGATATAGGGAAAAGAGCAAGGGCGTTTGAGAGAGTCGCATTAATTTTAACACGCTGGGACCGGTCAGACAGGTAGCTGGTGCACCAGGAGACTGGTCCAGCAGCAAAGCCAACGTGGCTGAGTGCATTCAGCAGGAGGGGATGGGAAACAGTGTCAAAGGCTTTAGACAAGTCAATGAACACTGCACCCGCTAGAGAGCCAGAGTCCAGGGAGGAGTGAAGAAAGTTAGAGAACTCAAGGAGGGCAGTGGTGGTACTGTGCCCAGCCTGGAAGCCATGCTGTTCAGGGCACAGTATGCTGTATTTGTTTAGGTACTCTGAGATTTGGGTGGATACTATTTTTTCTAGGGCTTTTGAGAGGTGAGAGGATAGAGATTTGGCCGATGGTACAGATACGGTCCTACTCACCACCCTTATGTATGGGTGACAGTAGCGATTTTCTAGGCAGAGGGAAATTGTCCCAGGCAGAGAGATTTATTAAAGAGGCTAGTAATTGGGACAATAACCAAGTCAAGTACCTGGCATGGAGACAGGGTCCAAGGAGTCACTGCCAGTGGTATTGCCCTTTAAGGACTTGAGTAGATACGGTCGGACTTCATGGACAGTAACCCAACGGAGGTGGAACCAAGGGTGGGTGAGGGTGGGCACTTGGTACAGAGGGGGGTCAAAGAAGCTGCAAGGGAGAACAGGGCTAAGGTCAGTGAAGGATTTATTGAGAGAGTTGGCAATGAGGGTAGGGTCCGGTGGAGATGGAGCCATCAATATAGATTTGGGAGGGTGGTGGTGGATGTGCACCCTCATTTAGTTGCTTGATATTGTCCCAGAAGGTTCTGGCATTCCCCAGGATGAGGTGAGTGAAGCCTGATAGTGCTCAGCCTTGGCCTTGTGTATGCCCAGGTATACGTTGTTCAGGCAGCTGCATGAAGCCTGCCCTATCTACAGGGCGGCCAGTTTCCAAAGCAAGGCGCCATAAGTTATCTCTATCCCTAAGAAGTTGGAGCAGGGCGGGTGAAACCCAGGGAGCATGCCGTGCTTTGGAGCCGAGTACGGTTAAAGGTGCGAAAATGTCACAGGCTTTGTTGAACATTGAGGTGAAAAAGGTTAGGGCCGAGTCAATATTGGGGGCAGTCTCAATGGGAGACCAGTCAATATGGGCAAGGAGTTGCTTAAGCCCCTTCAGCCCCCCTAGTCGTAATCGCCGCCATAGTGTGGGCGGTGCTGTGGATTTGGGTAGGGTGGCTGACCAATGGAGAAGTATGGGAGAGTGGTCACTAAGTCCATCCAGAAGGACTTGAATGTTGCAAATTTGGCTAGGCCGGTTGGTAAGGACCACATCAAGAAGAGTGCTAGATCCTGTTCTAGGATTCACTCTGGTGGCTGGGCAACAAGTTGTGTTAGGTCAATGGATGCGGAAGGAGTCACAGGCAGCAGAGATGTGGGGCTGAGCCAGTTAATATTTAGATCGCCCACAAGGAGTTGAGCAGAGGAGGTAGAGAGGTAAGATACTCAATTAGTGAGACCAGGGCTGGTGTTTGATTTTTTGGAGGTATATAAGCAGTAGTTAGAAAGAGAGGACCCTTAGAGGGATCAGTGGTCAATTTTAGGGTTAGAGCCTGTGCCCTGAAATCAAGGACAGGGGCTGGGAGGGCTAGACCTGTAAGGGAGTCTTTGATGTAGATCGCACAGCCCTCACCCGTCCATCCAACTCTATCTTCTCGAAAAAGGAGTAACCAGGAGCAGACAAGAGAGTCAGGGGTAGAGTCTGACAGCTAGGTTTCTACTAGAGAGATAATGTCTGGTTTATGTACTGTGACCCAGCATTGAATGAGTCAAATTTCTTCAGGAGGCTACAGATATTCATAGATGCCACAAGAAGCCCATGGGAAGCAGTCGATGAGCTATTGTGGGCTGGGCCAGGGTTGAGATGAATATTCCCAGACAGGAGTAGGAGGATAAGTACGGCCCTTGACCGAGGACAGTGGAAGGCAAACTTACGTCGGGCAGTAAGGAAGGAGTAGGGGAGCTTCAAGATGCATGGGGTAGGCAGGGAGGTGCAGGCAGGGTAGGCTAGAGCGATAAGTTGCAGGTAGGTGTGGAGGATGGGGCTGGATGGGGAGTAGGGGTGGGTGTGGTAGGATAGAGTGCAAGGTAATAGTGGAGAAGGAGGGGCAGCTTTTGGGCACAGGAGGATGGTAGGAGAGGAGGGCAAGTGGGGTCACCAGGTTGGGGGGACTGTGGAGCCGTAAGGACGACTGGGCTGGAGGGTGGCCTCAGGAAGAGAAGGAGCGAGAGGCAATTTAAAATGAAGTGGGCAGGCATTTTCAAGGGGAGACTACAGGCCAGAGTAGGGTTAAGGAAAGAAGAGCGTAGGAGGCCTACCTGGAAGCGTTAGTGCCACTTTGGTACAGTGGTAGGGCCCCCGCCTTAGGTGTGCAGAGTACCAGGTTCAAACCTCACCCCGGGTATTATGGGATGGCCCAGGGTAGGGGCTAAGATCCACAGTCCAGAGGCAGACCACCGTCAGTGTGAGGGCCCAGAAAAGGGGAGCTAAATAGCGACTTCTAGTGGGCAAGGTAGGATAAGACAGTTAAGGGGAAAGGGGTAGCAGGTACCTAGAGGCAACCGGTTGGGGAGGGAAACAGTGGTGAGGGTAGAGGGGCTGAGTGATAGAGAGATGGGAGGTGGGGGAGAGGGATAGGCTGAAAGAGGAGATAGAGCAAAGGCTAGCAGGGCCAGGAAATATAAGAGCAGCAATACACAGCGGCTCTAGTGGCTATTAGGTATAACCTGCAAATGGGAAAGTGGGAGTTAGTATTTAAATAGATGGGAGTATAATCCCAAGAAACTTTTCAGGATAATTTGATTTCAATTACAGACCTTTGTTACTAAAAGGAAAAGGTGATTTGAAGATGGTTCCTTACTGCTGACTCTGATTGGCTATTATACAGATAAATGTGATAGCAAAATCCTGTTTTGTTCTCAGGTCCTACCAATCAGAGTCAGCAAAGAGTTCTTTGAGGAGTGGGAAATGGCTTTGTGTAGAGTCATTTGGAAGGAGTGCTGTGCAAGACAAGAGTTAGCTTAGATAAGTTATATGCCTCAGAACAGTTAGACAGACTATGAGTGCCAAATCTGCATTATAAGTTAACAGGGTTTCCAATGGATGTCTCTTATGGTATGAGAGACTCCGCGTATGAGGTTTGGGCAAGAGGACTGTGATGTAAAAACAAGTTGTTCTTTCTGCCCAAATCTCACAAGAAGATTCTGTTATACCGTAATAGACATCCCTTGGAGACCCCATTATCTTTCTATAAATCAGTCTTAGTTTAGTGATTTATAATACTTTTAGAGTATTATTTTTATATTTTATTATGCCATCCTCCTTATGATATCAAAGTTGAGCGATCCTTCTAGCATTTCTGCACAGGAGTTCACCCATACCCAGAATAAGAAATAATCTGCTTTGCATACTGATTAGCTGAAAGTACATTAGTGACATAAATGGTATTATATAGCCTGTCAGCCTGCAACAACCTTTAGCTGGTTCAACACTGAAGAAGAATCGTCGCTTGGACTCAGATAAATCATGATAAAATGAGAATCTGGGAGCTTAAAAGCACTCTATACATGGAACCATATATTAAAAAAGATACAGTTATTTCTCCATTTACAATTTCTCCATAGAACTATGGAAAGAAATTCATAAATTAATAAGTTTTGAAAACTTCCTTTCATTTTTTTACTGTTGCATTATAATGCTACAATTCCAGCTTCTAAGAACAACTTGATAGTTCAGATTTGAGCCTCAAATGAGGTATTACAGATTGGTGATTTTTTTAACAAACTCTTGTCTTTGTCACATTTAAGCAAATATGTGAACTACCCAATGGACATTGTCTATTTACAGGTGATGAAATTCATTCATTCATTCACCCCCCACCCCACCCCCACAAAACTAAGCAGTAATGAAACACCACAACAATCACCATTAGAATCTTTATGGACTTCAGGCAGTTTGGATGCAAAAAAAGGAAAATGTAAAGTGAAGTTGATGTAATGATATAAAGCAATACAAGTACAATCTGCCAAAAGTTAGAAATTCTTAGTTGAAGGATTTTAATATTCTGATTGAGGAACAAATATGAAGATGAAGCTGCAGTCCCCCATGCAAATAAAAAAAAAAAGTTAAATTATGTCCCATTCAGTTCAACATAATGCACAGAGTTTATTTAAATTAATTTAATTAAAATTGAATACGTTTAACACTCCCCTGCTGGATTTATGTACCAGATGTGGCAAAGAAGAAGGATCACTGTTGCATGTGTTTTGTGGTATGTTCAAAACTAAAAATATATTAGAAAGATAACCAAAGAATAATTTCAAATGCTTTAGGCTAGTACCCTCCTTTTGATCAAGGAATTCATCTCCTAGAATGTAAATACAAGGAAATATCACATATACCAAAGGATATGATTACTGTACCTTCATTGATATCTTACTTTTTAATGCAAAGAAACTAATTTTCATGAATTGGCAGGATACTTCCCCTCCTTCATTTACCCACTGGATAAATATGCTGGTAGACTGTAGTAGACTATGGAGGATATTTGATATTTCTGAAGACACATTTGAAGAATATACTGTATGAAATTGTGGTCACCTTCCTACAGATTAATTCAGATTTCTGGAAAGTATTCCCCACCCCAATTAGGTTTCTGGGATAATGGGAAATGAATCTCTTTATGGGGTAGTTTTCTAGATACTATCCCTTTAAAGTGGATGGGCATTTGATGAAGGACTCTCACTTGTGCAGAGTTCCCTTAGAGCAGTCTGGTAGTAATAGGCAGTGAAAAGGAGACGATGATGGGAGTGGTAGTGCAGTGGCTGTGGGGCAGCAGTGTTCAGATGAATCTTCTGAGTGCGGTGCTGCCTCATCTGTAGGCACTCTCTGGACTGAAGGCAGAGGTTGCCAGTCTCTGGGCTGAGTTGGCCAGGTTTATGGAGTCTCCTCCCCCATCCAGAGGCCATCATACCTGGACCCACTACCTCAAAAGAATGCCCAGCAGCAGGAGTGGTTGGACTATGGTGCGCTCTGGACAGGTAAGGGAGGTGGGGCAGAGACACATCCCCTAGCCAGTGCAGCTGAGGAGCTCCTACACTTTGTTAGAGGGAAAGGTCCCACAGGATCACCCAAAGTTGCACCCAGGGAGAATGAGCTAGACCTCCAGAATGGAGCCCCAAGGGTGGGTGGTGGAGGACCCCAAAATAAGAGGAAACT
Organism: Neoceratodus forsteri; assembly: GCA_016271365.2. Classification (NCBI taxonomy): domain Eukaryota; kingdom Metazoa; phylum Chordata; order Ceratodontiformes; family Ceratodontidae; genus Neoceratodus; species Neoceratodus forsteri. Next base: position 456,623,908 of record CM057449.1, on the reverse strand, counting down.
ACTCCTGATGGGGGACTCCATCATCTGGGGTATGGAGCTGGGAACAGGCAGAGAGGGGGAGAGGGAGAGGGAGGTTAAGTGCCTACCAAGAAGCACAGCTCACAGGGATGAAAAGTGAATCCAGAGGATCACTAGAGCAATAGCGAAGAAGAGGGAGCCGGATATCATTATCCATATGGGGACAAATGACCTAGCGGGGACTAAGGCAGAGATAGGAAGAGTACAGGTGGAGTTCAGGGAACTGGGGAAGGGCCTATGGCAGGTAGCAAAATCTGTGACCTTCTTAGAGGTGCTGCCTGTCCAGAGAAAGGGGGAGGTTAAAGATCTCTGCACCAAGGACTTCAACACTTGGTTGGAGTGCTTGTGTGAACATTAGGGTTTTGGCTTCATTGGAGACTGGGGGCCCACCTGGGGGATGCAGGGCTATATAGGAGTGATGGTTTGCATCCTTCCAAGAGGAGGACAGAGGTCCTCGAGTGAATGGTTTAAATGCATCATTGGCAAGCATTTAAACTACCGGGGGGTGGAGGAAGGAGAGGAGAAAGCTAACTACACTAACACCAAAGCACCAGTAAACACAGTAGTCAGCAAAAGAGAGAAGGCAGGAACAGCAAAGGTAATAGGGGGAAGGTCAAGAGGAGTGTTTGCAGTAAATGAAGCTCCATGTGCATGAATGCCTGCAGCCTAGAGAACAAAATCCCTGATCTGGCAGCCATGATAGCAGGGGCACAGCTGGATATTATAGCTACTATGGAGACTTGGTACAATGGGAACCAAGACTGGGATATAGCTATAGCAGGGTATATTTTATTTAGGGGAGACAGGGAGGGGAAAAAGGGTGGAGGGGTGGCTCTGTGCATAAGGGAGGGTATAAAGGTGACAAAGACGCATAGAATGCATAGGGAGGCAGAAGCACTGTGAGTCACACTGCAGATGGGCAGTGGCACAGCCATTTGTAGAGGTGCAATATATAGACCACCTGAAGAAAAGGAGGACATGGACAGGGATCTACTGGAAGCCATTTATGTGATGGCAGCTAAAGGAAAGGTGTTATTTATGGGTGACTTCAACCAGGCAGAAGTTGACTGGAGCACTCCAGTGGCTGCAACAGCAGGCAGAGACTCCCTACTAGGGACATGCCACAAGTAGCTGGTGCTTGAGGCAACCCAGGAAGAAGCACTTTGACCTGGTACTGACCAATGGGGGACAGCATTATGGATGTCAGGAAGGGAGAACACCTGGGATCCAGTGACCATCGCACAGTATGATTCAGTGTGAAAACTACAACAGAGGCATGCCACACAAAGGTGAGGGTTCTGGACTTCAAGAGGGCAGACTTCAATAAGATGGAGTATGTCTCAGGGAGGCCCTAGCAGTGGGTGAAAAAAGGGGAGGAGTAGAGGTACAAAGGGTCCATCTAAAAGGACCCATAGTTGAGGCAACAAACCTTTGTATTCAGCAGACAGGCAAAGATAAAAGGAAAAGAAAACCACTATGGTTCATGTAGGAGGTGGATGGGAAGGTAAGGGCAAAAAAGTTGACCTTCAGGAAATATAAGGAGACAGAAAAGGAGGAGGACAGCAGAGTATCTAGGAAAAAGAGGAGGCAGGAGGGCAGTCAGGGTGCTAAGGCAAAGATGGAGGAAAATAAGCAAAGGAGATAAGAAAGGGGACACGACTTTCTATAGATACATTAGTAAAGTAGAAAGACTGGGGGGTATTGTAAGGCTGAAGGGAGAGGGAATGAGTGGAGATGGAGGGGGACCAGGATAAAGCATTAATCCTGAACAAATATTTCTGTTCAGTTTCATTGGAGGCAGGGTAAGGGGAGGGACCTCAGCTAAGAATCAGGATGGGAAGGGAGTTGGATAACAGGCTATTCAAAGAGGAGAGTCCTAAAAGAACTTACATAGCTGAAGGTAGATAAAGTATTGGGACCAGAGGGGATACACCCTAGAATATTAAAGGAGTTGGGGGAGGTACTGGCAGCATCACTGGCAGCCCTGTTCAATGAGTCACTGGAAACAGGAGTGGTTCCAGAGGACTGGAGAAGGGCTGATGTAGTTAGAGATGCAGCAAAATAAAATTTATCTGGTGAAATTGTGGTGAAATCAGCAATTTCATGGGGTGAAACGTTTCACGAAATTGCATTGAAATTTCACAATTTCACCCACAATTTTGCCCACCGCCGCCGGCCACCACAAGTCCACAAATTGAACCCCCACACACACACACACAAAATCAACCTCAGTCCCTGGTGTCTAGTGGCCCTCGTGGCTTCATCACCGCCTAAATTGCATTAAATAAGCACTCCCACCCCTCAAAGTTATCCTGGCCCCCCCATTTGTTTTATTTAAAAAAACTCACCCTCCACTCCCTGGTGTCTAGTGGTTTCCAGAGGTCCCCTGGCTGATCACTGACCTGGCATTAAATAAGCACTCTCCCCAAGTTACCCTGCACCTTATTTGTTTTATTTAAAAAAACAATTCACCTCCACTCCCTGGTGTCTAATAGACCCCCATCCCATTATTAGGTAGCAGTACCCAGCCAGCTCACCCCACAGTACCCCTGATCGCCATCGCAGCCTCCAGTCACCTCCACGGCCAGCAGCCCGGATTGGAGTATGACTGAGCGCTTGAATTAATGAGCGCCGTAACATTTTAAATAAAACAAGTGGGGTAGGGTAAATTTGGGGGAGTGCTTATTTAATGCAATATGGCCACTAATCAGCTGGGAGGGACTACTAGACCCCAGGAAATGGAGGTTGAATTTTTTTTTCAATAAAACAAATGGGGAGGGCAGGGTAGCTTTGGAGAGATACTTATTTAATGCAATTTCAGCCAGTGATTGGTTGGGGGACCACTGGACACCAGGGAGAATCTTGGCCAGTGGCTACAAATGTTGCCACATGGCGAAACTTTGCTCATGGGTGCAAAATTTCACCAACTTGGGGCTAAATTTTGCTTTCATAACTGTGCGTAAATTTCACATTTCATTAGCAAAATATTTTGTGAAATGCGCCAATTACGTGAAATATTTTCAGGGTAAATTATCCATTTCAAGACATCTCTAGATGTAGTCCCTCTCCACAAAAGTGGGAGCAGGAAGGAGGCTGGAAACTATAGACCTGTCAGCCTGACCTCAGTGGTAGGTAAAATTATGGAATCTCTGCTAGAGGAAAGGATAGTGGAGCACCTTGAATCAAGTGGAGCACAAGATCCGAGGCAACACGGATTCACATCAGGAAAGTCATGTCAAACTAGTCTGATAGATTTCTTTGACTGGATCACTAGGGAGGTGGATCGGGGGGAGCAGTGGATGTAGCTCAACTTGACTTCAGTAAGGCTTTCAACACCATTCTACACAGGAGACTTGTGAACAAGCTGGGCAGTATGGGATTGGGACCAAGGTGGTGAACTGGGTTGGGAATTGGCTAAAGAATAAAATAGAATGTAAAGGTGGTGGTAAATGGGGCTAAATCTGAAGTAGAGATGGTGACCAGCAGTGTGCCACAGGGATCAGTTCTTGGGCCAGTGCTGTTTATTATCTTCATCACTGACATTGCAGAGGGGATGGAGGAGAATGTATGCCTCTTTGCAGATGACATCAAGATCTGCAATAGGGTAGACAGTTCAGGAGGGGTGGAAAAAATAAGGAGGGACCTAACTAAGATGGAGGAATGGTCCAGAGTGTGTCAGCTAGGATTCAATGCAAAAAAGTGCAAAAACATGCACTTGGGGAGCAGGAACCCAGGGGAGGAGTACATGATGGGTAGAGTGATATTAGAGGCCACAGAACAGGAAAGAGATCTGGAGGTAATCATATCTGACGACCTAAAGGTGGCCAAACAATGTGCCAAGGTGGAGGGGAGAGTCAGCAGAGTGCTGGGGTGTAAAGGGGTTCCATGATAACAGTGCCTGCATAACTGCACTGACTAAAACAGCTATTACATATCATCGAAAAGCAAAATGGCAAAGTGCAGAATACTGCCAACACAAACAGCTAACCTTGGTCTCTATCGCTATACAAAACAATTCTTCACAACTTTTGTGCAGGATTATGCCCACCACACCCCTCCTTTGTGGAGTTGCCCCAACCCCAGACTTTTTAATAAACTCCTGGGGGGTGTGAGTAATGAGGGAGAGTGGAAAACTTAGAGAGGGGCTACTTTGGGGACAGACGGTGGAAGGGGAGAACGTTGGGGGTAACCTGCCAAGGGGGACAAAGTCAGGGAGGTGGGGGTATAGGACTTCAAAAAAAATACAAAAACACCAACTATCAGTAAAAAAAATATCTTTACCACAGTCAATTCCGAACCTCGGTCAACCAACTTGAAGGCAGTGACTTTAGCCAGCACACCAGACAGCCAGCTCGGAACTGTCCCGCTCAACAAACCTACAGATACTCTTTAAAACAACTGCAGAATGTACATTACATGTTCAAATTACAATGTGCTCTTAATGGCCATAGCTATTAAGAGCACATCGTCCAATTCACCTTCACTGTTTTGGCTTTGCCCATACTGACTCGGTCAAAAGGAATCGCTCTATTCACTGTGTACTGTATAGGTTGAGGTATCACCAGCAAAAGAAAAGAGGTCATAATGCCACTGAACGGGACATTGGTGAGATGTCACTTGGAGTATTGAGTCCAGTTCTGGAGGCCGCATCTCCAAAAGGACATAGACAGGGTAGACGCAGTTCAAAAAGGAAACACAAATGGTACAGGGCATGCACCAAAGGTCATATGAGGAGAGATTTGAGGAACTCACTATGTATATCCTGGAGGAGAGGAGGGATAGGGGAGACATGATAGAAACCTTCAAGTATCTCAAGGGAATAAATTAAGGTACAGGAGGGCAGCATCTTTCAAAAGAGAAAATGCTCTAGAACAACAAGAGGGCATGACATGAGACTGGAAGCGGGTAGACTAAGGGACAATGTAAGGAAGTATTTCTTCATGGAAAGGGTAGTGGGGGCATGGAACAGCCTCCCAGTGGAGGTGGTTGGGGCAAAGATGGTGGGGGAATTCAAAACTGCATGGGATAGACATGGGGTGCCATAGCAGTTCAGAAAAGAAGATGAAGCTGGAGATTAAGTAGGATCTGCTGCATTCTTGCTAGGTAGGGATACAGGGCAGAATGGATGGGCCTGTCGGTCCTTATCTGCCAAATTCTATGTTTCTATGTTTCAAACAATAACCCCTTTTTCCTCCCAGGATGGTGGCTGGCTCTACCCTCCACTCACCTCCACAACCAGTCACCATTTGACTATCATAAGATGTAAACTCAACTTAAAAATAGATAGGCATATGTTACTGATACTTCAGTTCATAATAATGAAATTCAGATGGTGGCCAGCCATGGAAGTGAGTGGAGGGTAGAGACAGCAATCATCTGGGAAAGGGGATTATTACCACTGGATCTATGTCTGGTCATCGACAATATGTCAACAGCATTTGCAGTTGGCATATGGTTTCTCATTAAAACACGTGTTTTCTTTGGGGGGCTTTGCCTCTGAACCCTCCATGTGGGGGCTGTGCCCCCTGCACCCCTCCTGCTACATATAATCAACTCAGAGTCAGAGCTGATTAGGGAGGGTGCAAGACCCCTGGAATACAGTACCAGGTTCCAGCGCTGACACTACAGTGACCTGGTGCTGTAGTAGCTGTAGTGATGGTCACTGTTCTAAATCTCACTGTCCTTACTGTATACCATTGCCACTGACCACCGATGAGTACCAGGGCAGGGATAGGGGGTTGACACCACTGAACACCAGGGATTGCTTGCATGGGATAGGAAAGCCAGTGTCGCTTGACACTATGGATTTCTTGGCACAAGATGGTGAGGAGGGAGCTGCATGCAGGCATATGCAAGTGGACTTCCCACATAGCCTAAATTATCATATCTGAGTTGCTAATGGCTGCCTGGTGCAAAGTGTAGTGAAGAGGACTGTTTAAAATATGTCCATCCATTGCTGCTTTCGGCTGCATATGGTACTGAAACATGGTCATGATAACATCACAGCTTATGCTTATGAGGAAACAGTGTGGTTTAGTGTTTAGAGCACGAACTTTAAGTTTGATTATCCCATGGTAATGCTTGGTGGCAGTGCCACTGCATAAAATATATATTCAAAAGTATGTGTCTCATTTCAAAATGTTTGAGCAGCTCTGTGTGTCAATTGATGCCATGGATTGCTTGGCACAGGATGGGTAGTAAGAGGTAATCTGAATGCAAGGAATTTCTTGACATGGAAGAGGGAGGGGTTCCACTGGCAGCAGGGACTGTTTAGCACAGGATGGGGTGAAGGAGTGGTACCACTGGATACCAGGGACTCTGTGGAACAGGGATAGGGTGAGGAAGGGGTTGCCACTGGATTCTAGGGACTGCATAGCATGGGTAGCAGTATGGGATGGGTACCACTGATCACCACAGACTGCTTACACTGGGCAGGTTAAGGAAGGGGTGGCAACTGGATGCCATGGACTGCTTAGCATGTGATGAGGTAACAGCAGGTAGTGCCACTGGACTCCAGAGACTGTTTTGCACAAAGCATGTTGGCAATGCCAGCATTAGCCTGGCAATATTCAATACAAATTAATTTGCAGTTGTTATTAAATATATTAAAAAAAACCTGAAAATTAATTAGAAAACACTATGCTTAGACATCAAGTAGGGTAGAAGCGGAAAGTCAAAATGCTGAAAAATGTGACATTATGGTAAAAAGTCCTGAAACTACTTGGTTTCGTGGGTGGTGTTCTGGTTTGAACAATTGTGCAAATCAGTATTGATTCTACTTTAACTTTTGAAACCTCTTGAAAGCATTGGTATGCAAATAAATTTCTAAGCCTTGAAAGACAGTGCTACAGTTACAGTAGGGTAGCTAATACTGCTCTGAACAATAATTCAAACCCTGAGAAACATGTTGGAACAAATTGCAGTGGAGTAGTTTGATGAAATGGGTCTTAAATGGCTTTATTTAACAATTCCTTGAAAACAGACATGTTAATTTAAAACAAAAGAAATGTTTTGTTCACTAATACAGTAAGTGAAAAGTAGTATATTAGCATCTTTCAGATTTAGGACAAGCTGGTGTTGCTTTAGTACCATATTGCCTCTGACAATATTAAGATAATAAATGTTAAAGTGATTTTCTTAAGATAGGTATATGAAATGTAGTTTTCATAGCTTCATGTGTTCCTAATCATCATAGTGCATTCCAAATTGCCAAATAAAAAAAAAGGTTCTGTATTAAAATCTTTGTTTTGTACTGTCCATGTCAGGAAAGCATAGCTCCACCCTTTTATTATGGCTGTGTGGGTGGAGCTCCGCAGACGTTTAGCCATCACTGTAGTAGAACAGAGTCGCAACTGGAACGCAACCCTGTGTTCTCTTACAGTGATGCGGCAATGTCTGAACTGTGCTGACTTCATTGGCACTGTCCTCTGTGACAGAGGTCCCCTAGTTTCATTGCTGACGTCATCTTTCGAATGGCACAACATTGCAGCTCCGACAGCTGTGTCATCCATTAAGACACTGCTGCTCCTGCTGCTGTGATATTGCTACTGCCACCACTCTGAGAGCCGTGTTGCCACTGTACAGCCAGGTAGGAGCTTATTGCAGCCATATTGGCTCTGCCCAGAGTTTGTTTATACAGTGCAGTGAACTCTGTCCCTTCTACATCTACAAAGGGAAATACAGATGACCAGCAGTTTGTAAGGAGTGGATGATACTTATACAAACTCATCCAGTAAGAGTGATCTTGGTTGTGTTTATAATGACAAACAGGGGCTATCTCAACCATTATCGAGACAATCCTTATGCCTCCAATGCAAGCACAGGTTTGTGAGATTCAACAGACATGGAAGTTGATGATATTTGGCCTCCACCATATCAGATCATTCGGTGATTGGGAAACACAGAATAAATCTCCTGCACTGGTAGTTGCTCTACAGGGCTATTGAGTTTGTGTTATTGAGTCTGTTTGACTTATTTTTATGTTGGCGCACTTGCACAACCAACATCTTGCAGCAGTGGAGATTTGGAGGCACAGTCGCTGTTGGGTGAATGCAGGGCACGAACCAGTAGGTGCATTCCTCATTCCCCAATCAGTCAGCATGCCAGTGCCACACCATGCATACATAATGTGGTGAGCACATCTAAGGAAAGGTCCGCTGCAATGCAAACAAAGCTCGTCACATACAACAGACCTTCCTACGTGCTTCACCAGCTACAAACATGGAGGCACAGTGGCTGCTAAACTGCTGACTTTGGGAGTGCCCAATCCCCTGGTCAGCTTACCCTGCCCCTCATCATTGTGCTGACATGGGAGCCCACTCCCCATTGGCATAATGTGTCCCCCCCTCATTTTTTGCTAGCCGAGGGGTGCCCAATGCCCCTTGGCTCATGTGTCCCCCTGCTTTCGTTGTTTGCCAATGGGGGTGCCCAATCCCTGTCAGCATCCATACCCCCCTTTCCCACTTTAATGTGCGATGGGGGAGCCCACTCCCCATTGGCATGATGTCTCCCCTTTCTTCTGTGCTGAGGGGTGCCTAATCCCCCAGCTAGTGTCCCCATCCCTATTTGCCGACGAGGATGCCCAACTCCCCATCGGCTACTGTATTCTCACAAAACACTTGCAAAAAGAAAACCATCTGCCATGTTTTTTTACAACTGTAAACAGAAACGGTCCCTCATAGTCTCCCTACCCACCACCTGCACTCCACCCACTGCGCACCCTGCCTCCCCACATCCCCCTCACCCCATACGTACCTCCAGAGCTCAGTGCGATGATCTTCGGTGGACCGGGAACACGTCTGCACTCTTCAAAGCCAACTGCAAACTGAGGAAATGCCGGTAAGCTGTATAATGGAATAAATAGGGTTTTTTCAACTTTGATGCATATCTTGAGCATGTTTTGAATTTTTTGCACCAAATTTCAACATGGGGTTTTGGGACCCCTCCTCATGAATTCTGTCACTGTTATGACATTAATCAGTCCCGAAAGGTGATTTCGCAGTCACTGTGAGGAATCGCCTTTTGGGACCAATTAACGCAGAACAGTGGCAGTGATCATGAGGTGGGCTCTCAAAAAGCCTATGTTGCAAATTTGGTGAAAAAATCAATAACATGGCTGTTTTACGAGCCTGCGTTGTGCAGTTGCTATGCATGCTTGTAACTTCGCGAATTCACAATATTTTCATGCCAGATTTTCAACATTTTCATTTTTCTACACCTCCTTGTGAACAGTACAGCTGTCATTTTTCACATCCTGGCCGAAATGTGTTTCTGCACTTCCATCGCATAATAGTGTGGTTGCTGTGGGAAATCAGTGTTCGGGGCAGATTGCGAAAATGACAGTGAAACTGTTCACGAGCAGAGGTCCTAAAATGCCTATGTTGAGAATTTGGTGATGATACTCCATAAAATGACTGTGTTACGAGCGTTCGTTGCGCAGTTGCTATGCAAGCTCGTAACGTTGTGCATTTGTAATATTTTCACTCTAGATTTTCACCATTGACATTTTTCCATGCCTCTTGATGAACAGTACAGCTGTCATTTCACATATCCTGCCCGAAATGTGTTTTCGCATGTTCAGCACAGAATAGCGAGGTCGCTGTGCAAAATCACTTTTTGGGACAGTTTGAGGAAATGACAGTGACACAGTACATGAGCAGAGGTGCTAAAATGCCTATGTTGAAAATTTGGTGCCAAAAGTCCATAAAATGACTGTGTTACAAGTGTGGGTTACACAGAAACATAGAAACATAGAATTTGATGGCAGATAAGGACCACTTGGCCCACCTAGTCTGCCCATTTTCCTACCTAACAGATAAGCTGCAGATCCTAGTTAACCAACAGCTTACTTCCTCTTACCCACCCCTAGGACTGCCTTATGCCTGTCCCATGCATTCTTGAAGTCCCCCACTGTTCTTGACTCCACGACCTCCTCAGGGAGGCTGTTCCATGCATCCACAACTCTCTCTGTGAAAAAATACTTCCTCACATTACCCCTGAGCCGTCCCCCCTCTATCTTCAAATTGTGCCCCCTTGTTCTTGCACATCTCTTTTTCTGGAAGATGCTACCCTCTTGGACTTTGTTAATTCCCTTGAGGTACTTGAAAGTTTCTATCATGTCCCCTCCTCTTCTTTCCTCAAGAGTATACATATTAAGCTCCTTTAGTCTTTCTTCGTATGTCTTCTGGTGCAGACCCTGCACCATTTTGTTGCCCTCCTCTGGACAGCCTCCACTCTGTCTATGTCTTTGCGGAGATGAGGTCTCCAGAACTGCACACAGTACTCCAGATGGGGTCTCACCAACTGTCTGTACAGAGGGATAACAACTTCCTGTTTTCTACTATTGATGCCTCTTCCTATGCATCCCAGTATCCCCCCAGCCTTCCTTACTGCCTTCTCACATTGCTTGCCCACCTTTAGGTCATCTGATATAATTACCCCCAGGTCCCTTTCTATTTTTACTGTTGTCAGTATCTCACCCCCCATTGTGTACGCTCCCCTGGGTTTTTGTTTCCCATGTGCATTACCTTGCACTCTTAGCATTGAATCTGAGCTGCCTACATTTGACCATTCCTCCAACCTTGCCAAGTCCCTTCTCATCCTTCCACTTCATCTTGTGTATCAACCCTGTTGCAGATCTTGTGTCATCTGCAAAGAGACATACTTTTCCTTCCAGTTCCTCTGCAATGTCACTTATAAAGACATTAAAAAGGAACAGTCCCAGTACTGAACCCTGCGGTACCCTGCTAGTAACTCTCCTTTCTTCACTGTGTACTCCATTTACTACTACCCTTTGCGTCCTGTTGTCTAGCCAATTTTTTATCCAGGCTACCACCTTGGGACCCATTCCAAGGCTGGCTATCTTGTGTATTAATCTTTTGTGTGGGACTATATCAAATGCCTTGCTAAAATCTAGGTCGGCCATGTCGACAGCCCCTCCCTGGTCTACTACTTTGGTCACCCAGTCAAAGAAATCTATTAGATTCGTCTGACATGACCTTCCCATCATGAATCCATGCTGCCTTGGGTCCTGTGCCCCACTGGCCTCTAGGTACTCAACAATTCTTTCCTTCAGAAGTGATTCCATAATTTTCCTACCACTGAGGTCAAACTAACTGGTCTGTAGTTTCCTGCCTCTGTCCTGCTCCCACTTTGTGAAGAGGAATCACATCTGCCCTCCTCCAGTCCTAAGGTACCACCCCATCCTCCCATGATTTGTTATAGAGAGTAGTCAGCGATGTCACTAGTTCTAAGCTTAGTTCTTTTAGAATTCTTGGGTGAATCCCATCAGGCTCCATTGCTTTGTCCACCTTCAATTTTATTAGTTCTTTCAGAACCCTTTCTTCCGTAAATGGACTAGTATCGACCCCCATCTTCAGAGTGTTTCTCTTGTTTCGTTTAGGTAACTCCCCCTCCTCTTCCTTTGTGAATACTGAGAAGAAATATTCGTTCAGTATCCCTGCTTTTCACTGTCACCCCTACCCACATTCCTCCCCTTATTAAGCTTCAGTGTCCTCCTTGGTCTTTCTTCGCTCCCTAATGTACCTATAAAGGTCTTATCTCCTTCTTAACAGAATTGGCTATCCTTTCCTGGGTTTGGGCCTTTGCTATTCTGACTGCCTTCCCAGCCTCTTTCTGCTTTAACTGATAAAGTACTCTGTCCTGCTCCTTCTGTGTTTCCTTATATTTCCTGAATGCTGTCCTTTTCTCTTAACCTTCCCTGCCACCTCTTTTGTGAACCATAGCGTTTTTCCTTCATTGTGTTTTATTGATTTGCTTTACACAAAGGCTTGTTGCCTCTGTGATGGCTGTTTTGATCACTCCCATTGTTCCTCCACCCTCCTTCTTGCCTGTTTGCTAGTGCTTTTCTGAGGCACTCTTTCATTTTCCCAAAGTCAGCCCTCCTAAAGTCTAGTACTCTTGCTTTTGTATGGCTTGATTGTATGGCTGTGTTTATAGTGAACACACTGTTTGGTGGTCGCTTGTTCCAGATGGCTACCCACTTCTAATTTGAGATTCTTTCTCCATCCCCATTTGAAAGTACCAGGTCTAAGATTGCTCCTTCCCGAGTGGGTTCCAATACTAGCTGTCTGAGGCATGCCCTGTAGGGCATCAAGAATGACCCTGCTCTTGGATGTGCCTGCAGCAAGGTGCTCCAGTTAACATCTGGCATATTCAGGTCCCCCATCAACAATATCTCCCCTTTTTCTGCCATTCTAAGAAAGCCTTCTATCATTTCCTTGTCCATTCCCTCCCCCTGAGATGGGGGTCTGTATACAACCCCCATGTGGATTGTGGTGCCATTTCCTGTCTCCAGGGTGACCCAAAGTGCTTCATCTGCTCCCTGTTTACTCTTTAGTTCTGTTGCTTTGATCCCTTCCTTTACATAGAGAGCTACTCCTCCTCCTCTTTTACCCTCCCTGTCCCTCCTGTAGATTGTGTATCCTGGTATGTTGACATCCCAGTCATGGTTCTCTGTGTACCATGTTTCTGTGACTGCCACAATATCCAGGCAACCCTCTTCCATCAAGGCCACTAGTTCAGGGAGCTTGTTACACAGACTATGAGTATTGGTACTCATCACCCTCCACTTTTTGATAGCCTTACCCCTTTTAGCCCCATTTCTGTCCTTACTGCCTTTGCCTTTTTTTACATTTAAATCTGTTCTGCTCCCTAATAACTTCTGTACCTTGGTGTTTACCTCACTAATCACCATGTTTTGCGGGGGGAGGCTCAGATTTCCCTGCTTCTTTTCAGTGCTTCCCCCCTTGGCTAGTTTAAATGCTTGTCAATGAAGCATTTAACCTCTCACCTAGATCCTGGTTCCCCTGGATAGGTGCAGACCATCACACCAGTATAGGTCTGCATCCTCCAGGTGGCTCCCAGTCCCCAATGAAGCCAAACCTGAGCTCCACACCAGTTTTTCAACCACTCATTGAATTCCCTGGTGAGAAGTACCTAGCATCTCCTTGCCATAGACAGGCAGCACCTCCAGAAGGTTACCGTGATGCGCCATACTTGTCTAAGGCCCCTTCCCAACTCTACAAACTCCCCTTGCACTGCTTTGATCCCATTCCTAGCCAGGTCATTTGTCTCAGGTGGACAATGACATCCAGCTCCCTCCCTCGTGCAGCTCCTCCACGATCCTGAGGATTCGCCTCCTGTCCCTCCAAACTGTGGTGCCAGGAAGGCACCTACCTCCTCCTCCTCCTCCTTCATTTCTACCCCCAATGATTGAGTCCCTCACCAGGAGTTGTTTTTCCCTGTGGGGTCCCATGCCACCCTCCTTGGGTCTCCTTTGTGAAGGTTCCCAGCATCCTCCTTGGTCTCCACTGCAGGTGCCTCCATAGAGAACCACTATCCACCAGAAGAGTGAATGAATTGTGGAGAGGTACAACTGGAGGATGCAACCTGTTCCACCACCCTCCTCCTTGAGCCCACCCTGGTCCAGCTCCTCCTTCTTGGCAACCTCTGAGGTAGTGGCATTGGCCCTGGTGGTCCCTGGGTGGGGGAGGAGGTTGCGCATTTCCCACTCACCCTTGTAACTTCGCAAATTTGCAATATTTACATGCCACATTTTCAACACTTTTCTATTAGCAGATTATATCCTTTAGCCACTAGAGGGCCCAGTTATAAGCACACTTACCCAATCCAACACAATATAGTTCCTGTCTCATTTCACTTATTGTGTGGTCAGTCTATCACTATTCATCTGTCTTTGCCCCTCCCTCTTCTACTGATTGATACTGATTTTTCCCATTTGCAGCTTATAGTCTTTTTGCCCACTAAAGGGGTTCCCCCCCAACCATTCCAAAGCTGCTCTACATCTCCTTACTCTCTACTACTCCTGGCATTCTTCCATTCCTGCTCAGCTGCTATGGGTACCTACACTCCATTACTAAGTCTGCTCTCCTTCACCCTCATGGTAAAGACCTCACACAGACTGGAGCACCTTTCCTCCACACTTGGCACCTCATCCCCAGACTACCCCACAGTGACTCAGCCCTCCCCCACCCTCGACACACCTGTGATCCCCCAACACCCCTGCCCTGCCAACACCCCCACTCCCTCTGCCCTCCAAGGCCTGACCTGGACCCAGCTCTCCCCTGCCATTCCCACCCTTCGCACTTTATCTATCCCATGCACCCTGATTCTAAAGTCCTCAGCTGGGTGTCGACCCAAGGGTCTCCATCGCCACTGGCTACTAACCAGAATAATTACACTGCTATTATTATTATCTGGTAATGTACACCCAAACCCAGGACCTATTGCTTCCAGCTCTTCTAAACCCTGTACTACAACTGGCCTCCGCTTTTGCATCCTTAAACATTTGCAGTCTCCTAAAGAAATCTGCTGTCCTCCAGTGCTGGGTCATTCAACATTGACCTGACATAATTGCACTGGTAGAGACTTGGCTCTCCAAATCCACCCCTGACTCCGCTATCACTCTCCCTGGATATACCATCTACAGGGAAGACTGAGTAGGCAAGCAGTGGTAGTTGTGCACCTACTGTACAGGACTTCTCTTATAGGTCAGGCACCCCAGCTCCTAAACTTAATTATGGGAGCCCAAGCCCTCACCTTAAAATCCCACCTGATCCCACCTGAGGCCCTCTCTTCCTCATGGTCTCCTACGTACCCCTGAGGAATCAAAACCAAGTGGTCCAGTCCCTCATTGACTATCTCACATCTCTCCCTCACAAAGTGAAGTAAGTCATCCTAAATGATCTCAATGTTAACTGGCTTGCCTCCACTGCCTCCCATATAAGGGACTCCTTTGCTGCCCTGGATATGTCCCAGTTAGTCACCCAGCCCACCAGATTCAACCACGCTACTGGCACCAGCACTCTCCTAGATGTTGTTATATCTAACCGTCCCTACATAATCCGGGATGTCACTGTCCTCCCCAACTCTCTTAGTGATCACTCCCCAGTCCTCTGTCTCTGGTCATCCTCCACTCTGAAGCCAGTGTCCCAGGCTACTCTACACTGCCATTTATGCCCCAGCAGCCTCAGAAAATTAAAACAATACCTAGCCCAGCTAGAATGGTCCCATATCCAGCACACCCCTGACATTGACTCAGCTCTTGACCACTTCACAAATGCCTTCTGTAAGGCTTGTGACCTTCCCCCCCAACCAGGATCCACTCCAAAAAATGCAATGTCCCATGGATCACCCCACTCCTTCTCCAGAGACTCAAAAACAGAGATAATCTCTGGCACATTGCTGTAGAATCTGGAAAGGCATCTGACAGACAGGCCTACAATGTAGAATGCAATAAGTGCACTTGGGCCATTAGGCGGGCCAAGGCTGAGCACTACCAGACCACCCTCACTTCCATTTGTGGTTCAGCCTGGACCTTCTGGGGTAATATGAAAGAGCTAAATGGGAAGTCCCACTCCCCCCCACCATCTCAGCTCTCCATCAATGGCACCCCCACCACAGATCCACTCCTCATAGCCGATTGCCTTAACACTGCCTTCTTTGACCTAAGCTCGGTCATCCCCAGCAGCTTCTTTGACCCAATCCCCACCTCTCTCCCACCAGTCCTGCATCACCCACCATTCTACCTGCACACCCTATCCCCCCAAGAAGCCAGGCCACACCTGCTAAAAGCCTTAGGCAGCAATAACCTCAGCAGTGACCCCCTTGATGCCAGGATCCTCTGTATGGTCTTGGACAAAGTCCTAGTCCCCTGACTGACCTTCTAAACCGATCTCTATGACTGGGTCAGTTCCCAAGTGCTTGGAAACTGCTGAAATCACACCCACATAAGAGTGGGAACCGATCCTCCCCAACAATTACCGCCCATCTCCATCCTCCCCACTCTCTAAAGCCCTTGAAAAATGGTGTTGATCCAGCTCTGAATACCTAACCAAGTATGACATTATGTGCCCATTGCAGCACGGTTTCCACCCAGGACACAGTACAACCACAGCTCTCCTGGAATTCTCCCAACACCTGCATGCTGCTGTTGACTCTGGCAGCCTTGCAGGAGCAGTGTTCATTGACCTCTCCAAGGCCTTTGACACTGTCATCCTCTTCTACTTGACTCTCTCCACCAACTTGGCTTCTCTGGTGGTCCCATTTCCTGGTTCTCTAGCTACCTCTCTGCTAGATCCCAGTGCGTCAAGATCAATGGCTCCCTCTCCAGAACTCTTTCCGTTCACTCTGGGGTCCCTCAGGGCTCCATCCTGGGTCCAATATTTTTTAGTCTGTACCTCAACGCACTCTCCAGCTCATGTACCAGTAAAATGCTCCTCTACACTAATGATGCAATCCTCATTGCCTCACATCCCAATCCCAACTCCCTCCAATTATCCCTCCGGCAAGCTTACAACCAAGCCGAAAGGTGGTTTGGAGACCACAGACTGGTCATTAACCTAAAGAAAACCAAATCAATGCTGTTCTCCCACCACCAAAATAAAGCTAAAAATACCGCCCTCTTGATTATCCCCAGCACTCTGCACCCGCTAGAACAGGTGACCACATACAAGTACCTAGGCATCACGTTTGATACTGCCCTCTCCTTCCACACCCACATTAATGTCCTGTCAGCCACCATTAATTTTTGGATTGGCTTGCTATAACAGCACAGGGACTGTCTGCCTTAGGTTGCCTTCAGGCTGGCCATCACCTCCTCCATCTTGTCCCTCGTGGACTATGGCTTGCCCATCTACGCTGCAGCTGACAACACTGCCCTCCAAAATCCAGCTTCCATTAATAAGGCCTGTAGGGTCCGACTGGTGCCCCAGCCGAACTCACACCTGTCTTCTATACTACCACCAATCTTTCAACTTTGAGGAGGACTGCTCACCAGACCTGCCTTCTTGCTAAGAAATCTCTGCTAGAACTCCCCCCCCCGGGGTCTCCACCTCCCTACAGCAGCCATCTTCGTCCGTCACCACCCGTAGCTTTGTTAAGGCCACTTTCAAGGTGCCCAGAACCAAGACCTCTCTTGCCCAGAGATCCTTCCCCTACTGAGCCCCCACCTGGTTCAACTCCCTCCCTAGCTGCATCTCCAACTTGCCAAAAATTGGCTCCTTCAAAACAGCCCTTCAGATCCATATCTTTAATACCTGCTGTTGTAGGTGCAACTAACCCCCTGTTGTAACCTGTGGTTCCCGCCCGCCTTGCCCCCTGGCTCGACAACGTCTGCTGGACAGCCTCTCCCTCCCCCAGACCTACCCCTTCCTTACTAGGTCCAAACAGGGATGTATCCCACTGTCTTCTCTGAGGACCTACTATATCCATGAGTGTAACTCACAATTTTGTAACATTATGTAACCTAAGTAACATACAAACTACTACATTATGTAACCTAAGTGTACCTATGTTAAATGTTCCTTTACTGCACTTGTAATGTTATCCTCTGTTTTAATCTGCACTGTAATAACTGTCTTGATGTCTGTCCCCTCCCACGATGAGGTGCCTTTGTAAATGAGTGTCTGACTCAAAGGTTGTAAACCCGATTTGTAATGAATAAATGAATAAACACTGCCATTTTTTACACCTTCTTATGAACAGTACAGCTGTCATTTTTCACATCCTGCCAAAAATATGTTTCCGCACTGCACTACCAAAGCCAATGCCAGTGTGACAACATTCAGCATTGAGAAATGCTTGTTTTGTTATGTGGAACACCATTCATGTGATATAACATAATGGTGACATTACATAGAAGTGCATTGAAAGACATTCTGTGTTTAGTGCTCCAGCCTGCAGCAACATGCTGTTTTGATTGAGTGCCATGACATCACTAAGCATGGTATTTTTTGACAGTATTCAGTAATGGTGGGGTGGTTGTTTGTTGATAGTGCCCTTCTGTCATTAATTTACATATGTATCACAGCATTCGGACCTTGTCCAGTGACAATAGCCCCCACAAAGCAGAGCGAGTCTGCAAAGTTGATCACTATTCAGTGCTGCTGCCTACAACCAGTATTTGTGACATGAGTGCAGTATGAAAAATTACTTTGTGCAAGGCTGAATTACTTATGGTAGTGGTTTTATACTGCTTCTGTGACTGTAATAGTGCAGTTTCTTTCATTGTAGTGGTGATGTCTTTGCTCAGAGTAGCATATTTTTGTATATTCCTCATCATTCTTTCTTTGCAAAATGGCCTGTCGCATGGATTTCATTCATGTGAACTCATGAATTGTATCGTTGTTTTTCCCAGTCTGTTCTTCTTGGTTGGTGTGCTGTGGGACTAGCTTGTGGTTGCTTGGATTTTGTACTACTTTGACAGTCTGCAAAAGAATCATTCACTGCATTTATCAGTCTCAGTGGTAATGCTGTTCTGCTGAGCCTCCTCCCTCCCTCACTATTAATTCACCTTTCTGCATTACCTTAGTTCAGCGAGTTTGGTGCATGGTGACGGTGTATGTCTGAATGTGCAACATACTTGGCTTGGTGTTCTGTGGTGCTGTTACGGGTCCCATGTGACAATGCCACCACTGACTAGCTATTAGATCAGGAGTCACTGAGCTGACCTTCCAGTTCCACCAATGTACTGGTTTCCAATGTGTTTCACACTGCTGTTTTAAGAGGCCCTTATGGGATGTGATTAACTCCCTATGCCATTATTTCAGTGATCCTTTTTCTCCCATCACCATATCATAGGTCATGTTCACCTGTTAATGAGACAACCATTGATGTGAAATACTTTTATATATTTTATATTATAAATTATGTTGCAAGACAATCCCTGCATGTTCCTATTCATGCTCCTAGAGATGTGTGTGTGTGTGTGTGTGTGTGTGTGTGTGTGTGTGTGTGTGTGTGTGTGTGTGTGCATACGTGTGTGTGTGTGTGTAGGCTGCATTGACAGTCCAGCAGTAGCATAGTGTTCTGTGGTCATAATTTCAGTAGTAACTGAATGCATGCCTGTGATGAAAACCATGCCCTCCTCACTGCTGAATACTATAACAGGTATAATTTTATGTACTGTTCTGCATCTCTGTACCTCAAACACTTACACATGCACAACATACTATGGGCCCTATGCACGAAAGAGCAGAAAGCACTTGTCAGAGATGTGTACCCTGGCCGTGTAGCTCTATGCCCATGGACAGGTGCACACAGACCGGTATTTACTATCACCGGTCACATGTCTGTGGCTCCACCCCCCCCGGCATGCAGGATCATGGAGGACAGATGAGGGTAGCCAGTCAGATGCCTGTCCTGGGTCCCAGAGTGGATCCCCTACCCTGCGGGAGCATGACAGTGCGGAAAGGTGTGGGTCCAGGTGTGTGTATAACACACACAGGCACCCATGGAATGCACCATTGTTCCCTGTTGTCTAGTGATCCCTCCCCCTATCTGATCCCTGGTCCCAGGGCACCACACCATGCCTGGTGCACAGATGTCCCCCTCCCCACAGCAGAACTCCCACACAGTCCAATAAGTTATTCATATATGTGTTTATGTACAGCACATTGATATCTTTGTGAATGGGATACCCTTGTGAATTTATAATGAAATGCCCTATGACAGTTTTCACCTCCCTCCACAGATCAGGCGCTTGTTCAGTCTGCATGTCATGACATATTTCACTGCACCACTTCCTTGAAAATCTCTGGTGGTTTCGTCGACAGTGCTGGCCACTTTCGATCTCGCCCTCACTCCACCTTAATAAAGGTGGTTTCTGTGGCACCGAGTATATCTCATCTTTGGTGGCTCTGCAACATCAGTAAGCAGAGGATTTTGAGTGGCACACCAAGACACATCAACATTTGCTCAATTGATGTTAAACATGTTACCATTTATAGGGCAAACAACCCTATCAATAGGCAGCAAGCTCCCTGCATCAGTTGGATGGTGGGTGGCCAAGGTGATATGAGGAGGGATGTTCCACTCACTGTCCATTGCCGTGGCACTGACGTGCAGGTACGGGGAATGGGTGGTGTTGTTGGTGCTGTGGGGGGGAGGCCATTAATCACCAATGAGGGGTGGGAGGCCAGGATCAGGGGTTGGAGTGGCCAAGCAGTGCAATACTGGAAAGGGGCCAACAGGGCAGGGCTCTGGTTGCAGGAGGGGGGCATCACTGACTTGCAGAGTGGGGCAGGGGCTCTGATATGTGTGTGTGTGTGGGGGGGTGAGAACTGTCATTTGGTGTTTCTTTATAAATTCACAAAGGTATCACGTTCACAAAGGTATCAATGTGCTGTACATAAATACATATATGAATAAATTACGGGACTGGGCGGAGGCTCTGATGTGAGGGGGGAAGTGAAATGTCATATCAGACCAGGATCTGATGTAGGTGGGAGGGACAACTGCCTTTTGGGACCAGGGAGAGGGTTCTGTGTGCACAGGGCTGGACTCATACTGTAGTTGTGGCAGGGTCCCCCATCATAACCAGCACCCTTCAGCTCGTACTTCCAGCACTATGCACCTTGGGAATGGTGCATAGTGTGTGCAATTCACTGTCTCTCCCCCAGACCACCCTGGGCATAGCTGCCTATGAGGCTAAGAATCGGGCGACATCTGGACTATGCACCACTAGTGAATGCCATGGGATGCCCGCTGCACAGCATTCATGTGTACTGGTGCCTATGCACCTCAGATAGGCAGTATGTAGGCAACCTTTTTTTTTGTGCATAGGCCCCTATGTTTTTATGTGCTGTCTTGATGTTTAGATCAAACTGGTATAGTATCAGTGTAGAACACAAAGGTTCAGCTGATGCTGTGTCCTGTGGGTTGTATGATATTACTGGAATCCAACTTCAGTTTGGCATTGCCCAGGTCAGGAAGACAGATCATGGTCGTACTGTGGTATCACTGTGAAGCTGGTGCCCTATTGTTGATGCAAGACCTCCAAGTGTGACTGATGTAATTGTTACAGAACACTGTATAATTTTGATGACACGTCAACAGATATCCTATAATTATCACACCCACCTTACGTGTATGGCACACTCACTGACTGCTTTGCAGTCTCACTGTTTCTGTTTGTTGTGTGTGTCATATCTCCAGATATTTCTGTACAGTCCATCACTCACATGTTTCTGTGCATTTGCACTGCATACACTGCTGTGCAGTATCAATATGGCTTTTGTGTGTGTGTGTGTGTGTGTGTGTGTGTGTGTGTGTGTGCTCATGCATTTGGATTCTAGTTTCACTGACTGCTGACAAGTGCGACTTTGTTTTGGTTCACTGTATTCCAGGGTTCCACATCTGTGCATGGTACCATTACAGCCTTTGGTGGTTGATGCCACCTTCAGAGAACATGCCAGGGAGTATGCAACATGCATACACTGCATTTCAGCCTTCCAATGCCTTTCTTATGTTGGAGAAAGTTACACTGAGTTCTGTGTATTGTCTCTGCGGGTGAATTGGATTGGTGGGTGTGAATTCGGTGGATGGATACCCATGTCCCAGACTGCAGTGCTCTACCACTTCTGCTTGCTGCTTTGGAATGTCACCTGCATTGACGGCTGTCATGTCTCATACCATGTTGTGTTTCTTTTCTGAGTTCATGGGTTTTCTTGGATCCAGTTCAAAAGGCAAAATATCCTTTAAATGAGATCCAGGATATTAACGATTCCCCAGTGGTTACCTTTGCTGGTGCCAGAGCCTATCCTGGGAGTCGATGGTGCTTGCCCCACCCATCTTCCTGCCTAGCACACTCAGTCCCTATGGTCTGCAACTCTGCATTCCCCACTAGCACTTTGTCCATGTTTTGTACTACCCTCAGCTGCAGGTTATTTGCAGACTCTGTTTTCAGCAAAAGGGGCAATACTGGGGACGTGGACAAGCACTCTGGCAAATATTCTGAAAAGTTTCCCCACAGCAAAGAAGGTCAGTGATGCAGCCACCCTTTGCCTTCAGCAGGCAAAATACCTTCTGATAATGGCCAATTTGGTCACTCACTGCTTGGACTGTTGTATCATGTGGTTCCCTTCTTCCTGCACACAGGGTTTTCTAATCTAGATAATCATAGACCAGGGTCAAGTGCTGACAGAGCAGCAGCTCCAGATGGACTTGGACATTGGTGACTCATGCGCATGTGCCATGGCAGCGCCATCCCATTGTGTCTCAGGGCCTCATTGCAGATCTCTACCTTCATGTCAGATACCCAGCATAAGTATGCTGATGTCCCTTCTTGGTCACTGAGCTGTTTGGCACAGGGGTTGAAAGACACTTCACCAGAATATAGCATTCTAGTGCTACCTTGATTCAGTGACCTCATCTGTGAGGCAGCAGAAGGGGCAGGAACAAGAAAACAGTCCATCTCAGTTTCTGCCCTCTATGGTACATCAGCCTAGGTAGCACTAGCAGGGGCCTTAGCAAGCTTGGCACCCCAGGGGCAAGTTACCTGTTTAGGCAAACAAAAAAGGCCATTGTAGGGGTTGTGGTGCCCCTCTGGCAGCAGGCAGGGTTTCCCCTTCCATAGTTGCACACTGATGGGGTTGGTGCATGTCTACCTACCACCTGTCAACTCCCTGCCCTGCTCCCCATTGTGGTTTGGCATCACCACTTCTGGCAACAGTGGTTCAACATTATCATGGACAACTGTGTCCTAGAGGTGGCTGCCACAGAGTTGTCTCTTTATTTTGAGGTTCTTCTCCTTATCGACCCCTAGTGCAAGGGACACTATGGTATCACAGGAAATGCTGTCTGTCTCAAGGATGACATTTGTCTGCTCCTCGAGAAGGGAGCCCTCATCCCATGTCCTACACTCCATGGTAGGCCATGCTTTTCTGTATGTGACCATGTTCTACCTGAACAACAGTGCAG
Source organism: Neoceratodus forsteri (assembly GCA_016271365.2). Classification (NCBI taxonomy): domain Eukaryota; kingdom Metazoa; phylum Chordata; order Ceratodontiformes; family Ceratodontidae; genus Neoceratodus; species Neoceratodus forsteri. The sequence goes on along the minus strand of CM057449.1, from coordinate 456,601,150 downwards.
CAAGCACTCCATTCCATTGTGTTTGGGGGTGGCCCTACATACCCAGACCCTTGTGTGCAGACTGGTGCACACCTCTTGGCACCATGTCTCTGGACTCAACAACCAACTGGTACATGCTATCAGCTGGTTGGGAGAGGCATTGCACAACTGTTCTTTGCATCAGGAGGTAGTAAACCACCTGTTCACTTGATAGACTACTACCCTGGTACACTTCTTGTCATCCTGAGACAATGCACAGTTGATGGTGTCCCCTTCCCCCAGTGGGGCAAACTGAAGGGGGCTGCCTTTACCAGGACCTGGACTACAGGACTCCTGTACACTTTCCCTCCCTTTCCCCTGATTCACAAGGTGGAGGTCAAGGTACAGTGGGAGAGGGTTCATGTGATCAGGAACACCCCTCCACTGGCACTGCAAGCGCTCTTACCCAGATTTCCTCAGAATTAGCAGCACACCACTATGATGGCTGCCTCACACCTGCACCTGCTATCCTGTCATCAGGCATCATGCCCCTGGATCTTCAGCACCTGCACCTCATGGCCTGCTTCCTGAGAGGCTACAGTTCTATGCTCTTGGTCTTTGTGACAAAGTGCTCAATGTGCTTGAGTGTTCCTGGAACAAGTCAACATGTCACTGCTATGCCTTTAGATGGAATAGTTTTTCCCATTTGTGAAAAGGCAAGGAGATTGATCCAGTTTACTGCCCGGTGGCCAGCATAGTGGATTATGTATGGTCCCTTTCCCAGCCAGTGCTGAGATTGACTAGCCTCGAGGTGCACCTGGCAGCCATGTCATCATTCCAGGCACAGGACGGTATGCCAACAGTGGCACAGGAGAAACTTGTTTGCTTTTTTAAGGGCTTGGACCACTGCTGACTGCACGTGCGTGATTCACTGCCACCTTGGGACTTGTTTATGAGTCTTGCAATGTTAATGATCAACTGTTTTGACCCTATGAGCAGGTGAGAAATGTCACACCTTTCATGGAAGACTACTTTCATATTGCCCTCACCTCTGCCAGAAGGCTCATTGAGCTTCATGTGCTCTCACTGTAATCTTTGTACCAGGTTACCCACAAGGATAAGGTAGTCCTCCAACACCACCCAAACTTCCTTCCAAATGTACCCTGGTAGTTACACCTTAACCAGGTGATGAACATCCGAGTCTAATTTAGCAAGCCATCTTTGGAGGCTGAACACAAGCTCCATATTGTAGACCTGTGGTGGGTGCTTGCTTGCTGCAAGTAGAGCATGGCTGTACTCATGGTGAGGCTAGACATAAACCAGCATAAACTGTGCTGCAATGTTATTTAATGGGCCTATACAACCAGAATAGTGTTATGCTTGTGTAACTGTGATCACTGTTTGGCCATTTGGACTCTATTCCATGAGGAATTACCACCCTGTAGGGGTACCAAAGGCAAGGAATGCTCAAAGAGGGTTCCAACACTAGAGGTGCTGTGGGAAAGATTCCCTTGGCTAAAGGTAACTTAGGAAGGAGCCCCCTGAGGAGAGAGGTGTGCCACTGGAGGAGGAGGGGAGGATGATGGAGCAAAGAAAAAGTGCTTCAGAAGAAAGCTGAGAGGACCTGCTTATACAGCTCAGGAAGGGTCTGTGGCTGGTTGCTCACCACATTGAACCACATGCATAGCCTTTCAATTCAATGGACCTATGCAACCAGAGTAGTGTAATGCTAGTGCAACTGTGATAACTGTTTGGCCATTTGCACTTTCCATTCCACAGGGAATTACCACCCTGTAGGGGTACTGTAGGCAAAGAACCCTTGAAGAGGGTTCCACCCTTATAGGTGGCATAGGAAAGATTCCCTTGGCTAAAGGTAGCTTAGGAAGGAGCCCCAAAAAGAACATTGAGCAGTAAACATTGACTACAAGGTAGAGTAATAAATTGACAGCAACGAGACAGCTTGATGAAACACAAATGAGATGCACAGTTTGTCAGGATTGCTCTGATAAAATGGATTGCACTGATGAGAGGGAGTGGTGAGTAGGGCCACCATCCATCTCCATCCAACAGCAGAAACCTACCTAAGGAAACCAGGGAATATACTATAAACAACTAACTACATATTATGACCTTTGGCATGGAGGAGAGGGAAAAAAAAAACCTTTTAAAAAGAGAAAACCTCTGGGGATCCAAGGCCTAGGTCCCCTTCCCTCCAGACTAGGGGTAGTTTATTTAGTGACAGCTCTGCTACTGCAATTTAGAAATCCAATCAAATGGGAGGAAATATTCCAATGTGGTGGAAAGCTCTCATGCTCGCTCTAATGGGAACACCGTGAAAGGTTGTGAGAGGCCTCTGCAACAATGGGTAATCTGAAGTGAGAGCAGATCCCCAAGGTGGGAGGAGGAGAATGATGACCACTGAGGCACTCAGCTGGCCTACTGACTAAAACAAACCAGGTGAACCAGAGGTGGACATAGGAGGAATAGCTTTTGAAGGTGCCATGGTGATGCCTCAGCCAAAAGAGTGCTCTTGGGCTGTAAGGGCTCCAACCTTTGGCATCTGAAGTCTTAAATTCTGCATCAAGTATGATGGCATGCTATAGCTCTTCCCCAGAGTGAGGACATTCTCACTATGGGCCAGATGAGAAGGACCTCACCTTGAGGTTAACATGCTCAAGATGCAGACTTCATGAGTGCAGAGTGAGACTGTCAACTTACAAGGCAATCCCTGTGCCAGAAAAGGTAATGGACATGGTTGACATACCTCCAGTTTATTAATGAGAGCATGAATCAACCTTGTGCTAGATAGGAGGAGGCTGGGTGAAGCCAGCAGCCATAGATTATGTAGCTGATTATTGATGAGATGAGAAGGCCAGGTGAAGCCAGTTGCTGTATATACTGATGAGGAGGCTGGCCTTGAAAGATTGTGAGTGAACTCTTCAACCACAGGATTGAAAGGTTGTGACAGAACTTTGCAACCACAAGAACTACCAAGGTGGGGCCTGAGTGAGGTAAAAGTCTACAGTGCCAGTCAGCATTTGGTGGTTTGATAGTAGTAGCAACTAGCAGAAAACAAGATGACCAATTCCATTATGGAAGCAGAATTGATTTTGACATAGAAGGTAGGTGTTTAGGCAATGAGAGCCTGTGATGCCAGTGATTGAATCAATGAGGTTTAGCATACATGAATCAATGAGGTTTAGCAGATAGGAGATATGAAGCAAGATTTGCAATAGCATTTACAACAGCAATAAAATGGCAGCAGCATAGGTAAGCATGATGCATCACATATTAGGTAAGCCTAATTATGTATATGTTTGGCCAACCAGTTCCATAAAGGAGAAAATCATAGTTTACATAAAAGCATTTGGTGTTATGATTTCAGCATGAATAGTAAATTGATATAATTGGCATGAATACCTTACATGCCATTAAGGCTGAGATAGGTTATTCAAGTAAGGAGCATGCAGTGCAGTATTGGAATGCAATGAATATCTGAAGGCCATGTATGCTGACAAGTTAATGATTTATGCATAGATAACTGAAAGCCATGTAGGCAGGAAAGCAGGGCTAAACCTGTAGCTATATAAAGCATGCTCCTGCTACTCAGAGCCATGATGCCCCACCATGGGAATAACAGGAAGCCACAAGCTGAACACCATGAGACTAAACAGCACATTAATGTTGATAGGGTGGGAACACCCAAATTAGAATTATTTTACTGGCAAGGTCCTAGTTAAAGACACACCCAAATGATATCAAGCCACTTAGGCAGTAGGCAAAAATAAACTGCAGTAGAGCCACACTACACTGCAGAATGGCAATCAGGGAATTTAAAGCTGGGGTAGTAGCTGTCTGACTGAGCTAACACTGAATGAATTGAACAGAGCTGCTGAAACATACAGATAACAACTGCAGTTACACTGAGGGTTTGCTGAAATCTGGTGAGTAAATGGGAGCCTAAATAGCACAAGCACAGGATTAACACAATACAAAAAGGGCAACAGACTGTTAGGAAAAACTAGAAAGCCCCCAAAAGAAAGAAAAAAGCAAAACAAAAAACACAAACAGAGGTGTTGAAGAAACAAGCAACATAAAGAAGCATGCAGCAGCTGGAGGCAAGCAATAATAACCAAAAGCAGGAGAAACACAATAAACAGAAGTCCTGCACAAAGCAAGCAGAGCCCAAAGCACAAGGGAAGGAGTTAGACAGATGCTTGTGGGGGAAGGGGGGGAGATGGACAGAGCCTTTAGAAACATAGAAATTGATGACAGATAAGGACTGCAAGGCCAATCCAGTCTGCCCATTTTGGCTGGCAAAAAAAAAGTGCTTCAGAAGGAGGCCGGGAGGAACTGCTCAGGAAGGGGGCATGGCTGGTTGCTCACCTCATTGAACCTCAGGCATAGCCTTTCAATTGTTAGAAGTGGCATATGATATTGTCATAATTTAGTATGCTCTCATTTTGTTACTGCTGCATGTGCCACATTGTGACACACTAAGGTGCAATATAACGCTGCCCTCTTGTGCAAATGCTACCTTGTCCAGAATGCAATACACTGTCTCATCATTCCTTTTGGACATGTGTTTGCATAACTTTGAGTATTCAAATGCCTGATTCATCAACTGATTACTGTCATGTTCCTGTTCATTGATACTCTTCATGTCTGTATTTCAATTGAAAATGTCTTCATATCTGCAGCAGCTCTTGATTTAAATTACAGGTTTGTGATTTGTCTTTTTTGTCTGTTGATCATCTGTAATAACTATTAAAATTACACACAATCTAGTTCTGAAATTATACATAAGGTTTCTAAAGTATGCATTTCTATTTCCCTGCTAAAGGTTCAGTGTGGTTTCTGCACAAACATGGAGATTGACTGTATCACTTGATGTTGTGAGGATGAAGACGTAGGCTGCATCACCATGCACAGTGGTTTCCAGCCCATTGTACTTGATACAAATGTGCTACAGACTGCAAACTACAACTATCACCAGCCATACAATAATGGTAATGCACCACCATGCCTATATGAATAAGCAACACTGCTCCATTTCTTGCAATGAACATTTTCTGTCATTAGCAGTACATTGTACTGTTGACACTGGTCATGCATTGATTGTCAGGGAACAGAAATGTTAATTTTTTGTTTTCCATGAGAAACATGTGCATGAACATCAGTGTCACATTCAGTATGGAAAACAAATGTTGGTCCTTGTTTAATCTCTACCCTGACTTTCTGCTAATGTTTTCCAGCAGACATGTATATCAGTTTAATGACACAGCAGTGTGTTTGTTTGCTTATATTTGTTTCGCAAATGCAGTATACTGTACATGAGGAGGTTCTAAGGTGACCCAACCTATGCAGACATATGTGTATGTTACCCACACATTTTTTTGTATTTGTGAAGTCTGGATTTTGAAGACTGTCACTGTGGCGCATAGGGCTGATACGGCATGTACTGTACCAAAATCACCCTATCAAAAATAAGGTAATTCTGCAGGGGTCCCATGTGGGTGAGCAGGTTTCAGGTATCAATAGCATGCTACTCACTTCCCAAAAGGGAGGGCATCTTCACCCGCTGAGATAATGGCACAAGGAATAGAACAGGTGTAAGTGCCATTACATTGTGTAGTGGTTGTCATGGCATGGGCAGGTGCCACATGAGGCAGGATTGCATGGGTATGTGCTTTGCATGCCCTTGATGGTGGCATACTGATGAACTCTGTAGTACAGGACAAGTCCCCTGAGACTCCGGAGAAATGCAGCCAGCTGTCAGACAAGGCATGTGGGTACTGAGGCACAGAATATCACATGGTTTCATTTTTCTGTCGCAGGTAAGGGTGCGTCACAGGCCATAAAATGGGGAGATTCTGGGTGAACATGGAGAGGTTGAGGTCAAACCTAGAAATTATTAGGTTGACAGTGGTTTACCTGGTTCTAGCACATGTTGCTGTTGAGGACAGCATTACTCATAAAGATAAACAAACAAAACAAAAAAAACTCTGCTTTTTACATAATGCAGATATTCTTCAATGTTGCTAATTTCATTTTCTTTCCACCCCATAGAAAGTACAGATACACTGCATTCCGGCAGCTGGTGCACTGGTGCTGGGGGTGTCTAAAAAGATGTCTGCATACCTCTTTCTTCCTGCTGCTTGTATGCTATCTGAACTCGATATCCAAATGATGCTGGAGCATACTGTACACACATTTTAAGCCAGACGAATAATTTCACAATGAGTTGCAGGACAGGGTCTGGACTATGCCACGTCATACCTCATTGCTTTTGTGATGCTTCCCTTTGGTTTGCTGTATTTAGTGTACACTTGTGATATATAGGTTTTGCATTTCATTTTATATCACAGTACGTAACTGAAAAACTGTTTGCTATTGCTGAAGCATGTTTATTAAATGGAAATATGGAACACATAACTGAACATGTTGTTTCCATTTTTTCTTTGTTCTGTAATATGCATATATTACAAGTTAAATACCATGTGTATGTACAAAGATACGCCAGCCATTACAAATCATTTCAATCAGTATTTGTCATAAAGGTTTTACAGGAACTGTACTGTGTAAACCTATCAACAAATATTACCTTTAAACTTATTCACATGGCTTAAGCTATGCATGGTGTGCCAAACATAACTATCTATGTACTACAAACTTTTATGGTTTCACTGGTGGACAACAGATGTGCTATATGCTGTATCAACAATTAATGGTTACCAAGCAATGTCAGTAATGGAAGGGACAACGTAAGTCTGTTGTGCTACTGTCCATGGCAAGGGACCATGCTATGTTCTGTTTCTTGTGCACTGCACAGGAAATCATGTCATCAATGTCATGTTTTGCAGCACTACGCTGCTGCGCATATCCTTTTTGGATTAACGCACTGCAGGGTATGGTGCTGAGCACCATTACCAGAGGTGAGATTAGAAATGGGATCGCAGTCAGTACAGACATAAAGGGTGATTGCCACATACATGATTCAACAAATGGGTACTACAGGATATTGGTATGGTGCCACATTCACAGCTGACAGCAGTATTCAACACCGTGTTGGCAACATTATTTTTTACCTAGGACAGTAGTAGTGACAATGGTGTACAAATATAGAATGCCAGAAATATGGCTTATGCCATCACTTTCAGGTGAAGCATTGATGCATACGTTTTGCTGAACATTATGGACACAGTGCTGACACACAGGGTTATGGATTCAGTTTTGGCTTCTTGTCACAACAGCCATTGAAGAATGGCACACTAGAAGGAAAACACAATGTTACTGATCTGTGGAACATGTACCATTGCATCACAAACCATGGCACAACAACATGCCACAAACTACTTCACATTGTTACATGAACTAAAATACAGTAGGAAAGACATGAACATCACAGTTAACAGTGCATATATGACTAGTATCCTACCGTGACCAATTGTTTGTAAAGAACAACATTTGCAGTAATGGACATGGAACTTTTATACTGCAGTCTGTGAGAAACACATGGACATACATGCATGGCAGCACTCCATCATGTAATCTGTCCATCTGAACGTTACTGCCAAGCACAGTATTGCCCTTTTTAGGGCTGCTGTGGGCAGAGCCCTGCAGACCTCATGCTTTGAGTAAAGGACTCTGCATTCCTTGCATTCTTTGTGAACAAACAACATGATGGAGTTGCCACATAGTCTTCTCACGTCCGACACTCTGCTCACATGGCACTGTTCTTTATTTCTCAAGAAACATCTGGGGCATCCTGATCATGACACTGGTGGATTAGGCACCCTCAGTGTCACTCTCACGTTTTTTTGGATTGTTGTGGGATGGTGGGTGCTGGGAAGGAGGGTCAGGTGGGGGAATAACTCTTATTTTAAAGAAAAAGAAATGGCAGTCGCACTCAGCTGCACATGCGTAGTAGAGTTCGATGGCCATCTTGCACATGGCAGAGGGTGCCGTGAATGCCATTTCTTTTTTCTTTAAAATTAGAGTTATTCCCCCACCTAGTCCTCTCTCTCAGCACCCACCCACCCACAAACACAAGAGTGACACTGGGGATGTTCAATCCCCCAGTGTCACCATCAGGACACCTGTGATGTTTTAGTGACCCCCACTACCATGCATGTGCGGTTATTTCTTCTGGTTTTATTAATATACAGTATATCTGTTGATATCCCACACCAACCCTCCCTCTCAGCACCCACCCACCCTGCCCAGAACCATAAGAATGACATTGGAGGTGCCAAATACTCCAGTGTCAAGATGAGGAATCTTCCATGCGTTGTTTGCTAATGTGCATGTGTGGTTATTTCTTGTGTGTGTGTGTGTGTGTGTATATATATATATATATATATATATATATATATTTATTGAAACCCACCCAACACTCCCTTTCGGCACCCACCACCCCACACTCCCCAGAACCATGAGAGTGACACTGGGGTGTTCAATCCCTCAGTGTCATGATGAGGAAACATTCATGCTGTGTTATTTTTACAACCCTGCAAAAGAAAATGTCTATCAATGTCTTTTTGCGCCATAACTACCCCCCACCAGACCCTCCCACTGAGCACCCACCACCCCGTGCCCCCCAGAGACCTTACTTATCCATCGGGTGTCCAATGCCATAATCCTCTCTGGACTGCAGACATGTCTTCACTCTTCAAAACTGGACCATGAACTGAAGAAACAGGTATGTGCTTTACTGTATTTTAATGGGGTTTTGAACTTAGTGGTATAACTTGGGCATTTTTGCATATTTGTGGCCCAAATTTTCAACATGCCTTCTTTGGGACCCTACCTCATGAACAATTGCACTGTCATTAGGTAGATCTGTCCTGAAAGGTGGTCATGTGGTCCCTGTGCAAAATCACCTTTTGGCCAGGAGTTGAACATTTTCTCCACCCTTGTTCATGAGGTGGGGTCATAAGAAGGATATGTTGAAAATTTGGAGTAAAAATATTTTAAAAACAATGAAGTTATGAGCCTATGTTGAATTTTGTGAACGCAGACTCAAAACTTTGGTCATTTTCAATAGTTTTCCCCCAAATTCACAACATAGTCAGATCTTTACAGCACCTCATGAGTGTGACAGCTGTCATTTTTCAAATTCTGGCCAAAATGTTTTTTTTTTACATCCTGAAAGGTGATTTTTTGGTCCTTGCCTAAAATCACCTTTCAGGCAGAAGCTGACATTTTTTTCTGCCCTTGTTCATGAGGTGGGGTCATAAGAGTGCTATGTCAAAAATTTGGTGAAAAACATTAAACAATAATAAAGTATTGCACCTACATTGAATTTTGTGAATGTAGTCTTGTAACTTTGGTAATTTTCAATATTTTTACCCCAAATTTACAGCATAGCCATATCTTCACAACACCTCATGAATGTGACAGCTGTTATTTTTTAGTATTGTGGGCAAATATGTTTTTTACATCTTGAAAAGTGATTTTGCGGTCCCAGTGTGAAATCACCTTTTGGGCAGGACTTGAAAATTGTATCTGCCCTTGTTCATGAGGTGGGGTCATAAGAAAGCTATGTTGAAAATTTGGTGTACAAATATTAAAAATCAATAAAGTTATGAATCTTCATTGAATTTTGGTAATGCAGACTCATAGTTTTGATAATTTTCAATATTTCTACCCCACATGTACAACATAACCATGTCTTTACAGCACCTCATGAATGTGATAGCTGTCATTTTTCAAATCCTGCACAACTTTTTTTTTACATCCCGAAATGTGATTTCATGGTCCCTACACAAAATCACACCTTGGACAGGAGTTGAACATTTTCTCTGACCTTATTCATGAGGTAGGATGATAAGAAGACTGTGTTTTAAATTTGGTGTAAAAATATAAAAAAAGAACAAAAAACAAAGTTATGAGACTATGTTGAATTTTGCAAATACCAGCTCATAATGTTGGTAATATTCAATATTTTATCCCAACTTTTCAACATAGCCATTTCTTTACAGCACTTCATGAATGTGACAGCTGTCGTTTTTCAACTCTTGCCCAAAATGTGTTTCTGTATCCTGAATGTTGATTTTACAGTCCCTGAGCAACATCACCTTTAGGCCAGGAGTTGCACATTTTCTCTGCTCTTTTTCGTAAGGCAGGGTCATAACAAGGCTATTTTGAAAATTTAGTATCAAAGTATTAAAAAGCAAATTTTAAATATTTTACCCCATATTCCTCAACTGCAGCCCTATCAGCTCTGGCCAGAGTTTGTTCTGCACTGTGATCACATTGGGTGATGCAGTGCATGTATGACAAAGTCAATATGTGATTCTTATAATCTTAAAACAAATGTTGTTCTTCTCCACTACACACCTTCTGTTTACATTGTTGAATCATGATGCTAGTGATGGGGGTTCATGGTATTCTTTTGACTGTTTCAGAAGTTTAGTTTTCTCTTCCGGTGTAGAGACAGTGATGTGCACTCACACCATTATCTTCTTTGTATATTCTGTTGCAATAAAACAAATGAAATGGTGCAGTAAATATTACAAATGAAAATAAAATAAATGAATACATATTACTAATTACTGCATTGATCACTTCAGAATGCAACTATCAAGGAATGCATCTATGCAACAATGCTATCAGATATGAGAAAGGTAGCATCAGAGGAAGCAGGTTGGCACACCTGATACCATGATTTCTGCCCTTCATGGGGGTGTTGTCTACACTGACAATCACATTCAGTGTGTGACAAACATCCTAATGCAAAGCAGAGATTTGAATGTGATGACATCCAACGATGGCTTATAAAATCATGCCCAGGCAAATTATGGGTTCTCCTCATGCCTGTAGCAGCAGGGACATATTGATAGTTGTTGTGCTGCTGCAAATGGCAGCAAATGTGGCTCTCAGGAATGTTGCACAGTCTCTGACACAGAGATAGGAGATCAAGGACCTGGCATCACTGATCTTACACATTGTGTTTTCAAAAACAGTTACCAGACAACTATAAGTACATGCAGTGCCATCCTTGTTGAGGTGTATGTAGAAATGCATCCTTAATGCCACCATCCGTGTCACCCACAGTCTTGACTCAGACTGTTATTGAAGTGGAATGCGTCATTAATAATGCCACTGCTCATAATGTTTCCAGAAGCATGGCCTCACATGACATGGAAGGGGCAGCAGTCGCAATGACACACAGGAAAACACAGAAAAAAGATGTCCCATGGAATAACTATATTTTGCAACATACTTAGTGATGGCTACTGAAGGAAACATATGATTTGTCTTCAGAGAAATAACTGGTTGGTCCACCAAGTCTTCAAAGAAGTTACATGCCTATCTTCTGTTCTATTATGTCTCCCTGGTGAATGTCTAGTGTATGATGACATACTGACATCACTGCCTCTGTTCACAGTATCCATCTATGTGTATCCCATGCAATCACAGTGTGACTTTCAGTACCATACAATTGACAGCACAATATGTGCTTACCATATATTGATGATGCCTTTACATGATGCACAGAAGGGTCCCCCCTTGTTTGCCTTTGTGAAATATACTGACAGCCTTTCTTTTCCAGAGCTGTCTCTCAGAAGTTCATTTCCATAATTCTCATTAAAAATGAAATGCTGAAAGATACAATCTGTGGACAAATGCAAGTGAGAAATATTTCAAACTGTTTCATAACAAATGGTGTTCAATATTATCACTGTTATCCAATAGTAACATCAAATGAATTGTCTGTAACAGTGCATTCCAGTTACAGTGATTTTCTGAGCTATTGCTGCCAATGTAGGACTTACAGTATTTGGTGGCTACGTTGGTGATAATACATTTCTGGCCCATGTAATGCGTCCTTGACAGCCTATATGCAGCTTCAAGGGATCATTTTTTGGCACCATCAAGGTGGTTAGCCAATCCATTCCAGTCTCTTATTGATTTCCACATCCTCTTCCTCAGGCATGTAATGACATGCTAAACAGGAGATCATAGGGGCATGCACCATTGAAATAAATGGGGCTATTTTTCCTTTAGCATTTTATGCATTCTAATGGAAAGTTACAGATTACTGAAGGTCATCCTTCTTCTAACAAGGCCGTTCTTGGTGGAGCTGTGGCCTTCATGAATCTCTAACTTGACTCACAATGCATAAACTACTAAGAAAAGAAAAACTTCATTTTGATGGGGTGCGTCCCCCCTTCCACTTCACCTTGTTGCACATCATTACATGTATAAGCAAGGGTTCGGGGAAATCAATAAAGATGTAAAAAGGGATCAGCTGGACAGCTTCTCAAGGCCATGGTACAATCCTTTCCAGATGCATGTAGGCTTGGAAGTAAATATACAACTGACAGAAACGGCATATTGTTGACCTAAGGTACCATGTCCGCAATTTGGTATGTTAATGTCAGAGAATCCCTTTAAAGGCACAGAAGAAACGAAGAGCAACAGCAATGTTAAGTTTATTTTTGAATAGGTTTGTTCATGGATGTGCCATACAGTAACATGTACAGCACAGCATAATGTTGCATTGGCAGTCAAAAATGCTATCCTGTCTGCAAAGATTTATGTGTGATTCTATGCATACCTGCACTGCATACCATGAAATGAGGATGCTGTGTGTTTCAGTGCAAAATGAAGTAATGTGCTGTGGAAAGCTTTCACTGAAAATGTATGTTGCAGTGGTAACAGTCTGTCAATGTCCTCCACCAACATCTTATTTTCAAGAACAGTTACAAGTTTTCCATTATGGGTTCACCTGCAGGAACAGAAAACTAAACAGAAATGATGAAGATTTAATTTCTTTTCTCTCTGTCTTTGCATACATGAGTCGCCATGGATATACAGTATCATTACATTGATGGACATCCATGACCCTACACCACCTCATACAGGACTCACAGGGACAGCGGCAGGATAAATATGTTAGTACCATCCTTCCATGGCAGGCACAAAACAGGATGAAGAAGGGAATATTACACTCAGGCATGTCCTACAGTCTGTGACAAAGAGATAGCGGATCAGGGACCTGGCATCACTGATCTCACATGTTACGTTCTCAAATACAGTTTACAAAGAACCATAAGGCCTTTCAGTGTAGACATTGTTGAGAGGTGTGAAGAAATGCAACCTTCATATTAACATCCGTGTCAGCAGCAGTCTCAAATCACAGTGTCACTGAGGTGTATTGACTCATGCATAACACTAATGCTCATACTTTTGCAAACAGCATGGTCCCACACTACATAGAAGGTGGACAGCTGTTGAAATGATGCTCTGTAGTCCTTTTCTTCCACCACCCTGCAACTATATAACTCACTCATGAACAACTTTTGTCCCAGTTGCAAGTGGTACCTGAAATGCCATGACATGTGCACATTTGGAAATAAATAGTTGTTACTTTTCCATTGTTACATGAACATACTGTTGTAGTAACTTTGGACCAGCGGTTCTTGGCAGAATTATTGCACAGTTGTGAGAACATACAAGTAGTACTGTGTCATTTCTGTACCCCACCAAAATAAAAACAGAAACAGAGAGGTTTTACATATTGACCGTGGTTCAGTGAATATTTTTCCAAACAAATAGACAACTCATGGATTCATTAAGCAGCTTATACCTGGACTTCATTTACAAGTGAAACTATTATCTTTCTCATTCCCCAAATTATGCATCTTAAAACATTTGACAATCTCATTGAGTTTATCTAGAGGAATGACACCTCATGGCATATAAATTGTACTGTACCATAGCTCAATACTTGTGATCAGACTGTATATTTGTTTTTAATAACAATAAACATAAAAATTAAAAAAATAGATATAGGAAGACTGAGGTGGCCATGCTGTCATCCTATCACAGTAAATGTCACAGTAACTGTACATTCACATTTTACATTACTTTGTTACACCTCAGTGATGACAACATAGTGCATGTCTTATATAGTATTGTGAAATAAGTGAGATCAAGTGATGTAAAAGCAGTTCTATTGAAGTACACTGTCTATTTATGTTGCTGCACCAGAGTATGAGGTTTTCTCTTGTCTTACCTGCTTTCAGCCATTTCATTTTCCATACATGACCAGACAAAGGACCATGCTGACATGATAGAAACAGAGGATTTGGATTTTCATGAATGTTTTGCATGTTGTCTAATCATTGCCTCCCACTTCGCATTGATCATTTCTGGGTTATCTACCGGAGAAGACAAAGCGGCACAATACAGATGGTTATTGATGCTCTTCTTCCATGGATGTATGCTTTCCATTCCATTTTGCTGCAGAGAGCTTTGATCTTTTAAGGGACATCTTACACAGAGTAAAATATTGTCAACAATAAGAAGACTTCAAGAATGTATGTCTGGCATGTGTCATTCTACTTTACAATGTACTGTTGCAGTAAGACATCTACACCTTTTCTTTTTTCTGCGCATGTAAAGTACTGCTTACAAATACCGTATTCATAATCAGCATCATACATATCTGATCGTGACATGTAACAATTCAGAAGCATACCTTTTCCATACTATGCCACACTTCATGAAGAACAAGCATTTGTCAATGTCGAACGTTTGCTTGCACGTATGTGCTGTGCAGGGTGTTTGGTATTGATAGTGAATGGATGCAGATACCCTGCACCAAGGAAGACTCTGTCCATGGGCCCTGAACCTCAGTGCAGTGACATATGTCAAGATTCATGGGTCTGTCAGGTGGGCTGTGGAAGCATAGGGCCCTCTGGTCACTGTACTTCATGTGGCCACAGGAACATACGTAAAGGTCAAAGTGTGCATCTGACAGTCAATGCAAAGGAATTCTGCAACCACAGGTGAAGAGGGGCTGGGCTGTATGCCAAGAGGACAGTTTCTTCACTATATGGTACCTGAGTCCATGCGGACAACCATGCACCTTTCATTCCCTTGCTTTGGGGTGTCACATACACATCATTCCCCACCCTCACGCCATCCTGCTGTGTCACTGAGCTCACCTTCAAACTCAACTTACTGGGGTGGGATCACAAGACATGGCTGCTGGGGTGAGACTTACATTACACACAAAGGATGTTAAACAATTGTAATTTTCTTTTTACATTTTGAACACAACTTTTCAAGATACTCATTTTATGATCTGCCTTATAAACATGACATGTACTATTTATAGTATATTGCTTGAAATGTTATTTGCACCTGAGGGGTGAAAACACATCTCTTCCAGGATTTAAAAATGATATGTCATGTTTATGAGGTATGAGGAAAATGGTTATGTTGAAAGTTTGAGTCAAAATATTGATAATTAGTGAAGTTATGAGTGAACATTGAAATAGTGTAATGTTCGGTCATAACCTAGACATTTTACTGTATTTGTACACCACATTTTCAGTATAGCCTTCTAATTACCTTACCTTATGAACCCGGTAGGTAAAAATTGTCAAATCCCTGCCATAACATATTTCCGTGTCACTGAAATGCCATTTTGTGCCACGGGTGTGAAAACACATTTTGGCCAGGATTTGAAAAATGACAGCTGTCACATTCATGAGGTGGTGTGAATAAATGGCTATGTTGAAAATTTGGGAAAAATATTTAAAATTACCAAAGAAATGAGCTAGCATAAAAAAAAAATTTCAATATATGCACATAACTTTGCCATTTTACATATTTGACCCCAAATTTTCAACATAGCCTTCCTATGACCCTACCTTATAAACTAGCATAGTGAGCATTTTCATATCCTGACTGAAAGGTGATTTCACAATGCAACCGTGACATCACCTTTTGGGTGTGAATTGCATAATTCCACTGCCATTAGTCATGATGTGGTGTCTGAGAAAGGCCATGTTAAAAATTTAGGACCAAAATATACAAAAATTACAAAGTTATTCATCAAAGTTCAAAGCCCCACTGAAATACACAGAACAGCAATTACCTGAGTTTCTCAAACTGCAGTTGGCGGTTACAACAGCAAGATGTGTTTCTATTGGGGAGTAGATTTTCTCCTGGGACATGTTCAGGTGAGTGAGGTGTTGGGGTAGGGGAATAGGGTTGGTGGGTGCTGAGTGGGAGGATGGGGTGGAATGGGTGGGGTGTGTGGGGAGGCAAATTGGAAAGGAATGGTTTTCTGTTTTACAGGTTAAAAAAAACATTGCGGATGGTTTTCTTTATTTCTGGGATATTCCAAAAATGGGATTGGGCACCCAAGTGTAGGACTTGTGTTTGGAGGGAAAGGGAGTGGGTGATCTGGAGGGAAAGGGGTCAAGAGAAGTGGTACCAGGGTTGGACACCCTGATCTACTTATATCTTAAAAATAATAATAATAAGAGCAGCGGGCTCTATGCTTCTGCAGTCCACCAGACAGCCCCATGAACTCTTCACATCCACTGCTGCACTGAAGTGTAGGGCCTTTGGATGGAGTCTTCCCTTTGTACAGGCATGTGCATCCATGCATTATCAGGACCAAACACCTACACAGCACATATGTGCAAGCCAGCATTCAGCATCGACAACTACTTGTTCTTTTATGTTGCAGAGTTGACATTTTAGACTGTAAATCTTAAATTACTTAGTAAAAAGAGAATTTTGTCTCATTGGTCCTTGGAAAACAGAAGTCATCACTAGATAGTCTAATACTTTTTATTGTACCAACATATGCCTTGCAAAAGATGGTACAGCACACAGGTTTTGGGGCTCAGAGGTCCTTTCATTGAGTGCAATAGCAAACTAAGCAAAGGAAACTGAAGTTATATACACTTTGATGCATGGTTTCAAAACAGTTTATGACAGGATAGTGAAAAGCCTGAAAAGGAAGAATGAGAAGGACTTAAAAGGAATGGTGGGTGGGCAAAGAATAGGAACAGGTCTATAGCTGTGAGAGATATTTAGCAGGAAGTATTAAGATATTCTGAAAAGAGGCTGAATTGATGCCCTAAAGTTTTAATCTCGGAAGGTATCCTGACAGAAACACAGGATAGTAATAACTTGAGGTACATAATGTGTGTCTGTGTGTGTGTGGTGGAGGGAGCACAAAGAAAACATCAATGTCCCAATTAAGCTGCCTATTACAGATTCAGTTAGTCTGTTTTCCATGAACCATATAGTTAAAATCTTTTACTAAAATGGGTTCATGGAAAACAGTGAGTAACATGATCATTTTAACTGAAACTGTAATGGGCTTAATTGGGACATTGGATGTTTTCTTTCTGTGCCCCCCTCCACCACACACACACAGGCACACATTATGTACCTCAAGTTATTACTATCCTGTGTTTCTGTCAGGATGTATAATATATGTACAGTATTTCATCATATGACATAGGCATTTCAGTATGTTGTGTATGCATTTCATTATATAGTTTACTGTATGTCTTTTACTATATAGTGTATGCAGTTCACTACATTGTGCATGTGCGTCAGTATGTGATATATACTGTATATTTCAGCATATAATGTATGCATCTCACTATATAGTGTATGTGTTTTACTATATAGTGTATGGAGCCATAGGGTATGAATTATGTCCCTAACAGCATCCCATACAGATTTAAAAAGTTTATTTATGTGAAAGAGTGATGGACTGAGTCGGTGAGGAGGGGTGGAGGTGAGGCACTGGGCAGTTAAGGCACCAAGCATGCAGAGTAGAACCAAGTTTCAAAAATGGACAAAAATAGGTACAGTAGAAAACATAATAAAAGACAAGAAAGAGAGGCAACTGCAGGCAAATATAGAAAAATAATTGCATTTGGGTTGTGTGCAGTATTTTAAATGTATGTAGGTATGTAGTATATAGATTTAAACTGATGGTTCTGAGTACAGTGGCCACTCAGCACTGAGCTCTGTGCCCCCCCCATCTTATTGCTTCTAAGTTTAATTTCTAACAATACAAAACAGCTACTAAAACGCTTTCCTAATATTTCATATTATTTCATTTGTATTTCATGAAATTGGGTGTCTGTATTTATTATAAGTTTAATTTTATTTGTGTTGTATTGTTTTGCCCCTTGATGTGCATAAGTTAAATGGTCATGGAGTTCAGGAGAAAAACAGAATGCTGATTTCAACAAGTCTTAACAAACTATTAAGTATGCTGAATTCCAGCAGTATCTTCTCCCGTGAAATGTAAAATAAAGGGCAGAAGAATCAAAGACAGAGAGGATACAAAACAATACAATGGACATGATTTTCAAACAGTTGGGACTGGCTCAAGGGGCTTGTATCAAGCAGCAATGGTGCAGTGGGCTCCTAGCAACACACCTTGTGTCAGTCATGATTTTTGAAGGCTGCCTGCACCAATGGGGGGGATCCACCTGCACCAACAGAGCTTGTGCCATCCTTGTGATGGCCACACTGGTGGGCTATGGCTTGTGGAATTCCTCTACATGCACTATGTCATCAGTGCAGCTGTCAGCTTGCAGCAAACCCAGGGAGTTTGGCACCGGGACTCCTGTTTTTCTAAAATCGGGTGCAGGGTCCCTGGCGCACCCAGGTTTGCTGCATTTGGCAGTTTGGCTTGGCATGTGCTGATCCAACGATGGATTATAAAATCATGCCCAATGAGTCAGAGAGGGAAAATGCTTAAGGCTGTATCACTTAGGGATAGAAAAGTAGGAGAATCACAGAGAAGCACGCATAAAGTAAGTCACATTGATTTTTATGGGAAAGCTTTAAATTAAGATAAAATCCAAATAAAAGATCTTTCCTTGAAAATGAGAGCTCTGACAAGAATGAGTGAGGGGAGGAAGAAACATCAACAGCAGCTACATCAGCTTTGTACTTTGAAAAACTGTTAAAAGAAATTATGGCCATTCACTCACACTCACTTATAAGGGTGCTTGGATACTTCAACATCTGATCCAAGTTACGATAGCTGGATATTAGGATAATCTGTAGCCACATTTGAAATCTGATCCTATAATTAGATTTCATCAGATTAGGATTTGGATATTCTAAAATCAAACTATTCTACTATCCTAAGTGTGATCCCCCATCTGGCAATTATTTTTATTTATTTAAAAGTTGATAACCGGGAAAGGCACCATTGAGCCTAGGCTTGTTTCCAGATGTGACCCTGGGGAAGGGGTTACATAGAGAGAAGTAATGACAAAGGCAAAACAAATGGTAGTTTAAAAGAAATGTGGGCCAGGGTTACAAGACCCAAATAAAAACAAGAGACAATACACAGCATCAACAAGGTTAACAAACATTTGGTCCAAAAACAGATCCATCAACAATGACATAGAACAGCACAAGCAAGTAATTAAATGAGGGCTGAGGTTACAATACCCAGCACAGAAAATAACCCAGGGTAACTCAGCCTGATGCAAGTGAACAATACTAGAAACAAAATTTAGGAAGGGGAGGGTTGGGTTGTGGGCAGAGCGGGTGGGGTAGGAGTCTGAGGAGCCTTTTGAGAGAGGAGATGGATGAGAATAGGCAGAGGTCAGAGGGAAGTTTATTCCAGAGACAAGGGACATGAAAGGAGAAAGCAGAATGACCAGAAGTGGAGTGGGGGCAAGGGAGAGAAAAGGTGTGTGGATCTCTGTGATGAAGGGAGTAGTCTAAGGTAGCAATTTGGGAGAGGCAGGAGGAGAGGTAGGTAGGGAGGGTTCCAAACCAGAATTTAGCAACAAAAGATGCACAGTGAACCATTCTCCTGTGAGATAAAGGATTGAAGGAGAAGGTGGAATGTAAGAGACAGTGGTAGGTAAGGGGAGGGGGAAGCAGTAGCAAAGGGGCAGAAAGAGTTTAGCAGGGTATTGAGTCTAGTGAGAGATGACTGAGGGGCAGAGCTGTAAACCATGTTGGCGTAGTCAAAAATGGGTAAGATCATTTTGGAGACCAGTTCACAATGGGTAAGGAGGGGGAGGCTGTTTTTATGATGATAGAAGGCACCCAGTTTAGGGCAAAGCTTGGTGAAGATGACGTTGACATGGGTGGAGAAATCCAAATGGGTATACAACCATACCCCCAAATATTTGAAAGCCTGGACATTCTCCAGGTGAGAACCATTTAAAATAGTAAAGGCGGGAGAGGACTGGAGAGTGGCCAGTTTTTGTCTGGCTCCGAAAGTCATGGCCACTGTTTTTTTATGTTAAGCTTGAGCTGGTTGCCCTTGAACCAGGATTGAACTCTATTGAAATATTCCTGGAGGGGGGCCTGTAAACTGTTCACAGAGGGCCCAGAGATGAAGATAAGTGTTGCCAGTGTACATGTGTATTTCAGATGATGTGCAGGCAGATGGAAGGTTGTTAATAAATAGGGAGTGTAACAGGGAGCCCCTATTGTGTGTTTAAGCCCCTGTTTAAATATGAAATATATGCAATCCCCCCCCCATTTTCCTTTCACTCTTTCCTTTCCTCGTTATCTCCTTCCTTTTCTTTCATTTTTGTCAAGGTGGCCAACCTGACAATCTCCTTTACCTTTGCTGTCCCTGTTTCTCTTTACCCCATCTTTTATGCGCATATATGCACATAGCGTTTTGCTCCTGATTACAGGGATACAAAGTAGTGCATGGCACTAGTTACAGGATGCGACTTAGGATTGCCATAAGGAAGAACCCCGTAGTGAAAGTGCCACATGTTGCAGCATAGAAATAAATTAATGAAAGCAGCAAAGGTTTTTTCCCCTGAAAGGAGCGAGTTGCTCCATAGCAGGTGTTACTGCAAGTGCAGTTTAAGAAATGCTCCTTGCATGGAGCTGGCATAAGAAAAGTGCATCGGAGCAAGGACAGGCTCTGAAGCACACAGAATGTTGCAGCATGTGACGAAAGGGGGCGAATGAAGTGGACATTATGGGCAGGATGTAATTAAGCCCCGTAGTGTTTGCCTGTAGATGATTGGCTCTAAGAAGGCTGTATAAGCCTAACTAAAGAGATTAAGGGGGCCTCCAACTTTAAAAAGAAGGCTAACTGAAAAAGAGCCCATTTGCAATTTGAACCTGATGGCTGAAAATTTTAGCCATCAGAAAGCATAACAGATCCCAAGTGTCTGGCGTGTGGTAATAAACTTCAGACGAGGCAAATTTACAGGTTTAAAACACACCATGGTGTGATATTTATTTTTCAAAAGTTCGAAAAATAATATATAAAACCAAAAAAAAATTGCAAAGAAAATCACTACTTAACATCAGTAGTTTCTCATATACTACAGTCCTGGATCTTAAAGCTCCTAAGACCCTTCTCATCTGCATTCAACAGCTTGTCTGCCTCTCTTCTCCCTCTCCTAGGGCTGAGCCCTCTGGGCTGAACTGAAGAGAACTCAGTGAAGAGGTATTTATATATTTTGGTGGGGGGGTCACCTGACTAAGCCCTTTCTATTTACAAGTCTGGGCATGCTGTTTCATGTCTGAACATGTTGTTTCAAAACCGAAGGGGAAGGGGATTGTGTCAAGGGATTTCCTAATTCAGTTAAAGGTACAGTGCATATATCCACAGATATTGACTTTCTATATCTCTGATCCACACTGACTAAGCTTTTTTATACATAGAACCATATACAGAAACAGGTTTATAGTATGAATTTGTGAAATTACCATAAGGATTTCTTATAACTGTATTAATCATGACATTATTATTGTTTTATATGACTTCTGATCATTTTTCTTTAAAAAGTCTTTACTGACTGTATTCATTCCTATTTAAAACAGCCGTCATGCTTTTTGTACACAAAATGCACTTATGCACTTTACACAACACCTCTCTGGGTGTTTGGCATTATTTTAGGGACTGGATGGATGGAAATGGAAAAAGAATGAAAAGAGAGAACTAGTAGGAAGTTTAGTAGGGATAGTAAAGAACTACGATAGGTGGCCAACCTAGGGTGGGGGGGGGAGAGAAGAAAAGCAAAGAGAAAAGTGTTAACTGTTATGCACAGACATTTTGGTAGCTAGGAAATAAGGAGATAGAAAAGTGGTCCATCAGTCACAGCAGAGGGTGTAGCCTAACTCCACCACACCAAGATATATGAAGAGTGTCCAAATAAGGGCTGTAATGAAAGAAATAAAGGGGAACACAGTACAAGTGTTCTAATAGCAGGACATAGGATGGCAATAAAAAGCTTCCTGTGAGAAATACATTATGTTCTTGGGCATTACAAATGTTGATGTTTATTATAGATCTCCTGAGCTGGCAGGAGAAGAGAGAAGAGGAGCACGCCTCAATCTCTCATTCCCTTGCCAACTCAGAGATGCTCAAGAAAGTTTTATAATTCATAATAAAATGTTAATTACCTGTGGGTCCTGCTGTATTTTAGCTCCTGTTATAGGGCTGGCTGACCATAGAATGGCCTTACTGATGGCATTTAGAGCCAGTGAGGTCACGACCGATGGGAGGAACCCAAAACTGTGACATCAGTCCATGGAGCTATAAAAAGGGCTCACCACTAGGGAATGTTAGATAGCCGAGTCAGTCTATTGCTGACAGTGAGTAGAGGTAAGACCTACAGTTGGGGTGTGTGTGGATTTCACACAGGTAACTTGAGAAAGTGAAAGTATTTACTGGACTATCTGGGCTGAAGCAAAGCTGCAGACTCTGCTGAAGGAAGCAGAGCTCTGAATTTCTTTGTGCAGGACTAATTACTTGACTTTTTCCTTTCTGTAAATATTTATACTTTTCTGAAAATAAATGGATGAATGCATTCATGCATTTTTTATCCACTTGATCCCTTCTTGTCGTGTCTGTTATTATCCCACATGTTTACAAGGAGAAAAGGATGGGGCCGAGGATGGAGCATTGGGGTACTCCGGAGAGGACTGGTAGCGGGGAAGATAAAGCATCGCCTATTTGAACTGATTGCTCCCTGTCTTGAAGATAAGAGCAGAACCATTTAGCAGGTTCAGGAAGACTGACAGAGCTAAAAGTTTGTAGCAAGAGGGTATGGGAGACAGAGTTGGAAGATTTCACCAGATCAATGAAGATTGTGGCTGTAATATGGCTCTTGTCCATAGCAGAGAGTTTTGAATCCATGACTTGCAATAGTGAAGAGATGTCTGAATGATGTTTCCTAAAGCCAGACTGCACTGGAGAGAGAGTGTTTGTGCTAGCAAGGAAATTGGACAGCCTAGAGTGAATGAGGGATCCTTGGAGCTTGACGAGAGAGGGTAGGAGGGCCTATAGTTACTGGGGGCAAAGGGGTCACCTCCCTTATTGAGGGATAGGACCTTTGCTGATTTCTGGGCCTGAGGAATTGAGGAGGAGGAGGAGGAGGAGAGAGAGAGAGAGAGAGAGAGAGAGAGAGATAGGTTTAGGATATGGGTGAGATGGGTTGCAATGGCAATGGTGGAGATGTGGAGAAGATGAGTGTGTAGACCATTGGGGCTAGACTTGGAAGAATTTATGGTCAGGAGGGCAGAGTAAACTTCCTGGGGAGAGAAAGGGGGTAATTGGAATTCAAGGGGTTGATCTGGTCATCCGAGTGGGCCAAGGGTAGCCCTCTGGGTGGGGGGGGGTTATCAGGGAGAACGCATGTGGCAAAAAATTTGTTGGAAATCTCAGTGACTGAGGCTGGGTCAGAAACAAGTGAACCATCTACATTTAGGACTGGGGAGGTAAGTTGGGCAGGAGGGTCTAGGAGAGAGTAAAGAATCTTCCAGAAAGATGCAGGGGAATGTTATTCTTGCTGTAAGTGGCGCCTGAAGTAATAAGCCTTGGAGAGGTGGATGGCTGTAGTGCAGTTATTCCTAAGGGCTTTGTAAGCTTAAAGATCAGCAGGTGATAAGGAGGCTTTGTAGTGGAGCCAAGCTTTATCCTGGCCCTGCATTAGTGACAAGGTCAGCAGTGATCCAGTGGTGGTATCCTTTTACTCTGGATTTCTTTAGGGGCCATGGAGATACCAAATGCAGAAGAAGAGGTTAGAGAAGAGAGATAGGGCAGAGTCAACGTCAACAGCTGAGAAGATAGGTTGCCAGTGTGCCTCATGAAGATCTTGTTGAAGGGCAGTGACATCTACATTGTGTAGGGTGTAGGTCCAAATGTATTTAAGTGCAGCCTGGGAACTGGGAATTTTTCTCATGCAGAATGTGATTCAATGATCACTGATGGCATCTGGCAGTGTCCCTGCTTCAGTGATATAGTGGGGGACAGAGAGGAACGGAAAGGCAGCTGATGTCACTGCAGCAGACTTTGAACTGTGGAGAACCTCAGAGGAGCTGGTCTCGCTAAGGCTTTTTACAAGCGCTAAAACAAGTAATTAAAGGTATGCCATCGTGCCATTGTTGTCTTATTCTTTGTAAAAAGCCTATATCTTAAACATTCGATGTGTAGTCTGGCAATATTTCCAGACATCTCTCTCTCTTTACCTAGAAGATTTTGGCTGAACTTGGAGAATGCCAGCTGCAGTGGAGTCTGGCCATATGGTCAACAGGGCTGGCCGGTCCTGACCAAGTATCTAAGTATACTAAAGCAAACACTTTGATGCTGAAATGCCAAAATGTTAGACAGCAGGAAGCCTTTACCCTTACTTCATTTCTACCTTGTCAGTTTGGTGAGATGGAGGTTCAGAACAACCATCTTTGTGAACTATCTGTGCATCACTCGGATGCCGCCTGTCACATAAATCACAGAATCCCTGGATTAAGCAAGTAGACTTTCACACTGAACCCTGTCCCTGAATCTGGCTTCCATAAAGTACTTTTCATTCCAGCAATTGAAACCTACATTCATTGAAGGAACAGTTCAAAGCAAAAGGATATAGTAAAACTTTTCCTTTAAAGGCTCTTCTCCAAAATGTTTAGCCAAGCTGCCGATTGGATTTTAAATACACTATATGAGTACTTTCATTAATTTTTGAAACACTTTGTATTATTGCCATTACTTGGCACTTTGTTTTATGTTTTTTAGTTGTTTATTTTATCCAAGAGATACTGAAAGTATATTTACTCGGACCTCAGCGATTAATACTATTAATATTACTTACTACTTTTTCAGCGTAATTGCTCTAAACGTTTTAGCATTTCAAGTGCATTTAAATGCATAAGCACTTTAGCTTTAAACCTCTTGATCTGGTTAATTGATCATCTGAGCACTGAACATAGTAATATAGCCTGATAATTGTACCCTAATTGTGTTACCTTTTGCACCCAACAGGGCCTTTTTTTGCTCATTATTCTAAATAATCTCCTCTTAAGGTATTACGTTGAGCCCATAAAGCTACAAGGGTTTTTCTTAAGGCCTATTTCACTCAGGTCACCTAAGGAATATTAAGGCCTATCAAAGCCTACACAAAAGCCTTATTGTGCTGTCCTGAACACCAGCAGTATACATTGTTTGACTGTTAAATCCCTTGTGCTTTGGTGCTCTTATCTTCCTTGTATTTATTTGTTCATGAAGTTTTGTTATCATAGGTAGAAATTTCAGGTTCAGATCAGAACCCAAAATGAACCAAATGAATAACTATACAACTGAGCACTTTGTAGAGCACTGTGTTTAATTACTTACTTATTATACTTATTTACTATAACTTTTTTCAAAACATTTAGCACTTTAAGCATTTTAAGCGCTTTAGCCTTGACTTCTTAGATCATTTATAATTAATCACTGAGCACTTTATGTAGCACTTTATATAGAGCTACACAGAATTATATAGAGTTACACAGACCTGATATCTGTGTGATAATTGTACTATAA
This sequence comes from Neoceratodus forsteri, assembly GCA_016271365.2. Lineage (NCBI taxonomy): Eukaryota > Metazoa > Chordata > Ceratodontiformes > Ceratodontidae > Neoceratodus > Neoceratodus forsteri. Next base: position 456,575,607 of record CM057449.1, on the reverse strand, counting down.
CTCTATTATTTTTGCACCATATAGGGCCCATATTGGTCCCCTGTCTATTCACTGTTCATGGTGTTACATTTCAGGCCATAAGGGGTTTATATAAGACCTATACATCTGCTGACTACCTTATTGAGATTATATCTCAGTCCATACAAGGGACATATTAAGGCCCATATTTGTTGGGTTGTTCTGCAGACCCGTCAATTAATTACAATGTTTTAGACTGGAGTGTACTGCTAGCCTTCAAATTGCCTTGTGCGTTGTGCTTTCTTTGTTTCTACTTTTGTCCTTGCCTTACTCCTATTCTGAGACCAAGTTACTATAGCTAGCAAACTGCTGGTCCAGACTAAGAAGGATTAGAAGCTATAAATGAGAAACAAATCAAACAAAATATTAGTTCAATTGTTATTATCTGGATGCTAGTTTCCATTGTTCATTACATGGATTCACAGTCTGCAAATTAAAATGGTGTCTGCCAGGAGTGGGAAAGTTAGTTCACCACCTATAATACCAGAGTCGGTACCCATTACACATAGGAAGAGGAAAAATGAGTAAGAATAAAAGTACAATAACTGAATCAGAAACCATAAAACCTAAGGAAAAGGAGAAAAAAGAAGATAAAAAATTACTACTTTTTTTTAAAGAACATAGCCATAATTAAAACCCCACCCCTATAGATTTACTGTATCCACACCAATAGCTCTAACTAAGGAAAGACTAGAAACTCTAGATGATAATACTCAAAATGCAAAAATGATTGAAAAACCCTTAATTGATAAAATACACCTTTCTCCTTTCGACTGTTCCCTGGAAGGTATTACAATACCTACATACAGCTACGAGATGAATGGTCCTTCCTTATTTAACCACAGTACCCACTCTCAGGGCACTGTAGAAACCTCTTCCACTGCCTCTCTGCCTTGTTGTGATGAAAATAATAGACTTCAGAAACAAGAAATATTCCATCAGGGGAGAATGGAAGACTCTAGTTAGGTGCTCAAATCCAAAGACAATATGATCTCTGTCATACAAGACATGAGTTTAGCCATCGAGGGATTAAAAACCCTTATCCCCCACTTTCAGAGAAGTAATTTCAGCAAAGCTCACGCACAGAAATTGGGGGAGACAAATACTCCATATGAAAATTAATTATCAATTCACTCAAACCAATTGCAAAACCCAGAAATAAGTCTCAGACAAACCGACTCTAATTAAGAATTCATTTTTGATGAGAGAAAATTTCTCTCAACATCTATACTTTCTAAACAAACCCTCAAATTAGTTAAACCCCCCTATCTTGCAAACATAGCAATTCTTGAAAATACAGCAATATTGAAGGATGAAATATTGAATCTGAGAGCGGATGTGTTTTATAATCAGACTATAATGAAAAGATTTATACAAACTAACTCAGACAAGAGAGAATCACTGAATCAAACATTAGAACAAGCACAAGTATAGAAAACATCACAAAAAGTAATAAAGCCTTACAGGTGAACCTACTAGCACCATTTTCTAAAGAAATTCCCTTCATTACAAAAAACCCTGGAAAATCTAATCATAACACCAAAAGAAAAAAAAAACATAAAAAACATGAATAAAAAGAAGAGGACCAAAAGATGCAAGGCAAACTATAAAAACAACAATAGCAGGGATAACAAAATCAATGTGGCCTCCAACTCAAATCAAAAAAATGAGCAACTTATAGCAGGCGGGGGTATAGTGCTAGAAGGAAGGGAAAATAAAAAGGCAGGAGAGGAGAAGGAAACATGAGTGAAGGCTAAAGTGGTAACTCAAGTTCAAAAAACCAGTATGGAAGAATGAAATCCAACTGAGAATGCTGTAATATATACCTGTAACCCCCTTTGTTACCAAGGTTACTAGAATCCCAGTAAGACCTAGTGGTAGGTAGGAAGGGGCAGCTTGTGAAACTCAGTTAAATGGATTTCACACTGTCTCACTCTGTTCTCAGTCTCAGCTGAGACTGAGGGGTGACATCACCATAGAACTATTGCAGCTGCATGAGCCACAATGGAATCTGCAGAAGGGAGTTAGAGTAGAATGTTGGGAGGTTTGAACAGTCAGTCTGTGTCAGTTGGAGTTTGGAGATTGTTGTGAGAGGAGCACAGCAGCTCTGTGCTCAGGCTCTTGGAGCCTCAGCCCTGAAATAGGGATAACATTTAGGGAAAGGTGTGTGTTTCCGCCTAAAGAGAGACACAGTTAGCTATTTTTAAAGTGGTGGAGACTGCTGATTTGGGTCTCTGCACCCCATCCCTCAGGGGATGGGGCAGGAAGGTTTGCCTGCTATTCTAGGGGCAACCCCCTGGCTACTGCTAGTGAAGAAACTGCCTTATTTTGTCCACGGTGTGGGGTACAAGAAGATTTTGTGATTGCCTGTGGGGCACCTGCAACGGAGGGTGAGTTCTGCTCTTTCTAAAGGGCCCATGTTTCATCCTGAACTGTGATAAAGTGGGGATTGGACTGCTGAAGTAGTGGGAGGCCTAGAGGAATAGCCTTAGCCAAAAGTAAAAGTATGTTCAAGTCCAGCACAAAGGGAAGTCAAGACATGTAGAGGAGATGTGACATACGTCTACCCAGTAATCTACATTGCCATGCTTTCAAAAGAGTTGTTTAGTGTCCAGAGAAATGGCCGGGTATGGATTGTGGGAGCTGGAGGTGGGAGACCCCCCCATCTTTAGTAACCAGGTCCATCTCTACGTATTTGCTCTGTGGATTTCTACTTTGCCTCATGCACTTGGCCAGTGATGAGGGAAGTACCCAGACGTGGGATGGGAGGAAAATTCCCTCTACGAGTTGAAGACTCTAAGGTGGTTTGGGGAGCCACCAACAGGAAAACTGGTTCATTCCCATAATGGACCGTGGATCAAGTGGTCGGCGGGGGAGCCGGGCCAGTGGGGAAAACCCAAGTAGTGTACAAGTCGGGCTGTGTACCCAAAGCTGCATGTAAGTCCGGGCTGTGTGCCCGGTGGGTTCAGAGCCTGAGGGCTGAAATGTGAAGAAGTGTTCTGTTATCTCTAATCTGCATTACAGGAATGTAGCCCGTGAGGGTCCGTCTATGCTTTGTTTGTTCAGTTTGGATGTGAATAAAGCCACACTGCAGAATCCCATTCTTGGTTTTGGACATTACACTTATTGCTTCCTGTGTTCAGATTTACTTGGTGCCTCTGTGCAAATAGCCAAACCTAGGCCCCTCTGCCGAGTAACCTAGTCCTCCTGAACCCAGTCCCCACCAGGTACTGCTGTCAGCTTCAACAGCATGCCACCTGTCATTTTGCAAAAAGACAGGGGTCCGGGGGTTACATACCCAAGGGGAGACTGTGGTTTTTAATGTATATACACAGAAGGAGAATGAAGTAGAAATTAAAGTAGCGAGAGACTTATTGCTGCAGAAATATATAATTTCTATGGAGGAGAACTCAAACCAAAACATGGAATATTTAATAGAGTTTCATTGTGTTAACCAGTTGTACCAGGAAACTCAACAGACCTTAAAAGACTGGATAACCAAACTATTGTACTTACCTGATTTACAGATGGACATTTTTATTACTAGACCACCAAATACACATATCAAAAATTGTGTTCTTATTTATTGTAGTATACAGGACACAGCAGAAAAAACTGGCAAAAAGAAAGAGACCTTAGTTTGAAGGGTATTCAAATGTTGCCACCACAATTAGTTCCTGTGGCACTGGATGATGAGTCTCTGACTATGAAAGAGAGAGAACTAGAAAACTAGGAAACACTAATGATTGATGTAGAATTCTTTAGAAGTAATTTCCAACTATGTCAATCTAAAAGAAACGTCATAGTAACCAAAACACTTAATATGTTTGGCTGGAAAGTCTCAAACAGAGACACAATAAGCAAAATCAAATCAGAAATAGCCACTTTTTTCACAAGAGCTTTGGGTGTTTCCTTTCTAGAAAGAACATAGAATGGATTAAGGTTTATGATCAAGAAAATGGTTGTACAGAAATTGGCATTACCTTTTCAGACCCAAAATGTGTAAAATGATACACGAAAAGTCATCTATACTAAATGCCAGTAAATTTAATATATAGTAAATACAAACATTAAAAGTACAAACCACTAATAGAAAAATAGAAATTATGCATGCCAAAACAAACACAACTTAATTAAAACTAGAAAAGAAAAAAAAACAACTGAAAGCCAATAAAAAGCAAATCCAAACCCAAAAGTATCAAAAATACTAACTTTATCATAGAATATAAAACACAACAGCAATGTGGGTAATGCCAAACTACAGAAATTTTTAAAACACAACATTACTTTATTTTAAAAGTAGTAATCCAAAATACACCTGTAACAAGTTACACCAAGAATATTCTATCCCAGCAAAAAAAAAATTAAAAAAAATAGTAAACACCAAGCACAGAAACAACACCCTATATAAGAAACATCGCCCAAATACCAAATTTCACAATACACTTATAAAAAGCAAAAACTATACTTCCTCTCTTGTTAGAAATGAAAATTTAATAGCCATTACTAAATATAAATATTCCTCCACCTACCAAAAAATACAGCTATCAATTCACCTTAGACCCATTTACAAAAAGCTCTAAGCCATGCTTCCACACCGGCCCAATAACCACCATTTCCAGCAATATAGCTAGCACAAAACCACACACACTACCCTACATAAAACATTACCACTTCCAGGCTAACTCTAGCCCCAAAACAAGCAAAACAACTAAAAATACACAAAAACAAGCAAACAAAAGTAAAATTTACTACACACTATAAAAAATACCAGTATTGCTCTACTAAGCAAAACCAAAAGTAACGCACTAGACAACAGGGAGATGTTTGGAGGGTTGTAACTTGACATTCCGCCCGATCAGGCATTACGGTCCACTGACCACCAGGGAGATATTCGGGTTGGGGGCTTGATACATTCCGCCCATGATCGGGCACTGGGGTTTGTTACGTTCTGCCCACGACCGGGCATCGGAGATGTGTGTGGGGGTGTCTCTATGTTACTTTCTCGCCCGTGGATCGGGCATCGAGATGTGGGGGTGTTTCATGTTACTTCTGCCCGCGATCGGGCATTGGGAGATGGGGGGGAGTTGTTTTACGCTCTGCCAGCAATTGGCTGGTGGGGACACAGGGACTGAGTTGGGGGCCAGCCACTGGTGGCAGCTGCTGTGTTGTTCCCTGCAATACAGCAGCTCACCTGTGGGTGGCCCTCAACTTGATCCTTTTTTTTTTTTGGCTCAAAGTTGCGCAGGCGCAGGTTGGGGGTTGCGCATGCACAACTCTGCACAACCCGACTGAATATCGGGTTGCGCAGTTTATGCATGGTTCCTCCCCCTCCTGTTGAGCATGCATTCATTTGCATTGCGCTGTTGCTCAACCTGTTGTCAGTGGCGTAACTGCCTCCTGCTGAATATCGCAGAATGGCGCAATGTAGGACTTGCACATGTGCAACCCTGTTGCGCATGGCGCAACCCTTTTGAATATCTGGGCCAATGTTAAGATATGTTTTTGAAGACATTTGATGTGTTTAATTTATTTTTTTTAGATTGCTATACAGTTCACACACATAATTCGTATAATATAAAAGTGCATATACCCCAATGTCAATGTAAATCTTACACATTTCATTACAAGCTGTTCTCTTGAAGGAAGATATTACTGTACAAGGCCTAAAAATGGGCATCAGGTAAAAGTAAACTGGGGTAGGTGTGTTATTGAGGGTATTGCAGAGATTATCTTCTGTTGCTGCTTCACCCCAAACACATACAATATGAAAATAACAACCCCTTGATATGAAGCAACAGGAATTAGTATAAGGACAGAAACAAGCAAGAGACTGAGTAAGTGGATAGACAAGCAACAGTATGCTAAGTCAAATAACATTTCAAAAGTCTCACTATTAAAATTATTTTTTTACAAATGTGTCTGCACAGTTGACAATTTTTGTAAAACAATAATAACAATGGGAGTTATTCCACATGTGTCCAAAGGTGCCACACATGCAGGTGGAGGGATCTGAGGCCTGGATACACCAGTCTGCCCTGCTCCTGAGTCAGAAGATCATGGTGGAGAGGCAGAGGTACTGGGGGTTCCATCGATAGCTGTCGAAGCAGAGGGAACCAAATCTGATGAGGCCAAAGAGGGGCTATTAGAATCATGTGAGCCCCTTCCACCTGTATCTTCAGGAGAACCCTCTGAAGCACTGGGAAGGCAGGAAAGGCATACAAGAACCTCCTTGTCCAGCACAGAGACAGTGCATCTCACCAGAAAACACCATGCCCAGGAACAAGCCAGCAACAATTGGGTACTTTTGCATTGGATGGGGAGATGAAGAGGTCTACCTCCAGCCAACCCCACAGGTTGAATAAACTTTCAACCACCTCTTGAGCTTTATCTTCCACTCATAAGCCCTGACAGTGATGTGGCTAAGAGTGTCTGCCAGGATGTTGCTGATGCCCAGCACATGGACAGCAGTCAGGTAGAGGTCATGCTGAACTGCCCAATACCACACTCTCATCACCTCCCAGCCCAGAGTGCACGAGTGAGTGCCTCCCTGTTTTTTCAGGTACCAGACCACAGACATATTGTTGGTCTGAATTAGGAGTGTCCCTGGACATAGAAGATGATGGAACATACAGTACTGCCCTCATTTCTAACACACTGATGTGTAGAGATGCTTCCAGCTGAGACCAAGTTCCCTGAGTCAGATTGTCTCCTAGGGTCATGGTAGGAGCAAGGGGTTGAAATAGGAACCGCCATGGAGAGACTGGACAACTCCTACCACCAAAGAAGATCCTTCTTCATGTACCCGGACACTGGGACTCTGTGGTCCAGTTTGTCCAGCCACTGATCCCATTGGACATGAAGAGTCCATTGGGTCACCCTCAAATGCAGTCAGGCTAGAGAAACTGCAGGGATTGCAGCTGCCATCATCCTGAAAAGATGGAGGCTGACCAGGCTGTGGTCTAGCTTCAGTTGGCCACTAATCTGGCCTGTTCCTGCAGGATCTCCACTCTGTCCAATGGGAGGAAGGTCATGCCCTGCACCTTATCCAGCACCACCCCAAATGAATTGTAGGCACTGGGAGGGGAGAGGTGGGACCTTGGATAGTTGACTGTTATTCCAAGTCTGGAAAAGAGGTCCAGGGTGAAGGAGAGTGACTCCCTCAGATTGCTCTGTGATGGGGCCAATAGAAGCCAATCATCCAGATACAGACACAATTGGATTCCTCTGAGGCATAGGGCTGTAGCCAGCACTGCTAGACACTTGGTAAAAACCTGAGGTGCTGATGATAGGCCAAAAGGGAGCGCCTTGAGCTGGTAATGTTCCCCCTGCAAGGCAAATTGCAGAAAGTGTCAGTGGATCTGGAAGACAGAGAGGTGCAGGTAAGCATCCTGCATGTCCAGCACACAAAGCCAATGGCTCTTGTAGAGCAGGGGTAGAAGTTCTTGGATGGTGAGCATGCAGAATCTCTTGTACTCAATGTGCAGGCTGAGCATGCTGAGGTCCAAGATGGATCTCAGGTCACCCTTCTTTTTTGGCATTAGGCACTAGGAAGAAATTAAAGTAGTACCCTTCCTATCAGTGCCAGAGCCATGGGCTCTATGGCTGACTTTTGCAGAAGAGCCTGGATCTCGTCCCCTATTAGAGACAGGTGCCTTGGAGAATAATGGGAGAGGCCTGGGGAGTTGTCCGGAGACCTTTCTTGGAACTCTATGGTGTGACCTCTTGCTATTAACTGAAGAACTCAAGAGTCCATGGTTATGTCCTGTGACCCCAGAAGGTGGAGGAAAAATCTTCTCCCCCCACTGGTTCCCCTAGAGTATCTGTAGGAGTCAGGGGTGCCCCCCCAAAATTCAGGAGGCAGAGGCAAGGGAGTCAGCAGCTCCTCCAGGGGGCTTCTTGGACTTGGCAGGGGAAGTAGGGTTTCCTGATGTTGGATACCAGCATTTCCCCTGACCTTTGACAGGGGCCTCTTTGGTCTGGCATACCTATTGCTAAAGAAAAGACTGTTTGCTTTTGTAACTCTTTCGGTACATGAAGTGGACATCGTGGATGGATTTACCTCAGTCCTACATTTCAGTGATAATATCCTTCCTTAGTGTCAACTCCAAGTAACACAGATCTCATGAAAGGGTCATTCAGTATGGAGTTCTGGATGTCTTGTGCCAGGCTAGCAATCATGAGCCATGAATGTTGCTTAATGCAGACAACAATGGCTGTGGTGAAAGCAACTGAGTCTACTGTGTCATAAGTGGCCCAGAGGACATGATCACAGAATATTTTAGCCATTCTCACTGTCTTGGCAAGCTCGGCCTTAAGCTCCTGGTCCTGGATAGCTTCTAGCTTTGACTTGAGTGAGGCCAGGGAAGATTTCTGATAGGAAACCATATAAGCCACATAATTAAGGGACCTGAGGGTGCAAGTAGAGGAGGAGTGGATCTTGCGACTGAAATTGTACAGCTGCTTACACTCCTTATCAGGAGGAGACATGCTCAAATGTTAGGATTAGAGGACCAATCGTGGGCAGGTATGATGACAACCGAGTCTGCAATAGGATGGCCAGTAATGTGTGTGACCCCATCTGGGGGGTAGTACATCCTGTCTGCATTTTTTGAGACAGCCGGAATGGAGGAAGGCTGTTGCCAGACAGTGGTTATCTGGTCTTCATGGGGCCCAGTCCAAGGCAGTATGGGCATAGGAGCTGTGTCAGTCAAGTCTACATGTTCCACAAGCCTTTTCCATTTTGGATCCTGTTCCTGGATAGCCCAGCCATAGGCATTTTGTATAGTTATGAGGAATTCTGCAAAGAAAGGGTCCTCTGGAGGGGACATCCATGAATCTTTAAGCTGAGGCTCTATAGGTGTATGTATACCAGTGCTGGAGGACAAGTCAGAGTCCAAAGAGTGCCTGCTGGGATTCTGAGCCCTTTTTAGAGGAGCATCCTGGGTTTTATTCCTGACCTGGTGTCTAGAGGAGCCTTCTCCAAAAAGGTGGGAATCTACAGGAGAGGCTTATCTTGGGGGTTGGAAAGGAGGCAGGAGTAGAGGCTGCCACTGGTTTCCGATGGTAATCTCCAAGACTCATTTAGTACTCTCCTACTAAATCAGGGTCTGAAACACTGCCTGGATATCAGCCTCATGCTGTTGTGGAGGCAGAGCCTGAGGCTGAGGAGGAGGCAGTGGAGGAGGAGGCTGGTATAATGGATAGCCAGGTGTCTGATTTTGAGGATATCCATGAGCCTGATAGGAGTAAGGAAAGCCAGAAGGAGCATACCCTTAATTAGACATATCCTGACATCTGATACCCCAGTACATAATGGGATTAATGGCCAGGTGTTGGATACCCCAGCAAAGAATACATTGGGTGTTGTGGGGGCAGATAGCCTGGAACATTGCCCATAGGTCATGCTGGAGGTGGTGCTGAAGGCCCAGCAGAAGGGGGAAGGCCTAAGGCCCTGCAGGAGGTTCAGAAGGACCAGGCATCAGCCCCATAGGGACATTCAAAGTGGCTGGCACTGGATAAGGTACAGGAATGTCCAGCACTGGAGGATTCTGTGCCTGGTGGCCTGATGGAAGGCTGTTCAGCATTTGAGGAATGGCCAGAGTGCCAGACATACCCTGACCCAGTGAAGGGTCACATGGCAAAGATTCATTTGTTGTCAGGGTGTGAGTAGAACCTGGTGGAAGACCTGCCAACATCGGGAGAGAAGAAGTCCAAGATGGTGGAACCTGGTTGTCCAAGGGGACTTGGGCTTAGGGGTTCCCGATGGAAGGTCCCTGGAGAAATTAACGACAGGCCCAGTGGGTGAACCAGTTGGAGTCAAGTTTACTGGCTGTAACCATGCACTCCTCGGTGGGGCTGGGGAGTGACTTATTGGCCTGGCTGCTGGTGATAGACCCTGAAGAAGATATGGGCCTAAGGAGTACAGTAGAGGTTTCATCATCCAAGAAGAGGCCCAACTGCATCGAGAGTAAAGCAGGCAGGGAAGCCCTGGTGTGATCCACCAGAGTGGTAGGAGACTGGCAATAGGGGGTGCTTACCGAAGTGGAGGCCCCTCTGGTGTCAGTTGTGCCCGATGATCACGTCAAGTGGATGGAGACCTAGCCCAGTATCGGTGCCCCTCCTTGTCCTTTTTTTTTTCTTTTTGGGTTCTGGTGTTGGAGAAGAAGTTTTTGCCCTCAGATTCTGCAGCTCCTTTTCCATCACTACTAGGCAATTCTCCAGCAAGTGGGTTTCACACTTTTTCTGGTGCCTAATCTGTGTGGCTTGGTTGAAGGACTGGAAAGGTGCACAATCCTTGGTCCAGTGTTTGAGGCTGCGGCAGATCACACAGTGGGAATACTAGCCAGCATGCAGGATCTGGGTGCTGCAGGACTTGCACGTCTTATTGTCAAAGCATCACCCAACTGATCATGTTCCTGAACTGTACCTCCAACTATATCCCATGCTGTAAATTTGTCCCTGTTATTTATTTGCTTCCCTTTTCTTCTGTAGATCCCTCAATATCTCTGTATACTGTAAGACCTGTTTATGTTAGACCTGTTTATACTGTATTTTACTATGTAATTGTTTGATCTGGTGTTTTGTTCTCTTTGTATGCTAAACTGAACATTTGTGTAAATGGCCATGTTTGCTCACATGCCTTTCAGCATAAAATAAAGATTGATTGATTAAAAACTGAACTGACAGACCTGAACCACAGCAGTTCTGTAAAAATCCAAACAGCCATATTGGGTGCTACTTGCACAAATATTGCTGGTTTGGTCACTCTGGCTGCACTGTTCAGTCTGACATTTACATATCTGGTCGGCTCCTGGAAGTCTATTTTTCAGACCTTCCTTGGCATGGTTAAAAATGGAACCATCAGGACCTGATCAGATAGGTAAAAGCCAGACCAGATCATCTTTAGTGAGTGGATCAGCAATATTTCAACAAGCTGTGCCCAGTCCAGATTTTACAGCTCTGGTCCGGGTCTGGTGAGCTGGGTTTTACCCATACCCCACTGCATGTGGCTTAGTGAAATACTGTACAGATGGATGCAGAGTCTAACCCATTGAAGGTTGAAGTTTCAGAAAACCATTATGCTAAAAATACCAAGACTCACTCCCTCACCCCCCAGTCACAATTAATCCTCTACCAAAGTCATGCATAAATACTGGTGCCTCTACATCCACACCACTAAGCTTTTAATGCCAACATGCCTCTTCTGCTGCTATGAGCTCTCCCAACCATGAAGTCCCATTCTGCTTGTGGTAGCCCCCCCCCCGCCAACCAGGTAATTTTCCTGCATGCCTTACACCATATCAACTAAATTACTGCTAAACTCCTTATTTTTTGAAAAGATTGTTGAGAAATGTTTGTTTTAGTATATCCACGGTCAGGAATAATGAGTTTGTAAAAGAAACCAAAAACCCCATTTATCAATTAATTGAATCACAATACAGCACGTTATGAACTTACCAGATTCGATGTGGATGCTACAGTAAGTCAAACAAAAATCAGACACACAAATGCCTATCTATTTGCAAGAGAAGCAAATGTGATTAATATCATTCGGTTGTAAACACCTATAGTCACAAATTGCAGGTTAAGAACATTCAGTAGAATATAAATATTAGCCCAGAACTGCCTGTCTGAGAATGAAGTTGGTGTATTATTTGGAAAAAGACAGCACTGGGACTCTTGCTATGCAAGATCCTGCAAAGCAGCACACTGTCTGCTCTTAGGAAGGTGGTGTAAAATGGCTTAATGAGGCGTTGTGTTCATAGGAACCTAGGGAAACAGCAGAGCTTATTTGTTATGCAGAACGTTCCGGGAACTGTTTAATCCATTCTTCTTTCAATAGCTTTCTATGATATCTGTACTATCCATTGGTATTCTGACACAGAATGACTGCCAGAAGATAATGAGTTAACTTTCTGTTGGCTCATTTAACTCCTCAACCCAGAGGAAAAATAGTGCTCTAAAGCTTCCTATACACACACTGGCAGCGTAGTAATGAGGCTTCAGTGGAGGAATCTATTTTTAATAATCTATCATGTTGTTTGGTAGCAAAGATGACATCAGCCCTTTTCTGAATGCAATACTTTTGTTGGGCTATGCCCACAACATAAAAAAATGCTTTAAAGGAGATAGGAAATGATTTTATGCTGCTGTTAACTTGTAAATAAATTATGAATAACAAGACAGTTGTCTTTGTGTGTGTTGTTTTCTATTTTAAATATTTAAAATGCACATTTTTTTATTTACTCATTATGCTGAACTGACCAGCGGCTTGAGAGTGTTGTGTTTTGGTACTGGGAGTCAGCACGTGATAAGGTTTGAAATGCCCACGTCACAGACTCCCAATACAATTCAGTTAGTTATAAACAAGACTCTTCTGTTACTTCGATAGTATAGGGTGATGCCATACTGCACTTTTAAAAAAGAAGTGCAGGGCTGGCCCGGTGGTGCTGAGGGTTGAGGCGCTGGATGCCACACCACGTGCCATGCCAGCGACCTGGGTTTGGAAGCAAGCCCAGGTGCCACGGGTTGGCAGGGGAGGGAGAGGATTGAGTAGCCATAGGACTGCTCTCCTCTTCCTAGGAGGGATCCAGGGCTTCTCTAGCACAGTAGAGACCCCCGGTGGAGACATGAGGTACTACTAGCGTAAGAGTAAATACTAGGGAAGGGGGGTGGTAGACGTCTATGGTAGCCGTGCTGATGTCAGTGCATGACTGCGCTCTTGGGGGAAATTGTATCATGTAAAAATCCCCAGCTAGGGATAGATGAAGGCTGCTCCTGTGTCCTGCCCACAATCCAGCCATCAGGCTCTCTCTCTCCAGGGCCACCCCCCCCACCCTTCTGACTCCAACCCAGTGAATTTGTCTCTAGATAGAGCATCAGGGCATAGGCAGTCCCACCTCGGGGGGGTCAGAGCCTGGAGATCTGCCAGGCTGGGTCAGCCTGGTAGGACAAAGAGCTTCAGACCTAGGAGGTAGAGTCGAGGCTCCAGAGGTAGCTGGAGAGAGTTCCTCATACCGGTGTATAAACATAGTTAAAAAAAAAGAAAAGGAAAGAAATGCCATTAAAATTGCATTATTTGGCAACTGTCACAGCCTCCCCCCCATCATTCTCTTTACTGATTGTGAAAAAAGCAGGTAAAGACTTACACAGTTTATTTGTGTGCAGTAGCCCCCCTCCCATCCGTGATAATCACTATAGAGATGGTAAAAAAAAATCCTGTAAACAAGCCTATTTGTCCAGAACAAAAAGTTATTTATTCGCTCCAAGGAATTGTGAGGGTCTGATCCTATCTGCTTGCATTTAGTTGACCTTGCTGCCACCACTTTTCCCCATGAAATTCCATACAGTAGCTTAAATGAAATGACCCGTGGGGTTCAGCAGTACTGATAGCTACTGAATCAATGAAATCCTTTCTTTTGCGGTGGGCAGTCACTTGTGTCTTCACTCCTCTGGTCCTCTCAGCGACTGTATCTGGGCCAGGCGGGGAGCACAAAAAAATCTGCTCCATTTAGTCAATGGTGCACACTGTGGGGTGTGAAGCACAACAAAGTAGTGTGGGAAGCTTGCTACTGGCACTACTGAGAGCCTGCAGATTTGTCCAGTGCCCACCACAAAAGAAAGTATTTCATCAGTTCAGTGGCTATGGATGCTGCTGAGTCATTACAGGTAAGCTACTGTATGGAGCTTCACTCGGAAAAGTGGGGGCAGCAAGGTTAGCTAAAAGCAAGCAGATAGGGTCAGGCCCTCACGGCACCTTGGAGTGAATAAATAACAGTTTGTTTTTCTGGACAAATAGACTTCTTTACAGGATTTTTTTACCATCCCTCTAACGCAACAGTTCTCAAAGTTTGTCATAGTGAGCCTCCCCTAAGCTATGGAAAAGATCTTGAGCCTCCCCCAAAATACTGAAATATTTTTGGGCCTCCCCATAGAAAAATAGCCTACTTTTCACAGACATCAGGAATAAATTGAAACCTCTTTGCATAGCTGGTGCTCATGTTATTAAGCTTATTGTAACCCCCCCCCCAAACAGGACCGTCTACTTGTTCCAGTATTTTGGCTCTCAAGCCATTGTTACCCCTTACTGTCATACCTTAATGGGTCAGACTGCTTTTTCTGTTTCCCCTCTATCTAGAATAACCTTCCTGTCAACCTCTGCCTCTTCCCCCTCTCACCCTGCTCTTAAGTAACTTCTCATGGATCATTTTGCTCCCTCCTGCTCTTATTCCTAGTACCTGTATGGTTAACTCTTGTATTTGGACAGTTCTGCCTCCAGTCTAATTGATCAATTGTTCCTCACATTGTTAGTTTATTGTTCTTAATTTGTTTGCACTTTTATTCATTTTGTATTGCTCAAGTGTTTTTCAGTTACATTTTGAATTGTATTCTTTCACTACCCTTCCCTGGATACACCTGAAATAAGCCATGGCTCAGTGTACAGTGTACAGTACCTTCTCTGGTCACAGACTTGTAAATACATAAATTCACCTACTGTTATCCTCTTTCAGTTTGCCTTATCCCTTCACACAAAATCTATAAAGTTCCAAATTGAAATATAATACTTTTTCAGACTTGCTTGAGCCTCCCCTGGAACAGGCTGGGGCCTCCCCAGGGAGGCTGGCCTCACCATTTGAGAACCCCTGCTCTAGCGATTAATCAAGGATTTTTCACAATCAGTATAGAGATCGGGGGCTGTGACAGTTGCCAAATAATGCAATTTAAATGGCGTTTCTTTTTAAAAGTGCAGTGTGGCATCACCCTACACTATTGAAGTAGCAGAAGAGTCCTGTATGTAACTAACTGAATTGTATCGAGAGTCAGTGACGTGGGCATTTCAAACCTTGCCACTCACTGACTCCCGATACCAAAACACAACACTGTCAAGCCACTGGTCAGTTCACCATAATGAGCAAATAAATAAATGTGCATTTTAAACATTTAAAATAGAAAACAACACACACAAAGGCAACTGTCTGTCATCCATAGATTATTTACAAGTTAATAGCAGCATAAAATAATTTCCTATCTCCTTTAAAGATGCAGTTGTGATGTTGTACATCTCATTACTGACATATGGACAAGCTGTCAGCTAGAACCATTTATGTCAGTGACTGTACCTTGGGTATAATTTACTCCCTGTAGTGACACAGAAAAATGCCATCTGAAACTGGTTTCCCTCTGTATCCAGTATGTCCCACGTTCTTCCAATATTCTGGATGAGTTTACTAGAGAGATATAGTACTGGCTTACATCACAAGGGCTTTCTGTTGGTTTCACTGTGGCTGACAATGGTTCAAACATAAAGAAAGCATTGTCTGATGGGGGCTTTCTGCACTTTCAATGTTTTGAACATTGTCTAAAAGTAATTGTGTATGCCTTCCTGGAACAGGACAGGGATATCAAAACTCTTACATATGTGGCAAAAAGAATATGCATACAATGCAGCTACTCCTGCAAAGCATGCCAGCAACTGTAGACCATACAGGAAGAACACAGACTGCCTTCAAATATGCTCATCCAGGATATTGCAATAAGGTGCATCTCTACCTTTTACATGTTCCAACAATTGCTGGAGCAATAAACTCTGTAAGACAGTACACACTGGAGAACAGCATAGGGGATGCTGATGTGCACATTAATCCTCAACTGTGGGCTATTTAATAACTTTCAAGATCCTGTAACCCTTCAAAGAAATTACTACAGAAGTGAGCTCAAACAGTGCCACACTCAGCCAAATCATCCCACTGATCAAGATTCTTAGATTTCAACCAAATACAATCAGGGATAACTTTGAAGTTCCAGAAAGCCAGTTTCAGATGGGGGAATCATGTGGCACTGAAAGGAATTTGCAAGTCAGAATAAAAAAAGACCTAGTCCATTGAATGATTAAATAAGTCAGAGGTGATGAGAAACTGTGAAATGTTGGAGGCAGAGCATTATATTCTGGCAATAGAACTAGAGTCATGGTACAGGAAGAAACAGCTCCCACAGCATGACCCCAATGCATTAAAAATTGCAGAGAGAAAATCATTGAAGAAGTAGATTAAATTCTGTAATGACAGTGACAAAAGATGCAGCCCCCCCCATCTATTCCTCCTGCACCTTCACAGCCCTCTTCTCTCCATTAGGCTACAAAACAGTCAGCTAATACCATTCTTTCTGCTCTTGCTAGTCAACTCTCAGGTCTTTTGGACACTGGACACTTGTCACAGAAAAATCAGACCTTCTTCTATAAATCACTGCCTCAGACTAAGCTATGGGTGACTGCTATTTGGCAGAAAGATGTACTGGGTTGAATGAAGATCCCATAAAATACTAATAGAGCATGTAGTCTGTGTGACCTGTACTTGTGCACGTAGCTTTGAAATACACTGTGGGCTGGATATTCAGACTGCACCCGGCAGGGGCGCAAGCCTGGGCGCAGTGCAATTGGGTTGCGCCAGGGCGTGGTTTGGGTGATATTCAACGGTGCTGCACCATGGCTCAGTGCCATTGGATATGACACTGTGGCCACCCCCACTGCACCAGTGCAAGTGGCAAGAGAGGAGCAGGGGGATGCGCCAGCACATGTGCAGTTGTGCTAGGTGCAGGAACCATGATATTCAGTGGTGGGTATGCAAATGGAGCCATTATGTATGCAAAGCACAAATGGGGCCATTTGCATGTCATTATGGCCCCATTTGCATGCAGGTGCACCAACCCTGGTGACTTGTGCCTGGCGCCCTTCCAGGCTGCAGCCGTCGGAGACCGATGACCCTGCCCCTTGGCAGCAATGCGCCCCAATGCCCGATCGTGGGCTTTGTAATAACATACAATCCCTGGTGGTCCACTGGACCTGCTCCCCAGCCCGACCGTGGGCTTAGTGAAAATAAATGTATCTTTGGTGGTTCAGTGGTTTAAACTCAGCCTGACTGTGGGCTTGTAAATGTTAAGTATCCCTGGTGGTCCAGTGGACCCTACCCCCTCACCCGATCGTGGGCTTAATAAAATAAATCCATTCCCTTTTGGTCCAGTGGACCCTACCCGCTCGCCCAATCATGGGCATAATAAAATAAATCCATTCCCTGGTGATCGAGTGGACCCTACCCCCTCACCCGATCATGGGCTTAATAAAATAAATTCATTCCCTGGTGGTCCAGTGGACCTGCTCCCAAGCCCGATCACGGGCTTTGTCAAATTAATAATCCCTGGTGGTCCAGCGGTATCTCCATTCTCACCCACCCACTCATTCACATATCGGGACTGTGTAGTACAGTATGGTCTGCATGCCCATTGGCCCACGCTGTGGACCAATGGGCGTACAGCCATACTGTACGCTGTCAGTCAGCGGGTGGCTGGGCAGCTTGTGGGTGGGGAGTTGCCACCTGCCACTGACCGGGGAGGGAGCGGGGTGGCTAGTCTGAGTGGGCAGTTGGGGAAGGGGGTACGCTGGACCACCAGGGATTGTTGATTTGACAAAGCCAGCGATCAAGCTTGGAAGCGGCTACTGGACCACCAGAGACTAATTCATTTATACTGGGCCCACGATTGGGCAGGAAGCAGGTCACTGGACCTTTCAGGGAATGAACTATTTATTAAACCCATGATCAGGTGAGAGGTAGGAGTCTACTGGACTCCTGAGATATTTACATTCTCGAAGGCTGTAATCAGGTGTGGGGGGCTGATGCCCGATTGTGTCTCAGGGGTCGGGTGGCCACCCATGGCGGCTGCCATGCGTTGCACCCAGCAATACAGCTGCCAGCCCGTGGGTGTCCCCCAACATGTTCCTTTTTTGGGGGGCACATCTTTGCACCCCCCTGAGCAGCGCAAGGTGGGTGTGTGCCTGCATATGCACCGCACATCCCAGGCTGAATATCTGGATGTGCCGAATATGCATGGGCATGCCCCCTGCACTTGCACCGCATACATTATTGGTGCACCCTAGTGCATCTGGATTTGAGTGGCGCACCTTGCCCTTTTGAATATCATGCTGAGGTGCATCAGTGGGTTACGCATGGCACAACACTGTCACTGCCATGCGCAACCCATTTGAATATCCCGGCCCGTGTATCCATCAACCAGTGTAGTTTCAGAGCAACTCTTCAACTTTGCAGGTAATGTGGAAACAGATACACAATCTAGACTACTGCCTGAAAGTATGGAAAAATTAACTTTCTTAAAAATATACATAGATACATAGACAGTGTCAGCAGATAAGGGCCTATGGTCCACCCAGTCTGCCCATTTGAGCTTGTAAGTTCAGTTTATGTTTTCCTAGAAGTCTGTTGCTCCTTACCCCTGACCTCCAGAATTCCTTTATGTCTATCCCATGCATTCTTAAATCCCGTGATTGTTTCAGCCCCCACCACTTCCTCTGGCAGGGTGTTCCACTTGTCCACCACCCGTTCTGTGAAGAAATTCTTCCTCATGTTTCCTCTGAATCGTCCTCCCTCCAACTTCATCCCATGCCCTCTAGTCCTGGAACATCTTTTTTGCTTAAAAATAGTGTATTCCTGCACCCTGTTCCTCCCTGTGAGATACTTGTATGTCTCTATCATATCCCCTCTCTCCCTCCTCTCCTCCAGGTATCCTCCCCTGATCAGTTACACTTTTGACCTGGAGCCAGCAAATACATTTGCCAGTGACCACAAAGTTCACTATATCAAATAGTTGAAAGAGTGATATTTTTCAGAAAAAGAACTAATTCAGTAAATCTTTCCTTGAGCTACACAATCTTTGAACTTGATGGCACAATTTTTGCAGCATGTCCTATTGGACTGCATTCATTTTTGGATTGCCTGAACCTGATGGCATACTTTTTGCAGCATGTCTTGTTGGACTGAACTAATTTTTGGAAAGCCTGAATAAAACCTTTTAATAAAATCATATGTGTCCTGTCCTGACTTATGCTTAACAATTTGCATTCCCTGAATATTCCCTTTTAAAACAAAAAATATTATCATTATTCAAACATTCCCTTATAAAGATGAACTGTTTACAGACTGTAGATTGCAGACTTAACCACAGTGTTGCTTTTGACCTGCCTGGTGTCATCTATTCTCTGTCCGCTTAACAGACTAAAGTCTATCACCAGGAATAGACGTGCTGCTATTTCATCCTGTTGCAAAACA
Source organism: Neoceratodus forsteri (assembly GCA_016271365.2). Lineage (NCBI taxonomy): Eukaryota > Metazoa > Chordata > Ceratodontiformes > Ceratodontidae > Neoceratodus > Neoceratodus forsteri. Next base: position 456,556,474 of record CM057449.1, on the reverse strand, counting down.
TGTCCTTTTTCAAAACCAGCTTATAATTATGTATGATGCTGACTGATCTGTCATCATTCCCAAAATTCTTCAATCCTGAATAAATGAATGATCATTTTTATGTTAGTAAGTAATTCTTTATAAATGGAAAGCCCCATCCTGAGGCTCAGGGCACTTTACAATATACAGACAAGGATTAATCCACAATTCAGGAAAACAACAGTAACAAATTAATAAGAGCATCATTTAATAAAATAAAATAAAATAGTGGCAGTTAAGATCAAAAGCCAGTGTGGATCAGATGTTGTTCCTGGTTGTGCTGCTTACTCATTTCACCTTTCAGTGGTGGCCTTTCTCTTAATTTGTTATTCATTTATGTGCTCGAAAATAAAGGACATGCAGTTATTTTCTGGTAGGGGTCCCATAAATGTGTCATCAGTTTGGGTGGGTGGATGGGTGGAAGGGACAAACAGAGAAACTGCTAGAGTAACAGAGAGCTGAGCTGATGTGCCCATTGTATACTGAAATCGGATCCTCATCTCAGGTCATACGCATAAGTTTACACTGTTACAGCCAGGCAGCATGCAGGATACCAGGTCACCTGCATGCTGCTATGTATTCAACTGACCAGCACTTCTGTGCCAATAATAAGCTCTCAGTTTTCATTTCCTGATAAGCTGTTTGCAAGTCTCTGCATGTGTCATAGATTCTAGTGTCATTTTATGTAGCTGTATGGTAGATTTTCAAGTTTCCTCACATTTTACAAAAGGTTCTGATTAGAATCAGAACTAATCAGAACTTATCATGACTTTGACTTGGATTCTGATCCTGATAAAAGGGGCCAGGGCCTTTTAGGTCTACCCAGCCCTAGTTTGTATCCTTCAGCAGGGTTTCCAGGATTCTGATCAAAGAAAAAACTTGGAAACCCCAGCTGATCATCCACTTAGGCTCCGAGCAGCCCTCTGGTTTAAATGACAGACTTATTTTCTACTAACATCTTTCAGCCACATTATGGTTTACTACTGTAGTCTGCCAGTTTTACCCCCCCCATCATATCTTTGCTTGCATGTGCGCATGGTATGTTTGCATGTGTGAGCGTGCCTGCACACACTTCCATCTAGTGTGTGTGTGTGTGTGTGTGTGTGTGTGTGTGTGTGTGTGTGTGTTTTCACATGCACACACATGAATGTTCACATGGGCATTTCAGCTATGTGTGTACAACTATTTTAATTTTCTGCAGATGTCTCTGTCTCTTTCGCCCACATTTGTCACTTTTCAGCCTTCTTAATAGGCCCTGTTAATTGGTCCCACTTAGAACTCCTCAGCTTATTCACTCCTCCTATGCCTTTTCACACACATCACCACCTTTTCACCTTTTTGTGTTTATTTATTGAAATGTTTCACCAGGAGGGCACACTGAACAACAAGTTGCTCATCTCACAGTGTGACCTGGGGGGAGGGGTTACATAGGGTTGTGAAGGATGATCAGATACATCAGTATGTGGGTAGTACAAACAATACTTTTCCAGCTTCTATTCTTACCTTGCCTATTAACACTTTTTTCTCCTAGATCTGGCCTCTGTTTTCTTTGCTCACATATATTTCCCCTTACCTCTCCACTAACTTTGCTTTTTTTCTGTTTTAAATAATTCCTGAAAAAGACCTATGGTCGAAACATCAGTTCTTACTCTATTTTCTATTTTCGGTGTGCATTTAATATTACCATTTTTGATATTACTGTGTAGTGCACTTACTCTGTAATCAAAAACTAAATAAACAAATAAATACAATCTTCATTGTACACACACTCACTCCATTGATAAATACAGACCAATATGGAATGGCCATTCTGTTGTGGGAGAACTGACTGACTAGCCAGATTTTGAAACAACTAGCCCACACTAGTGTTATGGTGTGGGGACAGGAAGAAGAAAAGTATTAGATATCTTGTGTTACTGGGGGGGGTTCAGACATGGAGACGCAGTTTGCTCTTGGCATAGTACCAGAAGCTGTCCTGAGAGCTGCAACTACAGTAAGAGTTCTTTTTCTTCATGTCTGGGGCCCAAAGGGATGGGGGAGGTAAGTGATAAGTCATTGAAATGGGTAGAGTGTTACCAGGAGAGTACCCCAACCACCTAGAGTGGGAAAAGCCATTTTTCTCATTCCATGCAGCTGGCCAAACGTCCAAATATTTGGCTCCCTGAAAAAGAATTATTCGACCCATTATTCACAAAAAGGTATTCACAAAGCCCTATTTCAGAGCTTTGTACCACACTCCTTACTGACTCAATTTTTATTCATAACCTCCCTTTACAGGTCAGTATCTGCAGCCTACATATGTATGCTAATGGTACTGTCTTCTTTAGCCTCCTTACTCAGGTCTTTCACTCACTGACATGCAGACAGGTGTCCAGCATGAGTTTACGTTCATTCAAAAATGGTTCCTGGCAAACAAACTAGCTCTAAAGAAAACAAGCATTTGTCAATGCCGAAGTTTGATGCTTTGCACCAGTACACCCTCAGATGTTACATGGGCATTTGGGCTGCAAGTTCAAGAAATGTTGACTACGGCAAACAGCACTCTTATAAGATGCTGTGGATATCACTGAGTGCACAGGATTCACTTTGGGAAGAATTCCATTTGGTTTTTTTACACCTTGACAGATATCAAGGGCACTGAACACACAGGGTATTTAGGAGAATAACAACTGTCTTCAGGCTAGGAGAGAGATGGTGCAGAGGATTACCATGGACAGAAGGCAAATACTAGGATCACTGCAAGAAGGATGGCAAGAAAAACAGTTGTGCACAAGAAAAAAGAGAATACATTTAGGGCTCTGCCATTTATTCTTTTTATTGCATTTCAATAATATCATAACCATGTTAAGATCTATGCATCACTCAGATCATGGCAGGTCTTGGTATATATGCAAGAGCTAAAAGGGGAATGGTAAGGGTAGCATAAAGGGGAGGGGTATGGATGGCTACAGCATGGGGAGGGGAACATAAGAGTTATGGGAGGAGGGGTGGTGAAAAAGGAAATAAGGAGGATGGGGACAGGAGAGGATCGCAAAAATTGGTGACATCCATATACCCACAGTTCTATAGGTGTGGGTTTGCCTTTCAAATGCCCTGTCAATGAAAATATCAAAGCTACAGAAATTCAGAATACACATAAGGAGCCAGAAGAACTGTGGATCACCCTGGAAACAGGGAATGGGACAGCCATAAGAACTGGGGTTGTCTACAGGCCCCCAGACCAGGGGGAGGACATAGACACATTACTGTTAGAAGATATACAAAACATCACAGCTAAAGGGGAGGTTCTGATAATGGGAGACTTCAACATGCCGGATACAGATTGATCAATACCAGCAGGAACATCTGCCAGAACTAGACACATGGTGGATTCCCTGCAGGGGGAGGGCCTCAAACAACTGGTACAACAACCCACAAGAGACAGGGCTATCCTAGATCTAGTACTGACTAACAAGGAAGGGATCACAGATGTCAGGTAGAAGGTCACCTGTGGGCCAGTGACCATCACATGGTATGGTTCAATTTGGCCACTACATCATCCCATCCCAAGGCAAAAATATGGAACTTCAGAGGAGCTGTCTTTGATAAGATGGCCAACAGAGTTAAGCTAGCCCTGGCAAAAAGAAGCACAGGTGAGGGGGTACAGGCAAAGTGGGCAAACATTAAGGATGCAATACTTGAAGCAACATCCCATTGTGTTAGACAGAAAAGGAAGTGCAAAAGAAGAAGGAAACCACTTTGGTTCTCAAATACAGTAGCAGAAAAGGTCAGAGCCAAAAGGCTGGCCTTCAGGAAATATAAGGGAACACAGCGGGATGAAGATAGGGAGGCATACCAAACTGCTCTAAGGGAAGCAGGGAAGGCAGTAAGGCAGGCAAAGTCCCAAAGTGAGGCAAGAGAAGCAAGAACAGTTAAAGAAGGTGACAAGACTTTCTATAGATATATTAGTGAAAGGAGAAAGTCCAGAGGGGGTATTGCTAAGCTCAAAGGAAGAAAGGGGGCATATGAGGAGGAGGACCCTGTAAAATCATCTATCCTAAATAGATACTTTTGCTCAATATTTACTGAAGAGAAGGTAGGGCAGGGCTCACAGCTCAGCACCATGGACACAGGAGGAAGGGAGGTGAGCACTACTTCCTTCACAAAAGAAAGGGTCCTACAAGAGCTTGCTAAGCTCAGAGTGGACAAGGCAATGGGACCTGATGGCATACATCCCAGGGTACTTAAGGAGCTAAGGGTGGAACTAGCAGAGCCATCTAGCAGAACTGTTTAGTGAGTCTCTGAGCACAGGAGAGGTCCCAGAAGACTGGAGAAGGGCTCATGTGATCCCGCTCCACAAGAGTGGTAGCAGAGAGGAGGTAGGGAACTACAGACCAGTCAGTCTTACCTCAGTAGTGGGCAAGATTATGGAGGCACTCCTTAAGGAAAGGATAGTGCAACACCTGGAATCCTTAGGGGCACAGGATCCAAGACAGCATGGGTTTACAAAAGGAAGGTCCTGTCAAACTAATCTCATAGATTTCTTTGACTGGGTATCCAGAGCTGTGGACCAAGGGGGAGCAGTTGATGTCACCTACCTTGACTTCAGCAAAGCTTTTGACACTGTTCCACATAAAAGATTGATAAATAAGCTGGGTTGGCTCGGGGTGGGTCAGAAGTTGGTCAACTGGGTGGCAAACTGGTTGACAGGCAGAAAACAGAGAGTGGTGGTAAATGGTATACAGTCAGAAGAGATGCAAGTCACAAGTGGGGTACCTCAGGGATCAGTCCTGGGGCCAGTCCTCTTCAATATCTTCATTAATGACATTGCAGATGGACCAGAGGGTAAGGCTTGTCTGTTTGCAGAAGACACCAAGATCTGCAACAGAGTAGATGATCCAGATGGGGTGGGCAGAATGAGAAGAGCTCTGTATAAACTAGCAAATTGGTCAGAAGAGTAGCAACTGGGAATTTAATGCAAAGAAGTGCAAGATCATGCACATAGGGAAGAGAAACCCAGAAGCCACCTATAGGCTGGGAGGGAAGTTGCTGGCAGTCACAAAGAAAGAAAGATACTTGGGCATCATCATCACTAATAACCTGAAATCATCCAAGCAGACCTCTAAAGCAGTAGGTAAGGCTAGGGGGGATGTTAGGGTGTATTAGTAGGGGTATCACAAGTCATAAGAGGGAGGTAATAATCCCTCTTTACAAGACACTGGTTAGGCCCCATCTGGAGTACTGCATGCAGTACTGGAGGCCACACCTTCACAAGAACATTAACCAAATTGAGGCAGTCCAGAGAAGGGCAACCAAAATGGTGCAGGGACTGCATCAGAAGACACATGAGGACAGATTAACTGAGCTCAATATATATACCCTTGAGCAAAGGAAGGAGAGAGGTGATATGATCGAAACATTCAAACACCTTAAGGGCATTAACAAGGTGAAAGAGTCTAACATGTTTAAATATAAGAAAAATAGCAGGACAAGAGTACACAGCATGAGATTAGAGGGAGGCCGATTAAGGGGGAATGTGAGGAAATTCTTTTTCACAGAAAGAGTGGTGGATGCATGGAACGGCCTACCTCAGGAAGTGGTGGCTATGAATACAGTGCAGAGCTTCAAACCGGCGTGGGATAGGCATAAGGGAGCAATACAGATGAGTATGAATAGATAGGCCACTGACAGAGCAAAGGCCGATGGCACATTTATAAGGTGGAAAAAAAAAAAAATGGGCAGACTGGATGGGCCTTGCGGTCCTTATCTGCTGTCAACCTCTATGTAATATAGACACAAAAAAGTTTAGAAAGAATGTGTGTATTTGCCTAGGTTAACATTGTTTGCAATATACAATTGCTGGTGGAGAGAAATGGAGGTACAGTATATTATTATTTTTTTCCCTGTATTTAAAAATTGCCACAGTAAGGAGACTAACTTCCATACTACAGAGAGACAGGCAAGGGTTAATTTTTCTTTAGGAGATTTGCTAGCTTAGGAGAAAAAAAGGTAGTAATTTGAGACATCATGGCAAGTTTCAAACTGCCTACAGACTAGGTAGAAAAAGTAGGAAAACCTTTAACAGTAATAAAATAAAGACTGGCACAACACAGTTCAAACCTTCTGTAGATCTCGCCTCACTTTTCTGATGTAGTCTGTTCAGGTTGTCACTGCTACTGATTTTAATGACAGGCTGCTGGTGTTGACAGCCCATCAGCTGTTTGTTGAATAGCTTCATTCACATCAAAGGACTGAAGCCCTCTAATTTATTGGCTTGGTTCTTTTGAAGAGCACTCAACCAAAGAAGAGTGGTGTCACAGTTAAAGTGCATGGTTATTGGTCTAGACTGCTTTGCCCCTACAGTTTTTAACTGCAATAGGCTCACAGAGACACACCTTTGAAATCCCCTTCCACTCATAACAAAATGTTTGTTGCACATGTGCATCAAACCTAACAAATGACAGTAGCAATGGTATTCTGTTCCAAGACATTGTTGAGTACTCTAATCCTTGTCATCAGTATGCAGTTCAGTTCAGTTTATTACAGCTCTGGCTTGCACCTTGACGGATTAACAGTGGACACAGAGTATTACAGTAATACTTAAAATCCACTAACAGCCATATAGAAAAGCATCACAGTAATCAAAAATGTCTTTATAAACAGACAGTTTTCAATGATCATTTTACATCATGTTCAAAATATAATCTGTTTTACGCATACCTGCTCATAATCCCTAGAATCTAATTTGTAAGAATATTCTACTTTACTTTTCTGCTTAAACAATAGAGTTAATGAGGATTTTCACTGCACATTATCCCATATCTGGTGATAAATTTGAATTATATAAAAAACAGGACAGCATTTGGTGAGATCTTTGACATCCTAGGCAGTGATAATAATATCTAGACATTGAGTAGTTGTTCATAAAGCATACAGTAATTTAAGATAATCCAATGAATAGACAATGATATCTAATTTATTTGAATCATCTTAATTGCTTAGCTTAATAGGAAAAAAGTTATTTTGTACAAAATATTTTTATCTGCTGTCATTAATGAGAACCATACCAACAAGATTGCACCGATATTCTGATTTTCATATACAGGCTTAATAAAAGTATTCCATAAACTGTCACAAAAAGGCAGATTAGTAGGAAATGCCTTAGTGTTTCACTTTCTTATTGTACATTCTTTGTTGTACCAATATTTGGGCATACCTACCTCCTTGTAGGGCAGATTTAATTTATTCAAAGAGCAGTCTGGTGAAAGTTACTGTCATTTTTGTATTGACTAACACATCCAGATAAGGTTCCCAATTAAACACGTTTTTATAGCTAGAATAAAACAAGGCAATCTTTTATCCATGTACTTCTGATAATCCTTCTGCATATCTATGTCTTTAAACTGATGCACATAACTTTCAACTAACATTTTCTTTGGGATAATTTCTTGATTCTCCCAATTTTGACAAAGGCCCATTTTATGACGGGAGTCTCATTTTTTTTCTCACTTAAAACTGAACTATTCATGTGTACTATTATTCAATGCTTCCATATAACACACTTTGACAATCTAAGGTTATTCATGTCAAGCAAGAGTCCCTAGTATCCAACAGCTCTTTCTCTTGCAAGAATTTTAATATTTAGCATTTCTGTCACGACCCTAATAAATGCTGATGGGGTTGAAGCATACACTAACAAAATATTCTTACAGAGTCCTATGCACTACTGAGGGGCCAGGTACATGCAAATCACACATACCCAGCCTGTGAAGTTCCACACCAGCAGACAGGTGCAAGGTGTGCAGTATGCACTACTGTGCACCTCCACAGGGTACCTGTCCATGCCCCTGACTCTCCAGTGCACAACTGCATGGGTTTGGATTGAGGGACACAGCCAGGCATCCAATTGGATGCCTGTCCTGGGTCTCAAAGTGTATCACCTGCTCCTCATGAGCAAGGGATTCTGGAAAGGTGTGGGAGTGAAAACTTTTACAATGTCAGCCAGATGCGAAAATGGCTACCCCAGCCCTCCCTTTTCTACTCAATAGGTTGGGGAAGCACTGTAGAAGGGTGTGTCAGTCTGCCACTGCTTACTGGGTTTCTCGGGGGGGATCACAATGGATATGGCAGGTCTCTGCTGCCATTTCCTCCTTCCCCCTTGCCTGGCACTCTGCGCTTTTGTGAATGCCGTGGAGTGCAGGCCTCCCCATAGGCATGCTCCTAGACTGGCCATCACATAGCTGTGAAATTGGCTAGGGGATCGAGTGCACAAGAGGCATGCACGCCTTCCATGAATGCTTCTGGGGGTCCACTGGACCCCCAGTTTGTGGCATTCTGACTTAGGGTTGCCTACGCACCACAGATAAGCAGCACATAGGCAAAAACAAAAACATTAGTGCATAGATCCCTTGGAACTTATTTTGCTTTCCATTGAGGTTAAATGTTCCCATCCCCAAAGATCAGCTCCATAAAACAGATGCATTAAATTTTTATTTACTGTATATAGAGTAATTGCACCTCTTGGACAATTTCTGCCATATTTCTTTTAAAATCAAATTATCCCTTCATTTATGATTGTCCCTGTACTGTATTTGCTCTGTTTTGGATGTTCTTATTCCAACTCTTATTTTCAGATGTACTTAATCCCAAATGATTATATTCCTTTACCCTTTCCATTTTTTATTTACTACATACCAACTAAAGTTCCCTGTTTTGTTCCCAACTGTCAACATTTTTGATTTTATGACATTTACTTTCATTCCCTGTGGAGTTGTTCTTTCTTCTAGTTTAGTTATCTCCCGTTGAAGACCTGTTGATGTTAGTGACATCAAAATAATGTAATTTGCATAAAGAAGCATGTCTACTCTTGTTTCTCTTATTTTTGATGAATGAAATGCATCTCTTCTCAGCTCAGATGGTAGGCTATTCAGGAAGACTGAATAGTTGATAGAAGACAGAATAGAAGATGGAAGTTAAGCGGGGAGTATTTTTCAAAGGAAAAGATGCACGGGAACAAGGGCACATGCAATAAAGCTAGAAGTGAGAAAATTTAGGAGAGATGTGAGGAAGTACTAGTTGTGGATGCCTGGAACAGTCTTCCAGTAGAGATGGTCTGGTGAAAACATTGATTGGCTTCAAGCATGCATGGGACAGGTAAAAGGGTATCCTAGTGGGAAGCAAGGGGGAAGGATCCAGACATCAAGTAGAGTTAATGGTGACAGGATAGGCAGGGAAAAATGGACAGACAGGGTGGGCCCAAGTGGTTCTTATTTGCCATCAGATTCTGTGTTTCTATGTTCTTAAGATATTAAATAGAATTGGAGCAAGTATGCAACCCTGCCATACGCCAGAGTCAGAATTTTTTTTCATTATGGCTTGCACTGTGAAAGTCCCCACTTTTGAAACCTTATTTAGACAGTCCTTCAGTGAGTCGTGCAAGTGCAATTCCTAACGGACTGAACGGAGGGTTGCCACTCTTATCTTTCTCCCCTTTTCCTCTCTGTCCCGGTATGTCATCTCCCTATCTCTCCTATCTCTCCCACTCCCCTTCCCCTTGTGTGACCCTGCCCCAGCAAATCTCCCTTTTCTATACCTTATATACCAAATTGCTACTCCCTTTCCCTGGTTAGGCAATCTGCTGTAACCTTATGGTCAAAATGTATTTTTCTAGTGTTACTATACTTATGCTGATATTAAGTTCCCATCACCAATAATGTATTCCTTGTTATTCAGAAATGTTACATGTTATGTATACTCTGCCCAGGTCCACCTAGAAAATGAGCCCCCTTAACTCAATGGTGTTTCGCCCGGTAAAATAAAGATTATTGACTGATTGATTATCTCCCCCTTGGTTCCAATCTATACTCTTGTATAACAACTGGTGTGATATTCTTTTATTAAAGTGATTAAGTAGCCTTCTACTCCAGCTTGCTTTAATTTTCCCCACAAAATATCTCTGTTAAACTTATCAAAAGCTCCAGAGAAGTCAACGAATGCAAGGAATAATCTTGGTTCTTTAATTCTAGTATATTTAGCTAAAAGATGTGTAAGTGTAAAACCATTATCTATGGAACTGTACCCTGCCTGCTTGTTCTTCTACCTAACACTATACAGAATTCCCTTTGGTAGGAGATGCGTCATGGAACAGATGTTTCTGCCTGCAGTCAGTTACGGTGATGCAGTTTATGGCACAGCTCCTACAACTCAGCTAACTAAACTTGACACTCATTTCAAATCACTGTGCAAATTCATCCTCGACTGACCACCCAACACGTATCATTGATCCATGTACAACCAAATGGGATGGACGTACATATATGTATTCAAATCTGTCTTATCTCCCAACTGGGGCATACATTTTGACTTGGCACTCTCCCCTTCCCCCGGTCTAAACAGACTAATTTTCCTAGTCACGCTAGCTGGCTGCCAGCTTGCAGAAGGAAAGATGGTCAGACTGATTTTTTCTCATAGGTTGCTTTGTAGCTGTAATATCCTTTCCCTTAACTTTACCAACCCTTATAGTCTGCAAACTGCCAAATCCAGGTTCAAGGTTTACTCATCCCTTCCCTTCTCCTGCCCCAGAGGAATTATGCTTGCTTCTGCCAAATGTGCCTTCTTGTTTTTACTGCTTGGACATGATGCAGTTTATAGTTATATGTATATTGCAATTGTACGGTATGTTGTGATTGCTATGCCATTGCCTGTCAATGTATACAGTGTTGTGTATCATGTAGCCAGTTATACAGGTTTGTAATTGTCTTATAGTCTTATATGTGATATTAATTGATTATGTGTAATTGATCTCCATCTGCCCCCCCCCCCATCACTCCTGGAAATTATATTTTTATTTTATTTCTGCTTGTCTGCCTGGATTAAATACATATAAATAAAAAAATGGTGTAAAAGGTTTGTACCCACTAGCATGCTTGTCAGCATCTGTGACAGAGTCACAGTATGTGACAGTGCTATTTAAATGCACCATGGTATGCCACTAGCTTGTCACTACTAGGTGTCACTTCCTGAAATCACTCTCATCTCCTCCCTAGCCCCCATACCTTTTGTGACCCTGAGGATGAGCAGTTCTTCCTGTCCATAGCCCAATTGCCTGACTAACTTGCAATCAAGTGAACCCCTTTCCACTCCCAGGTTATCATATATTTCCCTGGCATCTAACGGTACCCACTTCTGAGCTCCTGTCCATCTCCTTGGTCACTGGCTGTTCCACCTCTTCCTTAAGTCTTTCCCCTCCTGATTCTTAATGTCTGATTGCAGCACTGTGATCTCACCCTAAATGTCTGCTGGCAGAAATTCTACAGGCCAAGGGGAGACACAGGAGACTATAACCCACCATGTGAGGGCTGCCATGCTTTTGTGAATGGCATTGTGGGCCATTTGCATGGCAACACTGACACCTTTATCTCATGCAACCATGCTTTAAGAGTTTGCACCCCCCATGGAACATAGCTTGAAGGACTCACAAAGTAACAGTGGCAATAAGTGGTGACAACAACCATTTACTTATTTTCATTTTGTTTTATTTCATTTTAAACTTATTTACCCAGGAAAGCCATACTGAGATGCAGCATCCCATTTCCAGCTATCCACTTCCACAGCTGGATGGACTGGAGCACTGGGAGGTTAAATGACTTGCCCATGGTAACACAGTGAGTATCTGGCTCTGGTGGGTTTGAACTTTTGATCACCCAGTTCCCAAGCCAGTGCTTTAACCATGAGACCACAGTGTCTCTTTAATATCTGTTAGCATATCCTTATGGAACTGAGAATGGGGTCCAGCATTTTCTGAAAACCAACAGATCAAAATACGTGCCTGATAGCAGCCGGATGTCTTTATAATACATCATACAGTGGAGACCTGTTAAACACATAGCCTGAATAGAGAGTAGTTTTTAAGTTTCAGCAGGATCTGTAGCAGAGAAAGAAAATTTGAAAAGGAATCACAGATGAGGAACCAAAGGATTCTTTGAATGGGGATATAAACCTTGAATTGACTCATTTGCTTCTAGGATTGTTATCCACCTGTGGAGTAGCCTGGAGAGAGGAAGGGAGCTTATCGGCAGCCCCTCCAGATAGGATGTGTGCTTTTTGCTGGGAGCCCCACCAATGTCTTCCTGCCCAAGGCTATGCCTATAGGCCCATAGAGACTGCATGTAAGAAAGGCTTACAGGTGATCTTTAAGGGTGGGCTGGTACAGCTGAAACTATGGGGGTTAGTGTTGCAAAGCTTTACTATGTTGGTGAAGTTGCAAACCTCACCCTGTGCATAGCTCTAGCAATTTGCCGTGCAAAGTTCCTTTTACTTTTTTTAGGGATTTTATTTACCAAAAAAAATACAGGTTCCTTTCCTCCCACCTCATACCACTCTCCTCCCCTACTCAGCCCTATGTGGTTTGTATATTACAACCCCCTTCCCTCTACCCACTATACCAACCAACACCCACACCACTCCCCATCTCCAACCCCAGCAAGAAAGTTTACTTCCCTCCACCTCCTCTCAATATCAAATCCCACCCCACCCCAGCCACTATGATAAGATTATAAACCCTCCACACACACAATGTATCACCCATCCACTCTCCACCCCCATGCTATCCCAAGAAAAAAGAATATCAGTTGGAAGAAAAGAATGTCATCTGGCACAGACCCATATCTCACCACCCGGGACAGCCACCATCTGAATGCATAGAAGCACATGCTCACAGTAATCAGCTAATTACCATAAGCACACACTGTCTTCTAGGGTTCCATGTGTTAATATCACAGTGCAAAATATTGCAGGACAAAATATCACGGTTAAAACATTGTGGAAAAAAATAAAGTGTGGTAAAAACATTGCAGGACAGAACAGTGCAGGGAGCAGGCAGTACAAGCCACAAGGTGGCAGAAGAGCACAGGACACCGAAGGGTTCATTGGGGAGGGGGCCTAACATTGCACAGCTGCTCCTTAGCCACTTCTCTGTGCCGTACATCACAGTCCTCCACTGGGGGGGCCTAACTTCATAAAGTCGGCGCAAAGTTAGCCCCCCCAGTGCAGGACTGTGATGCATGGCATAGCGAAGTGGCCAAGGGGCAGTTGTGCAAAGTTAGGCACCCTCCCCAATGAACCCTCCAGTGTCCTGTGCTCTTTTATCACCTTATGGCTTGTACTCCCTGCTCCCTGCACTGTTCTGTCCTGCAATGTTTTTACCACACTTTATTTTTTCCTGCAATGTTTTGACCGGGATATTTTATCCCGCTATATTTTTTCTGTGATATTAATACCTGAAACCGCCTTCTAGACATTCAGATGGTGGCCACTTGACATGATAAGATGCAGGTCTGTGTCAGTCACCATTCCTTTCTTTTGATTGATATCCAAAGACTGTGTGTGTGTGTGTTTGTGCTAACAGAATGCAAGACCGCCGACACTGTTGGAGTCTACTAAAAAAAAAAATGTGTCTTCTTCTATATTACCTTAATGTAAGGCTTATGGTTGTTTTTGTAGTACAGCAAACCACAAGTGCAATACAACCTTAAATATGAAGCTAATGCCAGGCTAAATTAACCAGCTTTTGTTTGAAGAAGGAGCATGCCCACTTAGAGTTGAAGTCCTCCCAAACCAGGAGCTCACTGGAGGAAATAAGGGTAAAGAAGTAAACTAGAATATTGAGAACAGAGTCAGCGCTGGCATCAGTATGGCAAGTAGACATTGCTGATGAATACTGGGTGGGAGACAGGGAAAGAGAGCTTACCTGGGATAAGTTCATGTGAGGAGGAGGGGCCTATGGTAACTTTCCACGTGTCATTACTTGTTAAGTTGTACTGCATATAGGGAGGCAAGTATGTGACTGCACTTTTGAAAGACTATGGGGAAGCAAGTATGGGACTGTATGCCTAAATGAATATGCTGACAGAACAAGAGAGACAGAGACAGAAAAGGGGAGAGAAACAGATGAAATCTGGCAAATATAGAAATCTAATGGAGCAAAATGCCTCTCAGAATGCTTTACCCAGATTAGATTTTTAGACCCTTCAGTGAGCGAGATAAGCATGAATAGGAACACAGCAGTAATTATGTAGACACTTAGACCTGTAGCATTTGTTTGAAGTGGAAGACAATGGGTTAAACTTCTTATTGAGTAATTGTTAGCTATTTCATTGGATGAGGAAATACAACAGGATGCTGGCACTGACAGGAGCTATGAAAAGATGGTGACTCTTGGGCTCTGAATGACATATTTAAAAGTCATGTTTCACAAGGGACTGTAATGTCAGATGATGAGGGACTGACAACTTCTGCTTCAGAACTGTCACAAGATATTATTTCTCTGGAGACATCAGCAGATATACAGTAGATTAATCTTCACCTTTGGCAGATACTGTGTGTCATCCTCCACGTAAGAAGCAAAAGCAGTTTGGTTATAAGGGCTAGTATGTATATGTGGTAGACAGATCTGTCACACTGCTGTGACTTAATTTCTTAAATGGTTTTTATTATTATTTTTATATTCTTTTATGATGTGTTATATTTATTTACTGACACATGATATATTATTCTTCAAATGTCCATGGGGAGGAAAATGTATTGTCATACTGTCAAAAACTAAAAGGACAATATACGAAGTATTAGTAGTAGTAGTAGTAGTTTTTATTCATAAAATGTATGTGAAAAGGATAAGTGGTACAAGCTCCACTGAGCCAAGGCTCATTTCCAAGGAGGTCCTGTTTATAAGTACATAATATTGCACACATGAGTTATAATAGGTACAATACATACAGAAATCAACATATATCACAAAGTGAGAACTTACTACAAATACATCAAATATACAGCCTACAAGACAAGGTCAAATATGCAAATTCAGCTATTTTAAGATATAAAATATGTCTTTTTAAACACTGTGCTATTCCCCACAGCAATGTAATAGCATTACTGATTTCTCATAAAACCATCTTTTTATTGGCGCCATATCTATGATGCAATTTGCATTACGCAGAGAGATAGGCACAGAGTTTCACAACACTGGTCCCCTATACCAAACCGCTGACCTACCTATATTTAAACCATATTTTGGAATTATATATTCCAAACCTTTAGCAGACCTTAAACTTTCTCTTGTTTTCCTTACTGTCAAATATTTTTGAATATAAGGAGGCGCTTTTCCTTTCTGCATTTTAAACATGAATGTTAGGAGGTGCCACTCTCTCCTATCGTTTAATCTCATCCAGTTTAATGATTTATGCAATTCACAATGGTGAGTTCTCATGGGGGCATCGAGGATGAAATGAGCCAGCCAGTTATACATTGTATCCAGTTTGGCTAGTTCCATCCCGAAGCCCCTACATAGAACATATCTCCGTAGTCCATTGTCAGCAAAGAAGTAATCAGAAGGGCAAAATCAGATATTGGGCAGATGGAAGCTGAGTGAGTCAAAACAAACAATAAGACCCTAGTAAAAGTATGCACAGTACAGGAGAAAAATAAAACTCCAGAAGACATTTAGGGACTGGGGATGGATGGGATAATAGAGAAGAGCGCGAGGATAAAGCCACCATGCTGAATGAATACTTTAGCTATGTATTCACTGTGAAAAAAGCCAGAGCCACTTTCCAATTGTGGCAACAGGTACTTGGAAAGCAGGAGGGATGACTAGACATTGGGATCATATTAGTTAATATAGTTAGGAAGGAATTACAGACACCTAAAATTACCAAATCACCAGGTCCAGATGAAAAACATCTACAGATACAGAGGCAAATGAGTGGGTCATTGGAAGTGCCTCTGGCAGGCATTTCCATTGGATGCTTAATTCTGGGAAGTGATATTCAAAAAGGAGCAAAGCATAGTGCAAACATTAACACTATGCATTGCGGTTGCCTGGGTGTCCAAAAATGCTATATTCAGTGGAATAGCGCACCAGCACTAGACACAGGTCCACAGCAGCCCAGCGCTAAGCTGCTTAGTGCTGGGCAGACATGGCTCCTGAAATAGGGCACCACAATGGCTTGTGCCCCCACTAAATTTCTGATATTCAGATGCACCCATGGAAATGAGCTCATTGGGCATGCAAGGGGCTAAGGGGACATTTGCATGCCCATTATGGGCTTATTTGGATGGGTAGCCCAGATATTTACCATGGCGCCACCCCCACCACTTGCCTGGTCCTAGAAAGCTAACCCTGTTGCTGATGGATCCTCCCCCCACTGATCGCAAGCCCAATGTGCAAAATTAAAGTTTCCCTAGTGCTAGTGCCCCCTCCACCAATTGCCAGCCTGAGGTACAAAATGAAAGTTTACATGGTGCTAGTGGTGCCCCAACCCCAATGATCACCGGCCCGATGTAAAAAATGAAACTTTCCCTGGTGGCCAGTGGTCCTTCCCCCCACCTGCACCCATGCCCGATGTTTTCTTCATTATTCACTGGTGTCCTGAGGTTCCTCCCCCCACCAACATCCATGCCCGATGTGTCATTATTAGTCCCTGCTATCCAGTGGTCCCTCCCTCCACCAACATCCATGACCGGTGTCATTATTAGTCCCTGCTGTCCAGTGGTCCCTCCCCACACCAGCATCCATGCCCGATGTATCATTATTAGTCCCTGCTGTCCAGTGGTCCCTCCCCCCCACCAACATTCATGACCGATGTGTCATTATTCCTACCTGCTGTCCAGTGGTCCCTCCCCCCACCCTCACCCTTGCTCAATGTTCCTTGTCATACTCTGGTGTCCAGTGTTCCCACCATCCTGTTCCCCTGTCTACAAAATTAACACCATTCCCTGGTGCCTAGCAGCCCCCCATCCCCAATCCCCTGTAAAGTAATGTTAATCCATTCCCTGGTGTGTAGCAGCACCCCTATCCTCAATCCCATGTAAAATAATGTTAATCCATTCCCTGGTGTGTAGCAGCACCCCTATCCCCAATCCCCTTTAAAATAATGTTAATCCATTCCCTGGTGTCTAGCAGCCCCCCATCCCCAATCCCCTGTAAAGTAATGTTAATCCATTCCCTGGTGTCTAGCAGCCTCCCCATCCCCAATCCCCTGTAAAGTAATGTTAATCCAGTCCCTGGTGTCTAGCAACCCCCCATCCCCAATCCCCTGTAAAGTAATGTTAATCCATTCCCTGGTGTCTAGCACCCCCTGCCCCCGCATCCCTGATCCCTGTTATACAGTAAAGCTGTTCCCTAGTTTCTAGTGGACCACACAACCACCCTCCCTGGCAGGTAGCACCCCACCACCCTGTTCCCCCCTCCTGTTCCAACCCTGGGCCTTTGACCGGCATGGCCTCCCACTCTCCACCATGGCCATCCATCAACTGAACTGTCAATGAGCACATACTGTTACCCCCAGGCAAAGTTTTGAATATTAGGGTCCTGTAGTGGTACCTGGGGACTAGAGGACTGATGATATGATACCCATTTTTAAGAGTGAGTATAGGAACAACACAGGAAAACATTAAGGATTACAACCTGACATTGGTGAGGTGGTCAAAGAAGTTCTTTACCAAGAAGATGATGGACTGATAAAATAGGCTACTTGAGGAGGTAGTGAATGCAGATTCTATCTTAAGTTCCAAAATAAATGGGACTGGTACAGTGGAGATATAGGGAAAAAAGGCAAGCCTCAGAGTACTTTTTTTATCCTGAAGACGTTTATTAATTTTCAGTTTTTCAGTAACAGACCACTAAGAGGGGTCAAACATACAAAATATAAAACCGTAGTATAAGCTTATGTGTGCTGTACTACCAACAAAAGCAAATAAATACAGTGTCTATGGAACTTATGTAAGTCCTACTGGATAGTTCTAACAATCTTCAGACTACAGCGGCTAAACCGTGTTGCCGCTAAAATATCTAACAGCCTAACACTACCAACACTATGCCTAGCACAGGAAACACTACTAAGAAAAACTTGTAACATATGTACATTTCTCCTGAGCTTAACATGGAGCCTGAGACAACGGGTAGCAGAACCTTCCCATGAAGGGGTTCAGAAATCAGTGGATTAGAGCATGTGTTAGTCACACAGCTTGTCAGGATTGGTAAAAGTGTTGTACAAGACAAAATAGATGGATGAAACTCCTTATCTGTCCTAAGCTGTCTATGCACAGAATCTACTACATGTATTTATGTACCACAGGAGAGAGTAAAGCTTAAAAATTTCTGTATTATACATAGGAAGAAGGGCAGGGGTAAATGGAGAAAAAGACAAAGGCAGTAAGGACAGGGATGGGTCAAAAAGAAATAAAGCCATAAAAAAATAGAGGGTAATGAGTACCAATGCCCACAGTCTAGGTAAAAAGCTCCCCAAAATGGTGGCCTTGATGGAAGAGGGATACCTGGATATTGCGGCAGTCACAGAAACATGGTACACAGAGAACCATGACTGGGATGTCAACATACCAGGGTACACAATCTACAGGAGGGACAGGGAGGGAAGAAGAGGAGGAGGAGTAGCTCTCTATGTAAGGGAAGGGATCAAAGCAACAGAACTGAAGGATAAACAGGGAGGAGAGGAGGCACTTTGGGTCACCCTGGAGACTGGAAATGGCACCATAATCTGCACAGGAGTTGTATACAGACCCCAATCTCAGGGGGAGGAAATGGACAAGGAAATGATAGAAGGTATCCTTGGGATGGCAGAGAAAGGGGAGATATTGCTGATGGGGGACCTGAATATGCCAGATGTTAACTGGAGCACCTTTGCTGCAGCCACATCCAAGAGCAGGGTCATTCTCAGTGCCCTACAGGGGACATGCCTCAGACAGCTAGTTTTGGAACCCATTCAAGAGGGAACAATCTTAGACCTGGTACTCTGAAATGGGGACAGAGAAAGGATCTCCGATCTTGAAGTGGATAGCCATCTGGGAACAAGTGACCACCAAACAGTGTGGTTCACGATAAACTTAGCTGTAGAGTCAAGCCATACAAAAGTGAAGGTACTGGACTTCAGGAGTGCTGATTTTGTCAAAATGGGAGAGTGCCTCAGAAAAGCACTAGCAAACAGGCAAGAAGTCGGGTTGGAGCAACAAAGGGGAAACATCAAAACCACCATCACAGAGGCAACAAGCCTGTGTGTGAAGCAAATAAACAAATCAAAAGAAAAGAAAAAAACACTATGGTTCTCAAAAGAAGTGGTGGGGAAGGTAAGGGAAAAAAGATAGCATTCAGAAAGTATAAGGAAACACAGAAGGAGCAGGACAGAGAACTGTACCAGTTAAAGCAGAAAGCAAGTGGGGAAGGCAGTCAGAATTGCAAAGGCCCAAACCAAGGAAAAAATAGCCAACTAGGTTAAGAAGGGGGATAAAACTTTTTATAGGTACATTAGGGAGCAAAGAAAGACTAAGGCAGGGATACTGAGGCTGAATAAAAATGAAGGTGGTTGGGTAGAGAGCAACAGTGAAAAAGCAGGGATACTGAATGAATACTTCTGCTCAGTATTCGCAATGGAAAAGCAGGGAGAAATACCTAATCTAGTCAATAGAAGCACTCTGGATAGGGGGGTTGATATTAGTTCTTTTACAGAAGAAAGGGTTCTGAAAGAACTCTTAAAACTGAAGGTGGATGAAGCAATGGGGCCTGATGGGATTCACCCCAGAATTCTAAAAGAACTAAGGGAAGAACTAGTAACACCACTGACTACCCTTTTTAATAAATCATGGGAGGATGGTGTGGTGCCTGAGGACTGGAAGAGGGTGGATGTGATTCCCCTTCACAAAAGTGGGAGCAAGACAGAGGCAGGAAACTACAGACCTGTCAGTTTGACCTCAGTGGTAGGGAAAATGATGGAACCACTTCTGAAGGAATTAATTGTTGAGTACCTAGAGGTCAGTGGGGGACAGGACCCAAGGCAGCATGGATTCACAGTGGGAAGGTCATGTCAGACAAATCTAATTGATTTCTTTAACTGGGTGACCAAAGTAGTAGACCAGGGTGGGGCTGTGGACATGGCCTACCTAGACTTTTGCAAGGCATTTGACACAGTCTCACACAAAAGATTAATAAACAAATTAGCCAGCCTGGGAGTGGGTCCCAGGGTGGTAGCCTAGGTAAAACTCTGGCTGGGCAACAGGGCACAGCAGGTAATAGTAAGTGGAGACCACAGTGAAGAAAGGGGGGTTACTAGTGGGGTACCACAGGGTTCAGTACTGGGTCCGGTCCTTTTTAATGTCTTTATAAGTGACATTGCAGAGGGACTGGAAGGGAAAGTGCAGATGACACAAAGATCTGTAACAGGGTTGATACACAAGGTGGGGTAGAAAGGAAGAGAAGGGACTTGTCAAGGTTGGAGGAATGGTCAAATGTATGGCAGCTTAGATTCAATTCAAAGAAGTGCAAAGTAATGCACCTGGGAAACAAAAACCCAGTGGAAGAGTACACAATGAGGGGTGAGATACTGACAACAGCAAAAATGGTAAGGGACCTGGGGGTAGTCATATCAGATGACCTAAAGGTGGGCCAGCAATGTGAGAAGGCAGTAAGGAGGGCTGGGGGGGATACTGGCATGCATAGGGAGAGGCATCACCAGTAGAAAACAGGAAGTTGTTACCCCTCTATACAGACAGTTGGTAAGACCACATCTGGAGTACTGTGTACAGTTCTGGAGACCCCATCTCCGCAAAGACATAGACAGGGTGGAGGCTGTCCAGAGGAGGGCAACCAAAATGGTGCAGGGTCTGCACCAGAAGACATATGAAGAAAGACTAAAGGAGCTAACTTAAGATGTATAGCTTCAAGGAAAGGAGGGAGGGGGGGGCATGATAGAACCTTTCAAATAAAATCAAGGGAATCAACAAAGTCCAAGAGGGTAGCATCTGTCAGAAAAAGAGATGTGCAAGAACAAAGGGGCACAATTTGAAGATAGAGTGGGAACAGCTCAGAGGCAATGTGAGGAAGTATTTCTTCACAGAGAGGGTTGTAGATGCATGGAACGGCCTTCCTGAGAAGAATATAGAGTCAAAAACAGTGGGGGAATTCAAGAATGCATGGCACAGACATAAGGCAATTCTAGTGGGGGGGTAGGAGGAAGTAGGCTGTTGGTTAACGAGGATCTGCAGCTTACCCATTAGGTAGAGAAATTGGCAGACTAGGTGGGCCAAGCAGTCCTTATCTGCCATCAAATTCTATGTATGTTTCTATGTACTTATTCCTCAGCACATTTATCAGCATTCAAAGTGTATTTAAAATATGATTTTGGTTGCATGCAGTTTCTTTTGTGCACAAATTTCTGCAAAATGAAAAATGACTATTGTTTGCTCAACTATTGTGGGGAGTGGAGCAGCAAGATGGCCACGCTGCTGCTCTGCTCCATGGACTTGCTCTACTACTGAAGTCATTTTTTAATTAGTTTTGCCACCTCTAAGTCCTCTTTCATTGTGCTTTTGTCTCCACTCATTAGTCATTCCTATGTGCTATCCATTAAGTTTACAAAACTTGAACTGTGAGAGTTGTAAGTGTAAGCGGGGAACAACTGGAGCAAACAACGGTTATACTGTTTGTGGTTAGCCTTCCCTCTTGAGTATTCTATGCTCCTGCCATGTGTACTGATTATACACATCTCCCTGAGTTTTGGTTTAGCTTGTCTTACATAAGGCTGTTTAGAATGTAATGGCTGAAGTTAAATACTTGTTGCTAGCACAGCACTCTGTTTTAAAGAACATCAGTAAACTTTTATAATTTAAAAGCTACAGAATCTACTTACACCTCTCAGCTGAGCCACTGGCTGTTTTTCTTAGCTTATAGGGAAAACAGCCATGGAGAACTCTGCAGTTGCATTACAAGTGCAGATATGCCTGAACACTTCAAAAGGTATGCCACAATTGCTTGGGACTGAGAGAGGGTCTCCATATCAGAGACAAAGTGTTTAATGTAGTACATTCAATCCAGTGATTATTTTTGTTTTTTCGCTTAGATGAATAAGAATATTGCCACCCAGGAGAAGGTCAAGGGTTAATGGAATCTACTGGATGCTGGGAACTCTGTAGCCCTGGAGATAATGAGTCCCCTTAAGGAGATGGATGGGGGTCTCTTACAATGAAAAATGGCCTGAAACTTCTAAACAGGAAATTAATGGACCCTAGAATTTATTTATTTATGTACTAAATTTTGATGACCAAGTAAGCTCTCTGAGACAAGATGTCTCTTTTTCAGCGGTGACCCAGAATTAGTTACATACAGTGAATGATATTTATCTATAATACAAGACATAACTGTATATAACATACAAAATAGTACATACAGATATAGACGTGATTAAAAATTAGTTGCACACTATAGTATTGCATAAATACAATCTTTCAACTGTTGTACAATGGCTGTAAGTAGCTAAATACAGTGGGGACTTGTCCACCCTGGGCAGATTCTGAGTATATCTATAATATAACAGTACAGTGGGAAAGGGGAGGGTCTCTGGGCTTCAATGAAAGGAGTTGCAGGGTGCTGCCCACCAGAAGAGAGAATTTAGTCTCTTTTTAAACAGTGCTAGGGTAGGGCAAGTTTGGATAGAGAGAGGCAGGGAGTTCCACAGATGAGGGGCTGAGTATGAGAAAAACCTCCTCCCTATTTTGTACCTCAATTTAGGGACTACCAGCAAGGGGAGGGCTGCAGTTCAGAGAAGTCTGGCAAACTGCTTACATTGTATGATGCCATGGAGACTTGGAGGGGAGGGGGACTGTATGAGCTTAAAGGTGAAGCAATATAGTGGGTAGCACAGTCAAGCCTCAAAGGCAGGCCATCCCAGGGTTGTTAGCACAGAGCAGTGGTATGATCTAGACTGTGTACTACTCACAAAGCTCCCAAACCTATGATAAAGAGTTTTAAGCCTGGATAGGGTGGTTTGTTGTCCTGCCTGAAGATCTGGGACACCATAAAGTAAGAGGGGTAGGAGGGTGCTGTTAGCAATGGTAAGGCATGCCTCTCTCGTCAGATAGGACAAGAGTATATAGAGTAGGCCGAGTTTTTGGTTTAGGGTTTTGGTTAATGCGTCCACATGCTGTTCAAAGGTCATGGATTGATCTATGACCAGACCTAGATACATAAAGGCCTGGACCACCTCCAAGGAGTCCCCAGAAAGATCGGTGAGTCTAAGGAGATGCTGCCTATCAGAGCCAAGATTTTTATGGCCGAATAGCATAGCTTTTGTTTTGTTGGCATTGAGAATGAGTTTATTGGTCAGGTAGCAGTTTTCGAGAGATCTGAAGTCATTCGCTAACAGTGTATTGATAAAGGGTGGGTCTGGGGAGGATCTATATAGTATGGCATCATCAGCATATAGCTGCACTGAGTCTCCCGCAGTTCTGGGGAAGTTCATTGATGTATAAGAAGAAGAGAAGGGGAACAGGTACAGAACCTTGGGGTACCCCATCTAAGATTAATCTTGGTGGTGAGATCAGGCCCTCCCATTTAACACTCTGTTTCCACCGATTTCAATAATTTTGAGACCATTTACAAAAGATCCAGACCATAGTTGTGGAGTTTTGTAAGTAACAGATTGTGATTAACCAAATCAAACACCTTTGTTAGATCTACAAAGATTGTCCCAGGACCACGCCCTGGCTCATCATGTAGACAATGTCACTGGTGACAGGGCTGTAACAGTGCCATGGTTTTTGCCAAAACCATGCTGAAAGGGTGAGAGCATATTGTTCTGTTCCAGGTGGGCTAGGAACTGCTCATATAGCAGCCTTTCTTGGAGTTTGGCAAGTGTTCAGAATAGGGATATTGTTCTATAGTTTTCTATCTTGTCCTTTTGCACTCCCTTATGGATGGGCACCACGATAGCCATTTTCCATTAGTCAGGGACAGAGCCAGTTAGGATGGACTTATTTATAAGGTCTCTGATTGGGGAGACTATGACTGGAGCTACTATTTTCAGAAAGGAGAGGCTCTAGAGTGTCGCTGCCTGGTGAGCCCCCACATTTTAGCCTCTTTAGTTGTTTAAGGGCATCCAGTCTAGATACAAGCTTAAGGTGAAATTCTGTTGTGGATATTCTATGTGAAGTCTATGGGTGAGGGATTGTAATATTTTCAGAAGATCATTGGTGTAAAAAGGGTTGGGAGGAGGTTGTGAAAGTGGGTAAGGAGCCCTTGAATCTATCTTGGTTGGTGAAAAAGTGACTGAACTCCAAGGCAATTGTTTGAAGGTTAGATAGAACTTGGTCATTATAGCTGGTATCATGGACAGGAACACAATTTTTACCATAAAGAAGCTGGTTAATGTGGGACCAGAAATGTTTGGGGGAGGAGAGACTTTTGGTTTGGCAGAACTTTAAGCATGTTTGCTTGGCACTTCATATTGTGCTTTTACAGGTGTTCTGAAGGCATCTGTAGAGGTGCCAGTCATCGGGCAGTCCAGAGAGCTTGTATTGCATCCAGGCTTTGTCTCCGAGTCTGAAGGCTTTACAAAGCTCACTGTTGAGTCATGGAACACAGAGGCCCTTTGCCTTGCATCGTCTAAGGGGAGCAAATATATTCACAGTGTTAGTGAAATTACGTATAACGTAGCCAAGTGCCTGGCTTACACTGGGGAGGTCGTTTATTGGACTCCAGTCAATTTCTGTGAGACTATTAAGGAAAGCATACTCATTGTAGTGGGTGAGGTCCCTTGCCTCAATTTTTTTTTGTTTGGGGGGTTGGTAGAATTGTTTCTCCATATGCAGTAGAAAGGAGAGTGGTCACTAAGAGTATTGAGGAGAATCCCAGAGGCCCTGATCCTATCTACCCTAGTTGCCAGTATCCGGTCTAGCAGAGTATGGTTGCCAGATCTTGGGTTATGTTAGGTGGGTTCAGTAATTATTTGAGTGAGGTGAGCATTGTCCAGAGATAACTGAAATGTTTTCTGGTTTGGGCCCAGCCAACTGAGGTTAACATCACCACACACTATAAGTTCTGTGGAGTGCAGCTCAGGGAAGCAGGAAGTGAGGGAGGATAGAGCATGAGTAGCGTGGTAAGGGGGGGGTGTAGATGCAGCCTACACATAGGGACTTACTTTGCCTAAGGTGACAGATATGAAGATGGATTCCCAAGGGAAATTCTTCAGGGAGGGTACATCCAGCTTGTTGCAGCTGGGTGAAAGCAGACATAGATCAATACACCCCCACCCCATTTAGATGCCCAATCTCTCCTAAAAGCCAAGTACCCTGGTAGTACAATCTCATGCAGGAGCACTGAGGATCTGAGCCAAGTTTCTGAGATGGCTATAATGTCAGAGAAGTAGTAAACAGTCCAGGCTTCAAGCTCTGGTAACTTGGGATGTACATTATGAATATTCATGTGAACAATGTTTAGTTCTTTAGCAGTAGACCATGCATAGGTTATGGGAGAAAACACTGTTGGTGCAGCACCATTGGTGCAGGGTTTTGCTTGACATCCCCTGATAGTAGAATTGTGTTAAGAAGGGTTAGGAACCATGGGTAAATGTGCAGAGTAGATGGGTAGAGAATCATCCATAAAATGGGACATAGGGGTCAAATTTGTCTGTAGCCACCGCTGCCCCTCTTCACCAACTTTCATGGATGCAGTATCAGTGACATGAAGAGAGCAGTCTGAGGTATTTCCTCATTAATAGGTACTGCTTCTTTTTTTCATGGCAGGGTGCGTGGATTTTATTTAATTGTGGTCAGTAGTATGGATAGTTTGTTTAGGGCATCAGCATGGCTCGGTTGGTAGCACATCTGCCTCTGGACAAAAAGGTTGTGGGTTCTCATCCCACACCAGGATTAGACTCATACCTAAATGCTGGCACCCTAGTGCAGTATTAGGAGGTGTCTGTACTGTTGGGGTGTGTCTTCCTTCGGATGAGACATTAAACTGAGGTTCCTTCAACCCATCCTGGTGTCATCTTGGTGCCCAGGTGGAAGTAAAAGAACCCAATACATTCTTCGCACAGAGTAGGAGACATTCCCGGTGTCCTGGCCAATATTCCCCTTTACATAAAACTGGTCCATGTAACTGTCCAGGCTGTGTGTGGGTGCTGAAATGTGACATGGCTACCACTACATATTCAGTCACTTCACTACCATTCTAGCATTGCTTGTAAAGCACTTTGGGATACATTGGGTATGAGAAAGCACTATATAAATGCTGATTCTTCTTCATGGAGTAGATTACCTCCTGCTGTAAACTTTTGTCAAAGATATTCCATCATTACAAGGTCCATTTGAATGTCCAACTAGTGTCCTACCTTGATGAGTTATAAGGTGCTTGGTGCTCTTGCCTTTATATGTGAGATGGCATTGAACCCACCAGGACCTATTTCTGGCTTTTTTGGACTAGTTCAATTACCTAAAACTCCTGGTATAAACAGTTCTTTGTTCAGGTTTACCTTGTCACTACTGGACATTAAGTCACAGACATATGGGCTGGTCGAGAAGACTGATTCAAAAGCCATGGTGAAATTTGCATTTCTACTAGCTATTAATGTGTACTCTTAATCTATATGATAAATTTAAACTATTATGTTTAAGTTTGTGTTTAATGGCATACATAACCAGCATAGTGTTATGTTTGTACAACTGTGTTACTTTGTTTTGGCTGTTCACACTCTCTATTCCTTGAAGAATCACCACCCTGTAGAAGTACCAAGGACAAGGAACCTTCGAAGAGGGTTCCAGACCTAGAGGTGATGTGGGGAGGTTCTTTTGGTCAAAGGTACCTTAGGAAGAAACCCCATGAGGAGAGGCAAGACGCTGGAGGAGGAGGGAGGATGTTGGGGCAAAGAAAAAGTGCTTCAGAGGGAGGCTGGGAGGAACTGCTCATATAGCTCAGGAAGTGGGATGTGGCTGGTTGCTTACCCATTGAACTACAAGCATAGCCTTTCAATTTACTGGCCTATGCAACCAGTATAATTTTATTCTTGTGCAACTGTGTTACCTTGTTTTGGCTGTTTGCACTCTCTGTTCCATGAGGAATTACCACTCTGTAGGGGTACCAAAGGCAAGAAACCCTCAAAGAGGGTTCCACCCCCAGAGGTGACACAGGAAGTTTCCCTT
Organism: Neoceratodus forsteri; assembly: GCA_016271365.2. Lineage (NCBI taxonomy): Eukaryota > Metazoa > Chordata > Ceratodontiformes > Ceratodontidae > Neoceratodus > Neoceratodus forsteri. The sequence continues at coordinate 456,529,498 of CM057449.1, read as the reverse complement.
GGCTAAAGGTACCTTAGGAAAAGACCCTTAAAAAGAATATTAGCAGTGAGCATTGAATATGAGGTAGCAAAGCAGAATGACATTAATAGGCAGCTTGAAACATAAATGAGAAACACAGGTTAGCAGAATGACACAGATAAAATGGATTGCACTGATGAAAGCAGGGGGCCTCCTAAGGAGAGAGGGAACAGTGAGTAGGATCACCATCCATCTCCATCCAACAGCGGAACCTACCAAAGTAAACTAGGGGATATTTCTAAAAACTAAGTATTATGACCTTCAGCACAGAGGAGGAAAAAAAAAGAAACCTTTGAGGAGGAAATCTCTGGGGATCTAAGATCAAGGTCACCTTCCCTACAGGCTTGGGGTATTTTATTTAGTGATGGCTCAGCTGCTGCACTTTGAAATTCAATTCAAGGGGGGGGGGGGAATGTCCCAATTTGGAGGAAGGTTCTTACTCTATTCCTCAAATGGGAATGCCATGAAGGGTTGTGAGGGTTCTCTGCAACAAACTCCTCCAAGGGGGAAGGAGGAGAGCAACAACCACTGAGGAACTCAGACAGCCTACCGATCTAAAAAACAAACCAGGTGAACCTGAAGCAGTCATAGGGAGAATAGCTAGAAGGTGACACTGAAGCAATCGACTAGCTAAAGGAGACCTTTTTTTGCACACGGCCTCACTCCTCTTAGCTAAATCTTAAACTCTACATCAGGAGATGCCACCGATTGACTTGAATGACTAAAGCTCTGCCCAGAGTAAGGAAATTCCCACTATGGACCAGATGAGAAGGACCCCATCCCGAGTTTCACACTCTCAAGATGTGGACTTTGTGGGTGCAGAGTGAGACTGTCACCTGCAGGGCAAGCCCCAAGTCATAGTAACTAATGTTTGGCTCACCTCCAAGTATGGATGAGACAATATAAAGGAGATCTTAAAGAAAGTGTGAGCACTGTAGACCATCACGCAGGTCATACATGTATTATACCAAGCACAAATCAGACTGAACCCCCAAGGGCAGTGTAAACAATGATCAGACCTACACATTGGTCTGTAAAACTAAGCATAGCAGCAATTCACATGACTTGCAGGGAAGGCAAGCCAACCAAGTCCAGTAGGGAAGCCAAATATTTGTGAGCATAAGAATTAGCAGATTATCCAGCAGCAGCCAACATGACATTTTAGACAAAGCAGTAATGAATTACATACAATTTGACAAAGCCATGAAGGTTATAACGTACAGATATTGCTTATCATGGATAGCTGAAAAGCTAGGAAGGCAAGGAGTAGCACATAACCAGGAGATTCAGTTAACTTACTTAAAGGATGCTGCTATTACTAGGGTCATGATACACCACAGAGACACCACAGTCCTCCACCGTAGGAATAACAGGGAGCCAAGAGCAAGGCACCATGAGACCAGGCAGTCATGAAATAGCAGAAAGTGTCAGCATGTGAATGCAGCATTAGGCCCAGTGGAGCTAGTACTGAGTAAATCAGGAGCAGTGCTGTAAAACTGGGAGCAGCTGCCAGCTGAGCAGCAGAGCCAGGACCAGGTGTAAGCAATTAAAGAGGTAGTACAGGAAGCAACAACTGCAGTAGGTGATGAAACATGCAATAACAATTGCAGGAAAACTGAGGGGTAGTAGGACCTGATGCACAGGCACATGAGAAATACATTGCAAACAAAGGGCAACGAGATGCTAAGAAGTAGAATGCCTCAAAAAGAAAACACAAAAAAACCCCACAAATGCAGGAGAACAGAAAAACAAGCACTCAGGGAAGCATGCTGCAACAGCTGGAGGCAAAACAAAAACTAACGAAACTAGCCAGGAAAAGGATCCAGCAGAAACCAAGCAGAGCCCACAGCACAATCGATGTCAGGGAGGGGGGTTGGGGGGAGCAGCAGGACCCAAGGGAGCAACAGAGCCTGTGTCTGGTAAAAAAAAAATGCTTCAAAGGGAGGCTGGGAGGAATTGCTTATGTAGTTCAGGAAGGGTGTGTGGTTGGTTGCTCATCCATTGAACTACAGGCGTAGCCTTTCAATTATGTTAAGAAGCCACTGTGTGTCTCTGGTCTATTTTATTCCCTTGGTACAATGGTGATAACCATGATGCACCCTTAACCGCTTTCAGGGATTTGGGAAGTCCCTGGAATACTGCAGCCCTATATTTTAATCCAAATTTAGATAAAATATTTGTTACTCTTCACTAAAGGCAATTATGAATATGATGTGTTTGTCATGTTATATAGAATTTGACGTTTGAATTTGATGGCAGATAAGGACCGCTTGGCCCACCTAGTCTGTCCATTCTCCTACTTAACAGATAAGCTGCAGATCCTAGTTAACCAACAGCTTACTTCCTCCTACCCCCCAATAGAACTGCCTTATGTTTGTCCAATGCATTCTTGAATTCCCCCACTGTTCTTGACTCCACGACCTCCTCAGGGAGGCTGTTCCATGCATCCACAACCCTCTCTGTGAAAAAATACTTCCTCACATTACCTCTGAGCCGTCCCCCCTCTATCTTCAAATTGTGCCCCCTTGTTCTTGCACATCTCTTTTTCTGAAAGATGCTACCCTCTTGGACTTTGTTGATTCCCTTGAGGTACTTGAAAGTTTCTATCATGTCCCCTCTCTCCCTTCTTTCCGCAAGGGTATACATATTAAGCTCTTTTAGTCTTTCTTCGTGTGTCTTCAGGTGCAGACCCTGCACCATTTTGGTTGCCCCTTTCTGAACAGCCTCTATTCTGTCTATGTCTTTGCGGAGATGGTGTCTCCAGAACTGCACACAGTACTCCAGATGGGGTCTCACCACTGTCTGTACAGAGAGATAACAACTTCCTGTTTTCTACCATCGATGCCTCTCCCTATGCATCCCAGTATCCCCCCAGCCTTCTTCACTGCCTTCTCACATTGCTTGCCCACCTTTAGGACATCTGCTATAACTACCCCCCAGGTCCCTTTCCATGTTTACTGTTGTCAGTATCTCACCCTTCACTGTGCACTCTTCACCTGGGTTTTTGTTTCCCAGGTGCATTACCTTGCACTTCTTTGCATTGAATCTGAGCTGCCATACATTTGACCATTCCTCCAACCTTGCCAAGTCCCTTCTCATCCTTTCCACTCCATCTCGTGTATCAACCCTGTTGCAGATCTTTGTGTCATCTGCAAAGAGGCATACTTTTCCTTCCAGTTCCTCTGCAATGTCACTTATAAAGACATTAAAAAGGATCGGTCCCTGTACTGAATCCTGCGGTACCCCACTAGTAACCCTCCTTTCTTCGCTGTGGACTCCATTTACTACTACCCTTTACGTCCTGTTGTCTAGCCAATTTTTTATCCAGGCTACCACCTTGGGACCCACTCCAAGGTTGGATAACTTGTGTATTAATCTTTTGTGTGGGACTGTATCAAATGCTTCGCTAAAATCTAGGTAGGCCATGTCCACAGCCCCCCTCCCTGGTCTACTACTTTGGTCACCCAGTCAAAGAAATCTATTAAATTCATCTGACACGACCTTCCAATCGTGAATCCATGCTACCTTGAGTCCTGTGCCCCACTGTCCTCTAGGTACTCAACAATTCTTTTCTTCAGAAGTGATTCCATCATTTTCCCTACCACTGAGGTCAAACTAACTGGTCTGTAGTTTCCTGCCTCTGTCCTGCTCCCACTTTTGTGAAGAGGAATCACATCTGCCCTCCTCCAGTCCTCAGGTACCACCTCATCCTCCCATGATTTGTTAAAGAGAGTAGTCAGTGGTGTCACTAGTTCTACTTATAGTTCTTTTAGAATTCTTGGGTGAATCCCATTGGGCCCCATTGCTTTGTCCACCTTCAATTTTATTAGTTCTTTCAGAACCCTTTCTTCTGTAAATGGACTGGTATCGACCCCCCGTCTTCAGAGAGTTTCTCTTGGTTGGTTTAGGTATCTCTCCCTCCTCTTCCTTTGTGAATACTGAGCAGAAATATTCATTCAGTATCCCTGCTTTTTCACTGTCACCCTCTACCCACATTCCCTCCCCTTTATTAAGCCTCAGTATCCCTCCTTTGGTCTTTCTTCGCTCCCTAATGTACCTATAAAAGGTCTTATCCCCCTTCTTAACAGAGTTGGCTATCCTTTCCTCAGTTTGGACCTTTGCTATTCTGACTGCCTTCCCAGCCTCTTTCTGCTTTAACTGATAAAGTTCTCTGTCCTGCTCCTTCTGTGTTTCCTTATATTTCTTGAATGCTATCTTTTTCTCCTTAACCTTTCCTGCCACCTCTTTTGAGAACCATAGCGGTCTTTTCCTTCATTGTGTTTTGTTGATTTGCTTTACACAAAGGCTTGTTGCTTCTGTGATGGCTGTTTTGATTACTCCCCATTGTTCCTCCACCCCTCCTTCTTGCCTGTTTGCTAGTGCTTTTCTGAGGCTCTATCTCATTTTCCCAAAGTCAGCTCTCCTAAAGTCCAATACTCTTGCTTTTGTAAGGCTTGATTTTATGGCTGTGTTTATCGTGAACCACACTGTTTGGTGGTCGCTTGTTCCCAGATGGCTACCCACTTCTAAATCTGAGATTCTTTCTCCGTCACCATTTGAGAGTAAAATGTTAATTTTAGACTGATCTGTTATGTCGTTTCTATTATGTATTCACGCTCTGTTCTGATTTTTTTCATGCTTTGAACACTGATGGATTGAGCTAGCAGTATTTTTATTTAAGTCTACTCTGACTTTGGTGTGAGCCTTATATGTGCATCAGCTGATCTATTATCTGTGGTTCAGAGCTCAGTGCTTATTATTACATACTGTAGCTGGGTGATGTAGGTTGTACTTGGATACAGAAGCCAGATCAGTAGGTAGAACAATGCTTTCAAGGTACTAGTAGTAGTATGTAATGATTAATGATTAGGTACTTCAGCATAGGCATGAGCAGTCAATGATTATAGTACATGTAAGCTGGATAGTATGCAAGGGCTTAAATGCTTGAACTGATGAGTAGTTTATTATGACTTTATGTTTTGGCCTTTCTCTGTATCCCACCTGTAAGGAGGAAACTTAGTCCAGTATTATGAGACCCCCCAAAAAAGAATTATGATATCAACGATTATTCTGTATCCAACTGATGAAGGAGTCGAGTAGGAAGACACCCTCAAGAATATGAGTAGCAGTATGATCACCTCCACCAACTCTGGAGAGTGTGACCAGAAGCACGCAGGAGAGAAAAAAACCCTTGGGGGGAACCTCTGAGGACCCATGGCTACTGGCCTGTCCATCCTTCTGGGCATACTAAAGGAGAGTAATCTTAAATTTAATCGGCTAATCTGAACTCCAAAGTTGTAGAACCCAATCCAGAGAAGCGGAGAACTGAAGACGTATTGAATCGTGACACGTCAGGTGAATAGAGCAAGCATCCATCTAGTAAACTCCAAGTTCGAGAATCCATGAGCAGGCCAGAATGAAGTAGAGTGGAATCCATGGTTGAAATTAATTTGAAGCGAAGAGTCATAGGTGGTGAAACACTCCAGCAGGTGAGGATGACTTTGCAGAGGAGATCCAGGAATCAGGCTCAGCATCCATGTCTAGAAGGAGAACTGTTGAGTCAAGTTCTGCATGGCAAGGTTAGAAAATGAAGGCCATGGCGATGAAGCACAAGAAGCTGGCGTATGCTGCGTGATCAGGAGGATGGAGCAGTAGGAACCTCCAGTCTGGAGAGGGGAAGCAAGCATGTGAAGTAGGTAGAAATCGTAGTGAATAGGTAGACATAGGTCAGATGTTTTTCTGGCTCACAAGGAGTGTAGTAGACTATAAATGGCGAGTTAGTCGTGATGACCTCTAGGCCCTGTAAGCGCAAAGCAGGTAGTATGAGTTAAGTAATGTAATTAAGTGGACCTGTACATAGGTCAGTTGTAGTAGTAACTAAAGCTGCATGATGCAGACATAGTTGCAGGGAAGTAGTGTGGTAAGACTATACACAGTATAAAATGAGTGGAATGAAAAATGTCACAAGCAAGGGAATCAGAGAGTTGCATGTGGATCCAATGGTTGCGTAACAACGTTGACATTTATTTCAAGGCCAGAATGATATCTTAGCTAGAATTCACTTGTGAAGGATATTCTAACGAGTCTTGAATAGTCGAGCATAGGAGTCCCAGATGGTGATGACTGAAGAGGCTGAGTCAAGGGAAGCAGCATTGTCACAGGATCCAAGAAGCCATAGGGCATAAATCAGGATAGTGAAGGTCTTCAGGATATGCTTAACTAAGTGTCCTGGTAAGAGTGTAGCAGTAGTAATCTCATATGACTGAAGCGGCAAGGCAAAGCATCTAAAAGAGTAGATGACGAAGGTCTAACATCCAGATGAGACTGTAGTATAGGAGCTCCTAGGCTGGCTGACATGGTGGCAGGTAGGTTTATAGTAGAATGTGTGAATCTCTAGGCCCCGAGCTGGACGAGGCAGTTGTAGAGTAGTAGTTGTCAACCCCCGGCCCGATGGGCATAGGCAGGTCAGAGAAGTAGGCAAGTATGGTGCAACAATATAAAGGAGCAAGGAGCTCTTGGCCTGTAGGGGCACAGGTCTGATGAAAAGTGATGGCGGGCCTCCGGCCCCATGGGGCGAAGCAGATTGCAGAGTGGTGGTTGATAATGTAATGGAAACGTTGAACTGCATGCAATGCAGAAAGCAGCGAAGTAGTGAGGAATAAATTGTAAATGGTATTATAATGATGGCATATCCTGAGTCAATTCAGAACAGAGTAGTATGTAGTTTTAAGGCAGACTTATGAGAGTAGAATAGTGCTGTAGACTGTCGTATCTCGAAGATCGAGGATGGAAAAGGATTGCAGTGAAGAGACCGTGGTGGAAGAGTGAGCAACTGGATGAGGTAATAAGCATCGTGAACTGTAGTAATTCAATGTTTAAGGCATTTGTTCAACCAAGGAGGTAATATGGAATAAAGTCAACAGAGAGATGATAGTAGCAACTCCTGGGAAGTTGAAGTAGCATGGTGAGGAGCATCCAAGAGAATTGAAGCAATATCTTGATGTACCCATGAATAATACGAAGGAAGGTAGAAGCTTTAGGGAGCATATGAAATGTAGGTCTGAATAAAGCAGCTCTGTAGGAAGCATCCATGGGAATGAAGAAGAGCTGGCCCAATGATAAGGAAGTGCAGTTGGGCCACGAGTAGGGCAGCCGATGACGTAGATGGTATGATTGAAGGAGTATGTCTGCCGGAGTGTAAATAGAATTAGTAGCTAAACCCAAAGGCTAGCATGCAACTAGACCATGTGAGGTCAGTAGTAAGGTAAAGTAAGATTGGTTGCTAGCCCCAAGTAAGCTAGCATATGCAGCTCGACCATGCGTAGGTCAGCTGGTAAGGTAAGTAAATAGTGGAAGCCAGCTCCACGTAAGCTAACATGCACAGCTGGACCACACATAGGCCAGCTGTAAGGTAAGTAATCAGTGGCAGCTAAACCTGATAAGTGAGAGCCAGTACGGGTGGACCACACGTAGGTCAGCTGGAGAAGTAGTAGAGAGTGGCAGCTGGCCCCAAGAGGCCAGCAGACCGCAACCCATGCAGGGCAGATATGGAGTCGCGAATATAATCAAACAAGCACGAGGGAGTAAAATCCAAAGCCTGGGAGCTGAATGAGTACAATACTATTGGAATTAAGTTGCAGAGTATGTGAGCTAGTGTCAGAGTTGGAATACACTGTAAAGAAGTAAGAGCTGGTATATTAGGGTAACAATTCACATGGCCTTATAGCTAAATGAAAAGTCTTCCATTAATGGTAATGATGCCAAATCAAAGCGTCTTGTATGGAGAATTCCAGTGGAGCATATGATTGTTCACTTCAGCTAACATCACCTGGTGGCTGATAATGGTAATGCAAAACACTGTTCCATCCTAAAACGGAAACACAGTAGTACAAGGTAGGAGTAGTGTACCAGAAAGCAGTAGAATCGAAGGTGCCACGACCACCATGAAGTTAATATCCATGCGGTGCAAAGGACCCCAAGGTGGCACTACATAACTGACAGTAGGAGCATATGAGTTCTGGCCAAAAGGAATGAAATAGGTAGCAATGCAGGAATGCTAGGAAGTATCCACTACTGAGGCTAAAACGAATGGCAACTTTGAGTAGGAAGGTAGGCAACCCAGTACGCAGTACAAGGGCTGAAAAGTCACAGCCGTTGCCAAGAAGCTGTACAAATTAGCCATGGGCAGTGAAATCCAGAACAAGTCACAAAGGCAGCTACATTAGGTTCCGTAAGCCCAAGCTATCAGAAACACACACTGAGTTAAAGTGACCCCAGTATTAGCCAAGTCCAAGAATCCCCAGGCCAAGATCTAGGGTCTGAGTACATAACAATTGAATAAGCCAGAAGTCTGAGCAGCAAACGGTGCAATATGGTGGCAGAATGACCTGTTTCAGAAGCAGTAGCATGAAGAAAGGAATGTCGATCTGGCACTTGCACTTGGGACATTGCAAATGGAGAAACATGCACAAACGAAGCAGAAGACAGGATATGTAGGTAAGCAGGCATTGAGGCAAAGGTGGTAGGTGCAGGAGGAGAACAGCAGAAACCCCACAGGCAGCAGGGATGAAGCTGAAAGGCAGGCAGATGAAGGAAAGTGGAGCAGCGGCGAACTGGCTGAGAGCCGAGGCCGCTGGAAGAAAGGGGGGAGAAGTAGGAGCAGGGAGAGAGCGAAAGAGCATGAGAAGAGCAGCACTGAGGTAGCGAGCGAGAACCCTCCCCCCCAAAAGAAAAGCAATGGACGAAAGCACAGGGAAGGGAGAAGGGAGGCGGAGAAACAACAAACAACGAGATGGGAGAAATATGGGGGGGGGGAACGAAGGAGCAGCCTCGGTCCAGCACAAACTACGGTAAATGCGACTCGCTCTAAACAGAACAGTGGTCTGGCTGCTTGCTTAAGTAGGATGTGGGGGAGGAGATCTTCCCTCCCTTAACTATGGGAAAAGCCCTTCAATTGTAAGTTGTTCTCTCTAGGCAATGTTTTCCTGTGGTTCAATATGTAGTTGGGGCATCTGATATATTTGCTCCATCTGAAACCATATAATTAACTATGAAGTAGCTTTAATTCTAAATATAAATTCAGGATTAAAAACAAGGGAAACCATAAGTTAAGTCCCCAATAGGTGTGCTGAAATAATGGGACACCGTGGTATTCTGATACATAGCTACTGTACCTACTGGCTGTATGACAGGAGACTGCTATAGGAGCTATTCTTCTCCTGTGGTAGATTACCTGTTTCTGCTTCAATGGGGAGAATTTAAGAGGTCATGGTATGGGCCCACTAGGGGCCATAGGTAAGGAGGTGTGACAATTCAACCTGTAGTAAAGGGAAAATTATGGTCTGCAGGGCCTTTGTGGAGTCCAGTAAGTGACCTTTCTGTGTCTGTTATAAATAGTTTAAATAGGGCTTTGCCCTCATATGGTATTTAGGTCTACAAAGATGTTTTTTTTTTGTTTTTTTTTACAGAGGCAGACTTGTTGTTTGGCCATGTTGGACAATAGAAGCACTCTGGGAAGGGGGTTGACACCAGTCCATTTACAGAAGAAAGAGTCCTGAAAGAACTCCTAAAACTCAAGGTGGACAAAGCAATGGGGCCTGATGGAATTCACCCCAGAATCCTAAAAGAACTAAGGGAGGACCTAGTGACACCACTGACCACATTTTTTAACAAATCATGGGAGGATGGGGTGGTACCTGAGGACTGAAGGAGGGTAAATGTGATTCCCCTTCACAAAAAGTGGGAGCAAGGCAGAAGCAGGAAACTACAGACCTGTAAGTTTGACCTCAATGGTAGGGAAAATGATGGAATCACTTCTGAAAGAAAGAATCGCTGAGTACCTAGAGGCCAGTGGGGCACAGGACCCAAAGCAGCATAGATTTACAGCAGGTAGGTCATGTCAGACGAATCTAATAGATTTCTTTGACTGGGTGACCAAAGTAATAGACCAGGGAGGGGCTGTGGATATGGCCTACCTAGACTTTAGCAAGGCATTTGACACAGTCCCGCACAAAAGATTAATAATCAAGTTGGAAATCCAAGCAAGGTTCCAAGAACTTGCCAGAGTCTGTCAGGATAATGGATGCAACATTTCCTTTTTGGAGATATTGCCAGTACCAAAGGCCTCAGTGGAGAAAAAATTGAAGCTCACAGAGGTTAATGACTGGCTCAGGAAGTGGGGTGAAGAGAGTGGGTTGAGGGTGTTAGGGAACTGGAATGGAGTTTGGGAGGATAAGGGACTATATGCAAGGACAGGCTTCATCTTGCCCCATTAGGGAAGGAAGTCCTTAAACAGGGATGGCTGACTACATTCAAGAAAGGTGGGGTTTAAACTTGTGGGGGGATAAGGAGGGACTGACCAGAAGCCCTCTCCTCAGATGAGGGATTAGCCTTCAAGCCCAAGGGGGAGGGGAAAACAGACTGGGGTGGGAGATTTCAGGAGGAGCAGAGGGAGGATGGAAGTATAAAGGAATCTGGGTGGGGTTCAACAAAGAGGATCAGGGATAAGGGGTGGGGGTTGGTGCTAGTAAATGCCAGGAGCTTGGGAAACAAGTTGCCAGAGTTCAGAGCCATGCTGTTTTCGGGGGTGGATGTGGCGCGGTCACGGAGGCGTGGGCCAACAAAACCATGACTGGGACCCAAACGTGTCGGGGTACACTATGCTTAGGAAGGATAGAAAGGAGGCAGAGGGTGGAGTGGCTATGTTCATTAGAGATGACATAAAAATTGCTAGGGTAGAAGAGGCAGAGGGAAACGTGGAGGCCTTATGGGTCACCTTACGATCCCCAGCAGGAGATAAGGTCAAGCTGGGTGTAGTATATAGGACCCCCAGGATGAGTGATGTTCTAGAGGATGGTTTGCTGGACAACATCATTGCCCAGTGTGGACCAAAAGGGGAAGGAGTGGTGTTGATGGGGGACCTTAATATGCCAGGTACAAACTGGGGGACCATGTCCTCTAAGGTGGCCAAGGAGCAGAGGCTGCTGGACGGCTTCCAGAATGTGTTCTTAACACAGCATGTGATGGAGCCCACAAGGGAGGGGCATGTCCTGGACGTGGTTCTGGCAGATGGGGATCTGGTAGGGACCTGGTTGTACAGGACCCCTGACTGGGGCGCTGACAATACTGTCTGGTTTCAAATAAGCATGGGGAGGGGAGATCTAGGACACTGGCAGTGAACTTCAGTGGGGCAGACTTTGTGGGCATGGGAAATATTCTCAAGGATCACTTGAAGGGGGATTACATCAATGACAAGTGTGGAAAGGAGATGGGAGGTCATAAAACAGGGACTTCATGAGGCAGTCAGGATCTGCGCTAAGTTGAAACATAAGGGAGCAAGGTCACATAAACCATGCTGGTGGTCCAGTGAGGTACAGGTAGCAGTCGAGAAAAGAAGGCGACCTACAAAAAATATAAAACAACAAGAGGGGATAGGGATAAGGAAATGTACCATCTTGCATCTAGAAAAGTCACCCGTATGGTGAGAGGAGCAAAGTCCAGTAAAGAGCAGCAGCTGGCACAGGGGATACATGGAGGGGAAAAGGGGTTCTTCCGGTACATTGGGGAGTGGAGAAAAACTAAGGGCCATCTCAGCAGATTGAGATCAGAAGGAGGGTGGCTGGAAGAGGTGAGGGACCAGGCAAAGGTATTTAACGAGTACTTTGCCTCTGTGTTCACTAGGGAGGGGGGGATGGGATATCTACAAAGCAAGGCACGAAGGGGATAGAAGCGGCAGTGATAGGGATCAGGGGAGCAACAGAAATGGAGCAAGAGAGAGGGAGAGGTACCCCAGGGGTGTCACATCTGGATAAGGATAAAAAGGCCAGTAAGGTGGAGGGGACAGATGATGCTATCTCTGCCAAAAGGGTGTGGTTAGCCCTCAAGGCCCTAAAGAAAGACAAATCTCCTGGGCTGGATGGCATTCATCCGAGAGTACTATGGGAATTGGCGGACATACTGGCTGCACCCCTGGCAGAGCTCTTCAACAGGTCACTTGAGACAGGGAGGGTGCCTAGCGATTTGGAGAGAGGATGTGGTGCCAATCCATAAAGGGGGGTCGAGAGAAGTACCAGGTAACTATAGACCCATCAGTTTGACCTCAGTGGTGGGAAAATTAATGGAGAGTATACTAAAGGAACAATTGGGGGTGTACTTGGAGGAGGTGGGAGGTCTGGATAGTCGGCAACATGGGTTTGTGCCAGGTAGATCATGTCAAACCAATCTTGTGGAGTTCTACGAATGGGTAACAGCAGAACTGGACAGGGGAAAACCTGTGAATGTATTATTCTTGGACTTCAGCAAGGCGTTTGACTCTGTCCCCCACAATGGTCTGGTGGAGAAACTGATGGGGTTAGGAGTTGGGCCTTTGATGGTCAGATGGATTGAAAACTGGCTAGCTGGATGTACCCAGAGAGTAGTGGTCTGTGGGGAGCTCTCAAACCCTAGAGAGGTTGGTAGAGGTGCAGGCTCAGTCCTGGGTCCGATCCTGTTTAATGCATACATATCGAACATCAGGGAGGTATAGGTGTGAAATGAGTCTCTTCATGGATGACTCCAAGATGGGAGCAGTAGTTGAGGGAGAAGAGGGGAGGTTGGCCCTGCAAGGGGACCTGAACACCCTGGAAAGCTGGGCTCACACATGGAAATTAAATTTCAATATCACGAAGTGCAAGGTGTTGCATCTTGGTCAGGGAAATCCTAAACACGGGTACACCCTGGGAGGGGAGGTGCTGGAGGCCTCAATAGGGGAAAAAGACCCAGGGGTCATGGTGGATGCATGTATGAATAACTCTGAGCAGTGCAGGAGAGCGGCTAGCAAGGCAAACAGGATGTTGGGATGCATCGTAAGGGGGATCACCTCTAGGAGCAAGGAAGTGATTCTGCCGCTGTACAATGGACTGGTTAGACCACACCTTGAGTGCTGTGTACCATACTGGAGACTACACTTGAAGAGGGACATACAGCTCCTGAAGAGGGTACAGAGGAGGGCAACTAAGATGATACGAGGGCTAGGAGATTTGACGTATGAGGACAGACTTGAGGAGCTCTGCCTGTTTTCATTGGAGGAGAGGAGAGACAGGGGGGACATGATTGAGGTCTTCAAGTACCTCAAGGGAATAAATAGGGTAAACATGGAGGGGATCTTTAGACTAAAGTAGGGAGGTATCACCAGAGGGCATGGTTTGAAGTTGGAAGGCGGAAGGGTGAGGGGGGAAAAGAGGAGGAGGTTTTTCACTGAGAGGGTGGTGGACCCTTGGAATGCACTGCCTGGTGAGCTGGTTCAGAGATCCACAGTGGAGGGCTTCAAGAGAGGGGTGGGACAGACACAGAAAGTGGATGTATCAGGTGATGGCCTGTCCCGTGGGGTGGGGTGGGGATGGATGATAGGGGTTTCTGGAGCACAAGGGATGGGAGGGCCTCGGCACCCAACTAAGGATCTATGGTTCGAGCAGACTCAATAGACCGTAAGGCCTAATCTGCTGGCAAATAGTATGTTAGTAAGTTATCCAGCCTGGGAGTGGGTCCCAGGGTGGTAGCCTGGGTAGCAAACTGGCTGCACAACAGGACATAGAAGGTAATAGTGAGTGGAACACATTCCAAAGAAAGGGGGATCACTAGTGGAGTACCTCAGGGCTCAGTACTGGGTCCAGTCCTCTTTAACATCTTTATAGGTGACATTGCAGAGGGTCTGGAGGGAAAGGTATGCCTCTTTGCAGATGATACAAAGATCTGTAACAGAGTTGATACACAAGGGGGGGGTAGAAAGGATGAGAAGGGACTTGGCAAGGTTGGAGGAATGGTCAGACATATGGCAACTTAGATTCAATGCAAAGAAGTGCAAAGTAATGCACCTGGGAAAAAAAAACCCGGAGGAGAGTACACAAAAGCAGGGGAGGTACTAACAACAACAAAAATGGAACAGGACTTGGGGGGGGGGTCATATCAGATGATTTAAACGTTGGTAAGCAATGTGAGAAGGCAGTAAGGAGAGCTAGGGGGATACTGGGATGCATATGAAGGGGCATCACAAGTAGAAAAAGGGAAGTTGTTATCCCTCTGTACAGACAGTTGGTGAGACCCCATCTGGAGTACTGTGTGCAGTTTTGGAGAACTCATCTATGCAAGGACATAGACAGGATGGAAGCAGTCAGAGGAGGAACTAAAATGGTGCAGGGTCTGCATCAGAAATCATATGAAGAGAGACTGAGAGAGCTTAATATGTATACCCTTGATGAAAGGAGGACAGGGGACATGATGAAACATTCAAGTACCTCAAGGGAATCAACAAAGTCCAGGAGGGTAGCATCTTTCAGAAAAGAGATGTGCAAGAACAAGGGGCACAATTTAAAGATAGAGAGGGATGGCTCAGGGGTAATGTGAGGACATTTTTTTTTCATGGAGAGAGTGGTGGATGCATGGAACTGCCTTCCTGGGGAGCTTGTTGGGTCTAAAACAGTGAGGGAATTCAAGCATGCATGGTACAGACATAAGGCAATTGTAGTGGGGGGTGGCAGGAAGTAGGCTGTTGGTTAACTAGAATCTGAAGCTTATCCAGTAGGTAGGGAAATGGGCAGACTGGGTGGACCAAGTGGTCCTTATCTGCCATCAAAGTCTATGTTTCTATGTTAGATGACTTTCTTTATGGCCATGAGACTGGGTTCTTGGTGGTTAGCTGGCTGTGCTAAAGTAGTTTTGTGCACCAACCCTGAGCCTCTCTCAAGGTGTTCCTTACGTGATTTATGTCTACCCCACCCTGAGGGAAACTTAAGATCTGACAGAGGTGGTTACAGAAGGTTGTGAAAACCAGGAGCTCTTTGTAGTGGCCTGTTGTCCTATTTTTTCTTGGTAGCACTTCCCAGGTCTTCCTTTCCCTGTGTGTACTGCTATCCAATTATAATGGCAGGATAGCCTGTGATTTCTTCTTTTTTCTCCCAGCAAGATGTTATAAATTATCTGACCTTTTGTTAATATAGCCTGGAGGAACAAAGGCCATAATTATTTTCTTAGAAAATTGGCTATGTACTCATAAATAATCATTGTATGCATTCTATATTTATATGCTCGTTTTAAGATTATCTTTTTCTTATGCATGTATGTCTGATTATTATCGTACTGATTTGTAGCTGATTTATTAAACTTTTCAACAACTACTACTGTAGGTGCTGTAGCTAGTTAGAATTATGCAACTGAGAGACATTGTTGTGAACTCAATATGAAAAAGTGTCATTTACAATATGTATTGCATTCATCCTTTACCTAATCCCATATGCACTGCAGACACTGTAGTACATGGCTAGGATGCAGTGTTGTGCTAATGGAGGTACATATATCAGATGAGGTGTTAAACTCAGGCCCCCAGTGCCTATCACAGGTGGATGCCTAAGTGAAAGTTGAGAAACTATGGTGCTGTTTTTAAACAATAGGGGATTGCCTCTTTGTCCTGAGTAATACAGTTCTATTCATCAAATGGGCTGCAATGAACTTGTTGTGGTCTGCTTGTGGATGTGAAGTACTAAATTACTGCAAAATAAGTGACTGCACACAGTCCCTGCATTATCAGTATTGCTCTGTGAAGCACTTGATATACTTTGTATATGAAGAGCACTATGCACTGTAAAATCAGAAACACATTCATTCAATGTGTAACACCACCTAAAGTGCATAACTTTCCTTTTGGCTCTTCACAGCCCAGCACAGAGCATCCCAGTCCCCAGCAAAATGATTGCTCCCTCCAAACCCAATAGACTCTATATCTGCAATGGGGACTGGAAAAGGCACAGAAGAGGAATGTTTGTTCTCCTTAGTGCCTCCTGGGCCATACATTTGGTGGCTCCTCTCCTCACATCAGTGGTTGCTCCTCTGCCAACAATGAAGTGTGTGTGTGATTAGTACTAACGATGAGCAGGAGACTGTCCTAAACAACACCCTGACCAAACCAGACATTATCGCAATGGTGCACAAGCAACTATGTATCCAAATAAATGTTTCATGACAGGAAACCTATTTAAAACAGAGGCAAACCACATGAGGATGAGTCATGGAATCTAGAAGGGTGGATTTTAAAGAAATGGGAGACTGCCTCAGAAACTGCCTCATAGGGGAAGATGGCCAAGGAGGAGCGGAGGCACAGTGGGAAAAAAATCAGGATAATTAAGGCAACTAACCTCTTCATTAAAGAAATAAGTAAAAGTAGATGGAAAATGTGACTGTTATTGTTCTCTAGAGAAGTGGCCATGGTGGTAAGGGAAAAAGGGTGGCATTCAGGAGGTATTAGGAGAGGAAGGAAGACAAAAAGGTATACCAACTGAAACAGCGGGAAGCAGAAAAGGCAGTGATGGGAGCAAAGGTGCAAAACAGACAAAAGAATAGCCATGGGGTAGCTAAAAGAGTTAAGACTTTCTTTGTGTACATAAGTGAGAAGAGGAATGCAAGGGGAGACTAGTGAGATGAGTGAGACTGCGTAGAAGAGGATTAAGCAAAAACAAAATAGCAAGCAAGTACCTGCAATGCTCTGTGGTGCTATAGACAAAGTTAGCAACAGGTACAGTAGTAAATCAAGCAC
Source organism: Neoceratodus forsteri (assembly GCA_016271365.2). NCBI lineage: Eukaryota > Metazoa > Chordata > Ceratodontiformes > Ceratodontidae > Neoceratodus > Neoceratodus forsteri. The sequence goes on along the minus strand of CM057449.1, from coordinate 456,512,919 downwards.
CCAAATGGAAAAACTAATAAAAACACAGTATATTTTGGTGCTTACCAGATTTATTCACATCAGGCATGAATGTAGATGAGGATTAAGAAAATGCAGACATCTTGAACAGGTACTTTTGTTCCGTCTTCACAGTAGAGGGGGGTAGGCCACCAGGGAGTAGCAGGAACAAAGGGGGGGAGTTGAACACAAGTCCATTTTCAGAGGAAAGAGTCCTGAAGGGACTTGCAGCTCTGAAAGTGGACAAGGCTATGGGACTGGGAAGGATACACACAAAGGTACTAAAATAACTCAGCGAGGTGCTAGCTTACCTACTAATGGCCTTATTAAAACAGCTACTGGAAACAGACATGGTTTTGGAAGATTGGAGGAGAGCAGACATGGTCCCGCTCCATAAGTGCAGCAGCAAACAAAAGACTTGCAGCTATTGGTCGGTCAGTCTCACATCAGTGGTGGGGAAATTAATGGAAACCCTGTTAAGGAATGGTTGGTACAGTATATTGAATCCAATGGCCTACAAGACAAAAGGCAACATGGATTCACAAAGGGGTTGTCATGCCAGAGGAATCTGATTGATTTCTTTGACTGGATGACCAGGGGAAAAGGTTGGGAAGGGCAGTGGACATGGCTTATATGGAATTTATCAAGACTCGTGACACTGTGCCACACACAAGACTGAAAAGAAATTGAGCAGCCTAGGGGGTGGAATCCAAACTTGTGAATTGGGTAAGGAACTGGTTAATGGATAAGCAACAGAAGGTGGTGGTTAACGGCATTCACTCTAATGAGGGGAGAGTGACCAATGGGGTGCTTTAGGGCTCAGTACTGGGACCAGTCATGTTAAATATCTTCATAAATGACACTGCAGAACAACTAGAAGGGAAGGAATGCCATTTTGCAGATAACACCAAAATCTGTAATAGGGTAGACACTCAGGAGGGAGTGGAGAGAATGCGTAGGGACCTTGGGAAACTGGAGGAGTGGTCAAGAGCATGGCAGTTGGGCTTCAATACAAAAAAAGAAAAATGGCAAAATAATGCACCTAAGGTATAGGAACCCAGGAACAGAGTATATGATGAGAGAGGGGATACTGACAGTCATTAAACAGGAAAGGGACCATGAAGTTATCATATCTGATGATCCCAAAGTGTCAGGGCTCTGTGATAAAGCAGTTGCTAGGGCTATTGAGATGCAAGGATGCATAGGGAGAAGTATCTCCAAAGGGAGGTGGGAGATGGTTTTGTCACTGTATTTCTCACTTGTGAAAGCCCACCTAAAGTATTGTGTCCAGTTCTGGAGGCCATACCTCAAAAAGGACATAGGGTGGAGGCAGCCCAGAGGTGGGCAACTAAAATTGTCCAGGGGTTCCATCAAAAGTCCTATGAGGAGAGACTGAGGGATCTAAAAATGTACACCCTGTAAGAGAGGAGTGCAAGAGGGGACATGATAGAGACCTACAAGTACCTCACAGGGGTGAACAGGGTGTGAGGGTGGAAGTGTGATTCATTTTATTAAATTTATTTATTTGATAACTGGGTAGAAACACTGATCAGAAGGACCATTCTCAGGTATGACCTGGGCTATCTAGATAGCAGATACAGTACAGTAAAACTAGCTAGTGGTGGGCAAATTGGCCGAAATTTGCTCCCCGAAGCAATTCCCGGAGTGGTGGGTAATCCGCAAAGCACTCCGCAATGCAAAGTGGAGTACTTAGCATCATGATGAGGATCACAAACACGGTGATTTTAATGCACGTCATGTTACTATGCCTTCCCCATCCACTTCTGTGCCCATTTTTAGGTGAAGTACATTAATTCCAATGTACTCCACATCACTTTGCCTTGTTTTTGGGCTCCAAGGCGAATTTTGCATTGAGTCATGGGGTTGCAGGTCACATGGGCTCTAGATTGTTCTGCACAGCCTCAGTTCTGTGTAGTGTGTGTGTAGTGGTAGTTGGAGACAGTTTACTGTCAGAGCTCTGTGACTAAAACCCTATAAAACTGTTAAAAAATCCTTTTTGAGCCCTTTTGTTTGGCTTAAAACATAGTACATCGATTGTAGAAAACCCTCCTGTACTCATATCATTGAGTATTTATTGTTTGTGTGTGAATTTTGAATGTTAATTTTGAACATTCAGTCTGTGTACTGACAGACAGTTGAAGAGTGCATTGGGGAAGGGGCGTATATGTGTGGTGTAGGTAGATTTAGATTAACTGTCTGGGAGGAAAAGGCAGTCTTTTTGTTTTGGTTATATTTTTGTTGTATAACTGTGTTAATGTACACACAGTAATATTTTCAGTAATTCTTGACTTTTTTTGCTGAATTTTGTGTTGCAGCAGTGCATAATTGCAGTTTGTTGAAAAGATCTGGTTATATTAGTAAAGTTTTTGATTTGCTACGCATTACTGTAGGTGTATGTGTGAATGTCTGTGTGATGCGTGCCATCAAATCACAATTCACAGACACCTTTTGCTGTGCCACAGAGTAATTGTATCAGTGTGAACCTGCTGTCCACTGTAGTTGCGTGATTTTGTATTGCTTTGTGGTCAGGATTGTGGTATCTTAGCTTTGTACTGTTACTGCAGTGTACTGCCCCTTCCAACTGGCAAAAAGTATTCTTTTCCATATTGGATTTGGATTGTGACTGTTGTGAGCAGCAGTGGTTAAGGTGTTGTTGTGACTTTGCATCTGCATCTTTTTCTTGATTGCGTGGTGCAATCTAATCTGTCTGTGCCTGCCTTTGCATCTGTTTAGTTCGCAATCTATATCTGCAGGCCACTGTTGTTGGGTTTTTTTTGGGCTTCACACATCACATCCACCAGGCCAGAGTGAAAGTTACAAAATTTAAATTGAATTAAAATTTTCTTGGTGCTCCCCAAAATTCCCGCGAAAGGACTTGCAGGCAAAGCAGTTTCTGGCCATGGTACTGCTGCCAGGGGTAAGATTGTGTATGGGCATGATAGTACGCAGAAGTGCATAACTGATGTGAGGAAAGGGATTTCTTCATCTATGTTTTTTGCAGCACAATCTGTAGCTTCACTCATAGTTGGAGGAGATGATGATGTCCCAGCTTGTGGTGTTCGTGCAGTTTCTGCTGGCATAAATATTGCTGCCTCAAGTTCCACTTCTGACCATTTAACCATGTCAAAAAATATAGTTGAGTCTAAAGCAGTGAGTGACAGTGTAGATGATGTCATACTCCCCAGTAACATCTCTATTGTCGTTGAACAAGATTCTGATCATGGCGACGATAATGTACAATGTCACATTTCTTCCACCGCAGTGGAGGTCATGCCTTTGCCATCCAATGATTCACAGTCTGCTGCAAATATATCAGGTGATGATGATGATGATGATGATGATGTTGTTGCTGTGGTTGCAACATGTAGTCCACATGACACCATCCAAGCAGAAAATATGGATGTGGATGATGTTGATGAATATGATGATGATGTCAGTGACTGCTGTTGGCAACCGAAGAAAAATAAAGTCCAGGTGGCTGTGCCTGGGTCTGTTGGGGTTAAATCCCAGCCTCCTGAAAAAAGTTGTGATTTAGCGGTTCCAGTTGATAATGATGATGATGATGATGATGACCCAGTAATAATCATAGATAGTCATGGTAGTCGGTTGAAGTCCAAGTGTGTCCTGCCTGAAAAATCATGTAGCACACCCCCCATTTCAGGGCTTATAAAAACAGAGTCCAATGAGCAGCATTAGGGACATGCTAAAAGTAGGGTATCACAATCCCTTGTTTGGGATTTTTTTGTTCAAGATGCAAGCGATGAGTCAGTTGCTATCTGACAGCTTTGCCATGCGTGTGTGAGTCGAGGTAAAAAGGAGTCATCTTGGCCCGGGGGGCAGCATACACATCTTAAGAACAGGCACATGGCACTGTGGTTCCGGCACCAGATAGCAGCTAATGCCATAGTGGGGGGGGGAGGTCACCCTCATCATCAGCCTTAATGAGAATGTTATCCCAATCCATGACTAAGAGCAAGACTGCAGTAGCAATGAAATAAAAGCAGAGGATTACTACAGGCATGATAAGGTGGAGGATAATGATTTTGAAATCTTGTCAAGTGGTTGTGAGAGTAGCAGTGGTGGTGGTGGTAGTCAGTGCAGTACGTCTAGTGCAAGTGGTACATCAACCCCTGTGCATAAATCTTGGAAAATAACTTCATTTGTGGATATGTCACCTGTGCAGCCCTCTTCATCACATGTTCACACACCATCGACCATTCGCAGAGCACAGCCATTTGTCACACCCCATGCAAAACATGTAAGTCAGCCCACGTTGCAGAGTGTTTTTGCCCATAACCTGAAGTACACACCCAATCATGCAGTGTCATGTGAACTTAATGCTGCTATAGCTGAAATGCTGGCAATTGATCTTTTGCCCTTCTCCTTCATGGAGAATTCTGGATTCTGGAGGTTTGTGGCATGCACCTGTTTGAAATGGAAAGTCCCATCCAGGACATACTTTTCCACCTGTGCTGTCCCTGAGTTATACCATACTGTGTCCGACTCTGTAAGACATGCCCTTCAACATTCCTCCTCTCCATTCATCCATTTAAGAAAGGATATTCACAAGCACAAAGGAAATTCAAAAAACTTCTGATCATAGGAGACTCCATGATTCGGGGAGTTGATACCCATCTCCAGCCAGGGGTGATGGTCAGATGTCTCCCAGGTACATCAGCATGGAGAGACACTGACCGCATTGCTAAAATTGTTCACAAAGCAGGAGAAAACATTGATGTCCTAGTACACATAGGGACTATCGATCTCGCCAGCCGGTCAGTTGTGGAGACCAAGGAACACCTGACTAGGCTGGGTGACAAACTATCATCTATTCTCCCGCATCTCCTTCTCTGAGATCCTGCCAGTCTGGGAGAAGGAGCAGATGGACGGAAGGTCAGAAGGGAGATGGGGAGCTAAACACGTGGCTCAAGGACTGGTGCCAGGAAAAAGGACACGAATTTGTAGGAACTGGCAACAGTTCTGGGGGCGAAAGTTCTTTAAATTTGATGGACTGCATCTGACTAAAGAGAGTCAGTGCATTGGGGCAGAAGTTTGGCGTCTTTGCAGAATATTTAAACTAGCAAATGGGGAGGGTGCAGCACCCCATCGTCAAATGGAAGAACACCTCCCCCCTCAGCTAGTGGTCAAACAGGAATTCAGTGTGTTTGCAGTTCATTTGCATCACCAGGTAAGAAAAAGGTTTGTCTCCCCATACGATGCAGGGGTAATGCCAAACTTCACCCAACAACTAACACCAAATCTGGCCAATGGAAAATCATGTACACAAATGCTCACAGCCTGGGAAATAAGATCCCAGACCTGCAGGCAATAATGTCAGAGGCTAAACTGGACATAGTAGCAATTAGTGAGACGTGGTTTACCAGTAACCACACTGAGAGACTTCAGTACCTGGCTATGTATTGTTCAGAAGAGACCGAGGTGCAAAAAGGGGGGGAGGGGTGGCCCTGTATGTTAATGAAGATATCAAAGCTACAGAAATTCAGAATACACATAAGGAGCCAGAAGAACTGTTGGTCAACCTGGAAACAGGAAATGGGACAGCCATAAGAACTGGGGTTGTCTACAGGCCCCCAGACCAGAGGGAGGACATAGACACATTACTGTTAGAAGATATACAAAACATGACAGCTAAAGGGAGGTTCTGATAATGGGAGACTTCAACATGCCAGATACAGATTGGTCAATACCAGCAGGAACATCTGCAGAACTAGACTCATAGTGGATTCCCTGCAGGGGAGGGCCTCAAACAACTGGTACAGCAACCCACAAGAGACAGGGCTATCCTAGATCTAGTACTGACTAACAAAGAAGGGATCACAGATCTCCAGGTAGAAGGTCACCTGGGGCCAGTGACCATCACATGGTATGGTTCAATTTGGCTACTACATCTAAATCATCCCATTCCAAAGCAAAAATATGGGACTTCAGAGGAGCTGACTTTGATAAGATGGCCAACAGAGTTAAGCTAGCCCTGGCAGAAGAAACACAGGTGAGGAGGTACAGGCAAAGTGGGCAAGCATTAAGGATACAATACTTGAAGCAACATCCCATTGTGTTAGACAGAAAAGGAAGTGCAAAGAAGAAGGAAACCACTTTGGTTCTCAAATACAGTAGCAGAAAAGGTCAGAGCCAAAAGTCTGGCCTTCAGAAAATATAAGGGAACACAGCGGGATGAAGATAGGAGGCATACCAAACTGCCTAAGGGAAGCAGGTAAGGCAGTAAGGCAGGCAAAGTCCCAAACTGAGAAACACTGCACGAACAGTAAAGAAGGTGACAAGACTTTCTATAGATACATTAGTGAAAGGAGAAAGTCCAGAGGGATTGCTAAGCTTAATGGAGAAAGGGAGCATGTGAGGAGGAGGACCCTGTAAAGGCATCTATCCTAAATAGATACTTTTGCTCAGTATTTACTGAAGAGAAGGTAGGGCGGGCCCACAGCTCAACATCATGGACACAGGGGAGGAGGTGAGCACTACTCCTTCACAAAAGAAAGGGTCCTACAAGAGCTGCTAAGCTCAGGGTGGATAAGGCAATGGGACCTGATGGCATACATCCCAGGGTACTTAAGGAGCTAAAGGAGGAACTAGCAGAGCCATTAGCAGAATTGTTTAGTGAGTCTCTGAGCACAGGAGAGGTCCCAGAAGACTGGAGAAGGGTTCATGTGATCCCGCTCACAAGAGTGGTAGCAGGGAGGAGGCAGGCAACTACAGACCCGGTCAGTCTTACCTCAGTAGTGGGCAAGATTATGGGCACTCCTTAAGGAAAGGATAGTGCAACACCTGGAATCCATAGGGGCACAGGATCCAAGACAGCATGGGTTTACAAAGGAAGGTCCTGTCAAAACTAATCTCATAGATTTCTTTGACTGGGTAACCAGAGTGGTGGACCAAGGGGAGCAGTTGATGTCGCCTACCTTGACTTCACAAAGCTTTGACACTGTTCCACATAGAAGATTGATAAATAAGCTAGGTAGGCTCGGGGTGGGTCAGAAGTTGGTCAACTGGGTGGCAAACTGGTTGACTGGCAGAAAACAGAGAGTGGTGGTAAATGGTATACAGTCAGAAGAGATGCAAGTCACAAGTGGGTACCTCAGGATCAGTCCTGGGCCAGTCCTATTCAACATCTTCATTAGTGACCTCGCAGATGGACTAGAGGTAAGAGCTTGTCTGTTTGCAGATGACACCAAGATCTGCAACAGAGTAGATGATCCAGATGGGGTGGACAGAATGAGAAGAGATCTGGATAAACTAGCAGAATGGTCAGAAGAGTGGCAACTGGGATTTAATGCAAAGAAGTGCAAAATCATGCACATAGGGAAGAGAAACCCTGAAGCCACTTATAGGCTGGGAGGAGTTGCTAGCAGTCACAAAAGGAAGAAAGAGACTTGGGCATCATCATCACTGATGACCTAAAATCATCAAGCAGACCTCTAAAGCAGTAGGTAAGGCTAGGGGTGTTAGGGTGTATTAGTAGGGTATCAACAAGTCGAAGAGGGAGGTAATAATCCTCTGTACAAGACATTGTTAGGCCCCATCTGAGTACTGTGTGCAGTATTGGAGGCCACACCTTCACAAGGACATTAACCAAATTGAGGCAGTCCAGAGAAGGGCAACCAAAATGGTGCAGGGACTGCATCAGAAGACATATGAGGACAGATTAACGGAGCTCAATATGTATACCCTTGAGCAAAGGAGGGAGAGAGTGATATGATCGAGACATTTAAAACACCTTAAGGGCATAAACAAGGTGAAAGAGTCTAACATGTTTAAATATAAGAAAAATAGCAGGACAAGAGGACACAGCATGAGATTAGAGGAGGCCGATTAGGGGAATGTGAGGAAATTCTTTCACAGAAAGGGTGGTAGATGCATGGAATGGCTTACCACAAGAAGTGGTGGCTATGAATACAGTGCAGGGCTTCAAACAGGCATGGGATAGGCATAAGGGAGCAATACAAATGACTATGAATAGATAGGTCACTGACAGAGCAAAGGCCGATGGCACATTTATAAGGTAGAAAAAGAAATGGGCAGACTGGATGGGCCTTGCGGTCCTTATCTGCCGTCAACTTCTATGTTTCTATGTTTCTATGTGGACAAGTGGCAAAACAGCGGGGAGTTCATACATGTGTATAACTGCACATTGGGCGCAGGTGCCAGGGGTTGTTTGTGCTGGTGGTAGTGTGAATAATCAGTGTAGTAAGGTGAACTGTCATGGCAGCAGTCTTCCCGGAATTCGACAGCATGCAAAGCTTGCTATGCACAGTGTGGCCTGTTCACACACTGGTGAAAACATGCTGGACTTGCTACTGACTGAAATTGATGAGTGGCTGAACCCTCTGTCCCTGAGAACTGGGTTTATTGCAAATGACAAAGGGTCAAATGTGATTAAATGCATCATGAATGGTGGTTTTGTTCAGGTTCCATGCATGGCCCACTGTTTAAATCTTGTGGTGCAGGAGTTTCTGCAGCACCCTGATATAAAGGAAATGCTGACAGTTGCATGCCGTATCTGTTCTAACATTTCACGCTCTGCAAAGGCCCATGACCAGCTTTGGCCATTACAGATCCAAAATAGCCTACTGCAGCACTGCCTCAAGCTGGAAGTTGTCACCCAGTGGAACTCCACTTTATATATGACAGAGAGGTTGTATGGACAATACAAAGCCATCTCAGAATATCTTGTCATGCACACTAGCCGTGACACTTCCAGGGCCTCCTTGTCTCTCATGACAGAACAGTGGCACCTCATGGACTCTGTAATAACAATTTTGAGACCTTTTGAACATGACACAGGCAGTGAGTGACGAGTTTGCCTCCTTTAGCAAACCATTTCCACTGCGGTGGGTGTTGCAGCAGACATTGCTGAATCTACAGCATAGCCTTGATGGTTCCAGAGACTGTGCTAGCAGTGTGTTGCTAAAACACATGCCGACACTATTCAAGTGCAATTGGCACATGTTGAGCATTCAGCAAAGTAACGACTTTGCAATAGCAACAATGCTGGACCCATGATACAAACGTGGAATTGCCTCACTACTGGAGGGAGGGCCTGAACAGGTAAAAAATGTCAGTATGCAACTGGTGCGTTTGATTCATGAGGCACAGAAGTCACATGCCAAGGTCAGCAAATCTCAGCAGCATAATAAGGCTGAAGGTCAAGTTGGAGTAGTATCAAGCACATCCTGTAAGGGGACTGCAGATCCAGGAGGTCTGTCATCCAATCCAGTTAGTATTAACCCATTTTGGGGTGCTTTGTCCCAAGTGGGGATTTGCGATATAAATGATTCCGGAGAATAGGATGATGCATCAACCACAGGACTTCGTGCAGTACAGAGAATGTTTGACTCATACTTGGCTGAAACCAGGCATCTGTCAATTACTGATGATCCTCTTTTATACTGAAGTAGAAAGGTGAGTGACTGGCCAGAGCTGACCGCAGTGGCACTGAAGTACCTGACATGCCATCCCTCCAGTGTAAGCGAAGAGAGGGTATTCGGTTCAACAGGTGCAATAGTTTGGGATCATCATACAAACCTCTCTCCTGCAAATGTCAGTTTGCTGACATTCATAAAAATGAATGAGGGGCATATACCAGCTCAAACTGCAACCTCAGTATTCGTACCACAGCATGGTCATGGTTGTGGTAGAAATGGACCATCCTGGTGGCACTGGCAGCATGAAATAGCCTACCACTAAGGTAGATGATGATACAATGGAGAAAGAATTCCCCAGTGGTCAGAACTCAGACACTGATGACTGCGAGAGCAGCTTTCCGTATGAGGATAATGATGAGGTTGATGGTGGTAGGTTTTAAGTGAAGTGGTTAAAAGGTTGCCATATTTTTTCAGTGGTATATGTTTTGTTTTTCATACAGTTAAATCAGTGTCCCACTCAGAGTGACTCAATTTCCATATGTCAGATTTGTAACACAGGTCAAATATACCCCGCCCTCCACCCACTTGTGTGCATCTGACATTGATAGTGAATGTGTTGCAGCAGGCTGCAGCTGTTATCCACTGCCACCAGATGCAGTAAAATGTGAGCGGGAATGTGTTCATGTGCCCCCAGACCACCACCATAAAACCACTGTTAGCCATTGCTGCCAGATGCAGGAAAATGTGAGAGGGAATGTCATCATGTGCCCCTTGGAACACTACCATAAAACCACTGTTAGCCATTGCTGCCAGATGCAGGAAAATGTGAGAAGGAATGTCATCATGTGCCTATCACCACCAACCACCACCACCATTATGCCAATGTTTTCCATTATGTGTCCTGGCCATGCCAAGGCAGAGGGAGTCGGAGAGGAGACCACATCCATCAGCCACAGGCACAGGGCTTCTTACTATCAATACTTGAGCATGTGTACTAATGTTTTTCATGCTATTAAACTTCTTTTAGCTGTGTTATGTTTCCTGTTGCTTTTCTGAGATGCAGTGGTCAAACACAAATGGTCAACTCGTTTTCTTTTTTGCAGGTTAACAAACAACTCTCCTTCACTGAAGGACTGTATGGTACAGCAGTACTGTCTACAGCAACCTACAGGATATCCATTTCCATACAGGTAAGTATATCAATTATATTTCATCTGTTCCTTTTTTGTTGTTCATTTTTCCAAAAGAGTGCAAATCCGACTGACGATTCATGTAAAGTAGGTGACATGTACATCACATAATATTTATCATGCACATCACACACTGTATTGCTGCTGCCCCAGCCATGCCAGTGTTGAAAAAAGTTTGATCCAGGTGACAGTCATGACTTGACAAGATGTGTTTTTACAGTGCAACTTGAGCTAAGACATAGGGACACTAACAAAGTGTATGGGTTACAGCCTGGTACTAAATTTGTGATTGTGATGATTTGGTCTTCATGTGGCTTCAGTGGGACAGCTAGCTATCTGTTAATCAGCATATATGACAGGGTGGAGCAGACACACTTTAAACATAATGTGTAACTGCTGCAATCAAATACTAATACGTCCTTCATTTCTTTTTGTAGGAAACTTCCTGATGCTTTGTGGTGTCATAGTTGCCTTATCCAAATACTGTAACTTGTTCAACATCATACCCCCTCCCCATGCTGGCAGACATGCAACACGTAGTATGAATCGATGATGACCATGACCATCATTACTGGACTGGAGAAGGATGTAGATAAAATCTGTGAAGAATTAACCAAACAATAAACCACTAATGAGGCCTACTTGCAAATGAGAATTCCCCTGCCCGGATAAAAAATACTTACCTTCACTGGATTGAGAGTATTCCAACACCACAATTTCTCATCAAGCAAAGAAATTAGCATGCAAACTTTATGGGACCTGTGACACAAAAACAATACAATGATTACATGTACATATATGTAGAGCCCCACTCCCCAAAAAAAAATATATATATATATATCACACAGTTATGGTCAGGTTCTGTCTGTGTAAAACAATGATGGTACCAGAAAGATACATTAATCAACTTACCAAGGGTAGTATTAGTGTACACACAAAGGGCATCCTTCCTGATGAGGTGACTGCAGCACACTTTGAGCAACCAACAGCGTTTTCAGTCTCATCATTTTGGACAGTAAACTCAATGGTCAGGTTATCCTTCCTTCACACCGTTTGACAAGACACTGTGCATTATCACATCACAGTCATGTCAATCAACAGCAGCATTACATGTAATTCCAAAAGCAGCAGCATTTGTTGTTATGCTCACATTTCACTTTGCCAGGACTAGGGGATTTTCTGTAGACAAGACAGTAGCATTCTGGGGATATACGTTAATTCTGGTGACTTTGTGTGCCCACTGCGTGCAACACTGAGTGGGTCATTAATTCTTGGAGGCTTTGCAATTGTTGTTATGCTCACATTTCACTTAATCAGGACTGGGGAATTTTCTGGAGACAAGACAGTAGCATTCTAGGGATGCACATTAATTCTGGTGACTGTGTGTGCCCACTGCGCGCAACACTGTCTGCTACCACTACACTGTTCTACTGTACCACATTTCTTCTTTGCATTTTTTTGTTCTGGACTAAGTGATGTCTTTCTAGTTTAGACTGGTAGTGGCAGTTTTGCAGCAAGTTGCTCTACACCAGAACACAACCCGGTCCCAGTGGTAGCACAGTGTGGTGGCAGTGGACTGGACCTGTTATATATTCTGACTTTATAATGTCTGTACACCATTAAATATTTTGGGTGCCTCAGCAATATTTCATGTCTGTCAAGCAGGGTTTGTTAAAAAGCAGGAGTGAGCAGTGCTATGATCTCCTAAAACTCATGTGTGGACTGTGACTGAGGTGCACACTACCCACCGACTGCACAGAGACCTCTGAAAACATATTATATCAATCAAAATCTTTATTTATCAATCAAAATCTTTATTTATCCAGGCAGTCATTATTGAGCAGGGCTCATTTGCAAGATGGACCTGGGGATAACAGGGTCAGGTACACAAGGAAATACATTACATATAAAAATGTATGTACACACATACACAGTTATATATACACTATATACAATTTACATTTGAAAACAAAGGCAATAATGAAAACATACAGTAGAATACCTGGATGGCATAATACAAGAGAACCTTATACAGTTGCGAAGCGATAAGTTATGGTCCATTCACATGATAGTAGTTGCAGGGGAACCTTTTATGGGTGGCAGCCCCTAAGTGCAGTTATAGTTCTGGTGCTTAAACTTGGGAATAAATTTAGAAACTGCCAGATGGTACAGTAGCAAGCAGGGATGGGAAGAACCAGGTGGGGGGGTCAGTACCCAATAAAGTGTATATTGTTAGGATCCCAAGGTTGCTTTTCAGGAGTCAGGGTAGGGAAGTAAAAAAGTGGTAGAAGAGCTAGTATGAGGACTAGGTTGCCAAGGAGGACTAAGATGGGTAATATGATTTTGTCCACTGCTGATGATGATACAAATAAAATATATGCTATATATGCTTATCTTTATTCTTTATACCATAAACACTGGAACAAGTCGTCATATATATGTTTGCAAGAAGCTGGACAGTGTCTGCAGACAGAGGACATTACACTGCACACATGCTATTTAGCAGTTAGCACAGTATTATTGCACTACTCAGTCCTGCTTTTTAGTAAACACTCTACAACAGAAAGTAAACATTACTGAGGCACCAAAAATATGTCAGGGTAAACTTTCTTAACTTGGAATATAACAGGCCATAAGAAGCACACTGCACTATGTGAATGGCTGCTGGTACACAATACATGGCTCCAAAAGTGTGAGGCAAACACTCAAAGCCACTACTCTATATGAATACATGCCACAAAAAAATGTTCAGTGCTACTGCAACTTAATTGATGGCAAAACAGGGCACACACAAATGACCACTACGCTTTGAAACATAGAAACATAGACTTTGACGGCAGATAAGGACCACTTGGCCCACCCAGCCTGCCCATTTCCCTACCTACTGGATAAGCTGCAGATTCTAGTTAACCAACAGCATACTTCCTGCAACCCCCCACTATAATTGCCTTATGTCTGTCCCATGCATGTTTGAATTCCCCCACTGTTTTAGACCCACGACCTCCTCAGGAAGGCGTTTCCATGTATCCACCACTCTCTCCATGAAAAAAATGTCCTCACATTACCCCTGAGCCGTCCCCCCTCTATCTTTAAATTGTGCCCACTTGTTCTTACACATCTCTTTTTCTGAAAGATGCTACCCTCCTGAACTTTGTTGATTCCCTTGATGTACTTGAAAGTTTCTATCATGTTCCCCCTGTCCCTCCTTTCATCAAGTATACATATTAAGCTCTCTCAGTCTCTCTTTATATGGTTTCTGCTGCAGACCCTGCACCATTTTAATTGCCTCCTCTGGGCTGCTTCCATCCTGTCTATGTCCTTGCATAGATGAGTTCTCCAAAACTGCACACAGTACTCCAGATGGGGTCTCACCAACTGTCTGCATAGAGGGATAACCACTTCCCTTTTTCTACTTATGATGCCCCTCCCTATGCATCCCAGTATCATCCTGGCTCTCCTTACTGACTTTTCATATTGCTTACCCACCTTTAGGTCATCTGATATGACTACCCCCAGGTCCCTTTCCATTTTTGTTGTTGTTAGTACCTCCCCTGCTATTGTGTACTCTTCTCCTGGGTTTTTGTTTCCCAGGTGCATTACTTTGCACTTCTTTGCATTGAATCTAAGTTGCCATATGTCTGACCATTCCTCCAACCTTGCCAAGTCCTTCTCATCTTTTCTACCTCTTGTGTATCAACTCTGTTACAGATCTTTGTGTCATCTGCAAAGAGGCATACCTTTCCTTCCAGACCCTCTGCAATGTCACCTATAAAGATGTTAAAGAGGACTGGACCCAGTACTGAGCCCTGAGGTACTCCACTAAGTAACCCCTTTCTTCAGAATGTGTTCCATTCACTATTACCTTCTATGTCCTGTTGTGCAGCCAGTTTGCTACCCAGGCTACCACCCTGGGACCCACTCCCAGGCTGGATAACTTGATTATTAATCTTTTGTGTGGGACTGTGTCAAATGTCTTGCTAAAGTCTAGGTAGGCCATATCCACAGCCCCTCCCTGGTCTTTTACTTTGGTCACCCAGTCAAAGAAATCAATTAGATTCATCTGACATGACCTTCCTGCTGTAAATCCATGCTGCTTTGGGTCCTGTGCCCCGCTGGCCTCTAGGTACTCAACAATTCTTTCTTTCAGAAGTGATTCCATCATTTTCCCTACCACTGAGGTCAAACTTACAGGTCTGTAGTTTCCTGCTTCTGCCTTGCTCCCACTTTTATGAAGGGGAATCACATCTGCCCTCCTCCAGTCCTCAGGTACCACCCCATCCTGCCATGATTTGTTAAAAAGCGTGGTCAGGGGGCATGGCTTGGCTCCTGGTGAGATGGCTGCCTGATGTGAGTGCTCCATATCTCGGGGATAATTTTAGAGCGATAGCTCCGTGCTTCAACTCGTATCAAACTAATTAGCAGCCTGGAAGATATCAGGAAGGGTTTGGCTAGCTGGTTAAACTGAGAAACTTTGGCCCACATGTCTGATCGAGGTGACAAAGACTAAGGCACTCGACCATGTTGAAACAAAGCGGCCCTGGGAAGGCCACAGGCCCCAGTATGCAACAGACTCAGAATATGTTTGCCACTTTATTGAAACAAACAGCCAAGGTGACATTGGCAGCGAATAATACAATGGTGGCAATCCATAGGCTTGAATCCCGACTCGATACAACTGAGCAAAAAACAATAGAAAGCGCCATTGCACTGGAAGATCTTTCTGCTATAATAAGGGATCAAGAGAGGTCAATCCAGGCTTTGCAGGCTAAAGTTGATGATATGGAAAATCAAAGCCGGCGGAACAATCTGCAGCTGTTAGGGTTCCCCGAAGGTGTAGAGCAAGGTAACCCTATTGAATTCCTTTATGATACCCTCAATGATCTACTGAAGCACTATCTCCCTCCCAGTTTTACTATCGAGCGAGTGCACAGAACACTTGCTCCCAAGCCGAAACCCGGTGACAGGCCGAGACCGCTCATGCTAAGTATATTAAATTTTGCCGACAAGGAATAGGCTACATCTCGAGACGGGGAGCTTGAAGCTCGTTATTGACGTGGGCATAAAATAATGATGTTTCAGGACTACTCTCGAGACCTGGCGGCTCGCCGGAAAGAATACTCTGAAGCCAGGCGCATAATGCATGAAAAAGGTAACAAATTCTCACTTCGGTACCCTGCGATCATGCGTCTAGAAGAGAATGGGTATTTTCTCTCATTTGCCAGCCCGAGCAGTTTGTCTGACTATCTTAAAAAAAAATGGCCAGGGAATGTTAATGAGGATAAGGCTCAAATGGACCCTGTTGTACCAGTGGTGTGTCACAGAAATACTGTATCACTAGATGGCACTTTCACATCTACACCTCGTCCAAATGGCTTCCAGTTTCAGGGCCAGAGTACTCCACTCCCTGCAAGAACACTGAAATGTCAACAAAATGAGAACCACCACAAGAGAACCCATCCTATTGATCGTGCAGGGAACGTTTCTGAAATGACACTTAACCCGATGACTACACAGGATGGCTGCAATTCCAAATTCCTCTCCCCCAACAGATATGCACCACTCGCCTCCATCTCTCAGGATGAATTTCCAGACTACCCCGAAGAGGAGATGTTGCAGGAGGTTTCAAAGGCTGAATCCCCATTTGCGGACTGGCTCCAGCTGTGCCCCTACTTAAGAACTCTACCCAAGAGCTACATATAAACAGTCGTGTGGGTAACAGCTCAAATCACCTTGCTCACCAGCCTGCAATCATCACGGAAACTGTGCCTCCCCTGGATGCACAGGACCACTGTTAGATAAGTGCTCATGTTTGTACTGTGTTTTGGTGGGCGGTTATGAGGATTGGGTGGAAGAAAGAATATGTGTGTGCATTCCCTTTTTCAAATGTCAACCCTTTGGTCTAACCGGTCCTCCCGCGCTTTCATGGCACTAGCTGGGGTATCATACAGTGCAGGTTTAATATATGATGGATCTGGCGAGGCCCTTAACAGTAGTGTGTATCGGGGACCTCCGGTTCTATGAAGGGCTTGTGAAGGGGGATGGGTGGGAGAAACTCTGATTTCTAGCGTATCTCTCTCCATATTTTTTTTTCTTTTGTCTGGCCCTGGGAAATATGGCTCTGCTTTGCTAAGGGTTGCACCTAGTGAATTTCAAGAGTCAGAGTGGAGAATTCCCTCCCCCCATGAGCACTGCAGCTAATTATGGGAGCATTATGCTATCCGGTATGCTAATCTGACCGGACTGTTGCTAGAGAAACCGGGTGTGGGGCTATCCCAAAGAAAGCACTTACAGTCATTCATAAGGTCCCCAAGGAAAGGAATCACTCTTATGGGGCAGCAAAGTCCTCATTAGCTTACAAGTCCACCACCCTATTTCAGGTGAAACGATGTGGCCTGAGAGGATTTTGACTCCTTGGCCTGAGACACTGTTTTTCTCCAATGCGCAAAGTTACGCACCACATGTAAATAGTTTAAGTTTGTTAGTATTTGTTATTTTTCAGACTATACTTACAACTTTGCAGAACAGATGTGAGGTGCTAAGCACTAGTAAACTCTGTTCTATGCTTGTATGGTTGCAGATTGGCTCTGGGGAAATGATACGATGGCTGGCCGATCTTACCCCTACCTCTCCCCCCAAAAGATTTTTTTATAACCGTCCTTATGGGTGATATTTCCTTTATAACTTGGAATGTAAGAGGGTTAAATTCCCCTTCCAAAAGGAAGCAGGTATTCACACATCTAAAAAGGCTTAAAACCCAGGTTGCCTTTGTGCAAGAAAATAAACTTGCTGAGAAAGATTGTAAATACTTAATTAGGGACTGGGTAGGTTTGGAGTTGCATTCCTGCGCGTCCACTAAAAAAAGAGGAATAGCAATCCTGCTCCACAAGTCACTCCCCTGGGCTGTGGTAAAGAGGAAGGCAGACTCTCACGGGCGTTGGGTAATAGCCTTGCTTGACACCCCCAATGGCCATCTTTTGGTGGTAAACATTTATGCCCCAAATGTGGATGACCCTTCCTTTTTTCTAGATCTGAACTCTAAATTAGACACAATGGTACAGCAAGACACACCTATCATCTGCAAGAGGGATTTTAATCTCACATTAGTTCCTGTGTTAGATAGGAGTGATCTAGGCAAGGAAACGCACACTCGGGGGGCTCATGGTGTTCAACACCTAAGTTCTGAGTACCAGCTAGTAGACATATGGCGCTTAGTGCACCCCTCTGTCCGGGATTACTCCTACTATTCTGGGGTTCACAGCACTTATAGTAGATTAGACTACTGGCTTATTTCCCATACCCTCACAGGCTTAGTCATGGACTCCGCTATTCTTCCCATGGTAATTTCGGACCATGAGCCAGTACAAGTGATTATCTCTTGGGGTCCTTCCATCCATAGGTCTTCCTCCTGGAGACTGGATTTGCTACTCCTGTGAGATTCCAATTTTGTAAAATGGGCTAAATCAGAAACCATAAATTTTCTTAGGGAGAACCCTATCGAAGACACCTCTGCCCAAAACACTTGGGAGGCTTATAAAGCTACCATGCGTGGGAAAATTATAGGGTATGCCTCTCACAGGAGGAAAACTAGGGAAGGGGAAATGGCACAATTGGAAGACGACCTGCTCAGTGCCGAAAAGACTCTTAAGGCACAATCTCACCCATCTTCTCAGTCACTGTGGGGTCGACAGGTCCTTGCTATAAGGACCAGGTTAAACGAACATATTTCCAGAAAGGCTGACTTGGCACTTATCAGATTAAAACACTCTTATTGGGAGGGTGGGGAAAAGTGGGAAATGTTGGCATACCAACTGCGGAGACAACAAGAGAATAGGTACATGGGGGGGCTGAAAGACCCAGTCACAGGGATAGTGAAAACAAAACCACAGGAAGTGAATGTTATAATGACTGCATTTTATTCTCAACTATACAAGTCAACCAGAACCAATCTCTGTTTGGATATGTCATCATTCTTAGACAAGGTGAGGCTCCCGAAGCTGTCCCCAATGCAATGTGCTGCTCTGGAGGAACCCCTAACTCATACAGAGGTTGGGACATCCCTGATGGCATTAAAAAAAGGGAAGGCCCCTGGTAGTGATAGGTTCCCTGTGGACTTTCTGCAACTAATATCCCCTCTGATTTCTCCCCTGCTTTGTAAGGTCTTGAAAAGACCAAGGAAAAAGGTATATTACCTCTTACACTAAGGGAGGCTATCATTACAGTTCTTCCCAAAAAAGATAAACCTCCTGAAGAGGCAGCTAGTTATCACCCCATATCCCTGATAAATTCAGACAGTAAGGTTTATGCTAAAGTGTTAGCTGACAGACTGGCCCCAATCTTACCATCCCTGATTCATTCATTGCAGGTCGGCTTTGTAAAAGGTAGATACGGTACTGACCACATCAGAACACTTATTAATCTTATTCATATAGTGAATCAGGATATATCAACGCCGTCAGCTGCTGTAGCCATTGATTTTGAAAAGGCATTTGACTCCGTGGAGTGGGACTACTTGCAGAAAGTTTTACATCACATGGGTTTTGGACCGTACTTCAGAGTGGCTGTCTCCTCCATATACATATCTCCCCTTGCAAAAGTCCTCACCAATTCAGTTTTATCTGAACCATTTCTTCTACACAGAGGCACAAGACAAGGATGCCCTCTCTCCCCTCTTTTGTTCGTCATTGCTATTGAGCCATTAGCAGCTGCAATTAGACAGAACCCGCGTTTCACTGGTATCGGTAGGGGGCAGGTTCATGTTTCCACCCTACTGTATGCTGATGATCTGCTGGTAAAGCTAGGAGACATCAATGAGTCCTTACCCCAACTTCTAGGTATCCTGGACTCCTTTTCATCAATCTCAGGGTTAAAGGTAAATCAATCTAAAATGGAAGTACTCCCTCTTAATTCGCAATGCAACTCCCACTTGGTGGCACAGTTAGGATTAAAATGGTCACAACATATGATCAAATACTTGGGAATTAAGATTGGGAGTAACCTAGCAAAGTGGTGGAATAATAACCTGTGCCCTCTGCTGTCCAATTGCAAACTTGAAATGGAGCGAATAAACAAGCTTCATTTAACTATGGCAGGCAAGATAGCCACTTTTAAGATGTCCCTCACCCCCAATTTTTTTTATTTTCTAGATCCAGAAGCAAATGATTTGATACCTTTTAATGGACTAACATAGATGTAACAACAAGAACAAAGTGCTCTAGCTTTCGGACCAACCAGTCCTTCTTCAGAAGCTCATGGCAGTTGTTTAGAAAATACAATACTTATAACAGCTAGATAATGCAGAAAAAAACAGAAAAAAATCCCCATTGGTTTAAAATACTCATTTAAAAAAAAAAAAAAAGAAGATGATGTCAGAGAAGTTTAACAGTACAATACTGCCTTCAGCCAGAAAGACCCTTGGGTCAGATGTGTTTGGTGGAACACACATACAAAGAATCCTACTGCATATAAATTTAATTGACATAAGATAACACTGCTGAAACAGATAACTCCTAAATCAAGCTATGAGTGTCACAGTTAGTATAAGGATGTGATTACTGAAAGGCAACCCCAACCCAGATTAAAGACAAACTAAGATTGTTATAGGGCTCATGAAATTTCAATGTTAGCATTATAGACAAGAATTTACCAGTAAAGTTGTCTTAAAACATCAGTGCACTGTGTGATGTGTAAACCTAGCTGGACCTGTCACCCAGCTGTATTCTCAAGCTAGATATAAGGCCCAAGAAATTTCAAAACCTCAGGACTATATAAATGATAATTTAAATATAAATTGATAATATAGTGTCAAACAAAAACTCTAGACGAGGAACCTCAAGGAATTAAGACCATGTAGCCTGATATGTATTGATGTCAATATATACTGAGAATGTAGCAACTTGATGTACCACAAGTGTCTAAGGAATGTGAAAAAAAGATAAAAATGTAATTTCTCTCCTCCTCTTCATACAAACAATACAACCTAACCCACCCCACATCACAATAATGTGGGTGGGGGAGATACATAGCTTAAAGGAGATGTTGTCTCTCTCTCTCTCTCTCCCACAGACACACACACACTCTCTCTCCTAGTGAACCTATATTAACTTCAGTCACTGCAATTGTTCCCCAAAGGAATTCAACTTGTCATGAAATCCTGAGTAAAAGGGCTTATGTCTCCTAATATCTACAGAGTAAACATGTAACACTATTTAACCGTACTACTATCTGCAAAGTAACATTTCCAAGGATACTAGATAGAACCACCATGAAATAAACCTGCCACCCTCCCCAAGATAAGGTAACTAGAAGTGAATATAAAATATATGTGTAAGACCAGAGGTCTAACATACCTACATATCCACAAATTACTACAATATTAGCCTAATGTAAAAAGATCTGTGCAGGACCCCCATGCAAATGAGATCACACTCCCCAATATGTACAGAGTTACAAAAATTATATATAACAGTATATGATAACACTCCTGTATGTACACTAGCAGGCTGAGTAATCTGAATATGGTGCAATGGAATGAATCCCCCCCCCCCCAGGCAAAGATAAAAAGTAAGGAGGAATTAATATTCATTATGTGTGTGAAATAAGAATAGTAACACATTATAACTCCATATATCTAAATAGAGACTTACCTCAATGTGACAGCAAGCCCCACATCTGTTATATCACATACCTCACAACACATACCCACACACATACATACACACATGCATCCACATCCCACACATGCTGAAGTCCTATAATATGTCAGTTTGAAGAAGAAAAGGTCTGTGGATGTTAGTTTCTGTAGTGTCTCATAAAGCCAAGATCAACGTTCGTCCCATCTGCTATCATATTGAGATGTAAAATAAGTTTAATCTCAAAAGCTCGTCTCTGTTGTGTGTTTTTGAGATTTCCTTTTAAGACCATTACTGACATATCTGAGACTGAGTGGTCAGGCTGGGAGAAGTGGTGCCCCACTGGTTTTTCAGTCCTCCTTGCTGTAATAGTATGTCTGTGTGAGTTCATCCTAGTGCGGAGCTGTTGGCGTCTCTCCTACATAACCTGTTTGTGGACATCTCTTGTACTGAATGAAATAAGCAACATGTCGTGACATGCATGTACAACTCCCATGCACCTGGAATTGTCTGTTTTGTGATGTAACCACACAGTCCAAGGTAGAAATGAGCCCACAAGTCTTACAGGGGTGTTGATTGCAGGGTCATGTGCCATTGTGTGACATGGTATTCTGTTCCGGTGAAAGTTTGCTCCTAATAATTAGGCTGGATAAATGTGGTGGTTGTTTAAAAGATAGTAGTGGGAGTTCCTTAAAAATACAATTAAGGGTTTCATCCTCACTAAATATTGGGTGGAGATCTTTAATAATCTTACGCAGACATTCAAGATCTGGATGATATGTGACTACCAAGGGTATTCTGTCTGTAGCTGTCTTTTCTTTATATTGAAGTAGTTGTTGTCTTGGTACTTGCGTTGCCCGTTCTGTTATCCTGTCAATTTCCCTGGAAGAGTGTCCCTGCTCAATAAAGGTGTTTTTCAACATAGCCAAATGTATATCTCTGTCATCCTCATTTGAACAAATACAGTGACAATGAAGTGCTTGACTGTATATGACAGATTTTTGTATGGTTTGGGTGGTTACTTTTCTTGTGCAGGTATCATCTGTCTGTTGCTTCCTGTAAATACATGTATGTAAGGTTCCATCCTTAATGATGACTGTGGTGTCCAGAAAGTTAACCTTGGTGGTAGAGTACTCCAGGGTAAGCTTTATGGTAGGGTGGAGATTATTAAGTTTGTGATGAAAATCTTTGAGTGCATCTGTGCCTTCCGTCCAGATGATAAACAAATCATCAATGTAACGGAAATAAGCTAGTGGTTTGTGGGGATACTGCCTTAAAAAAATCCTCCTCCAAGTCAGCCATAAAGAGGTTAGCATACTGTGGAGCCATTTTGGTGCCCATTGCTGTTCCCATAGTTTGAACATAATGTTTAGAAACATAGAAACATAGAAGTTGATGGCAGATAAGGACAGCAAGGCCCATCCAGTCTGCCCATTTGTTTTTCTACCTTATAAATGTGCCATCGGTCTTTGCTCTGTCAGTGGCCTATCTATTCATAGTCATTTGTATTGCTCCCTTATGCCTATCCCATGCCTGTTTGAAGCCCTGCACTGTATTCATAGCCACCACTTCTTGTGGTAAGCCATCCATGCATCCACCACCTTTCTGTGAAAAGAATTCTCACATTCCCCTTAATCGGCCCCTCTAATCTCATGCTGTGTCCTCTTGTCCTGCTATTTTTCTTATATTTAAACATGTTAGACTCTTTCACCTTGTTAATGCCCCTAAGGTGCTTGAATGCCTCGATCATATCACCTCTCTCCCTCCTTTGCTCAAGGGTATATATTGAGCTCTGTTAATCTGTCCTCATATGTCTTCTGATGTAGTCCCTGCACCATTTTGGTTGCCCTTCTTGGACTGCCTCAATTTGGTTAACGTCCTTGTGAAGGTGTGGCCTCCAATACTGCATGCAGTACTCAGATGGGGCCTAACCGGTGTCTTGTAAGGAGAGGATTATTACCTCCCTCTTGACATTGATACCCCTACTAATACACCCTAACACCCCTAGCCTTACCTCTGCTTTAGGGGTCTACTTGGATGATTTCAGGTCATCAGTGATGATGATACCCAAGTCTCTTTCTTCCTTTGTGACTACTAGCAACTCCCCTCCCAGCCTATAGGTGGCTTCAGGGTTTCTCTTCCCTATGTGCATGATTTTGCACTGCTTTGGAATTAAATCCCAGTTGCCACTCTTCTGACCATTTTGTCAGTTTATCCAGATCTCTTCTCATTCTGCCCACCCATCTGGATCATCTACTCTGTTGCAGATCTTGGTGTCATCTGCAAACAGACAAGCCTTACCCTCTAGTCCATCTGCAAGCTCACTAATGAAGATGTTGAAGAGGACTGGCCCCAGGACTGATCTAAGTACCCACTTGTGACTTGCATCTCTTCTGACTGTATACCATTTACCACCACTCTCTGTTTTCTGCCCGTCAACCAGTTTGCCACCCAGTTGACCAACTTCTGACCCACCCCAAGCCTACCCAGCTTATTTATCAATCTTCTAATTGGAACAGTGTCAAAAGCTTTGCTGAAGTCAAGGTAGGCGACATCAACTGCTCCCCCTTGGTCCACCACTCTGGTTACCCAGTCAAAGAAATCTATGAGATTAGTTTGACAGGACCTTCCTTTTGTAAACCCATGCTGTGCCCCTATGGATTCCAGGTGTTGCACTATCCTTTTCTTAAGGAGTACCTCCATAATCTTGCCCACTACTGAGGTAAGACTGACTGGTCTGTAGTTCCCTGCCTCCTCCTGCTACCACTCTTGTGGGCGGGATCACATAAACCCTTCTCCAGTCTTCTGGGACCTCTCCTGTGCTCAGAGACTCACTAAACAGTTCTGCTAATGGCTCTGCTAGTTCCACCTTTAGCTTCTTAAGTACCCTGGGATGCATGCCATCAGGTCCCATTGCCTTATCCACCCTGAGCTTAGCAAGCTCTTGTAGGACCCTTTCTTTTGTGAAGGGAGTAGTGCTCACGTCCCTCCCCCCTGTGTCCATAATGCTGAGAAGTGGGCCCTGCCCTACCTTCTCTTCAGTAAATACTGAGCAAAAGTGTCTATTTAGGATAGATGCCTTTACAGGGTCCTCCTCCTCACATGCTCCCTTTTCTCCATTAAGCTTAGAAATACCCCCTCTGGACTTTCTCCTTTCACTAATGTATCTATAGGAAGTCTTGTCACCTTCTTTTACTGTTCATGCTAGTGTTTCCTCAGTTTGGGACTTTGCCTGCCTTACTGCCTTCCCTGCTTCCCTTAGGGCAGTTGGTATGCCTCCCTATCTTCATCCTGCTGTGTTCCCCTTACATTTCCTGAAGGCCAGCCTTTTGGCTCTGACCTTTTCTGCTACTGTATTTGAGAACCAAAGTGGTTTCCTTCTTCTTTGCACTTCCTTTTCTGTCTAACACAGTGGGATGTTGCTTCAAGTATTGCATCCTTAATGCTTGCCCTTTGCCTGTACCCCTCACCTGTGTTTCTTTTGCCAGGGCTAGCTTAACTCTGTTGGCCATCTTATCAAAGTCAGCTCCTCTGAAGTCCCATATTTTGCCTTGGAATGGGATGATTTAGATGTAGTAGCCAAATTGAACCATACCATGTGATGGTCACTGGCCCCCAGGTGACCTTCTACCTGGAGATCTGTGATCCCTTCCTTGTTAGTTAATACTAGATCTAGGATAGCCCTGTCTCTTGTGGGTTGCTGTACCAATTGTTTGAGGCCTTCCCCCTGAAGGGAATCCACTATGTGTCTAGTTCTGGCAGATGTTCCTGCTGGTATTGACCAATCTGTATCCGGCATGTTGAAGTCTCCCATTATCAGAACCTCCCTTTAGCTGTCATGTTTGTATATCTTCTAACAGTAATGTGTCTATGTCCTCCCCTGGTCTGGGGCCTGTAGACAACCCCAGTTCTTATGGCTGTCCCATTTCCTGTTTCCAGGGTGACCCACAGTTCTTCTGGCTCCTTATGTGTATTCTGAATTTCTGTAGCTTTGATATTTTCATTGACATATAGGGCCACTCCTCCCCCCTCCCCTTTTTGCACCTCGGTCTCTTCTGAACAATACATAGCCAGGTACTGAAGTCTCCCAAGTGTGGTTACTAGTAACCCACGTCTCACTAATTGCTACTATGTCTAGTTTAGCCTCTGACATTATTGCCTGCAGGTCTGGGATCTTATTTCCCAGGCTGTGAGCATTTGTGTACATGATTTTCCATTGGCCAGATTTTGGTGTGTTAGTTGTTGGGTGAGGTTTGGCATTACCCCTGTGCGACGTATGGGGAGACAAACCTTTTTTCTTACCTGGTGATGCAAATGAAATGCAAACATGCTGAATCCCTGTTTGACCACTAGCTGAGGGGGGAGGGGTGTTCTTCCCATTCAACGTATGGAGTGCTGCACCCCTCTCCCCATTTGCTAATTTAAATATTCTGCAAAGAACCATTGAAGTTGAAGTTGTTATGTGTCAAAATGAATTCCATAAGTTCCCCCACCACTCCAGGGTTGATGTTTTGTTCCGGTCCTTTCTCATGTATGTATTTAAGGCATGCTGCAATGCCATCTGTGTGTGGAATATTAGTGTAGAGGGATGTTACATCCATTGTCACTAAAATGGTATCAGGTGGTAAATCCTTATAACCAGAAAGTACACGCAAAAAGTGCATAGTGTCCTGGATATAACTGTCTCTTTCCATAACCAGCGGTTTCAAAATGGTCTCTACAAACCCTGAGATCCCCTCAGTCAAGGTACCATTACCAGAGACTATGGGTCTCCCTGAATTGCCAGGTTTATGTATTTTAGGTAGCATGTAGAATGTCCCTGGCCTGGGTTCATCAGGGATGAGGTGAGTTAGTTTCTCTCGGGCATGGTCAGGAAAAGTTTTAATTAAGTCACGTAGTTCATCTTTATATCTTGTAGTGGGGTCACTCTCCAGTTCTCTGTAGTATGTAAGATCTGTTAGCTGTCTATTAGCTTCAGTAATATAATCCTCTCTGTTTAAAATCACCACTGCAGAGCCTTTATCAGCTTTTTTGATGACAATGTTGAGGTTTTATTTCAGTGTCCCTATAGCTCTCTGTTCCAGTGGAGAAAGGTTATAATGGGTTTGTTTTTGCCTGAGAAAAAGGGGAGAGAGAGAGAACATCTCCTTTAAGCTATGTATCTCCTCCACCCACATTATTGTGATGTGGGGTGGGTTAGGTTGTATTGTTTGTATGAAGAGGAGGAGAGAAATTACATTTTTATCTCTTTTTCAGATTCCTTAGACACTTGTGGTACATCAAGTTGCTACATTCTCAGTATATATTGACATCAGTACATATCAGGCTACATGGTCTTAATTCCTTGAGGTTCCTTGACTAGTTTTTTTGTTTGACACTAATATTATTAATTTATATTTAAATTATCATTTATATAGTCCTGAGGTTTTTGAAATTTCTTGGGCCTTACATCTAGCTTGAGAATACAGCTGGGTGACAGGTCCAGCTAGGTTTTGCACATCACACAGTGTGCACTGATGTTTTTAAGAAAACTTTACTGGTAAATTCTTGTCTATAATGCTAACATTGAAATTTCATGAGCCCTATAACAATCTTAGTTTGTCTTTAATCTGGGTGGGGTTGCCTTTCAGTAATCACATCCTTATACTAACTGTGACACTCATAGCTTGATTTAGGGAGTTATCTGCTTCAGCAATGTTATCTTATGTCAATTAAATTTATATGCAGTAGGATTCTTTGTATGTGTGTTCCACCAAGCACATCTGACCCAAGGGTCTTTCTGGCTGAAGGCAGTATTGTACTGTTAAACTTCTCTGACATCATCGTCTTTTTTTTTTTTTAAAATGAGTATTTTAAACCAATGGGGATTTTTTTCTGTTTTTCTCTGCATTATCTAGCTGTTATAAGTATTGTATTTTCTAAACAACTGCCATGAGCTTCCGAAGAAGGACTGATTGGTACGAAAGCTAGAGCACTTTGTTCTTGTTGTTACGTCTATGTTGTTCCATTAAAAGGTATCAAATCATTTGCTTCTGGATCTATTCTTGCAAGGACCAATACGGCAACTACTAAATCTTTATTTTCTAGCTCATATTCCCCTATTTCTGTGAACCAGCCCCACCCTCCACACATATGAACTCCTCCCATATAGTCACCATGCCACAGAAATGCCCCCACTCCAGATCTTCCCTGCTCCATTGAGAGACTGGACTGCCCTCCCTCAGACTGACACAATCACACACACACACACACAAAACACAACTAATAAAACTAAGAATTAATTAAAAAAGAAATCCACAGGACAAATAAGGTAAGAAAAGGATCTGCACAAAAACAATAATGATTTAGCTTTGAAAAAAGATTTTTAAACTGCCTGTCTAGGCTAATGCTATCCTCTCTCTCTCTCTCTCTCTCTGTCTCTATCTCCCTCTCTCTCTCCCCTCCTCCCGCCCCTCCCCCCACCCACCCACCCTCACAGGAGAAAGTGAAACTATGTCCTAGTATGACTAACTTCCTTCCTGCCCGGTTAAAGCATGTGACTTACAGTACTGTAAGCCATGTGGTGTGTGGGGAGCTGCCAATATAGACTTGTCACTCCACCTTAATTTGCATTAAGGCAGAATGACAACGCAAAATAATAATTACAAGGTGAAGTGAGCCTTTCACAGTGGGCACTACACGTAGTGGGAAGCCAACACGAAGTGCAAACTTTGCGGGCACTTTGCAGGCAGAATTAAAATTCTCTGCATCTCTAAAACCAACACACAAATCAAGGTGGCACATACAGTACAGTTCAAGCATAAAATAACAATGTATACAGGTAGAACTTAAAATGCAGAAAAGCACCAGGATCAGAGGGCATGCAATGAAACTGGAGGTGTTTAAGAGAGATGTGAGAGCATACTACTTCACTGAAAGAGTGGTGGATGCCTGGAACAGACCGCCAACAGAAGTGGTGGAGGCAAAAACAGTAAGGGGCTTCAGCATGTGTAGGATAGACATTGGGGGATATTAGTAAAAAAGCAAGGAGAAAGTAGGGTCACTGGAGACCAGTTAGGGACTGCAGAGACAGACTAGGCCAGGACCATCTAGGTAGACTGGGTGGGCCAGACAGTCATTTTCTGCTAACAGATTCTTTGTTTCTACAAGCACTTTTTAATTCATCAAAGTGCTATAAATATGCTTATTAGTAAGTATATAAATAATCAGCAAATAAAAAGAACAACAATCATCCGAAACAATGACAAAAAGTTTGCTTATTAAGTTATTATATAGCTGGGTAAGCTGGACTGAAAATCCATAACTTGACCTCTGCCTTGAAGTGATTCTCTGAGGTGATTACTTAGAAAAGTTGAGGTAGTTCCAGAGAATTGGGGCTGCAACAGAAAATGCCCTGTCCCCTACTGATTTTAATCTGGAGTGGGGCACATTTACCTGTTGCAGTCCCTCATCTCTGGAATGAGGGTCTGTATCAGGACAATGGAGGATCACATATTTGTGCAGCTAGGTGGGATCCAGTCTGTTTAGGGATTAGTGTTTTGGTCATTTGACATAAATTGGTATAGATGTTTTTCAGAGGAGACCAAGCTTGAGCAGCCACCCTCTTTAATGTTTTACATAAAGATTTTAGAGTTAATATCCGAATTAATTAGAACATCAGAATATATTTCAACAAATTGGGAAAGGAAGAACAACCAATAATTCTCTTTGCTGATGGTATCTTTATTATAGTTCTGGAGCCACCCTTGGTATTGCCCACTGAATTATGAAGGGTGTTCCATAGAGCTACCCAGGTATCTATTTGATGTGAACTTTAAATAAAATTAATAACTACCATAATAGATAAATGTTACTAGTAGTAATGGTAAAAGCTTTATTTTGGACAGGATTTAGATGGCAAAAAATATGCACCATTAGGACATGTCCTATTTAAAAAGTGTTCCTGTGTACATTTGAATGTTTTTTTGTTGTTGTTGTTTTTTTTGTTTTTGTTTGTTTGTTTACTGGTTTCTCCAATGATTTTAATAAAGTCCAATATTTCCCTGTACCTGATGCCTCACTAGCTTGTTTGTTATAATACTGTATTTTTATCTGCTTTATTTTATTTTAGTGTGTTTCGTGCATCATTATTTCTATCCCAGTCTGGTGATTTTAGTGTTTTATTAGCTATTTTCCATAGTCTATATTTTACTCTGATCACTTTTTTAATTTTTTAGTAATCAATGGGATGTGTGATTTTTTTGCATTATTTTTACAAATGGGGCTATTTCACTACATACATCCAAGAAAAGACTGTTAAATTCCTGTATTGCCAAATCAAGGGATGGAATCAAATATAACCTGGACCAATTAATTTGTCCTAATTTCTATTTTAAAGTTTCTGCACTATAGGAGTTAAAGTACATTATCCAGTTTTTTTTTATTTTAGGTTTAATCTATTTTTGACATCCAAATTAAGACCATAGCTCAAAGTGTTGTGATCTCCCAGTATGGATTGTTTGACCAGGGCCTATTTTACTTTTACTTTATATTATGTGATAGAAATAACAGATCCAATATATTACCTGAGCTATTTAATGTGCTTTTTCTCAATGTGTTAGCTATAACCAGTGCTATATCTAAATGTTTAAAGCTAGTATCTAACTCACATCCCCTCAGATGCTCCCAAGCTGCATTAAAATCACCTATCAGCACCAGTTTCTTTGCAACTGAATGACCCATTATCAGTTGAGCCCATTTCTCAGATTCCATCATTTTTGTAAATTGTCCCAACAATCAACTTTGATTTTTGTACTAATGTTAACAAACATTCTATATTTCCCACAGCTCCTGAAAATACTATGCCCATTGGTCCAAGTTCCCATTTTGTATACAAAGACACCACACACACATCAAAATTTTCAATCAAATTGATAAGTATTATACATTTCTATCTCAAACTCATCATTAGTTATTGTTTGATTGTGATGCTAGTAAAGGAGGGCAGGATGGGAGGGGGGAAGGGTCAAAGGTAGTTACCCTTAATGCTAGGAGACTTGGGAGGAAACCTGCAGAGTTACAGGTGCTCATGGCAGAGGGAGAGGTGGACATTGCAACCATCGCAGAAACATGGGCCACCCAATACAATGACTGGGACCTGTCTGTACCAGGGAGGGTACAGGTTATTTCGTAGGGACAGGGTGATTGGGAGGGGGTGTGGCACTATATGTGAAGGAAGGACTGAAGTGTGTAAGGGAGGGAGGGGAGGAGGGTAGTACGGAGTCACTTTGGATGCAAATCCAGGATTCCAAGAATAGGATTCTCAGAATGGGAGTGATGTACAGTCCGCCATCTCAGATGGAGGAGTTAGACAGGGAACTAGTGGGACAGATAAGGAGGACCTGCTAGAAGGGTGGTGTGGTGATTGTGGGGGACCTCAACATGACAGGAGTGGACTGGAGTACCCCAACAACCAGGAACAGAAGGGAGCAGGTACTGCTGGATGCCTTCCAGGACAGCTTCCTGCTGCAAATGGTCAGTGAACCAACCAGGTCAGGGAATACCCCTGACCTTGTGCTGGCAAATGAGGACTTTGTGAGAGAACTTACATGGAGGAACCGCTGTCAGGGAGTGACCACCACTCAGTATGGCTCACATTGGATATGGGCAAAGAAGGAGTGGAATCTGGCACAAGAGTGCTGGACTTCAGGAGGGCTGACTTTGGGAGGATGGGGGAAGTGGTAAAAGGGTATCTGGCCAGAATTCAATCTAGTATAGACACTAACCAGAGGTGGAAGTTCATAAAGCTGGGGATAGTGGAGGCAACCAAAACCTGCAGCAAGGCCCAGAGCAAGAAGGCTAGGGCTAGGAAACCTAGGAAATGAGCTGGTTGAGCAAGGAGGTCATGGAAAAGGTAAGGAGGAAAAGAGCTGCCTTTAGGAGGTATAAGAAAACCGGGAGGGGGATGACAGGGAGGAGTACTTGTCGGAATTGAAGGAGGTGACAAGGGCAGTAAGGGGAGCCAAGGCATCTACAGAACTCAGACTGGCACAAGGCATTAAGAAGGGGGAGAAGGACTTCTTTAGGTACATCAGGGAGAAAAGGAGCTGTAAGAACCACATAGTAAGGATTCGTAAGGAGGGGTTGGGTGGAAGCAGGGTGCGATAAGGCAGAAGCACTAAATGATTACTTCTGCTTGGTATTTACTAAGAAAAAGAGGGGGGTGACACCCAAGGGGGGAGGAATGGCAGAAATGGGGGGAGGGGGTGACAGATGGGGAAATCATGGAGGGCAGAGTTCGGGAGGGTTTGAAAGCACTGAGGGTGGACAAGGCGCCAGGCCTAGATGGCACCCACCCCAGGGTACTGAAGAAGCTGGCAGAGGTCCTTGCAGGACCTTTAGCAGTCCTATATCATGCCTCACTACATTCGGGGTGTGTACCTCAAGACTGGAGGATGGCTCATGTGGTGCCCCTCTACAAGAGTGGCCCCAAGGATGAACCAGGAAGCTATAGACCAGTGAGCCTCACATCCATCGCAGGTAAGCTAATGGAGACTATCCTGAAGGAGAGGCTGGTGGCCCTCCTAGAGGCCAGCGGACTACAGGACAGCAGACAGCATGGCTTCATATGTGGCAGATCCTGCCAAACCAACCTGGTGGAGATCTATGACTGGGTAACTAGGCAACTGGACGGGGGCCATGCAGTGGATGTCCTGTATCAGGACTTCAGTAAGGCATTCGACTCAGTGCCACATGGAAGGCTGGGAAGTAAGTTAGAAGGCACAGGGGCGGGTGCAAAGCTGGTGAGATGGGTAGGGAACTGGCTTCAGGGAAGGCAACAGAGGGTGGTGGTGGGCGGGGAGCTCTCACACCCAAGGTTAGTGACGAGCGGTGTTCCACAGGGCTCGTTGTTGGGATCAGCATTGTTTGGGATATGCATTGCAGACATATCATTGGACAGCAAGAGCAAGATCAGTCTGTTTGCTGATGATACCAAGGTAGGCGCAGTGGTGGATGACCTAGGGGGATGGCAGGGATTGCAGGATTATCTGGCAAAGCTTGAAACCTGGTCAGACACCTGGCAACTGGGGTTTAATGCCAAAAAGTGTAAGGTGCAGCATTTTGGGATGAAGAACCCAAGGAGGAGTTACCAGCTGGGCGGAGTGCAGCTAGCCCAGAAAGAGGAGGAGACAGATCTGGGGGTGCTCGTTACAGGGTCAATGAACAACTCGGCACAATGTAGGAAGGCAGCTGCAAAGGCCAACAAAATGCTGGGTTGTATTGCAAGTGGTATATCCTCAAGGAGGGAGGAGGTGATTCTGCCACTGTATGGGTCATTAGTTAGACCGCACCTGGAGTACTGCATGCAGTACTGGCGCCCGAATCTGAAGAGGGACATTAAGTTACTGGAGGGGCTGCAGCGCAGGGCGACAAAGATGATCAAGGGGCTGGGGGACTTATCATACAAGAGGAGGCTGATGGAGTTGAACATGTACTCGCTGGAGGAGAGGAGGGACATGATTGAAACCTTTAAGTACATGAAAGGAATAAACAAGACAGGTACAGAGGAGCTGTTCAAAGGAAGGAAGGGGAGGGACACCAGGGGCCATGATATGAGACTGGCGGGAAGAAGGTTCAGGAGGGAGATGAGGAGACACTTTTTTACAGAGAGGGTGGTGGCTGGGTGGAATGCGTTACCTGTAGAAGTGGTATCCAGTAGAACAGTGGACTGCTTTAAAGGGGGATGGGACAGGACAAGGGGCAGGGTCAATGAAGGGGAAGGGTGGAAGGGAGGGGCAGCTGCAGAATAAGGAGTGCTAGCTGCACATTCGAGCAGACTTGATAGACCTCTAGGCCTTTATCTGCTGACAAATTTTGTATGTTCGTATGTTAAGGCAATGATATCTGGGGATTCTGAGTGAACCCATGTTTTAAATAAATCTACTTTATTTTTTAAACTTCTTGCATTGTCATAAATGATCTTCAGTGTTTCAGTGTTTTTGATCCAGGATTTAGTTCAGTGTCTCCAAAAATTAAAGGTATCATTAGGGAACATTTATTAATTTGCAGTGGTAATTTGATATTAGATTCTTGATGCCAAATTATCTCTACTCTAATGGCTGAAAAAAGATTTCTTCTTCTTGTTAACTTTTTTAAAGCTTCCCCATTTTGTTTTAACTTCTGTGTGGCCTCAATTTGTAAAACAGTCACTGTTAACTTTTTAACTGCTAACACCTGTGACAGAAAAGTTGTTATTAAAGAACCCACAATTACCTATGATAGTATCAAATTTACAATTTGCATTTTTTTGCATGTTTCCAAACACATAAAGTACTTGTCTGCCAGATGAAAGTATTATGTTTGTCTCTAGATATACTAATTGTTAATTTTTATGTTTGCTTACACGCATGTGCAAGAAACATAGTGCCATCATCCGAGTTTTCGGAGGTGTGTCACCCCCTCTTCAAATTCAGTCAGTGTGCTGGCAGGTGCGGCCCCTGTCCACCAATGCATGCTGGAGCTGTCTATGACAAGCTCCAAAATGCAGTGGCATACAGTTGAAAGGGGGAGCTACGCTTGAGTGAGCAGCGATTAGATATCGCCTGCTCATGTGCAGCTCCCCTTACACACACACACACACACATATGTATGCATACCGCGTGCTCGCCCCCCAAGCACACACTTTATAGCCGACGAGGTTGCCCAATCCCTCATCGGCTGTGCTGCGCTCCCCAAAACCTTCCAAATACCACGCTGGGTGCCCACCACAGGCGTGGCAACTGTGATAGCCGGCAGGGTGCCCAATCCCGTCGACTTCACTGTCCCTCCCCGAGTACAGAGTGCCACGCTGGGAGCCCACCCCAGCGTGGCAACAAATGCCATAGGCCGACAGGTGCCCAATCCCCTTCAGCTCCATGATCCCCCCAGCCATCCTTCTGCCACACTGGGAGCTCACCCCAGCGTGGCAAACGCCCTCGCCGCCTTTTTTTTTCTAAATACCTGTAAAGAAAAAACCCACGCAGTCTTCCTGCCCCTCCCACAACCCGCACCCACCCACTGTGCACCCTGCCTCCACACCCCCACCCCATACTTTCTACCTCCGGAGCTCGAAGCGACGATCTGCGGTGGATCGGGATCACATCTGGCGCTTCTTCAAAGCCGATCACTAACTGAGGAAATGCCAGTAAGCTGTATAATGGGATAGATAGGGGTTTTTCAACTTCGTTGCATATCTCAGGCATTTTTTGGAATTTTTGCACTAAATTTTCAACATGGGGTTTGTGGGACCCCTTCTCATGAATGCTGTCACTGTCATGGCGTTTTCGGGTCCGAAGGGTGATTTCGCAGTCACTGCGCGAAATCACCTTTCGGGACTGATTAATGAAACGACACTGCCAGTGTTCATAAGGTGGGCTCTCAAGAAGCCTATTTTGAAAATTTGGTGGGAAAATTCCAAAAAACGACTGCTTTACAAGCGTCGTTCTTGCCCAGTTCATGCGTATGGAAGTTCCTAAATTTTTCAATATTTTCACTCCAGATTTCTCAACATTGCCATTTTACCACACCTCTTATGAGTAGTACAGCTGTCATTTTTCACATCTCACCCAAAATGTGACTTCATTTCATGTAGCGACAATGGCGCAGTCGGTAAATGAAACCAATGTACGGGACAAATTAAGAAACCACAGTGACACTGTTCATGGGCAGAGGTCTTAAAATGGCTATGTTGAAAATTTGGTAAAAATTCCTAAAAATGACTTTTATGGCGCTGTGTTTGCAGTTCCTCCAACGCCAGTAAGTTCCAAATTTTCAATATTTTCACTCCAGATTTTCAAAATTGCCATTTTACCACACCTCCTTATGAGCAGTACAGCTGTCATTTTTCATATGCTGCCCAAAAATGTGTTTTTGCACATGTAGCTTACAATGGTGCTGTTGGTGTGCTAAAGCAATGTTTGGGACAGATTAAGAAAATCACAGTTACACTGTTCATGAGAGCAGAGGTCTAAAATGGCTGTGTTGAAAATTTGGTGACAAAAGTCCATAAATGACTGTGTTATGAGTGAGCATTGTGCAGTTTCCACGCACCCTCGTAAGTTCATGACTTTGTAATATTTTAAGTCCAGATTTTCACCAGTGGCATTTTCCACACTTCCTTATTTACAGTACAGCTGTCATTTTCACAGCATGGTCAAGTGTGTTTTCACACTTCAGTGCAGAGATGCGTGGTCGCTGTGGGAAATCATTGTTCGGGACAGATAAAGAAAATCACAGTGACACTGTTCATGATCGGAGGCACCAAAATGCCTGAGTTGACAATCTGCTGTAAAAAATCCCCAACCTAATTATATTACGGGTGTGCGTTGCACAGTTTCTATGTATGCTCGTGACTTCACCATTTTTTAAATATTTTTACTGCAAATTTGCAACATTGCCATTTTTTACACCTCCTCATGAACAGTACAGCTGTCATTGTTTACATCCTGTTCGGAATGTTTTTGCACCTGTGGTGCTAAATGCCGTAGTCGCTGTGCATAAGCAGCTTTCGGCTAACAAACTGATATTCCCCCTGTTCACGAGGTGGGGTCACAAAAAAACCATGTTGAACACTTGGAGTGAAAATACCAATGAATTCCTGAGGTATTAGGGTTTCCAACCATAACGCCCAACCCTGTAGAGAATGACAGGTATCAGGGGTGTGACTTGGGATTCTTGCCTGTAATGCTCATACCATTCCACACCCTGCAGCCAGTGAGAGGCATCGAGGTATGCCCTGGACTCTTCGGACCCAAAGTTCACCCCATTCTCCTATATCGCACCCATCTCACCATATTTCCTAATGGAATGGGGTGCGCATAAGGGTCAAAGACCCCAAGAAACACCATGAGTGTCTGCAGGGTGGGGTGTGGTGAAATGGCGTGGCCGTTATGCCTGACAACCCAAAGGCACACCCCAGTGCCTGTCACTCTCTGCAGGGTGGTGGTGGGGTTGGCTTCAGTTCAATACTTCACTGCCATTCCTATTACGCAGCTCTGTAACTTCTACACTACCACTGCCAATGCCAGCAAGCAAACATTCGGCATTGACAAATGCTTGTTAATACTTCCATACTTCATATCCTGTTGTAACACCAGTTCCAATTAATATTACAGTACTTCTATAATAGTTAGAACTTATTTAAAATCCCAGATAAACTTAACTAAAAAAACATTTAAGGGCCTCTCGGCAGCCTCCCACAGGTGGACTCACACAGTGTAACTCACACCACTCTTGCATGAGCCACTCATGCATGCAGCCACACCGCATGCAGCCGCTAGTGCAGCTGTGCCATTAAAGTGCAGCTGACTCCTCCCTAGCAGACCCCACCGGACTGTCTCTACCACTGGTAGCCCTCTGCTTACCGGTATCTTGTGGGCAGGTGTAATTAGCAGATAGGCAGGTACATGGCTGCAGGTGATGTTGTTAGGCAGAAAAATGAGAGCAGGTCTTTTCACAGAGTAGCAGTTCACATATAGCAGGCACACAGTCTGTAATGGGAGTCCCAAGCTACTGGATTAATGTTACTCTTTTGCCAAGGCTGCTGTGACCATACTGAAAGAAGGACAAGGTGGAGGTCATGCTCTTCTCATTGGTTAATGAAAGGGAGGGATTAAATAATGTAGATTTCCATTCTTTAACTGGCAGAGGATTGTGTAGATCATCCACTTTACAAGCTCTCCCTCTTGGTTTAGAGGTCCAGTATGGCATCTTCTTGGCCCTGGAAAGAGTGTGACCAAATCATGAACCACTGCTTTCAAATGCCTTAGCAGCATTAAAAGTGGTGACTTCAGGTTCATGGCTTATGGCATTTTATCATATAGCTTCCTTACTGCACCTGAGAATATACAGTGTGCACCAAAATGCCCTGCCCCCCCAATTGTTCACAATAAAATTGAAATCAGAGCTCAAAATGCTAGATCTATCTGATGATCTGCCCCAAAAAACATTTTCTTCCTCCCAAATATAGTGAAGCCACGGTCACTACTTACCCCTGCTTACCTAGTTTGCCCTAGTACTAACAGAATAGATTTGTGAATTTAGAAGCCCGGGTTTGAATCCAACAAACACCATTTAGTCACCATGTGACCCTAAGCAAATCACTTACCCTCCCTGCACTAAACCTCTCTCTAATTCCTCCTTAATCTATATCAGTGCTGGCTGAATCCCCCGGTCAACATGAAATGGATGTGAGTGAGTGAGTGAGTGAGTGAGTGATTTAAAATTTGTTGACTGGTACAGGCACACTGAGCTGGAGCCTGTTTCTAGATGTGACAGGTGGAAGGGGTATAGCAGAGAGTAAAATAGCACTAACAAAGTGACAATAACAGGGGCATGTACATGAACAATAAAAGCAATATACCAGTATTACATTCAAGAGGAAGGAAAAAATCATACAAAAAGTATAAAAAAGTACATTGGGTAAGGCGTAGCCAGGATGAGAGACAGCTAGGGGGCATGCAACTAGTTCATGGCAAGATATTTGTAACAGAATCATGGTGGTGTGAAACTGAAATTACAGAGCAGACTGAGCTTTAATCTATACAATACAGAAAGATGCAAAAAAAAGGTAAACAGTGTGTTGGGTAGGCTGATGTAATGTAGAGGAAGATGAAGAAGTCTAGCTGCACATGCATGCTTTTGAAAAATGTGTCAGTAAGAGTGGTTTATGATAATGCAGGGCTTTGCTTCTGGATTTCAAAGTGCCTCAGGATACACTTTAGATGAAAGGAACTCTATATTAAAAATACATTTATTTCCTTTTTTTTCTGTTCCTTTTTAATGTCTTTTTCTGGGTACCTGATCATCAGGAACAGTGTGACCAAGGACCTATTATGAAGGATGATAGACTGAGTCATTGATTGACTGATCTATGATCTCCTAGCAAGCCATTCAGGGTGCATTATATAACAAGACTTTGCTGCAGCCAGCAATGGCTGCTTTTACATTTTCTTGGAAAGTATACAAAGTGAGCCAAAGTGTTCATTCCAACAGAAGGAAAGGTTAAACACTGCCGACTACAGTAACGGAAGGGTACCAAACCATTAAGGTAGGATCTTCTTGGCACCAGGGACAACCAAAGACACAAAGCACATCTTCTTGACCTGGAAGGACACTACTTCTTTATTCAGCTGTGAGCTGTGTGAGAAATTTTATATTGCACTTGATATCTGCAACAACATGCACTTTTGCTCAATTCTGTGGGAGGTGAAACTAACTACCCTTGGTAATTGCTTTTTATTTAGTGTTTAACCAAGAAGGGGCTTGCAAACTCTGTTTATCTTGTGAGTAACTTCAGAAGGATTTAAATACTGCATTTGGGTAGACCCTTGGAGGTAACTAGATTGTCTACTAGGATTTTCTGACAGTTAAACTATTTTTAAATTTACAGGTGGCTGAGGAGTTGAAAAAGGAGCTTGCAAACTCTGCTTATCTTGGAAGTAACTTCACAAGGGTTTGAATACTGCATTTTGGTTGTCCCTTGGGGCTAGCTGGATTGACTAATAGGAGTTTGGGACAGAAACTATTTTTAAATAATTTACTGGTGCAGAGGAGTTTGTGACAGTTAAACTATTTTTAAATAAGTTACTGGAGGTTAGTTGAATTACTATAAAGGGCAGTACTCACCAGGGTGGTGGAGCAGTGGTGTATTTGATTGTTTCTAACAGTCACCTGTGGTTGTGGACTACCAACCCCCCTTCCCCACACCCCACACCCCCAGGCATGGCATTTCCTTTATAGCCAAAGTTCTGACATCACTTCCTCAACAGGTCTTGGGGCAGAACTGTCATATTCTTAATAACTCATCACAGTGCATAAAGGGTTAAGTACACACCACCAAAAAAAAAAAAATTATATATATTACATATTATATATTATAAGGGAGAGGGACATGTGGGGAGTGGTGAATGCACTGGCTGTGGGGCAGCAGTTTTCCGGGAGACATTCTGGAAACTGCGCTCCTGTCCTATTTGCAGGCAACTGTCAGCTCTGAGGGAGGAGATTGCCCACCTCCAGGCTGAACTGACAAGGACTAAGGAGGCCTCCCCCACCCAAAGAGCACCACTGCTACAACCACTGCCTCAGAGGTTGCCAAGTATGAAGAGCAGTTGGACCACAGTGGGTTCTGGGAGGGTGCGGGTGGTGGAACAGACGTGAAGTCCCCTAGTTGTACCTCTACACAAATCATACGCCAGTCTGGCAGAGCAAGGTTCCTCTATGATGGCACCTTCAGTGGAGACCAAGAAGAATGCTGAGGACAACCACAAGGGAGACCCACAAAAGGGTGGCAAGGGACACCACAGGGGAAAGAAACAGCTTCTGATAGGGGACTCAATTGTTGGGGGGGTAGAACTGGGGAAGGGAGAGGAGAGGGAAGTACAGTGCCTGCCTGGTGCATGGCTTGGAGGGACAAGAAGCGAATCCTCACAATTGCAGAAGCAGCATCACAGGAGAGGGAACTAGATATCATTGTCCACCTTGGGACAAATGACCTAGCTAGGCATGGAATCAGTGCAGTGCAGGATGAATTTGTGGAGTTGGGGAGGGGTCTCAGACAGGTAGCAAGCACGGTTACCTTCTCAGAGATGCTGCCAGTCCATGGCAGGGGTGAGGCTAGGGTACTGCACATCATGCAGTTTAATGAATGGTTGCAAAACTGGTGCAGAGCACAGGGCTTTGGCTTCATTGGGGACTGGGGGTCCACCTGGAGAGATGAAGGTCTATACGGGCATGATGGTCTGCATCTGTCCATGAAGGGAACCAAGCTCCTAAGTGACAGGTTTAAATGCTTCCTTGGCAAGCTTTTAAACTAGCCAAGGGGGGAGGTGCTGATAAGAGGCAGGAAATTTCAAGCCTCCCCCCAGAAAATATGGCAGGTAATAAGGTAAATACTAAGGTACAGAGCTCAACAGAGGGCAGGACAGGGATAAATGGAAAAATAGATAAGGGCAATAAGAGCAAGGATGGGGGGGAAAAAGGATAAAGCCAACATTAAATGGAGGGCAATGAGTACCAATGCCCATAGTCTGGGAAACAAGCTTCCTGAGCTAGTAGCCCTGATGGAAGATGAAAAATTGGATATTGTGGCAGTCACAGAAACATGGTACATGGAGAACCATGACTGGGATGTCAACATACCGGGGTACACAGTCTACAGAAGGGACAGGGAGGGTAAAAGAGGAGGTGGAGTAGCTCTATACGTAGGGAAGGGATCAAAACTACAGAACTAAAAAGTAAAGGGAGACAAGAGGCACTCTGGGTCACCTTGGAGACAGGGAATGGCATCACAATCCGCACAGGGGTTGTATACAGACCCCCGTCTCAAGGGGAGGAAATGGACAAAAAAATTATGGAGGACATTCTCAAAATGGCTGAAAAGGGGGAGATACTGTTGATGGGGGACCTGAATATGCCAGATGTTAACTGGATGACATGTACTGCAGCCACATCCAAGAGCAGGATCAATCTCGATGCCCTGCAGGGGGCAGGCTTTAGACAGCTAGTGTTGGAACCCACTTGGAAGGGAGCAATACTAGACCTGGTACTCTCAAATGGAGAGAGGATCACAAATTTAGAAGTCAGTAGACATCTGGGAACAAGTGACCACTGCACAGTGTGCTTCACAATAAGCACAACCATGGAGACAAGCCATACAAAAACAAGGATACTGGACTTTAGAAGGGCCGACTTTGGCAAAATGGGTGAATACCTGAGGAATGCACTAGCAAATGGCCAAAAAGGAGGGGTGGAAGAACAATGGAGAAAAATCAAAACTGCTATCATAGAGGCAACAAGCCTTTGTGTGAAACAAATAAAGAAAACAAAGCGGAGTAAAAACACTATGGTTCTCAAAAGGGGTGGCAGGGAAGCTTAAGGAGAAAAAGGCTGCATTCAAAAAGTATAAGGAATCACAGAAGGAGTACGACAGGGAACTGTATCAATTAAAGCAGAAAGAAGTGGGGAAGGCAGTCAGAATAGCAAAGGCCCAAACCGAGGAAAAAATAGCCAACTCAGTTAAGAAGGGGGATAAAACCTTCTATAGGCACATTAGGGAGCATAGAAAGGTTAAGGGAGGAATAGTGAAGATTAATAAAGGAGAGGGGAGGTGGGCAGAGGGAGACAGTGAAAAGGCAGAGATATTGAATAAATACTTTTGTTCAGTATTCACAAAAGAAGATGAGGAGGAGTTACCTAAACCAGACAATAGAAGCACTCTGGGTAGGGGGGTTGACACCAGTCCATTTACAGAAGAAAGAGTCCTGAAAGAACTCCTAAAACTCAAGGTGGACAAAGCAATGGGGCCTGACAGGATTCACCCCAGAATCCTAAAAGAACTAAGGGAGGACCTAGTGACATCACTGACCACACTTTTTAACAAATCATGGGAGGATGGGGTGGTACCTGAGGACTGGAGGAGGGCAGATGTGATTCCCCTTCACAAAAGTGGGAGCAAGGCAGAAGCAGGAAACTTCAGACCTGTAAGTTTGACCTCAGTGGTAGGGAAAATGATGGAATCACTTCTGAAAGAAAGAATTGTTGAGTACCTAGAGGCCAGCGGGTACAGGACCCAAAGCAGCATGGATTTACAGCAGGAAGGTCATGTCAGATTAATCTAATTGATTTCTTTGACTGGGCGACCAAAGTAATAGACCAGGGAGGGGCTGTGGATATGGCCTACCTAGACTTTAGCAAGGCATTTGACACAGTCCCGCACAAAAGACTAATAATCAAGTTAGCCAGCCTGGGAGTGGGTCCCAGGGTGGTAGCCTGGGTAGCAAACTGGCTGCACAACAGGACACAGAAGGTAATAGTGAATGGAACATATTCTGAAGAAAGGGGGGTTACTAGTGGAGTACCTTAGGGTTCAGTACTGGGTCCAGTCCTCTTTAACATCTTTATAGGTGACATTGCAGAGGGTCTGGAGGGAAAGGTATGCCTCTTTGCAGATGACACAAAGATCTGTAACAGAGTTGATACACAAGGGGGGTAGAAAGGATGAGAAGGGACTTGGCAAGGTTGGAGGAATGGTCAGACATGGCAACTTAGATTCAATGCAAAGAAGTGCAAGTAATGCACCTGGGAAACAAAACCAGGAGAGAGTACACAATAGCAGGAGGTACTAACAACAACAAAATGGAAAGGGACCTGGGGTAGTCATATCAGATGACCTAAAGGTGGGTAAGCAATGTGAGAAGTCAATAAGGAGAGCCAGGGGATACTGGGATGCACAGGACAGGCATCACAAGTAGAAAAAGGAAGTGGTTATCCTCTGTACAGACAGTTGGTGAGATCCCATCTGGAATACTGTGTGCAGTTTGGAGACCCCATCTACGCAAGGACATAGACAGGATGGAAGCAGTCCAGAGGAGGGCAACTAAAATGGTGCAGGGTCTGCATCAGAAACCATGAAGAGAGACTGAGAGAGCTTAATATGTATACCCTTGATGAAAGGAGGGACAGGGGACATGATAGAAACTTTTAAGTACCTCAAGGGAATCAGCAAAGTCCAGGAGGGTAGCATTTTTCAGAAAAGAGATGTATAAGAACAAGGGGCACAATTTAAAGATAGAGGAGCAGGCTCAGGGTAATGTGAAATTTTTTTCACGGAGAGAGTGGTGGATGCATGGAACCGCCTTCCTGGGGAGGTTGTTGGGTCTAAAACAGTGGGGCAATTCAAACATGCATGGGACAGACATAAGGCAATTGTAGTGGGGGGTTGCAGGAAGTAGGCTGTTGGTTAACTAGAATCTGCAGCTTATCCAATAGGAAGGGAAATGGGCAGACTGGGTGGGCCAAGTGGTCCTTATCTGCCGTCAAAGTCTATGTTTCGATTCACAGGATTCCAGGACCAATGACCACCAGAAACAGCAAGGAATTTTGCATACACATATAGGCACAGTCATCAAGGTATGGTGCAGGGAAATGACTTTGGCAGTAGTGCCATTTGCACAGGGCATGGCAAGTCCTCTGGATTTTGCAGTCCATCATGTTAGTAGTCACAAAGCCTATATGAATTCACTAACATCTAGACTTGTGATCTACATTAGTGTATGATGCACTTCTGTTGCATGGTCCAATCGACCCCCTGCAAACAGTGACACCTATTTGTGTATGATAGTTTTGATGTAGAGGTGTACAGAGAACCATTTGCACCCACAGACAGTGCTGCCAACAACTCCCCAGACTGGTGAGAAATAGTAGATATATATGTTGCCATCATGGAATGCTGCAAGGGAGTGGGAGAACAACATTATCAGTATCAACATGCATTATGCCATGGGCCAACCCCTACACTGTCAGTCTAGAATGATGATGGTCAGACAGTCTATGTGTTTCTGTTAATACTGGATAAGCAATCTGCATTAGTGAAGTTGTGCCACTGTCACAAGGGAGACAACATATGCAAAATGCAAAACCCAAATTTATTAATTTACTTTTATTTGTTTTACCAGGAAAAGCTCCATTAAGCAAGGCTCATTTGCAAGGGGGTCCTGGGTAGGACAGAGTATAGTACAATAGGAGAATTAACAGTTCAGAGCACAGGTTGAACAAGTGGAACATAATGCACAAGAAAGCAATATACATAGCAGGATAATATAGTGTGGGGACGTACAGTTAGCATAAAGTGTGGTATATAAAGAAGAAACAATAGAATCAAAATATTCCTAAAGTAGCACAGTGTGGGAAGGTAAATGGTATAACAGAGCACAGTGTAGTAAGACAAATATGCAACACAAAGTATAAGTAGAGTGCTAATAGTAAACATATTTATCTATACAATATTGACTAAGTAGAGTTTAGAAGAGCTGGGGACTGACAAGTGAGGTTAGCCTGAGGAATTTCTGGAGGGCATTCCAGGCTGTAGGGGTAGCCTGGCTGAAAGCCATCTTCCCATATTTTGAAAAATGCCTGGGAACATCCAACAGGAGGACATTGTATTTTCTCCTTAGTTTTGGCCACGTTTAGGAGGAGTTTATTATTGATTACAAATGTTTTAAATTGTGTATTTGTTTTTAAATTGCTGTATTTTTATTATTTGTACAAGCACTTGGATAAAAAATAAGCACGAGTACTAGTGTGTGGTTGGATTGATTAAGAATATAATTGATTTATTGACTACACTATAAATAAGTAGAAGACATATGGCTCCTTAACCTCTGAAGAAGCTCTGCCTAGACGTAGTGAAACGTAAGGTTTTTGGCCCTATGGGGCTTAAGCTGTGGCTGTGTGAACAGCTGTCCCTTCATGCTTAGTCCATTTGTATTAATTTTTTTCTGCTGCTATATAGTCTT
The DNA here is from genome assembly GCA_016271365.2 of Neoceratodus forsteri. Taxonomy (NCBI): domain Eukaryota; kingdom Metazoa; phylum Chordata; order Ceratodontiformes; family Ceratodontidae; genus Neoceratodus; species Neoceratodus forsteri. Next base: position 456,468,376 of record CM057449.1, on the reverse strand, counting down.
GCCTTTTTCATTGCACACTATTTTTTGTACTGTGTATGAACTTAAAAAAAATGTACTGTGTTTTGATAAATGTTTTTGTAGAACTAATAAAATAAATATTCTATTTTATTTAGTTTACAGCATCCGTTTTTTTTTAGCTGGTTGGAGCTGTTCCTAGATTCTACATGTGCTTTCCAGAATGGATGCTTCATTTTCTTTGTTTTTTTAGTGATTTATTTTTGAGAGCACCATTCTATGTGCACAGAATCTTGGAGCGCCTTTCTCTGTTGCTTTATGTATAATATCACCATAATCTAACAAGGGGAAGAAAGTAGCCTGGACAAGTGTTTTCTTGGCTTCCTGATTCAGGTAAGATTTATTCCAAAAAGTAAAACCCCAACCTCTGTCAGAGCTTTTTACAGAGGATGTCAATGTGTACGATGAAGGACAATTTACTGCCCTGCCACATGTCTAGGTATTTGAAAGAGTCTACCAATTTGAGCATTTCATTAGCTAGGGTGGTGATACCTGGTGAGGGGGGGATGCAAACAGATATGTGAGAGGAAAGCATATACTTAGTTTTGGCTGCATTTAGGAGGAGCTTGGAATTATATAAATTAGCTTGCACTTGGTTGGCTGCCTCTTGTAGGAACTCAGTTGTTAAGTCTGAGACCGGGTTCACAGTATAGAGTACAGTATCATCTGCATAAAAATGTAGTTTGCCATTTGCAGTTTTATGACCTAAATCATTAATATAAATTGTGAATAGCAATGGGCCCAATATGGAGCCTTGTGGCACTCCTTTAACTAATATGCACACAGATGGAGGTCAGACCTTCAACCTTTAGCTGCTGGCATCTTTCAGTAAGGTAACACCTGAACCATGTCACTTCAGTT